>OU015755.1:43903965-43921643 GCA_907169655.1 Acomys percivali
TCTCTCTCTCTCTCTCTCTCTCTCTCTCTCTCTCTCTCTCTCTCTCTCTCTCTCTCTCTCTCTCTCCTCCCCTATACTCTATATAGATTAAAATTCATCCAATTGTTTCAGTTTTCCTTTATGATTAAGGAATCATATACAAACTTTTAATGTGAGCAATTTGCAAAGGCAAGAGTACTGAAAAAGTTTAGTATGACAGAGTATGATATTAGAACTATATTATACAATATTATATTAACATGTTATATTAGAACTATAGGTTCTAATCTAGCTACCATACTTGCCTTAGCCTTTATTTCTGACAACTATAAATTAGCATTAGTCTCTGTCTTAAAGATTTATACACACAAAAACTCTGTAATAAAAAGTATTAACAATGTATCAGTACACATAAGGTTGTTAATATTTTCTTTACAGGAAGTGATTTCTAATGTTATATATCAAATGTTTTTACTGAAATTTGTTTTATAACTTTTTCTCTGGTACGTTGTCTATAAACTGAACAAATATAATTAAAATACCTAATTCAACAAGCATTTCTATGTAACTGTTCTGTGCTGGTTTGAATGAGAACAGCCCCCAGAGGCTCATATGTTTGAATACTTGGTTCTCAGGTGGTGGAACTGTTTGGGAAGGGTTAGGAGGTATGGCCTTGTTGGAGGAGGTGTGTCACTAGGGGTGGACTTTGAGGTTTCAAAGGATTTATGCCATTCCCAGGGTGCTCTCACTACATTGTGCTTATGGACTAAGATGTGAGCTCTTAGCTGCTGTCCCAGCCACCTTCCACCATACTTTCACTCCTCTATCACAGCCTCAATTAAACTTTTTTTTTAATAAGTTGCTGTGGTCATGGTGTTTTATCACAGCAACTGAAAAAGCATCTATTTATATGTTCCACCTGTTTATGAAGTCAGTATTTTTTGTAATTGTTTTCTGAAATGATCTACTAGCTGCAGAAAAAAAAACCCCATAAACATATGATATTCAAAGTCATGAAATGATGAAAACACAGGAAACTTTAACGATCCAGGTAAGCTTGTAGAGAAATGACTGGCCTTGTCTAACTAGGAGGAGATTTTAAAGCACCTTTGTGTTAGCAGCTCAGATTTCCACAGTGCTTTGCAATGAGTACTTGTTTAAAAAAAAGCTGCACTTCCCAGACCGTGGTATTAACACATTCAGACAACGCCCTCACCTGCACCTGAGGCAAGACGTTCACACAAGCCTCTCTGATAATCAGCTTCTCCTACCTTACTGCTACCTCTCAGGAAAGTATCCAGGGAGAAAGAGGAACAGCTATGAATCCTGCATATTCTTACTGCTTCCTTGAGCTTCTTCTCTGGGAGAACTTCCATCCTAACATGGCTGTTACTGTTCCTTCCCTGGGAGCCAATGCAAATGTACATGAAAATCCCCAGCCGGGTGTGGTGGCGCACGCCTTTAATCCCAGCACTTGGGAGGCAGAGTCAGGTAGATCGCTGTGAGTTCGAGGCCAGCCTGGTCTACAAAGTGAGTCTAGGACAGCCAAGGATACACAGAGAAACCTTGTCTCAAAAAAACCAAAAAAACAAAAACAAACAGACAAACAAACAAAAAAAACAAAAAACCACCAAAAAAAAAAAAAAAAAAAAAAACAAAGAACAGAACTAAACTCATCCAGGTCCATCCAACACATGGATGGAGGGAAACAAGACAAAAAGTCAAGGCCTCTAGATCATAGGGAAAGCCTCCAATAGAACAGAGCAGCGAGACCCCAAAGCCATTAGAGACAGGGCAGATACCTGCTACGGTCAATCTGCCTTCGACATTAGACTGCATACTCCTTCAGTGTCGTCTTTGAATTCCTTCAAGGTCCTCAAGCCAGCAGGTGGGCAGCACACATTGATTTTATGTAAGATCCAAGGACAAGAGATGAAAAGGCTGGGATGAGAGGTTAATCTCAGGGTTTTCCCTGGAGCCACATTAGCGTGTCAGGCTACAGAGTATGTTTGAGATGGGACAGGAGTCAAGGGTTTAAAGTAGAGGGATCCATAAAGTGGTAAGCAGGAAAGTAAACAATGATAGGGACTGGTAGGAGAGGAAAAACAAGGGGTTGGGACTTGAAATAAATACTATGAATAAAGCAAAACAAGAATTTAAAAATCCATAGCAAAACTGTAGAAGATGAATGAGAAAAAACTTAAAATAGGTCAAGATAAAATATAGAGACCAGGAGTGTGGCTCAGTCATAAATACTTGCCAAGGATGCACCCTACCCTGGGTGCAGTCCCCAGCACTGCAAGATAAATAATTTTTAATTAAAATTGTGAACACGCCAGATTTGTGATAATTGGATTCACTTGAACTGAAATAAGAACTAAGGTTAAAGTAAGAAATGAGATTAAGGATTAAACGACATAGGCTAAACTTTGTGATTCACAAAATCTGTGAAAATAATGTTAGCACAGACTTAAGTTGCATAATATAGCTTGCAAGGAAAATAAAAGGCCTTCTGTAATCTTCACAACGCAACTTAATTAGCCTGCCTGGCGGTGATGAGGTAATTCTGACAGTCCATGGCCGTGCACTGGAAAGGCAGGTTCCAGGACACGCTCGCCCGGCATGCCCTTGAGAGGGGCACTGGCCTGTGCTACCTCATGCAGCATAACCCTTGCGCCTTCCAGGGCGGCACAACTCTCCTTGCTTAAGGAAGCACCAGTAATCCTTTTGTTTCCTGCCGCAATGGCCATACTGAAGAGATCCTTGATTATTGCAAATGACTCACTGAAGTTGTGCTAACTTGCGTTTTGTCAGTGAAGGACGCCTGAAGCAGGAAGACCAGAAGCAGCTGTGTTTCTGATGATGCCTCAGACATTCGGCAACAAAATCGACAGCATTAGCAAGAACCAGCCAGCCCTTGAAACCCAACAACCTCGACCCATACGATCCGCTCTTTCATCGTAGATTCCTTCGCATGCTTCTCAGTTCACACTGTATCTGAGCATCTCCCCTACATTCCATACTGAATCATTAGCACCTGAGTAATTCAATTTGTGTTCCTGCATTCGACCACTGTCAGTGTTCACAAAATGATTTCGTACCATTTCAAAAAATCTGGTGTGTGTGTGTGTGTGTGTGTGTTCCTCTGTGGAGAAATCCTCACAGGTGCCCCCTCCTTTGAACCTGACACACGGATGCCATTCTACATGGCTACTCACAATTACGGAATGTCTGGGATAAAATATTCAGGAGCTATTACTCTAAAATGTGCACAATGGGCTTTCCAAAGTAAAGGAGAAAACATTAAAGAAACTAGGAAATCTGGGGAAAATGTTACACTAATTTAAAAACTTTATGAGATTGCTCAAACATATAAGAGAAGACAAATGTATATGCATGTCCTATACATATGTATGTTAAAGAATGATGCAATGAATTCTCAAATAGCTACCACTTAGGTCCAGAAATAGATATGTCATTGTATTGAACCCTTCACCAGAACAGCTTCTTCAGCATCCCCCTCCCCCCAGGCTCAATAGTTTCACTCCGCAATTCTCAAGTCATGTCAGAGTCTGGGTTTTCTGTGTCCTGAAGGGCCATGCTGTGTCACGTGTCTATGCCTTTGCTTTCGCTGTGTCCTCCATTTGGACCACCGTTCCTCTATTTCCAACCAAGAGAACACCATTTACCTTCCCATCTGTCCTCAAAGCCACCTTCTCTGAGAAGCCTTTCCTCACCTGTCTCCTGTATCTCACACAGCCTTCCATTAGGCTCCTTACCCCACTATTTGATGACTTACCCCAGACCAGGGACTGTGAGCTCCTTAAAAGGAGGCCTGTCAGTGTCACATTTGTCTCTCTATAACTTTACACAAGGCCTGCCCTTAATCATCTTTCATGAGCTCTGGTTATATGACTGTTCTTGTCCTCAGATGTTACACTCCAAGAAAGTACACTGAAAGAATTTCCTAACCCTCTCTGAAATAGAGAGAGAGGTACCAGAAGCACTAGACCATGTAGGAAATGTCTGAATAACAAGAAAAAAGAGTCAGGCCTGTATGGAGCAGAGATCTGGCCCCACCCTAACTCTGCCAGAAAGTCCTCACTGAAAAGGCAGGGAAATGCCACTTCTGCCACCTAATCTCACCATCTCCCAGAACTGCAGAGGAGACTAGGTGGGAGAGGGAAAGCCTGCCGTGTAAAATGAGGCAAGAAATCATACGAAAATGGAAAAAAGGGGTGCGGAATGGACCAGGGAACGTGTGCATTTGGTGTATGGTCAGACAGACGTGCCCTGTGCCCGTCAGGTGTAGTAGAAATGATGATGAACTAAACGGCAAAAAGTAACTCTAACGGGACTTACCACAGATCTTTAAGGAGCAAAGCTACAATTATTGAGCATTTTTTGCATGTCCAGGGATTTTACATGAATACTTTCTCCAAATCATTACAATAGACCCATTTTAAACATATTTTAACACATACTGAGACAGACCTTAAATGTAGTTTTTAAAAAGGGTGTCCAAAGGTGTCTATGCTAAAAGGTACATATTCTTTCCAGTCCAGATGTACCTCTTGCTTAAAAAAGTAAATTTCTTCTTCCCAAATTATTCTTGTTAGCATCATAATGGAGATAGGTACTTAAGTGATCCATGTGCCCAGGCAGACTTTAGGAATATTTTATCTAAGATAATGTGTCAGAAGCACAGCAGCCTGACCTCCTTCCTGCAGTGCTCCGACTGGCCAGGACCTCAGGGAGAGGATCTGCCAGCGAGGAACAGCACCAGTGAGAAGACAGCTGACGTCAGGGACTAAAACTTAACAAATGAGTAATCTCTCCTTCCTGAGCTTCTCTAAGTGAACAAAGGGATAGGGCTGGCTTAAGATTTAAAAAAATAATTCTTGAAATTATCTTGCTTGTAAAATAAAATGTGCATAGTTTAAAAGTAAGTCAGGCTTTTAGGATTAATGTGAGGTAGATCATCTGATTGTGTGGGTGATACTTTCCGCTCCCTGGGGTACCCTAATAAACCAGCTGCAGGTCTTAACTCTAAATAACCCCAGTTCTGAGATCTATCAAGCAGGAGAGTCTGGTGATAAGGACAAGTATCTATGTCTTTATCTAAACTACCTGGCAATAGAGTACCCCATCCTGTGCACGTGATGATGATGATGATGATGATGATGATGATGATAATAAGAAGGCAACGAAGAAGAAATTGTTTAATCAGAGCAAGGGTATATAGCTAAGTTGACAGAGCAGGAAGCCCAGGTTCAAATCAAAAGCATTTATAAATAGGGTATTGGTGGAAGCCAGAGTGCAGAAGTGCAAGGTTGTCCTCCACTATACACTGAGTTTGAAGCCAGTCAGCCTGTGCTACATGTGACCCTGTCTCAAATACAAACATACACACACACACACACACACACACACACACACACACACACACGCAGACACACACACCAAAATTCAAGTCAACTTCTGACAAGTGTTAGAACTAGAATTTTTTTTAATTTAAGAGAAAAATAAGAACTAGAAAATTAATGAAGGAGTTTTCTTTTTTAATCATACTAAGGTAGCAAAAGTTAGATGATTTTGCCGGGCGCAGTGGCAAATGCCTGTTATCCCAGCACTCGGGGAGGCAGAGGCAGGCAGATCTCTGTGAGTTCGAGGCCAGCCTGGTCTACAAAGTGAGTCCAGGACAGCCAAGGCTACACAGAGAAACCCTATTTCAAAAAAAAACAAAAACAAAAACAAAACAAATGAGAGATGATTTTTGTTTCTCTAGCATTTTAGTGTTAGATGGAAAAGGTTTGGAACGAATATTTTTAGGCACTAAAGTTCTTAATGTTCCTGTAGAGATTATTTTTGGGACTATATCTCACTTTGTAAGAATATCTTGTAAGAATATCTTTGTAACCCTGCCACTGAGAACAAAGTGTTGTTAGTTTACCTTCAGGTATTTACTTTGTAAAAAAAAAATGTGTAGATGTTTTGTACAGAGCCCTGTATGAAATAAACGCCCTTATGTGGTTCCTAAAAAAAAAAAAAAAGAATATCTTTGTAAGAATACTATTTCTAGCTACAATTAGTCAGTGGTATTTAAAGATAAATTACAAAATCCTAAATAAGTAAATTGATCAACAGTAGAACAGAATTGCAACCAATAAAGGAATCGTGCTGACCGTGGCCATCACAAGGCTTTGGCTCGGACAGCAGAAGTTCTGTGCTGAGGTCTTACAGCATGCTGCACGACTGCTGTCCAGCAAGAAAGCCTGGGAGAGTTAGCCTGAAAGCCATTCAACAAACAACAGAATCGTGTTCAAACTCAGGATGAGCGGAGCTTCACAATGCTTAGCGTACAGCAGGGGCAATCTCTATGAACTGCTTTCTCCTAAGAACAAAGCCATTCAGTTAAAAAAAATAATCCACATCTCCCTATCACTTAACACTTGGCTGGCAACTTAGAGATAGGTATAAAATGGGGCATCAGGCTAAATATGTATAGGCCCCCAAACAGAGATGTCTTCCGCCCAGTTAAACTATCACCATATAAAAGAATTAGAAATGAAAGAAGTCAGGAGCAATTTTTAAAAATGTTTTAAATAAAATGCTCTATATGTTGAAGTTTAAGGAATAGTGGAGTTAACCTGCACATATATGAGGCAATGTGCTTAAGCTGCTCAAAATAGTACCGAACAAGTAACAGGCAGGGCAATAAGTCAGGCAGTAAACTCTAGCTACCCTCATTAATATTAACAGCATGTGCCAGGGCAGTGGTGGCGCACGCCTTTAATCCCAGCACTCCGGAGGCTGAGGAGGTGGATCTCTGTGAGTTGAGGCCAGTCTGGTCTACAGAGTGAGGACAGCAGGAAAGCTCTTCCAGCTCTGTTACAGTGTATCCTTCCCATAGCAGATAACAGAAGGGCACCTCTACCAGCAAGCTACTTGCTCTTGGAGGAAACTGGTCCCATTTAGTCAGACTTAGCAGCCCCCTTGCATCTTCACAGTCAGTACTCTATTCCTAACCAGTACCTTGTCTGGTACTAGAAAAAAACTTTCTATCCATCTTTCTTCCCCTGTCCTCTGTTGAGCAGCCACGGTGATCTTTTTGAAATAGAAAAATCTGACTGTCTTGCCCTTGTTTAAAACCCTTTATAAATATATAAAATAGTCACATCTGCCCCTGGAGCCTCAGTCAGTTTGTACCTGCCTTCGGACTGCTTTACAAAAGCAGCCTCACCACATGCCATCTCTGGCTCACCTACTACTTAACTGCTCTCTATCAGCCCAACCAAGGGCTGTCTGCGTTGATTTCCTTCAGCTGCTTGAGTGCGCACATGACCTGAAGCTCTGAGATTTTCTCTCAGGCTTTTCCGCATTGCTCTGAAGCCTCTGGTTTGAGTTACGTACGACTGGTCTGTTCATCCTTCAGAGCTCCTTCTCTGACCTCTATACATAAGTAAAGCCCCAAAATTACATTATCTTACACAGCTCTTTACTTCACTGTAAAACACCAGGAAATCAGAAACTGAAACCTATTTTTTGCTCAAAACTGACATGCTGAGCTATAATGGGTGCTACTGTGTCAAGGAATGTTCTACTCACCAAACCAACGGCATTATAAATAGTTAAGACGCACTCTCAATGTAAAAACATAATGAGCGTTTGAGAACTGAGTAGAAACAGCAGATCACTGTATGCATGTGGGTCAGCTCATCTCTGACCCCATGACTTGACTGTGTTTCTCTTTGCTTCTCTCTTCTGTTTGGGTCTTGGTGTTGAGATCAGGACTCACATATCCTAGGCCGACTTCAAACCTGCTATGTAGCTGAAGACAGCCTTGAACTTGTGTTCCCCCTGCCTTCACTTTCCAATTTCTGGGTTTATAGTTCTTTGCTAGCATGCCCAATTTCTGCAATAGTGAGGATCAAACTCAGGGCTCTGTGCACTCTGAGAAAGCACTTTACCACTTAGCTACATCTCCAGATCCTCTTCCATTTTGTAAACTTTCAACTTATAGCATTTAATATATTTTCTTTGTTTTTACACTTAAAGCCATTTTAAGGCAGAATTTTACAAAATTAAAAAAAAATCGGATCTGGGTCCAGGGGTTCTGCTTCATCTATGGCACCAACCAAGGACAATACATGCAGTCATCATCAACCCCTACCCAGATCTAGCGAAGGGACAGGACATTCTCCACAGCTGAGTGGAGACTGGGGACTGACTTTCACACGAACTCTGGAGCCCCTTATTTGGCCATGTCCCCTTGATGGGGAGGCCCGATGGCACTCGGAGGAAGGATAGCAGACTACCAAGAAGAGACTTGATATCCTAGCATCATATTCAGGGGGAGGAGGTCCCCCCCAGTCACAGGCATAGGGAAGAGGAATGGGGTGAAAGCGGGAGGGAGGGAGGTATGGGAGGATGCTCGGGTGGGATAGCAATTGAGATGTAATATGAGTGATTTTATTTTTCAGTTAAAAAAATCAACTCCTTTTTAAAACTTGGCTTAAGTGTTGTGACCCCCAGAAAGCCTTGGCCATCAAGGTAGGACCTCCTAATTACATTTTCTAAAATACCTCGTTTTGCTCTTTATGCTATGAAGTCAGCTCCTCTCTGACTAGACCTCCTTAGGACAGCGTACCTTCATCCACCCCACACCTGGCTCAGCATAGTAGACGCATATGAGAGGTCTAGTGAGTGAGTGAATGAATGAAGTTCTGAGAAATCACAGATCTTACACAGAGCGCCATGGTAAAACAGAAAGTCATAGAAACGAATTTAAAAACTAACGTGGCTGTTGACTAGAAGTGTAAGTGAAAAGCAGCAACCCAGATGGCCATACCCAGAACTACAGGGCGGGCAGCCCAAATGAAGTGTCGTAAGAGATTTCTTTGAAGACAAACAAAACATTTCTAAACATAAAAAGCCTCCAAGTTTCTAAAATCATACTTACATCTTATATGTTTCTCTGTCTACTAGTTGGGTACCTTATATAAACTTGCTTGTTTTCTTAGACGGGAGCTTATATACCCGAAGCTGGCCTTGAACTTGCTATGTAGTCAAGAATGGTCTGGAACTATGGGTCCTCATGCCTCATCTCCTAAGTACCAGTATTATGGGCATGCATCAAAACATCTGGCTTAGGCAGACTTTAAGACTTGTTTTTATTTTATGTATATGCGTGTTTTGTCTGCATGTATGTGCATTACATGAATGTGGTGCCCACAAAGTCCCAGAAGGGCATTGGATACTGCAGAACTGGAGTTACAGACAGTTGTGAGCTGCCATGTATGGGCTGGGAATTGAAACATGGGTCCTCTGGAAGAGTAGCCAGTAATGTTAACCCAGGTGAGCCATCTCTCTAGCCTCTTAAGTAGACTTTTGATTAACAGAATCCCCATTAAAAGCTATTGGGACAAAACCTGACTTGTACTTGTATATGTAACAGGCTGGGCTAATGTAAGACTGAAGCGTTCCTGAGAGGTATCGAAAGCACAGATAGATGCTTCCTAGTCCCCCAAAAGCAGCTGCTCCCAGATACAGGAAAGGAAAAAGGAGAGCACAGAAGCAGTTAGACCCAAGCCAGCTGGCCATGTCTGTATCGTGATGATACTAATACAGTTAGCTACCTTAAAGCTAAGAAGCAGAAATAATTTAATACAAAAGTTATAAAATTCTGACTCAGCAACTGCCAAAATCGGAGGAGTATATTTTCCTTCCCCAGACTGTGACAGTCCTTACCCATTAGAGGAAGTGGCTAAAGCAATGAAGATGCCCGAGCTGAGCGAGATGAACAGACAGGACAGTGAGGACCGTGACAGAAAGATCGAAATCAGCTGCCAGCCTATTTTAGGTTGTAAACATTTCATATTCATGAACTAAGGACATCTGTTCTTGAGCAAGAGCTACACTAATTTTAAGTGCTAAGAGTTTTCTGAAAGAGAAGTGCAGCACAAGCAAGCTGAGGCGCTGAACGAACCTGTGCCTCAGCTTTCTGCCCAGACGTCAAGTCAACATCCTGGCAGCAACTCGACCACACCCTGCTAGCAGCTAAAAATGAACTTCTCTGGAAAATTCTTACTATATCTATAATATCATTTTATTATTCCTTTATGGTTGTTTCTATTTAGATCATTCATAAACTTATGTGTTTTCCTAAATATATTTTTTTAAAAAGTGGCCTACAGTGGGAGCACATTCCTGTACTCCCAGCATTTGACTGGGAGAAGCCGTTGTCTACCATACAGTGAGTGTGCGGCCAGTCTGCTGTGACTTAGGTAGATTTCTATTGCTCTGATAAAGACCATGCCCAAATGCAGCGTGGGGAGGAAAGGGTTATCTCTCTGTACAGCTTACTGAAAGGAGGGCAAGGAGGAACTCAAGGCAGGAACCATGAGGCAAGAGCTGAAGCTGGGCCATGGTGGGGCGTTGCTCTCCGTGGCTCACTCATATACAACCCACCTTGCCAAGGGGTAGAACTACACACAGTGGGATGTTCCCTCCTACAGGAAAACCTCGCAGACCTCCTATGGCCAATCTCGGCTAGAATTCTCTATTATCAGACAGTCTAGGTTTGTGTCAAAGTCACAAAACGAACAAGCACAGATCCTGTCTCAATTTTTTTTAAAGTTTGTTGCTTATTTGAGGTATAGTCTCAGGTAGCCAAACATGACTTTCAACTTCTGATCTTCCCAGGTTTATTTCCTAATCGCTAGAATTATAAGCAGCCACCACAACTGGCTAAAAATTTAAAATTTGCAAAACTGTCACATCTTTTTGATATTTTGTTCTGTTTTATTTTGGAGACAAGATCTCACAGTCTCATTCTGTAGCTCAGGCTGACCTGGAACTCATCGCTAGCCTAGGCTCCAGCTCATAGGAACCCTCTTGCTCCAGTCTTTCAAGTGCTAGAATTACAGATGGGCAACTAACCCAAGTTTCCGTGATATATTCTTTATAAACTATTCTTAACACTTAATCTTAAATTTATATCTGTGTGCATGCGCACATGCATGCTGTCACATATATGCATGTGCTGTTAGATGTCATTCCTTAGGTATCACTATTTTTCATTAAATTAAAAAATTTTAATATATTATATTTTTGTCTATGTGTGTGTGTCTGTATGTGTGTGCGTATGTGTCTGTGTGTGAATATGTATGTATGTGTGTGTGCATGTGAGTGTGAATGTGTATGTGTGTGTGTGCACATGTGTGCATGTGTGTGTGTGTGTGTAAATGTATGTCCATGTGTGGGGGTGTTTGCCTGTGTATGAGCAGAGGTAAGGACAGGATGTAGTTACTCTCAGAATTGAAGACAGGCATTTGTAGAATGCTAGGCTTGTTATATAAATGCAGACATCAGAACTCTAGTGCTTTCTGTGCAGCAAACACCCTTAAAACTGCTGAGCCATCTCTGAGGCCCCCTGCTTTTCTCTATTACTGACACTGAAACCAACACCAAGACTAGGTTGGCTGCGGAGCAAGCCCCAGGGATCCATCTGTCTGTATCACTAAACTGCTAAGACTGTAATTGTAAGCCACCACACCTTTTTTTGTTTTGTCTTTTCTTATATACCTTCTGAGGAGTCAACACAATTCTTACGCTCACAGCAAGGCAAGGACTTACTGATGGGCCATCGCCTTAAGCATTTTCATCTATACCAGATAATTGGCTACCCACTATGTAAAAAGTACTTGCTTTTATTTGACTTCTAATTACTTCTTTGATGCTTCAGAAGAAGCCCCTGGATTCTTACTTATAGAATGAATAAACCTACGTTGCCTTCTTTGAATACTTCATACTTTCCTATGTTTCTACCAGGTAGAAAGTTCTTTTTTCTGTTTTTTAAGTTGAAAATTTTTGTTTGTTTGTTTGTAGACAAGGTTTCTCTGTGTAGCCTTGCCTGTCCTGGACTCTCTTTGTAGACCAGAGATCCGCCTGCCGTTGCCTTTCTGAGTGCTGGTATTACAGGCATGCACCATTGTGCCCACCTGAGTCTAAATTTTTTAACAGTGCCTCACATCATCTTATTCATTCTAAAACATTTTTAAATCTCAATTTTCTTTCACGACAAAGCAATTCAGCAGTACAGAATCTACAGGCAAGTTTAAGAATGTGGGCTTTGGAGTCAGATGTGCAAGTGGTTCTTATACCTTCCAACTGCATAATCTTAAACATTACCCAGCTTCCCTTGCACAGTGCCTTCATTCATAAAACCAGACATGAAGACTGGCATGTTGGCTCATACCTACAATTCCAACATATGGGAGACTGACACAAGAGAGAGAGGATCATGAGTTTCAGGCCATTACTGGCTACACAGTAAGTTCTAGGCAAGCTTGAGCTACAAAAAAAGACTCCCTAAAAATAAAACCAACTAACCAACCAACCAAACAAACAAACCTCAGTTATGAAATACCTATCTCCAAGAATTCCTACATAGATAAGTGAGGGAAGGTGTAAGGATCGTCATATTATGTGCGCTATTAGCCATCTCATGCCAACTTGGATTGAAGACCCTCACTGTGCCCCTTCATTGGAACATGCTCACTCTCTTCTTCAATGCACTGACTTGTCTCCCACCTCTGGGCACAATGCCTCACTGCACATCTCCCTTTCTTTGAGCTCTGCATGTGCCAGCCTTCTACTGTTCCTGAAACACCCCAAGTGCTATAAACTGAAAGTCACTCCTGTACCCTCTGCCAAGAACATACCCCTCATGTCCTATCTCCTTTTATGGCCAGTTCTTTCTCATTATTTAGGTCATTTTTTGATGCCTGCTCAGAAAAGCCCTGCCTGACCCTCTGCTGACTTTTTTTTAAACCTGGAATTGCATGTCTTTCCAACTACTCTGATGCCTAAGAAGGCAGAAAATACTGCAACTCCACAATCTAGAACAGCGTCTATCTAGTAACGAGCAAATACTTAAATGTGTGAAATGCAAATATTTTACAAGTGGTTAGCTGGGGAAAAAAAAAAAAAACCAGGACCAGGATGTGAATTGCCTCAAATGGTTGTGTAGGCAAGCTGGCCTATTCATATCCTGTGGAAGATAATGGGTCAAAGGCTTTTAAAAAGAGCAAAGAAAAAGGCTGTTTGCAATGCCCTAGCTCTATCAGAAGTCTTTTATCCATCATCAGAGCACATCTTGTACAACTTCTGGCTGATCGGTTGTTCTCTCCCCGCTTCTGGGCATATTGCTGGCACACGCATCTTGCCTGGGACAGGATTCACATACTATACACACAGCTGCTACACGATATCATTTGTATCAGATACATGGGATTGCATGAGGACACTGGGAGTAAGCTTTACCTAAGATTAAATACCAAACAGAACTGTATGTGGTATTGTCTCATTAACAATGGGAGCTAGAAGGAGATTTGCACCCTGGAAACAGGAGTCTGGAGTCATCATAAACATAAGAATCCCAATGCGCTGTTCTGGAGCAGAAGTGCCCAACTTGGGGCCCCTTGGGTAACTGCTTTTTAATTTTGGGTAAAAATGTGTGTCTGTGTATGGGTATGTACATGTAAGTGCATATCATATACCCATGGAGGCCAGAAGAGGGCACTGGATCCCCTGGAACTCAAGTTACAAAAGATTGTGAAACATCTGATGTGGGAACTGGGGACCAAACTCTGGTTCTGTGCAAAAGAGGTATAACCTTTTATCCTCTGAGCCATCTCTGCAGCCTCAAGAACGCCCACTTGCTAACAAATACCTGCCTTGTTTTTAGAGCATCCTTTTAGCTGACTGTAGCTGGGGAAAAATAGAAATGAAAGCCAGCCTAGGCTGTATATTTGGAAGGAATGTTGACTAAAGATTTTAAAGAAAAGATTAAAGCTTCTAGACAGCAAAACACTTCATAAGCAAAGTCAAAACCCAAACTAACCAAATATAAATGATTTCCCATGATATATAAAGACATCTTATAAACTGCTAGAAAAAGACAAGTAAATAGGGAATTAAAAGAAGCATCACAAAAAAAAATTACACAGAAGAAAAGACAGATGTTCCCTTTCACTAACAAACAAACGTAAATACATGCAATCAATGTATGTTGTGTGCATGTAAGGAAATGTTACTGTAAGTCCATTAATACATAAAACTAATATGTGTTAATTTAAAAGAAGAATACAATAAAATGTATTGTATTTAAAATATTTACAAGGTTGTTAAACTGTTCTGGGGAAGTCAATAATCAGCATACATACTGACAGCAGACTGCCAGAACTCATCATGGAAGATGTGTAGCACAAGGCTAGGTGTGTTAGGTATAGTTTGTGTTTACTTTGCTGTACTATTCAGAATGCTAGCACTATTCAGAATCAGTAGGATTGAAAGAGCAAAATTCAGCAAAACCAGAGCTCACTCAGCATGATACTTGGGAGATTCAGGCATAATAAAGAGGAAGTAGCTGGGCTGTTCTGGTATTCTTTTTTTTTTTTACCACACGAGAGAAAAGAGCTAAAGTAGTTTCTGCACAGAAGACAGATGCTAAAATTATATTTAAAAAAAAAAAAAAAAGAGGAAGTAACCCGGTCTGTGAGCACTGGAACTATAGGCAGGTGGAATGCCGAGCCACTGTTTGTTTTTCAATAAGAAAATCAAGTTTGCAATAAGGTTAAAAAGGGAGGCAGACATCAGCCATCTGGTTCTCAGAAAAAACAAAAGCCTGTTTAAGATGGAGTATCAGGAATATTGGATTATCCCCGAGCAAAATAATTAAAACTAGGTCTATCATTCTTACACTGTGAAAAAAAAAAACAACCCAAAATAGATGAAAGACCTAAATGTAAGGTCTGAACCTTTGAAACTACTGCAGGAAAGCATTTGAAAACCCTGACATCGGTGAATGGATGCACTGGTCATTGTAGCTCACGGCCGTGATCCCATAACACAAGAGACTGAGGTAGGAGGAGCTCTCATAGCTTTAAAGCTAGCCCGGGTTACACAGTGAGACCCTGCCTCAAATTTTTAAAGGAGATTACACAAGGCAGTGTTAAGAAGAATGAGACGCCATTTGTTAGAGAGGAGACGGAACTGAGCATCAGGTTAAGTGAAAGAAACAGACTCAAAAGGACAACTCATGCATGCTTTTCCTTACACATGAAATCTAGATTAACAAGAAGATAGCAGAGTAGAAGGGGTCCAGTGGGGGGTCAGAGGGAGAACAAAGGAAGATAATGGGTATGAAGATGACCAAAGCATATTATAATCATGTTTGAAAATGCTATGGTGAAACCCTTTATTATGCACAATTAATAGACAGGGCAAAGAGGGGGACAGTGAAAGTATATGTTAACGCTTGGTACTTTCTGTTCAACTCTCCATGAAACTAAAAGTGCTCTAAAAATAAAGTCCATTTTTAATAAGATGAAACTAGTCCATTTGTATAGATGTTTATGGCTAGCCAAGAATAGAAGCTGAGGCCCAGGTTCCTAAACTCTTGGTTCTAAATCTTGATGGCCCTTGGTTTTTCTGGGCCTCCCACCTCTTCCAGACTTCTCTAGGTATCCAAGGCATCTTATGCTTGGACTATGATTTGATGAGTGTGATAATTTACAGTTGAAGGATGAGCAAGACACATATTAAAAATACAGGGAGAACAAAAATGAGAAACTAGGTCCAAGGAAGTCCAGCAGTGGAGTCTGTGTCCTTTCTGACGGCCCACGGCCAATGCGGTCATTCATTCATTCATTCATTCATTCATTCTTTTACATTCTTTTTCCTTTTTTTTTTTGTTTTTACAAGACAGAGTTTCTCTGTGTAGCCCTGGCTGTCCTGGAACTTGCTTTGTAGGCCAGGCTGGCCTTGAACCCACAGAGGATCTGCCTGTTTCTGCCTTCCGAGTGCTGGGGTTGACGACAAGAGCCAGCATGGCCGGCTGGGGTCATTTCTATCAGTGTGTCTGCATCACTCTTCTCTTGCTCCTCTTTTCTATACTCCGCCACACAGACTCTCCAAACAGCGCAAACACTGCTTCCATCAGGGTGCAGGCTGGAACAAAGTAGTAGAACACTTGCCTAGCTAGGCCCTGGTTCCATCCTGCGCACAAAACAAATATACCCGCAAGTGGCTGTGTGTGTGTGTGTGTGTGTGTGTGTGTGTGTGTGTGTGTGTGTAAGCATGTGCGCAGATGTAGTGAAGGTCAGGAGGCAATGTGCAGGGATCCATTCACTTCTCCCACTATGTGGGCTCCGGGAATCTAACCCAGGCGGTCAGGCTTGGTGGCAGGTGTCTATACTCACCTGCCTGTGTTCAGATTGTCCTTTTGAGAACAAGACACATCAAAAGGCCCTTACTAGCCTGTAAATTAGCCGTATTTGTGTCTGGGTCTCCCTGGTCCTATCTGTTTTGACTTAGACCAACCCATCTTACATGGACCGTTTGGTTTCTCAGCAAGGGCCTGGATTGGTCAGTATGTTATCCACAGAAAGAACCATGGGTAAATTCATTTAGCTACACATGACGAAGATGATGATGATGATGATGATGACAATGATGATGATGATGGCGATGATGACAATGCAGTGGCAGCAGCAGTGGTGGTGGTTGTCAATGCCTAAGCACAAGTTTCAGGAGTGAGGAATGGAAAAAGAGTCAACTTAGCAACATGAAATCTGCATGCAAGGCCTATAGCAGCCAGAACACCCAAACACTCTAAAAACTCTATTCTCAGCAGGCTTTACTCCCTTTAATGTCATTTTTTTTTTTAATTTAGGAAGACATCTGTCTTGTCCTTCATTATTCTAAGAATTGGGGCTTATTTTATTTTACTTTTCAGCCCTGGGAGGGGACCCAGAGCCTTGCCAATGCTCCATGTGCTCTGACAACCGAGCACATCCTCAACCATTTTATTTTGAGAGATAGTCTCACTAAGTTCCCCAGGTTAGCATTTCTTACATAACCCAAGAAGGCCTTAAACCTGTTACCCTTCTGCCTCAGCCTCCCAAGCATCTAGAACTAAGTATTTTTAAATGAAAAAATGAAATATTAAAATAGATTATCACAAGGATTTTAAGGCTCATCCCAAAACTAGGTGAACGTTTTCGTTAGTTTTGGCTTTGTCTAAACCTTGATCTTAACCCTAATTGTGGCTCTGAAACCTCGATTAACTAAGACAGTGATTTGGGAAGACAGTTTGGTTTGCACATCTGTCACATCAGAGAAATTAGTATTTCTGACAAAAACAAGCAAACAAACAACAACTCTTGCTTGAGCAGTTCTAACCCATTCTTAAACAACTGAAAGCAGCCCTGATCCTAGTCAGCAAACACCGTAGCTGGTATTCTGAAAGTTGCCCTAGGTTAGGCAAAGCTACAGAAACCACTTTTCTTTAATCTCTTTCAGATCCTCACAGTGGACCTGAGACTGCTGGGCCATGGCGTGAACGCGTAGACTCAGGGAGAGGTCATCAATCCTTAGGACCTCATTTTAAGAAAAAATAATTAGATTCATTCACTAAATAACAACGCGAGTACAACCAAAATATTCTATGATAATTGTACTGACTTGAACATTTTATAGGTATGCCTTGATTTTACACATTACACTTTCCTGGAAAGTATATTTGAATTCTAATGCAAATAACTGGAATTCAAGATTCTCTCTCTCTCTCTCTCTCTCTCTCTCTCTCTCTCTCTCTCTCTCTCTCTCTCTCTCTCTCTCTCTCTCTCTCTCTC
>OU015755.1:43927189-43946275 GCA_907169655.1 Acomys percivali
ACACACACACACACACACACACACACACACACACACACACACACACACACACTCAACACACACAGAGATTGCATGCCAAATTCTAGAAAGTTAATGTTATGTTAATTTTATTTTATTCTCTCATCTATTAAAATAAAAGTGAAGTCTCTTTTAAGTTGTGCATGGGGGCTCATGCCTGAAACCCCAACACTCAGAGGAGGCTGAAGTAGATAGTGTAGATTTCAAGGCCAGCCTGGGCTACACTGAGTTCCAGGCTAGGCTGTGCTACAGATTGAGACCCTGTGTACAAAGGACACACAGACAAACACGTCCCAAATAAAAACTCTTTTCCAGTTTCCTCAGAAGTAGTGTTCTCATGGTGATGGTCACACATAGCAAATGATCTCCCTTCTCTATCTCCTAGACTTTCCCTGGCTCCGTCTATTTGTGTCTAAGCATATTTCTTTTTAAAAAAAAAAATCTTATGAAACACAAACTGCATACCAGCAGGTTCAGTGGACAGGTAGAGTGTAGAGAAGAAAACAGCAATGGGAAAATACTGACCTTCCTCTCTCATCCCTGCCTAGTATTTGTCGTCACTTATACACACAAATATTTGCTTGCTAAGTCAACTGTATTTAAAACCATATAAATAAGACCTCTATGAAGTGGGGGCATAGTTAGATTCTGACAAGCCAAAATTCTCAGTGTTCTGTGGGAAACTGTCACTAGCAGCAGAGAGCAGTTGCCAGAGGAAATAAGAAAATCCCAGCACAGCCTGAATGATTCATGTGGAAATCAGAACCACTGGACAGCCTTAAGACCAATCACTAGCTTAGCATGGCCTGCAGTGAACAATCTCCGCCATTCTTTTCCTCTGGTCTCTTCGGGAGGGGAAAGAAGCAGTACAGGAGGAAAAAAAGTTCTAAATCTTTTAATGAGACGGTTATCCCATTAATTATGTTTTTTTGTCTCACTAGCATTAAGTGTCAGCTGCGTCTGACGTCACTGCTCATGAAGTCTAAGGGACAGCAGCCACTTAGGGGAGCCCACGGAAACAGCGAGCGCTCAGAGAAGCAGCTCTCGCCAAGACTCCGCATTCAGATCACATTCTCAATGGACTCAATGTATGCAAACTCAGACTTAAAAAAAAAAAAATCAATACTTAGCCAGTGAAGAACACGTGAGGCTTTTGGGCTTTTATTTTCACTTTGAAATGGTACCCCACTATGTAACCCAAACTGGCCTCAAATCTCTGGGCTTTGGTTGATATTTCCTGACACAGCCTCCTAAGAAAGAGTGACAGACAGTCACGCATCCTGTTGCCACATCTGGCCAGAAGACAAGAAAGAACTGTTTAACCTTAAAAAAGAAAATTACATAAAAAGCTAAGGCTAACGTACGAACTGGCTCACTCACAATTGTGTCTTGTGGGGTTTTTCTTTGTGCGTTTTTGGTTTGGGTTGGTTTGGTTTCTTTTGGGGCATGGTCTTACTATTCCATTTGGACTCACTTTCTGATCAACTTCCTGCGTGCTGGGATTACAGGCATGCACCATCACACCTGGTTTATATAGGTTGGTTTTATATTTATTTATTTATTTTTAAATATTTTTATTTAACGTATGTGCATTGGTGTGAGGGTATCAGATCTTGGAGTTACAGAGAGTTGTGAGCTGCCATGTGGGTGCTGGGAATTGAACCCGGGTCCTTTGGAAGAGCAGGCAGTGCTCTTAACCACTGAGCCATCTTTCCAGCCCTATATTTATTTTTTTCTTTTTAACAACTGAGTTTTATAGATTAACCAGGTACCTATGCCCATCACACACATAAACACATTTTTTGTTGGGTGTTTTTTGGGTTTGTGTGTGTGTGTGCGTGTGTGTGTGTGTGTGTTTGGGTTTTTTTGTAGTTGGTGGGTTTTTGGGGTTTTTTTTGTTTTTAAGACATTGTAAAGTCTTACTCCATATCCCAGTCTAACATCAAACTGCAGCAATCTTCCTGCCTTGGTTCCTCAAGCACTGGGATTACAGGCATGAGCCAACTAGCTACGTCATTTATATTTTTTTTATGAACTCCGATGAGACATCCCAATCTCAACCCAACCAGTTAGATTCCACTACAGGTTTTATGTTCAATGCTTTTGCTGTTGAGACAGTGTCATGTTATGTAGCCGAGGCTGTCCGACAACTCACTTCGTAGCTACTCGTAGCCTCCTGGATCAGCCTCCCACTGCTGTCCCACCCAGATGCTTCTTAAACACAGCCTAGTGGGGACCGAGCTCCAAGCACCAGCTGGACCTGGATGTGTCGCAGCACCCTCTGCTCCTCCACAGGTCTGTCCTACTTTCCTGGGATTAAGGCACTGCTCCTGATAGACACAGGAAACATCAACTCTGGAGGAGATCACAGCTCATCCAACAGAAACATCTTTTGAAAGACAGGCCAATTTTCTAAAATCAAAAGACCTCTGGCCAATTTCCTAGATACATTTCAGTTGACCCTTGTTATGAGACACTAATTACAAATATTTGCAGACCAAGGAACTTAGTGAAACACACGAGCTATCAGACTTCTCTACATAGTTTAACTGGCCTCTCTATTGTCTCAGAGCTTACTCCCGGTGTCACCTCTCTTCTCTGCTACCCTGTTGTCCCTATTACCCAGCCAGGAGCCCTAGTTGAAAGGCAACAGCTGAGCAGCCAGGCCATCCTATATTAAAGACGGGGGCAGTGGTGGTGTGTTGGTCAAGGACGCTCTCCTCGGCTAACATATGCCCACGGCAGGTATATTAATATGCACACTAGACTTCACCCTGCCATATGGCGGCCAAAACACTGCAGAGGATCGTTTGTCTGCTGAGTTAGACTTGGACTCCTTCTGGCCACTCTAGCCGGAGTCTACCATCTCTGTCATCTAGAGACTCTCCATTTAGTAAGCTGTCCTGACTGGCACACTGAGATCACCAGTGTGTGCTAATGTTAGAGAACTCAGTCCTGGGAAGATGAGATTCCTCCCTGTAGCCTGGGATCTAAGCTCTAAGCACACGAAATTCCATGGTGCTGATCTCACTACCACCCTGTTTCTATACCACTGTTATTAATGACTACAGAAAATGGGACACTTTACAGCCGGTCACCCTCAGTGAAACCCACAGCTGAATTCTTTCTACAGGACCACACAAAAGCTTTTGGCTCTCTCTTCAGTTCATGGGTGAACTTCAAAAGGTACTTAACACAGGTTAGGAAATATCTGCGTCATGACACCGTGAAGCCATGAGTAACATTTTGTTAAGTCAGGCACTGTGGCTTACATCTGTAATCCTGCACTCTAGGAGGCTGCAGCAGGATTGCCTTGAATTTGAGGGCATCCTGGTCTACACAGTGACAGAATCTCTCAAAATAAAGTTAGAATAAAGAAGAACGTGTTCGCATGCAAAAATAGTCATAAAGTACTACTTAGAGAAGGCAAATCATGCTTACAAAGTAGTACACATAAAATAACCATTTTAAAAATAACACTTTTATTGATTTTTAAAATTTTTATACATTGATATAATGTATTTTGAGCACATTCACTCCCATTCCTCCTGCCCCCCCCCCCGTGCTCCTCCCAGGTGTAATCTCTGTCCCCCACCCGTGCTCCTCCCAGGTGTAATCCCTGTCCCCCACCCGAGTCATTCCCAACTTCAAGTCTCTTTTATTTATAAATCACCAAGTCCAGTTTGTGTTGCCTACATACTCACGGGTGTGGGGCCACTCACTGGGGCATGGCCAACCTGCCAAAGGCCAAACCTTACAGGAAACTGACTCTTCTTCCCAGCAGCCCTCAGCTGACCATAGTTCCCCAGCTGGGGGTGGGGCTTGTGAGACCCTCCCGGTCCATGCCAGAATGTTGACTGGTTGGACCTTGTGCAGGTTTTGGCAACCACAGCTGCTGTGAGCTCATGAGTGCAGTGTCTCAGTCATGTTCAGAAGACACTGCTCTTAAAATCTTTATGCCACCTTTTCCTCTGGGGGAAGGCATGTAATACAGACACCCCATTATGCCTGAACACAAACCATTTCTCTGTAGAAAACAAACAGAAATGGGTAACCAGAGGATATACACCAAATATTAGAAGACAGTGGGGGCCGAATTAAGTTTTTCCTGGATTTTCCTCATCTATATTAAATATTTTTATATTTTTACTATTTTAAAATAGGGATGTACACATACACACACACACACACACACAGAGAGAGAGAGAGAGAGAGAGAGAGAGAGAGAGAGAGAGAGCGCTCACCAGTGGCTCTATCTGGTCTCATATTCCCTGTGTAGACGAGAGTAATCTTGAACTCTGACCTTTCTCCACTGCCCCTCCCATCAAGTGCTGGTATTATAGGTTTGTATCCCCACACCTAGCTTATAAAGTACTGGAGACCAAACTCACGCTCCATGCATATTAGGCAAGCACTCTGCCAACTCAACCACATTTTTTTTTATTA
This sequence comes from Acomys percivali, assembly GCA_907169655.1. Taxonomy (NCBI): domain Eukaryota; kingdom Metazoa; phylum Chordata; class Mammalia; order Rodentia; family Muridae; genus Acomys; species Acomys percivali. The sequence continues at coordinate 43,931,654 of OU015755.1, forward strand.
ATTTATTCTTGTTACATCTCAATGGTTATCCCATCCCTTGTATCCTCCCATTCTTCCCTCCCTCCCATTTTCCCCTTATTCCCCTCCCCTATGACTGTTCCTGAGGGGGATTACCTCCCCCTGTATATGCTCATAGGGTATCAAGTCTCTTCTCGGTGACCTGCTGTCCTTCCTCTAAGTGCCACCAGGTCTCCCCCTCCAGGGGACATGGTCAAATGTGAGGCACCAGAGTACGTGAGAAAGTCATATCCGACTCTGCACTCATGTGTGGAGACTGTTTTGACCATTGGCTAGATCTGGGTAGGGGTTTGAAGTTTACAACCTGTCTTGTCCTTGGCTGGTGCCTTAGTTTCAGCGGGACCCCTTGGCCCAAATCTGCCAATCATAATGTTCTACTTGTAGGTTTCTAGGACTCACTGGATCCTTCTACATTGCTATTCTCCCATGCTTCTCTCATCTAGAGTCCCAATAGGGTGTCCTCCCCTCTGTCCCAGTTTCCTGGTAAGTGAAGGCTTTCGTGGGACATGCCCCTTGGGCTAGTATGCAGATATAAGTGAGTATATACCATTTGAGTCTTTCTGCTTCTGGGTTAACTCACTCATTATGATCATTTCTAGCTCAATCCATTTATCCACAAATTTCAGGAATTCCTTGTTTTTAATAGCTGAGTAGTATTCCATAGTGTATATGTACCACAGTTTCTTTATCCATTCTTCTACTGAGGGACACTTAGGCTGTTTCCATGATCTGGCTATTATGAATAAGGCTGCTATGAACATGGTTGAGCAAATTTTCTTGTTGTGTGCTGGCACATCTTCTGGGTATATTCCAAGGAGTGGAATAGCTGGGTCTTGAGGAAGCCCTATTCCCAGTTTTCTGAGATAGCACCAGATAGATTTCCAAAGTGGCTGTACTAGTTTGCATTCCCACCAGCAATGAAGGAGTGTTCCTCTCTCTCCACATCCTTGCCAGCATGTGGTGTCGCTTGAATTTTTTATCTTAGCCATTCTGATGGGTGTAAGATGGAATCTCAGAGTTGTTTTGATTTGCATTTCCCTGATGACTAAGGAGGTTGAGCATTTCTTTAAGTGTTTCTCAGCCGTTTGATATTCCTCTGCTGAGAATTCTCTGTTTAGTTCCAAGCCCCATTTCTCAATTGGATTATTTGGTTTGGTGGTGTTTAACTTCTTGAGTTCTTTATATATTTTGGATATTAGACCTTTGTCAGATGTAGGGTTGGTGAAGATCTTTTCCCAGTCTGTAGGCTGTCGCTTTGTTCTCTTGACGGTGTCTCCAGCCTTACAGAAGCTTCTCAGCCTCATGAGGTCCCATTTATTAATTGATCAACCACATTTTAAGTGTGCCTTAAATATATTTTAAGAAAACCCTTAAATATATATTTAAGAGAAAGTATTCCAAAGTAGTTTTTCGAGTCATTTCCTTTACTATTTCAGACCTATTAATAGCAGAAGTAACAGACAATTCTCAATTATGCTTTAATATAAAGAATCCAGTTTTCCTAGTTGTCTTTAAAAATAGACAAAGAATTACTAGGTCACTACCATGTGCCAGGTCTCCTTACATATTCTATTAATAAAGTGGAATATTAAGGCTATCCAGGGGCAGCAGGCAATGTACCTCACACCTGCAATCCTAGCATTTGGAGGGTGAGGCAAGAAGATCCCTAAACTTCAAGGTTAGTCTGGGCTACACTGTGGTGGCCAGAGTTCAATCACCAGAACCCAGCACCCGTACAGCAGCTTACAACTCTCTCCAGCTCCAGCTCCAGAGGATCCAGTACCTTCTTCTGATCTCCAAGGGCCCCAGGCATCATGTGGTACAATCCATACATTCAAGCAGAACACTCACACACATTAAAAAGTGAATGAGTGAATGAATGAATGAATGAATGAATGAGTGAATGAATGAATGAATGAATGAATGAATAAATAAATAAATAAATGAAATCTAAAAAGCTGGGCATTGTGGCACATGCCTTAGAAATCCTAATGCTGGGTAGCAGAGACAGATGGATCCATGGGGGATTGCTGGTCTCCCAGCCAAGCATAGTTGGTGAGTTCCAGGTCAGTGAGAGACCCTGTCTCAAAAAAATAAGGTGGACAGCTCCCAAGGAACAGTATTTCCAAGGCTGTTCTCTAGCCTCCATACATACACACACAAACACACATGCACACATATATACGTAAACACAAACATACACATAAATAGATAAATATGAGAAAACTGAAGTACAGAAAGGGTAAGTAATTCGCTTAAAGGTCACAGAGGCAACAGGGCTGGAGAGATGGCTCAGCAGTTTCAGGGTACTGGCTGCTAGTACAAAGGTCCCTTGGTTGATTCCCAGCAACCACATGGCGGCTCACAGCTGTCTACTACTGTACTCTCTCTGACCTCCCTGGGCACCAGGCATGCACTTAGTACACAGGCATGCATGCAGGGAGGGAGGGGGAGGGAGGGAGGAGGAGGGAGGGAGGGAGATAGCAAAACTAGGATTCAGTCTTGTCCTGTGGTGTCCATGCCTTAGTTGCTATGATACACAACCACTCTCTCAGGGAAGAGAAATGAGTCAGTCAAGGAAAAAAACACTCAGAACAAAGCTAGACTGTCAGGCTTGTGAGGAATAGACACATTCAAGAGTTGCTTGGAAACACTGACAGAACAGGTGGAATTTTTCTTTTTAAAAAATGTACTGTTTTAGCTAAGCCTGGTGTGGTAAAGCAACTCTTTAATCTTGGAGGTGGAAGTAGAGGCAACGGGATTGGCTGACACGAGTTCAGGGCCAGCCCCATCCTCACCATGAGTTCCGGGCCAGCCAGGGCTGTATAGCAAGACCTTATCTAAAAAATACCAAAACTTAATGGTAAACGAAAAACAAAGAGTACACAGAACTAAGGCAGCTACAGAAAGCACGTCCTCTCTCACGTGTAGAAACTACAATCGGCTGACCTGAGGGTGGACAGTGACTAGCGGAGACTGGGGGAGGCAGGGAGGGGAGGACGCAGAAACAAGTTTGGATTGGATGCCTGTACTCTACCCCGAGCTGTGTTCCCATATCGCTGTGCTTGTTTTCCCACTGACCGTCTCTTACTCTCAGCACCCAGGCTGGATTAGAACCTATTATGTAGCCCAAGTTGGCCTCCAACTTATGACAATCGTCCTGTTGTGGCCCCCAGAGTGCTGGGAAGGCAGCCACACCCAGATGCCCAGTACACCCTTTAACAGTTTTTGATTTTGACAGTCTCACGCAATGTGGCTCACGCTGGCTGTCAACTCACTCTATAGCTCAGGTGCACTTTGATTTGCCATACAGCTGCCTAAGCAAATGGCATTTCAGGCCTACTGCAACCAAACCTGGCAAAGATTTTTTTTAAACGGTATCTGGACCACAGCGAATAAACAGTAATCGTTATTATAGGACAACTATTTTTGCCAGAGCTGCGCATTTGTCCAAGGCAAATCTTTTAGAAGAAAATAACTGAAACTAATAGAGGGAAAAAAAAATCAAGATTTTAGTGCATGAGGAAAAGTGAAGAAACTTCAAGGACACTATGTCTTCAACTCAGTTTTCTGACCTTTGATTTCCCTTTAGCTTTGTAGCTACCATGGAACTGATACAAATCCATAGTCCCACAAAGGAATGGCAAAAAGGCGTCACAAGCTCCCAAGACCTGAGTATGAGAGTCAGTAACAAGGTGCTGCCGCAGCATCCAGCATTCTGCACTCAATGTTGCTGTGGAAAAGGCAGTTGATGCTGAAGAACTCTAAGGTGTGACACACCTGAAAGCAAACCTATCCTTACACTATAAACTTCAGACACACGGTATAGTTTATAATTAGGAAGACATGTTCTTGACAGCAAAATGACAATATAATGCCAGGTGGTTTTCAAGTTAAAATTTATGATTTACACTCAACAGAGAAGCTATCTACTTTTTTCTGTCTCTCTCAAAATTCTAACTCAATTTTTCTCTTGCCAAAATGCTTCAAAGATTGAGGAAGAAAGCAATAATTTGTTTTAATGACACTAAAAAGAAAGTAAGCTGGACTTGGTGATGCACACCTTTAATCTCAGCCTTTAGAGGCAGGGGATCTCTGTGAGTTTGAGGCCAGGCTGGTTTACATAGCAAGTTTCAAGCCAGCCAGGGCTACAGAGTGAGATTCTGGTTTTGTTTTGTTTGGTTTTTTTAAAGAAAATACTTTAGGTTTCTAGAAGATTATGTTTTTAAAATAAGTTTATGTATTTCCATTGAGGAGAATTTCTCAAGCCAAAATAAGGATATTGAAATGATCTTCCAGAGACGGGACATCTAGTCACCCTACCCTTGAGGTAACACACACAACGCTGTTTTTAAAGATGAATGTGAGTGTTCTAACTCACATATAAAAGACAATTCTCACCAAGGAGACTTGGATTCTGAAACCATCTAAAAGTGACTCACAAGATTTACATACAGAGCTGGCCATCAGCAACCGACTTCCCATTGTGAAAAGGACCTGCAGTATAAAAATCATGGTATCTCCAGATGTTGGGATGCATATTCAATTTTTAAATGAGTATTTAGTGATATAAAAACTTATAATACAAGCCGGGTCTGGGGGCACATGCCTGTAATCCCAGCACTCGGGAGGCAGAGGCAGGCAGATTGATGAGAGCTTGAGGCCAGCCTGGTCTACAAAGCCAGTCCAAGACAGCCAAACCCAGGCCGAGAAAGCCTGTCTCGAAAAACCAAAAACGTATAATACACATTGTTTTTTAAATCATTAGGAAGTTACTAAAATACTTTAAAACCATTACTTATATAGATAGAAAAGACTTAAAGAAGCAAAGTGCAATGAAGGTGCAACTCAGTGCTTGCTTGCCACATACAAGGCCCTATACCTGGCTTTTAGCATCGCACACAAGAAATGTTGCGTGTGATATTCTAAGTGCTAATAATTAACTTTTATCCTTTAAAAATTCTAAGGTGTATTGCCCCTCACCCCATTTTCTCTCCTCCTCTCCCTCCTCCTCCTTCTTTTCTGATACAGTTTTCTCTGTGTAAACCAGGCTGGCCTGGAACTCATCTCACTCTGTAAACCAGGCTGCCCTGGAACTCACTCTGGCCTGGAACTCACAAAGATCCACCTGCTTCTGTTCCGCTAGTGCTGGCATTAAGAACCCCATTACCACCGCCTGGCTACAGTGTATCTTTTATTCTTTTTCAGGGGATGGAGAGAGGGGAGAGCAGTGCTGGAAACTGAGCTTGGGGCTTCACACATGATAGACAAACATCCTGACCTGAGCTTTATCTCCGGACTTTTTATGTGCTTTACACTTTGTGACAGGGTCTCACCAGGTTTCCCAGAATGACTTGAATGACCTCAGCCTGTCAGGCAGCTAGGACTACAGGCCAAGTCAGCCTTTCCTATATAACAAATTTGAGGGCAGCTGGGGCTCCATGAGACTCTGTCTCAAAGGAGAGAGAAATTGTGCAAGTGTATCATTGGGTGGAAACAAGGGAAGAGAACAGTGTGCAAGCAGGGGATGAAGAAAGTTAAGAGGAAATATATAATGCTGAGGAAACCGCAGAAGATGTTGCATGACAGGCAACACAGAGCTCTCCAAGTCCTCACAAAGACTGGATACAAGGTGTGCTTCATGCTATCAGTTTCTGAGACGCTGCTGCTAATGTTGCTTGTGGAGATTTTCCACAGCCTGATTTTTTTAACCTCAAGATGATTCTCTATGGTAATGTATCTACTATCTTTTTGGTTTAGGTTAAAAAAAACCTCTTCACTTCACTCAAAGATCAGAAGCAGTAGCACTCAATCACCACCATTTTGGTGATCTATTCATAGATGGCATTGATCGAGGGTGATAGTTCCTTTTGTCTACCCAGCACTATTCCTTCTGATGGGAAATGTCTCCCAGCCACCCTATAAGGTCAGAGTGGGACTATCAATCATAATGCCTGTCCTCTGCCAAGCCTCTGGGCAAGCATAAACTTGACCACTCATGGTATTCCCCCCACACTGCCAACAGCGTATTGTGAAAGGAAAGGGCACATGACTTCAAGAAAGGGCAAGAACTTCTCTATCAGGCATTCTTCCCCCAGCCCCAGAGCTGCACAATCATGTGATCTGCAGATGCTCTCTATTCACTCTGAAGACAGTTGTCCTGAAGATGAAAACAATGTCAGATATCAGACAGCACATTAGAGGCAGTGACACACAGTCCCAGAGACAAACCTGAGCCTTAAATCAAGCCATGCTTAAACTTTCAGGTCATACACACAGGCAATTAAATCCTTTTCTGGTTTTGAACAGGTTTTCTCTTACTTCCAATTAAATGAATTCTATAGGGCTTAAGAGATGGCTCAGAGGTTAACAGTTCTTACTGCTCTTGCAGAGGACCTACCTTCAGGTCCTAGCACCCAAATCAAGTGGCTCACTATTGTCCGTAACTCCAATTCCAGGGGATCCAATGCCCTCTGACATCAAAGAGCACTTGTGCACGGGCTGTTCACATAAACTCATGGAGTGGTGCACATGTGCACATACTCGCACACAGAAATGAATAAGTAAATCTTTAAATCAGTTCTAGCTGGATAATTACCTCTGTTGAAGAAAAATTTGGTAATTTGGTACATTAGAAATGTCATTCATGAGCTGAGCGTGGTGGCTGGCGCACGCCTTTAATCCCAGCACTCAGGGAGGCAGAGGCAGGTGGATCTCTGTGAGTTCGAGGCCAGCCTGGTCTACAAAATGAGGCCAGGCCAACCAAGGCTACACAGAGAAACCCTGTCTCAAAAAAAAAACCCAAAATAAATAAATAAAGAAATAGATAAATAAATAAGAAATACCATTCATGCTGGGCATTGTGGCACGCCTTTAAGCCCAGAATTTGGGGAGGCAGAGGTAGGAGGATCTATATGAGTTCGAGGCCAGCCTGGTCTACAAAGCAAGTCCAAGACAGCCAAGGCTACACAGAGAAACCTGGTATCGGAAAGAAAGAAAGAAAGAAAGAAAGAGCATTCATGGAGTACCCAGGCTCTAACTTATATACTACAACTAAGCTGGTTTCCTAACTTGAGGTACTCCATTACGCAATATAAACTTTAATGTTTACAATAGGAATTCATTTAAAATGACACACCATTATTTCAAGTTCTAATAAGCTAACAGCTACCAAATTAAGATGCTACAAACTTCTATTATGCTTTTTAATTTTTTTTCTTTTTGGTTTTTCGAGACAAGGTCTCTCTGTGTACCCCTGGCTGTCCTGGACACGCTTTGTAGACCAGGCTGGCCTCGAACTCATAGTGATCTGCCTGCCTCTGCTTCCCGAGTGCTGGGATTAAAGGTGTGAGCCACCACCACCCGGCTAATTTTTTTTAAATTACTACTACATTTATTTCTTTGTGTGAGTGCATGCATGCACATGCCATAGAGTACATATGGAGGTCTGTGGTCAACTTGAGGGACTCAGTTCTCTAGTCTACCATGTAGGTCCTGCGGATTGAGCTTAGGCTGCCAGCTCAGTGGCAAGCACCCTCGCCCACCAGCCAAACTCCTATTATTCTTGATGTTTAATACTCCATCATGTCTCCAGATCACCTGTATTTTTCAAGTTCAATCCCTCTTGTATGTCCAGCCTCTTTCCTGCTCTGAACATTCTATTCTGGAATGTTTCTAGTTTTGCTATACATTTGTCAAGAAACAAATAGACGTGGCAGCTCATATGAGTGATTCCAACACTTAGGAGGAAGCTGGGGGCAGGAGGACTCCTATTAGTTTGAGGTCAGTGAGGTGGGTGAGTCCAGAGCAGTCTGGGCCGCAGAGTAAGACCCTGTCAAAAGAAAGACAGGAAAGGGGATGGGGGGGGGGGGGGAAAGAAAGAGGTGTGCGCTTCACTGCTCCTCGAGCTTCCCCTATGCTAGAAAGCTAAGACGTAAGCAGCTGCCCCGGGAGTGGCAACTCGTACTGGAGTTGAACACCTTTGTAATCTTTGAGGCACTGGACTTTCACAATTTAAGAGAGGGTAACAAATTTCAAGCGCAACTCATAATCACTTTGCTTTGCTCAAGCAATTCAGAGGATTGTTCTAAGTAATTTTCTATTTACAGTCTCTAGGAAGAGCTTCCGGTATCCAAGGCAGCGCTATCAGCATGCCCATATCTTAGCTCCTCTTCCTCTTATACTATATTTAATCCTTCAAAGAGACTTTCTCTCGGGTTCGTTCTCTTCTTTAGACACGTTCTTCCTATGCTTACCTCAGTTTACCTCAGTCTACCAGACCTCTACAACCCTCATTTTGTTTCCTGAAACAACTCTCTTTTTTTTGGTCTTCCTGGCTCCCAGTTTTCCTCTTCACTAGTCATCCTCCCCAGCATGCTGTCATATTATGTGTCTATTACTTCTTTAATCACCTTCTTGTAATTCACTTTTTAATTTTTCTCAGGTAGGGTCTGGTCACATGGCTCAAGCCATCCCTGACTTTATGGTAATCCTTTGTCTTCCAAGTGCTGGGACAAACAGGCGTGCATCACTACACCTGACCCATGTCATCGTTTTCAATCTACACCTCGTCCTGCGTAAGTAATCATTCACTTATTTAAAACAGGAGCTGAACAAGATAGCATCTCAGGGGCTTATAGCAGTTTGACAGTGTTAACACACATAGGACATAACTATAGTAAGATGGAAATACATCTACGTCATTGAAACATAGGGAGGAAAAAAGGGGAAGACGCTAGCAGTGGTTCAGAATCTTTTTGTTTGTTTGTTGTTTTTGTTTTTGGAGAAAGGGTGTCTCTGTGTAGCCTTGGATGTCCTGGACTCACTTTGTAGACCAGGCTGGCCTTGAACTCACAGTGATCCACCTGACTCTGCCTCCCTGAGTGCTGGGATTAAAGGCGTGTGCCATCAAGCCCAGCTAGAATCTTAACAGCTGGATGGATGTCAAGTGAAACTAGAATTGATAAAGCAGTAAAATGTAAGACCCGAGTGAAAGAATACTGAGGCTCCTAACCTGTGGAACTAGAGAGCAGTGCCACCAACAAGCATGTGGACATCGGAAGGAAACAGGCGCAGAGGGAGCGTGACTGACGGATGGATGTACTTGCCAAACTCCAGATCAGAACACATGATCAGATAATGCATTTCAACACTAAAACATTAGACTCTCCAGGAATGGTGGTTTGAGGGACAATGCTATCGAATAGCAAACCAGAACACACACACACACACACCACACATTACATGGCTTCAGTAGGTACATAAGAAAATGTGGAAAAGGTAAATATGGCAGCAAATGCACAGTTTACTGCCTTACAAAGCTGTTTTCCTCTGGGAAATTTTAAATGGCTTTGGAGTTTTAGTCTGATTTTTGTTGTTGTTGTTGTTGTTGTTGTTTGTTACAATACTTATCATTTTCATGTATCACTGAGAATTTTAACCAAGCAGCTTTAGGTACCCTTGCCCATTCTATAGTATCCATTTGCTATCAGTAATATATATGGCTGATTAATATGCAATTCATTACACTGCTGCAGGCGATCCTTCCAGGTCTCATTGATAAACTTTGTTTCACAAACTCTGAACCTCTGAAGTTATTAAAAGCATCAATAAATGAGGTTGCCAAATAGACATCCACTATCATGTCAAGACGAGCAACTCTGTCCAGAGCTGACAGCCACCTGGTAGGCCTAAAATCACACAACCCAGTGGATACACTAAACCTACTGAACCAGATAGTTTATTGGTGAATTGTACCATATAGAATAACTCAATAATGCTGTAATTGGGGGGGGGGGGAACCCAACAGCTCCTTAGGTGGTGGCTGGGAAAACCAACAAAGATGTGTTAACCAAAATGTCAGTCTCAAGAAACATTGTATCCAGGCACTAAGCTATTGCTCTTAAATATTTAAACTTCGGGAACTTTTTATGAAATGGAAACCCTGTTAAATTGCTGTGTCAAAACCATTACCATTCTAACTTAAGAAAAGAAATTGAAGAGTCCCATGCCCTTCGCTGTAATAGGAGCTGAACTGTATCACACATCAAAAGCTGCCTTAAAGGTCTGAGGACAACTTTTAAAAGGGCACTTTTAATCACATGCTGAATATCATAATTACGGCATGTCAGTAACATGTGCTTCCCTGTTGTCTATAATCCTCTGCAAGGGGAAGGTGTCTGGGTTTACCACTGGCATGTCCTCTCATGGATTCCTTCTTTCTCCTAGATCTTACTACTCAAACCTTCAGCATCACTCCAACCTTTACCATATCCGGGAGCATTTCCTATCTCCTGCTAACGCATCTGCCTGCCTGCTTTTAAGGCAACAGCAGGTTATTTATGCCCTTGGAGAGCCAAAGTGGGTCAGGAATATAAGAAGGAGACTGTGAGCCCTATGAAGGAAATGGCTGTGACTGGTCTACTGTTGGAGACTCTAAACACCAGGCAGAGTGTTTGTTTGGCAGACAGGATACACAATAAATATTTCTGCCTGCCATTAAACTAAGGCCCCATTCAGAGAATTGGCCCACAAATATCCATGGAACCAGGCTATTCTTAGGTATACGTGAATTTAGGGGAAAGCCCCTTAAGTCCCAACCTCAGTCTCAGTGACTGAATCAGTCTGTATATAGGAAGACCCATAAAGCTGTGATGGAAACTCAAAACGTTATAGCTTAAAAATGATAACACCTTTCCCATTTTTCCCCTACAAATCTTTTGGTTTAAGAAATCAGATCTAGAAGTCCAACGACTTACCACCCAATTTCTGCATATCAGCCTACAATTAACAGGTCAAAGATGGACGGATGGCAGGGGCCTCGTAGGAGCTCAGAGAGGACAGATCAATGTAACGAAGCAATGTTTACAGACTGACAGCTCTTTACAGGAACATAAACGAAACTTGTATCTACCTCAGACATTAACTGCATTGATTAAATGAGTTAATATTTGCAAAACTTGGAATTGTACTATATAAGTTAGTAGGGTAACTTTCAATCAGTTTCCAGTGATAGTCACTCATGTCTTTGAGACCTGCCATGCTTAAAGAAATTACTAGGTTTAGAGAAACATTTTAATTGTACACTTCTTAAATCTGGGGCTAGAAAGAAAAAAAGTCCCAGGTTCATGCCAGCTCCTCATTTCATGGCTGTAAGAAATTAATCATATACCTCATATTTGTTAGAAGATGAAGAAGAAGAAAAAGGAGGAGGAAGAAGAGGAAGAGGAGGAGGCGGGACCATAGGTCACAGAAAGCTTTCACAACTAGTATTAAATTTGACCCTCACAGCACCTTGTAAGGAATGCTGAACAAGGATAAATAACTCTATTTATTTAGAACCAGGGAGGTTATGTAGTTTACCTAAGATCACACAGTTGGTAGAAAGGTCTAGACCAGATGCAGTTATCTGGATGCCCCAATCAGACTTCTTTCCTCTAGGCTGCAATTTGGGCTCTGGGCTTATTGGTGTCATGTGTGCAAGGCAATGATTCCAAAATGCTAAAAGAAGAGTCCAGAGAGCTGGGGCTATCTATATATAGCTCAGTGGTAAAGGATTTACCTAGTATGCTTGAGGTCCTATATTCAATCTCCAGTGCCAGTGAAGGAGACAAAGACAGAGACAGGAAGACATAGATTCTGGTAAAATTTTGAAACATGAGCTTGAAAAGTTAAGGCAATTCTGTTGAGTGGAATTAGAGATAATTAATAATCAATAACTGGCAAAAACACCCATTGAACTCGTAATATAAGATACCACGATTGCATGCACCACGTACTGCTCAACACAGATTTTCTTAACAGTCTCTCCAAAATACGCCATTCAGAGATTACTAGACCCTGAGAATATGGGCGTCGGTTTGAGCCTGAAAAGGCTGACACTTCCCCTAAACGAAGACCAAAAGGGAAAGGCTTGCCGGAAAGGAGGGTGAGGACACAGAGCTAACGAGGCTCTCGGGGATAAAGCGCAGGTTGCAAACTCCCAGCCACTGAGGAGCCTGAGACTATGCTCGCCATCGCCTGGCTGCATCTTCCCTTAGACTCCGCACCCCAGGGCAGAGGCAAGAACCCTGCAGCTAAAGGTGAAAGCGGACTGGCCATATCTGCAGAATCCGAAATAGTCTTCCCCGAGAGGCTGCCTGGCTCATACTGGCACAGGACGTTATTTTAAGCACGAATCCCCAGAGAGCGGCCCGAGCATCTGCCTAAGTGCATCATCCCACCCGAAATGGGCCCAGGAGGCAGAGCAGGGAGGTACAACTGGGCAGGGAGGTGCAGCCGGGCAGGGAGGTGCAGTCTGGCAGAACCCGCCGGTCCAACAACCACGGCCCCGGGCGCGCGACCCCTCCCCAGGGCGCGGCCCCGCGGCGCGCGTTACCTTGGTGTAGAGCTCGGACGCGGCCATGGCGGGCCCAGCGCCGACGGCCCCCGCCTGGGCGGAGGCTGCAGCTCGCGTGGCGGCCGCCCGCGCCGGTGAAGCAGCGGCGGGCGGGAGGGGAGCAGGGGAAGGGCCGGGCTGAGCAGGGCGGGGACGCGCTGGCGGGCGGGACCGGGCGGGGCGGGGCGCGTCAGACGCTAGCGGCGAGCGGGAGCCTGGCGGTCATCATCACCCCCCCTCCCCCGGGGCTCGCCGCGTGAGCCCAAGGCGCGTGCCCGGGGGTTCGGGGTACCAGTCTTGACCGCCTCAGTCTCCCCAGCCGCTAGCTGTCCACACACAGCCCTTGCAGTCTCCTCTGCAGCCTTCTGTCTTCAGCCCCCTCGTCTTCTCGGTTTCCTCGGCTGCTTCGCCTCCTCGGAGAGGCCTGGTCTCCGTAGCCTCCTCCGTCTCCGCGGCTGCCCGCGATGCAGCCGTCGCCGTCGCCCTGTGCATTGTGGGAGCGGGAGGAGGCTGCGCTCGAGCGCGGCCACCGCGATTGCTCCCGACTCTCTCGGGCTCACGCTGCCTCCCATCGGCGGCGGGCACCGAGCATCACCAGCCCACGCGGCTGACATCCAAAACACCTGCCTTGGCGGAGTCCCCAGTGTGCGCGAACGTGGGACAGTGTGGGAGCGCGCGTCCCGCGCGAGGGGCTGTGATGGCAAAGGCTGTTAGTGTCCGTGTGGACCCGGGAGCCCAGAGGTTGCTCATTCTGGTCCAGGTTTTTCTAGAAAGAGAACTTGGCTAGGGGAGGGTTCGTGGAAGGCCTGTCCATAATGTGCAACTCCAGAAGACCCTTGCTCGCTGCAGGGCGGGGAAGCTGAGCCCTGCACCACCTGGAATTTGAAGGATGCCCAAGGTCACTCTGCACTTGAGTCTGCCGCAGGGTCGCTTGATGATTCAGGAACAGAGATGGGGTGGGCGCTAACACAAACTTGAATGAACCTGAAAACAAGATGGCCCTGGGGAACAGCCACCTTAAACCTGTGGGTTCGCCGACCTTCCAGAACAAGCCCTTTGTTCTGCTCAGCTCTTAGGCTAGATGGTAGTACCCGATGCTGATCCTGAAGTCACCTGATACCAAAGTCACCTGAAAATGACAGCTTACTGAGAGAGTCTCAAGTGCTTGCAGTTGTCACTCAATCTACTCGGTGCCCTTAGATAAGCACAGAAATGTGGTCATTTCATCCCAATCCTCCATGTTCTCCCTACCTACACTTTCACACTCATTTGAAATACTCTTTCTAAATTACAGCCTTTTTTATGTGCCCGTCTTTCTTATTTCTTTCAATTGTAAATGGTGGCCGGTGCCTGTCATGGGAAACTGGGACCAGTTTCATTGTTTGGTGTATTGGTTTTTGAGACAGGCAGTCCAGGTTGGCTTCGAACTCCCCATCCCCCTGCCTCTGCCTTTCCGGTACTGAAATTTTAGAGCTGGTTCTGAGATCATCCCAGTCAAGGTCAGTGCACAAAGCCTGGCTCCCTGATTATGTCTGAACTTGAGGAAAGGGCGTTTGAATGAAGACTATTCGCCGCTTTGATGTTGATTCCATCCTTTCTTCGTCTGGCTGTGAAAAGACTGAAAATGCACTTCTGACCAGCAGAGCATACAAAGCATTGAGTTGAGATTTGGGAGACTTAGCTCCTATCTCTTGGCGAGTTCCTTCATGCTTGTACAAGGCGCCTATTTTCTTATCTTCCTAGCTACCCTTTGGGACTGCTGAGGGACACCAAGTTTGATGGAGGAACACAAAAACACCCAAAACCAAACCCTGAGGGTTCTTATAAAAGCAAACTTCCCCCCCTCCCGTGAACAAAAAGAAAGTTGTGATGATTCTTTCATAATTGTCAAACACATGCATTCAATCACCCAGATGTTTGAAGCCATAATGAAAGAAAGAGGAGATGAGGGGTGGAAGAAAAGTTTTTTTCCTTTTGGTGATGGTGGGGCGAAAGTCTCTTTATGAGGCTGAGTCCTGGGAGTACTGGAATTGCAGGTGCGCGCTACCACATACACTTCTAACCTCTTGTTTCATTCAGGAAAAGAACAGACTTTAAGCAAAGCACACACAACCAGCATGTGGCGTGGGGGCACTCTGGTGGAGGAACTCTTCTGTCTCATGCATATGTATTTATAGCCCAAAGCACTCTGTTATTAGTATGGTCTGAAAACCAGGAGAAGGGTCTAC
>OU015755.1:43950432-43963312 GCA_907169655.1 Acomys percivali
TGTGTGTGTGTGTGTGTGTGTGTGTGTGTGTGTGTGTGTGTGTGTGTACTATGTGGGTGCAGGTGTCTGAGGAAGTCAGAAGAGGGTGTCAGATCCCCTAGATCTGGAATTACAGGCAGTTGTAAGCATCTCAACATGGGTTCTGGGAACCAAACTTGGGCTCTCTGGAAGAGCAACAAGGGCTGTTAACTGCTGAGCTGTCTCTCTGGCCCCTCAGTTTTTATCTATCTATCTATCTATCTATCTATCTATCTATCTATCTATCTATTTTATAAAACATTGGTGAAAGAAGCCCAGGCAATGGCTGGCATTCATGGAGCAAACTGGTAGATTCACCTCAGGATAGCAGCCAACGTTGAGATAACAGATGGACAATAGGACAAGAAAGAAGCGAATTTGGAAACAAGGGAGAAGAAGCCATCAGGAGAAAGGTCCCTGGAGCATAAAGATCTTATAGGACTTGATATATATGAGACTAAAATAGTTTAGCTATCATCTAGACCAAAAATACAAGGAAAGAAAAACCCTGAGAAATGCCCAGGAAAGGGACTTATAAGATCTGGGCCATGGTGGTGCATGTCTTTAATCCCAGCACTTGTGAAGCAGAGGCAGGTGGATCTCTGTGACTTTGAGGCCAGTCTGGTCTACAGACAGAGAGCGTCCCGGGACACCTAGGGTTACACAGAGGAAACCCTGTCTGGGGGCAGGGGTGCGGGGTGGGGTGAGGTGGGGGGTGGGGCAGAAGCTGAATAAAATAAAATAAAAACAAAAGGGCTCACAAGGAAATGTAGTCCGTGATCTGTAGTGAATCATATCATTCTACAGAGTTGGAGAAACTGCTGGTAATTAGAGAATACAACGCACTCTTTGCCATTTGTGATAATGGAACTATGAACACAGATGACAAAACCTGAGAAAGAGAGGAGAGTGAGAGGGAAAGGGAAAGATGGTGTGGGTGTGTGGCTGAACCTATAAGCAGCAAAGAGGAAGCGAAAGCAGGGGCATTGATGGAAGTTTGAAAGCAGCTTGAGTTCTAGGTCAGCTTGGACTATATAGCAAACCCCTGTTTCATAACTAAGTAAACAGGGCTACAGTTCAATAGGTAAGTGCTTTCGTAGCATGCACAGTCATAGCACCACATATTCCAGTGTGGCAAAACAAGCCTATACTCCCAGTCTTGGGAGGAGAAGGCAGGAAGGCTCTAACTTCTGCTCAGAGTGAGCGAGGTTAGGAAGATGGCTCAGTCATAAAGCATCTGCTCATGAGCCTGAGGAGCTTGGATCCAGAACACACATAAAAAGCCAGGTGTGGCAGCATGTTTGTTGCCCTTGAGCTGGGGAGGAAAGGGACTGACAAGAGGCACGAATCCTGGAAGCTCACTGCCGCCCAGTCTAGACAGATGATAAACTCCAGGTTCAGAGAGAGACTTTCTCAAAAGACAGTGATAGAAGATGACATGTCATGCTGACTTTTGGCCTCTGTATGCACACGCACACATACAAACACACACACACACACACACACACACACACACACACACACACACACACACACACACACACATTCTCGGCTACATAGCAAGTCCAAGGCAAGTCTTAGGATACATAGAGTACAGGAGACTGTCTCAGAAATGCTAATTTTGCTATCTGGATACACAGTGGAGAATCAAGAAATGCTCACTACGGTAAATGTAATTGGTTATTCCAAAAAAGAAAGGTGAGATTCCGTCACTAAACTAGCAAAGAGGTTTATAAAAGAATCAAAAGCAGTGATAATTAATATACCAGTCATAGATCTGCACACCTGCAATCTCAGACCTTATGTTGTTTGTATAATTTATTACTACTAGTGTTGGGGTACACAGAAATAAGTTAGAGGACAATTTTATGGAGTCGTTTTTCTTCCTCTACTTTTATGTGGGTTCTGGAGATCAGACTCAGATTGGCAAGATTGTAGGGTAAAGCACCTTTACCAGCTGAGCTCTCCTGCTGTCCATTGATTAATTAACTAATTAACTAACAAATTAATTAATTAATTTTGAGTAAAGGGCTCACTATGTAGGTCTGGCTTAGCCCAAACTTGAGGGCCATGTTTTGCCTCTGCCTCTTGAGGGCTGGGATTACAGGTGTGCACCACCACACTTGGCAGTCTCAACACTTAAAAAGCTGAGACAGGAGGATCTCAGATTCAGAATCCATGCTAGCTGGGCTCCAGAGTGAGATCCTTTCAGGGGAGGAGGAAGAAGAGAAGGAGTTAAGAGGAGGAGGAAAAGGAGGAGGAAGGAGAAGAACTAGACTAATAGCCAAAATCACGTTTTCTCTTTAAGATTTATTTATTTATTATGTATACAGTGCTCTGCCTGTATGTGCCTACACACCAGAAGAGGGCACCAGATCTCATTACATATGGTTGCTGGGAATTGAACTCAGGACCTTTAGGAAGAACAGCCAGTGCTCTTAACCTCTGAGCCATCTCTCCAGCCCCAATTTTAACTTCTATCATTCTCCCCACATCGTTTCCCCCTTTTATCAACCTACAGGTGTGCTCCTGTTAGATGGCATTTGTTCCATTGGCATCTTTTTTTTTTTTTAATCAAATCTGAATTTAAACAATGACCCCAAAGAAATGACTTTAAAAGTTTGGCTTTTCCTGGATCATTGGTTTTTGTTTTGTGTGTTTGTTTGGTTGGTTGGTTTTGTTTGTTTGGACAGGCTTTTTGTATAGCCTTGGCTGTCCTGCATTCACTTTGTAGACCAGGCTAGCCTTGAACTCACAGAGATTCACCTGCCTCTGCCTCCCGAGTGCTGGGATTAAAGGCGTTTGTCTCCCTGCCTGCTGGATCATTGTTAATGTACAAACATGTTTACAGATGTCAATTATATAATTCAAGACCTTGCTGAGCCATGAGCACACTTCTTAGAGCTTAGCATAATAACGCTTTTTGGATAGAGGCACTCTCACTTAGTGTTCCCCTCCCCTGTCCCACCTCTAGTGACTCACCTGCTGAAGATTTCAAAGGCATGCCAAGGCTGATCTCCATCCCAGTTCTTGGCCTCTTGCCTCTCCTGACTTTTTGCTTTCCTCACTTTTTTTTTCTCAAATGGATGAGAGTGTAAATTCTAAAGGTACTAACACATACATATTTCCAAGCAGATAGTTTTTGACCAAAGGGGCAACACTCTCTAATAGTCACTACCACTACCCAGCAGGTCGAGTCAAAAGAGCATCTTTTTTAAAAAAATTAATTTATTTATTTATTTTTACTTCTTGTTTCATCCATGACAAAATCTTGAGCTCATCAACTAAGAGGGCTGGTCCTCAGCTCCCTTGGCTATTGGAGATAGTGGAAACTGAAGAGGTGGGCCTTCATGGGAGATCTTATGTCACCAGAGACATGCCCACGAAGGGGATTGTGGGGCCCGGGACCCCACCTCACTGTGAAAGGGGACAGTTTTTGCTTTGCCACTAGTCCTTGTCATGATGTGCTACTTCCCCACAGACTCCAAAGCCATGAGGCAAATGATGGTGGCTTGAAACCTCCAAACTGATGAGGCCAAATAAACCTTCCGTCTGTATAAACTGATTATCTCAGGCATTTGTTACAATAACAGAAAGACCACTAACACCGTGACGATCTTCAAAATTTTCCATATATTAAACAGTAAAACCAAACAATTCCTCCAAACTGTAGTCTTCTTGTAAGTTAGAGTTTCTCAAGAGGACTGTTGCTGGCGGGCTGGAGAGGTGGCTCAGAGGTTAAAGAGCCCTGGCTGCTCTTCCAGAGGTCCTGAGTTCAAATCCCAGCAGCCGCGTGGTGGCTCACAACCATCTAGAATGAGATCTGGTGCCCTCTTCTGGCCTGCAGGTGTACATGCAGGCAGAACATTATACATAATAAATCTTTTCTAAAAAAGAAAAAAGGATAAGCATTCCCTCTTATTACTAATTTATCTTAACCTGTTATTCTGCCTACAGCCCTCTGTCCCAGACAAATACCTCCTTCTCTATGGAAATGGTGCTCTCCAAATGACAAGTGACACAAAGTCCCAAATTAACAAGCCTTTTCCCCAGCCCTACTCTTTGCACTGTCCACTGCACGTCACATGGCTGTCTTCACATTAAAGCTTCTTCCTCCTTTTGCCTTGGACACTTGTAGAACAGCTCTCCATGGGAATGAGACACGCTGTAGACCAACAGCAATATCAGAACAAAACAGAATCATGTGTACTAACACGTTGGAACAACTGTAAAAAAAAAAGTAGCTCTTTAAAGTTTATGTGGAGCTCTTTTTAGAATTGTGGGACTTGAACTCAGGGCCTCAAAAATGCTAGTCAAGTGCTTTACCACTAACCTGCATACCTTCAACCTTCAGCTTACGTGTAAACATACTAGAATACAGATGAGGAACACTACTACACGTGAGCCTCTTAAGTGAGCGCAGCTGGCAACTCAAGCAGTAGACTACAGTACAGTCAAGTCCTATGTCACAATCAGTAGCAGCTGTTTGGTTTTGTTTTTCAAGACAGGGTTTCTCTGTGTAGCCTTGGCTGTCCTGGAACTCACTCTGTAGACCAGGCTGGCCTCAAACTCACAGAGATCCGCCCACCTCTGCCTCCTGAGTGCTGGGATTAAAGGTGTGCGCCACCATCCAGCAGTAGTAGTCTTATAATCCACAGCACTAGTGAATATGTATGTATGTATGTATGTATGTATGTATGTATGTATGTATGTATGTACGTACGTATGTATGTATTTATTTATTTATTTTTGTACCATAACAGACTTCTTCTGTTCATCAGGTGTAAGTTTAATGGTAGGATGCGTTTGTGCTTTCTTTCTTTTGGTTTTGCAGATGTGTGGTTATTGTTTCTTGTGTTTTCCTGGGTATAGTTTGTTACCTACCTTGTGTTAGTGTTTTCCCTACTAGTATTCTCCATGGGGCTGGATTTGTGGCTAGGTACTGTTTAAACCTGGTTTTCTTGTGCAATATCTTGTGTTCTCCTCTATGGTGATTGTTATTTTGGTGTGTATAGTAGTCTGGGTCGCATCTGTGGCCTCTTGGGCTCTGCATGGCACCAGTCCAGACCCTTCTGGTTTTCATAGTGTCTTTTGAGAAGTCATATTTATTATTTTTAACTAGTAAATTTAAAAAAATGTCTTTTAGCAAGAAGTCTTGGTGATTACTGCTTCCCATAATATTGTTATCGAAGTGGCCTAGGATTGAGGAAAATGTGAACGCTTAGTGGTGTACAGATAACATATGGATGCTCTGTAATAGCTATTAATAAGTCAATAATGGATAACCTACACACAAAATGGTTAGAAATACTAGCATTTAGAGATACTACAGTGCGTGAATCCAACATGCTCTACAGAGCCCAATTTAGTAGCCTATTTCGGTAATGGAGGAGCGAGTGCTTTTGATCAGAGAATGCCCGCAAGGTTGTAACCACAAACAGAAGCAATGATCACGTGTTCCTGTCCTGGGAGGCTGTGCAGACCAGTGTCAGGGAAGCCTGGGGTGTATGAGAACAGAGTTATTTGGCACACCTCACACAGAGAAACGCTGAGTCTAAGGGCCTAGGTCCAGAGTCAGGTCTCTCATTGCTCTTGTCTGTAACCTGGTTCCCCACTTACCTTTTCATCCTGACATTCCATCACTGCTTCTATTCAAATATTGGGGGGGGGGGCAGTATCTGAGACAGGGTCTCACTATACATCCCTTCCCTGGCCTGGAGCTTGCTATGTAGAGGAGGAGGCCTTGAACTCAAAAGATCCACCTGTCTCTGCTTTCCAAGTGCTGGGATTAACAGCACACCCAGCCCTCCCTCATGCATAAACCAGTCTTATAAGTTAGGAACACAGTAATAAAATAAATTTCCTTTTGAGGAAGTTAGATGTTAAACTAAGAATGAAGAGAAACAGGTAAGTTCTGAACCAGAGTGTTGAATGGAGTGGGTCAGAAATTAACTGTTGGCTTTAAAAGCATTATTAATGTGGTTAATTTTATCAACTTGACACAATCACACCTAGGAAGGGAGTCCTAATGAATTGTTCAGAATAGGTGGCCCAGGAGCACTTCTATGGGGCTTAGCTTGATTATATTGAGGTGAGAGCACTCAAGCTGAGTGCCACTATCCCCTTAGGCAGAGCGCTAATCCTGATCTAAGTGAAGAAAGTAAGTTGAGCACAAGGTGTATTAACGTGTTCCTCTCTGCTTATTGGATGCAATGTGATCAGTCAGCTGTCTCAACAAGCTCCTGCTACTGTGACTTCACCACAATGGTGGCATGTAACCATAAACTGTGAGCTGGAATAAACGCATTCTTCTTTAAATTGATTTTGTCAAGGCATCAGTACAGCAATAGGAAACAAAACTAAGGCAATTAGTTTCTTGTTGCCGTGACAAAATACCTCGTGCCTGCTGGGCAAGAGCTCCACCATTCAGCTACATTCCCACTTTTTTTCCCCCTTGAGGAAGGGTGAAGACTCTATATGGACAAATGTTTATTGATTGTTGTTAGCGCTTATGCAGGTTGAACAAATTAGTAGTTGTAGAGTCTCCAATGACCCTGGTTTCACTAGCTTTATAGTTTGCAAGGGTTCTAGTACCAGGCAGTATCACTCTTGCTTAGTGTCTCAAGTTCAATTAGAGAGCCCTTAGTTCTAAGGTTTATTTGCCACTACTGCAACCATAGGGTTCCACCCGCCTCTTAACTTTCCATCCTGAGCATGGTTGAAGCAAATGATGGTGAAAAGAGTGTTTATGGAGCAGTAACCCACCTCATGGCAGCCAGGAAGAGACCCAGAGCCAGACAGAATCTCCTAAAACATGCCCTCAGCAACCCACCGCTTCCATAAGGAGTCACCTGTTTGCACCTCCTCCCAACAGCCAATTGGATTACGAATCTACCAGTGGGTTAATCTACTGGGTGAAAGCTCATGATCAAAAGTCCCTGCCCTGAACACTGCATTCCGCAACATTTCACACCCAAATTCTAGAGGACATATGAGACTTACCTTTTTAAAAGCACTGTGTTGACAGGTCTGGAGGCATTCAACTACTGTGTATTACTTGAGGCCAAGGCTGGGGCACAAGATCACTAAGAAAATGACTGAGGCTTCCATAGTAATGGATGTAGGATGGCGAGAGTAGAAATAGTTGGGAGCTAGAGTAGTGATGCCAAAGATTCTGGCTTGTGCCTACAGTCCAGAAAGCTAAGCAGGATGGTTGTCATATGTCTGAATGCAGCCTGGCCTAGAGTAATGCTGAAACCGGTCTAGGCTAGAGACCCTGCCTCAAAACATAAAAAGGTATTAGTGGCTTGGGGTATGATACAAGTAAGAGTATTTTTGTGGGTGTTAGTCACTTAGGGAAGAAATGAGGATAACTTCAGTGATCTTGAAAGCCTGAGTTGGTAGAACCACGGTAGTATTTAGTATTGAGTGTTTTAAGGGACAAACTTAAGAAAAAACAAAAACTAGCTGTTTACCAGCTGTTTTCAACCAACCATCCTTTCTCCAATTCCTTGCTTTTGTGAGAATCAAGTTTTTTTCTTTTTTGGTTCTTCGAGACAGGGTTTCTCTGTGTAGCCCTGGCTGTCCTGGACTCGCTTTGTAGACCAGACTAGACCAGACTGGCCTCGAACTCACAACAATCAGCCTGCCTCTGCCTCCCGAGTGCTGGGATTAAAGGCGCCACCGCGACTGGCAAGAATGAAGTTGCTTTCACTCAAAATGCATTTTTTCCTTCTCCCCACCCACTTTAACAGGAACTGGTTTCTAATACCACCTGAAAACCTGTCCATGCTCTACCGATCATGTTCTACGTTGAACTCATTCCTATAGCTTTCTTAGGACTGTCCTAAGATGCCTTATGAAGCTCTTTGTGTCCAGGATGACCTTCCTCCTTCCTGTCTCATGATGGATCAAGTCCCAGGCATGTGCACCCAGACCCACCTTGTAAAGTCTGAGGAACTGAACCTAAGATTTTGTGCATGTCAAGCAAGCACTCTTACCAACTAGGCTATATGGTCAGCCCTGGAGATTTCCTGGAACTTTGTTTCTGTCTTGTCTCTTTCTGTATTCAGTACTACTGTACTAGAACATTTTGTACACATGATAACAGCAGGGTTTCATTAATACATTTAAGTTAAGCCAAAATCTAAGATTACAAGTAATTTTCTTTTTTCAGTTTTTTAAGATAAGGTTTCTCTGTATATGTGTACCAGGCTGCCATAAACTCACAAAGATCCACCTGCCTCTGCCTCTTAAGTGCTGGGATCAAAGGCATGTGTCACCACACCTGACTACAAGTCATTTCTGTATTCAATACTTAACTTCAGAAAACATACTGGAAAACTTTAACAAATAAGACAAAACTTCATATTAAAATCAATAAAAATTAGGTAGATCCATTTATTTTGGGTGTATTTTACAAGTATACGTTTGGAAGGGCTATTTGACAAACTTCAGCATTAACCGCCAACTCTACAGACATCTTTAACAAGAAAAGGCAACTATGTTGGCCCTTTGCACACAGGCAGTGTCCTATTGCGTATCAAACGGTGGAGATGCAGTGACAGATTTGAGGGCATGGGACTGAAGGAGTTAGATGTTTATTTTTAGTGCTATTTAGTTGATCAATACCATACAAACATACATTTATGGGTTTCACCACCACCAGGAATTTATAGAACGAAACCCACAGGTCTGCCTACTTGGAAGGCTGGAACTACTAAGAATATCCAATTGTCATCTATAAATGAGACATCACAGGTTCCCTTGATCCCAGCTTCTAAAAGTCGCAGTGACAAGTAGGAGAAAGCCAGGTAAGACTGGCAGCGCATGTCAAGTGGGATCAAGACGGTGCTTTAGAAAATACCAGTTCTTACAGTGGGCCCTGGGGTGGACATAATGAGGGAATCGGGTTACAATGAAGTAATGTGTTTGAATGTTGGAGAATGTGACGAGGCCATCACAGACAAGGCCTTGGTAACCACTCAGAACAGCTCTTCCCATAGGCTATCTGCTTTTGACCATCAAACACTAAGTTTAGAGCAGAGTTTGGGTTGGTAGTTCAGCTTTGATAAGACTTTGTGATATTCAGATGAAGAAAACAAGTCTGACTTAGTAATGACTACCAATACATACTCAGAGGTATACTTTGGCTGCATCAAGTAAAAAGAGCAACTGGCTCTAACTGTGGAAGTCCTAACAAGTAGAGGCCTTGTCATGACTGCCTTGAATAGTTTGGACATATTCCCAGACCAGCAGTACAGGAGTTTCTAACAACTCATAGACTGTAAACATGTTCCCTCCAGTCCATCCAGATGTATTCCAACCAGACACAAGCTGCAACTGTTAGTCAGATGGAGCTTCCAAGATGTTTCTCATATCAACTACTGAGCAAAACAGATTTAGACTTTAGCCACTTTCTCTTTAGTATTTTTATCAACTTCAGTTTACTCTAAGATTAAAATTAGTCATTCCTCAGACACAAGTTTGACATAGAAATGGACAAATTAGCTCATTTCATCAAAATCTTCACTAAATTACGACCAGAGCCTGCAAAATTATCTACAACTAAGTTTTGAAGCAGAACAAAACCCAGGAAAATGTAAAGACCTTCTCTTAAGCACCAATGGAAACCATGCAGCTCTACACACACACCCTTAGCAGGTCTTTCCTTGTGGAAAATCCTGAGATTTTATTTAAGCACTGCTACTTTATAGAAGGCAGGTTGGTTTAGTGAGGACATTTACTTTTTGATAAAGATAGTGACAGTGTATTTGGGGCACTTAGTATTTCACAGATCCTCAAGTCCTGAGGTAGATTAACTATCAGTGTCCTACTTTATAAGTCAAAATTCAAGCAGGTGTTACTCACTTGTCATAGATTAGGTCTGGTGTTCAGGAAGAGCACGGTCACTCTTATCTCGGATTCATCTATCTAATGTTTGAACTTAATGGTGATGGGCTTGCAAATACCGATGAAGAAAAACAACGAAGGCTAGATAGCAATCCCATGGTGAACTGCACATACTACAGAATAACCCATTTGCTCAGGGCAAATGTATCTACATAGATGTAGAGCTGTAAAACTATCAAGGTGGTGTGTAAAGTGTTGCTTCTCTGCCTCAGGTTGAGTGAAGCAGGACCAATCGCTAGTGTAGAACCATGGGAAAGCAGGCACACAAATGGAGCCATAATACAAATGATGCCTGGATTACATAGGTAGGTATATAGGCCTTATCCCAGCCCAAGATGAAGAGGAAGAACTGTATCCGCTCAGGCTGCCGCTGCTGCTGCTGCTCAATATGCTACGGCCTGACATCCTAGGGGAGAGCTCTAACAGTAAATGTGTCCCAGTGACGTCTGCTAATGCTCCCACTAACACATAAACCACAAGTAGAAATAAATTGATATTTTATTAAAATAACACATATAGAAGATACCTAAATAGTTTAGTGTTTTACCTATCATATATAAATCACTAATTGTTGTAAGCCCAATTCTCCTAGTTCATCCTAATTATCTAACGTTATTTACCAGAATTCAGCTTATTTTGACATAGTTTCCCAGACTGACCTTTTCAACTACTCACTTTACTTTAAAGTTCTCTTAGGGATAAGAGTGCAGCTCTGCGGCCAGTGCTTGTTACGCATAACAAAACCCACAAAAATCCTTTTATTTAAGCAAGTTTAAAAAGTAAAGACAGACATATATGCTTTTATATAAATGGAACAGCCCAATACAAGTCACAGAAGCAAAGTAAAGAGAAGAGACGATGGGGGTTGAGAAGAAAATAGAAGGCAGAGAATGCAAGCCTTTTACTTTAGTATCCCCAAAGTTGAGTGTGGAAGTAAAAAGTTTCTACATTAAGAAAATTTATATAAATTTTATGATTTTTTTTTTTGTAAAAGTCAAAATGAAATGTCCTGCATAGAACAAAAGATATGCCTAAGCAACATATCATATTTGTACAAGGCCACTGAAAGTCATGAATATTAGAAACAAATGAAAAAGCTTAACTCTGTAGCAGGCTGAGTATATTTCAGTTTGGTATTCTAATAAACTCAAGACTGTAAACTATTCTTATACAAAAGCAGTAATGGCAGGCAGATTTGTGTAGGAATTCTTGTGCTTCCGGTTGGCACATCATCTACTTTCTAATATGATGAAATTAATACAGACATTTGTAAAAGGTTGTGCAAAACTATTGTATTTACAAAAATGGCACAAAAGTGAATGCAATAGTCAGTGCACATGCACACCCATTCATGTCTTCAACAAAGAAAGCTGTCCCCACACTGTAGAACCGAGGAAGAGTACTAGCGTCAATGACAGCTGGTAAGCACTGGACTCACACAAGCCACACCGGAGCGGGCAAATATCGCCCAGGTAAGATGCTCTTGTTAAAGCTGTAACAGCAGGTTTAAGGCCATCAAGTCCAAGCAGTTATTCAAATCTTTTGTAGCCCATTTACGTGTGTTTGAATTATGTGACTTGTCTTCCAACTTGTGGTCTTAAACTTGTCTTACAAAATTCAAAAGGGAAATACAGAAGACATCAATACAACAGAAGTTCTATTAAATAAGAGTAACATACAAAGCTGTAACTATGAGGAAGTAAGGAAAGCCAGAGCATTAAAGCTGTAAAACTTACTCGCTACTTGTTGGAGCCAGCCTTACAACAGCTAGGCCGTATGTACAATTATTGTCATGCCAATTACTTATGCTGCCATTACATGTCCTTTGCATCAGTGCACCATGAACCTAACCAAAACTTCTACACATGTATGCTCCTTTACAATAGTAGCACACTACCACTACCTGCAAAGCTGTCAGTCTCAAATGACGTAGTGAGTGAAAGGAAACAGAAAGTAGGTAAATAACGTAGTAAGCAGAAATAAAAGACATTAGAGGACTCATGCAGTTCAGCTCTTTTAATCAGCCAGCCAGCTTGCTAGCAACCAGGGATGGTTTCCGCTGAGGAAGGTCCTGTGGAGTGGGGATGTGGTCACCAGTGACCTCTGTCTTATCCGGGGCTGCAGCAGGAAGCTGCTTGTTCTTCATCTTTGCTTTCGCCATGTTGTAGTCCCCAGAATCAAAATACTTTTGCTGTAAACAAAAACAAAAAATTGTATTAGAGTTTTAAAGTTCTTTGCTATCATTAGACTGATTTTGGTTGGAAGAATAAAGAAACCACAGCCCTCTAAAACCATGATAAATCTGTGATGCTTTAAGAGCACTGGCTGCTCTTCCAGAGGACCTGGGTTCAATTCCCAGAACCCACATGGCAGCTCACAACTGTCTGTAATTCCAGTTCCAGGGCATCTGACACCCTCTCACAGACATACCTGTAGGCAGAACAGCAACGCACATAAAATAAATAATTTAAAGAACTGGTGACAGCTTAAGAGCAAACCAGGATAGCCTATAAGCAAACCCAGATGAATTTGCTTGAGTTCTGGCTTATATCCATTACGTTTAGCTGATTTTTATTGGATGTCTACTATAAACAAGCTAATGTATCACGAGCTAGCAAGAGATAAAAATTGATCAAGCAAATCAACCATCATAACTTTTAAAATCACAGATGCTGTGGTCACTAAAATCTGAGTTTGGCAAAAGAAAATAATGCAGTGATGAAACGATGGCCTAGATAAATAATGGGCAGAGAAAAATTCTCACTTTGGAGACCCTCGTGTGGTAAAACAAAGTAGCTGGGACTCAGCTTAGTGTAGGACTGTTGAATGAACAGGTCTCACTGGCTGGCTCACCCTGACTATTCTTTGATAAGCCAGATCTGGCCTATGGCCAATGGTCTATGATTAGAAACTACTTTTCAGATAGCATTGTACAAGTTTCATATGGAGC
>OU015755.1:43978316-44013431 GCA_907169655.1 Acomys percivali
GAAGAAGAAGAAGAAGAAGAAGAAGAAGAAGAAGAAGAAGAAGAAGATTTTTGTATACTTTCTGTCCTGTGTTAAAAACCAGACTTATAAATGACAAAATTTAAAACAATGTTCTTTTAAAATGAGGTATTAGAGCTGTACCTCTATGTGCTCATATTCAAGAATTTTTCTTGCTGACAGCCAAACTTTGTAATATGAAAATGATACACTTAGTACTGGTTTTAGAAACACTAAATTGTTAACACTTAAAATTAGGTTTTACCCTATAAACATTATGGTTATGCTCTGTGACTTCACTCTTTTAAAAGGTACTTTATTTTGATATGACAAAAGTTTTTTTTTTAATGTTTTAATCAGGTATTATGTAGTTCCTGATTGTATTAATTTTACTTTAAAAAGCAAACACTTTTGTTCCGGTAAATCAACTTTCTTATGTTTTATTACCTGTAAACCTGACGCAGCCTTGGTTTGATGACCCAGGCACTTAGGCATTAAATACAATGCTTCTGAAGTGACCTGGGCACAGGGTAAATCCCACCTCCATGGGCATTAAAACAATTCTGAGTTAGCCATAAACATGCAATCTTTACATTAACAAGTTACAGCTATTAGTTCAGCTCAGTTAGAGCTTACCTCAGCTTCCGAGGTTCCAAATAGATCCTAACAACCTCTTTCCTTTGTCTCTGGACAACTTTTGGTCAATTATCAATAATCAATTATCAATAAATCTGGGAGTTGTGCTTATTTTGATTCTTGTCATTCCAGTTACCGTCTAAGGACTAAAAACCAGATGCCCTTTCTTAAAAACTAGCTCAGGCAGGGCCACTACGATGTCATAAATATTAACTACAACAACTCTGGCCTACAAAATTTTCTTGGGCCTAACAACAATTTACACTCTGACTATTAAAAGTTGATAATATTATTTCTTGAGACCTAACGATCTGCCCAGGCTGACTTGGATGTTTTCTTTCTGTCTAATGCACTTAAAACCGCAAAGACAACCAGCCTGAGAACAGGCTGTGATACTCTGACATATGCCCTAACACTACAAGACTGTTAAAAAAAAAAAACAAAACTGGGTTAAAAGATTGATAAAAACATAATTGTAAAACAGTTAACTCTGTTCTGTTGTAGTTTATCAATGATGACTAAATTTATGACCAAAAAAGACTAAAACACATATCTGAAGAAAAAAAATGATCTGATCTATGTTTTAAAACAACATACATTTGTCCCTGCCAACTGAATTCTTTATAAATAAAAATAAAACACCCTATCAGTCAGTCAGGATGCAAAACTCCTCCTGAGAAATAAATAAATAAAAGTCACTGATTCATAAATTCTATTCAAACTAATAAAAGCACATTTAAAGCTATATATTTAACCTTGATTTTACTAGCCATATTAAAAATAACTATTTTCTAATCTGAGATATACACAGAACTGTTGTGTTCTGTAGTGATATGCAGTGTGGAGGTCAGAAAAGTTCGCAGTCTCTGTATTTAGGGATCTTGATGCTAAAGGGTCTTCAGTCAGTGGCTGTCATTTATCATGGACTACTGAAAGATAATTAAGACATAAAGATTACTGTTTGCCTCATAAATGATTATATTCTTTAAAATATCCATGACTGTGCTTATGGTCATGATTGATTGCCAGGATGGGGTTTATTTGGCGTCCCATATTTGTTTTCAAAATTAAACAAAAATAAATAACTAAATTATCACATATTGTTAAAGATAACTAAGAGATACAAGTTGATGGTCACGGTCAGTTAAGAAAACAACAACAACAATTCCCAATGTGACATAGATAGTTTTTGGTTGTTCAAATTTTTATATGTTGACACAAAATTAAGATTCTATTTTGATTATAGCATACTATGTATCAATTCTTTTTTAAGGCGTTGTACTTACATAATTCTTTAAAAATGCTATGTATAGTTCTAGCCCCTTTAAAAGCTACTATCACAAGCTATTTAAAATTAAAAAAAAAAAAACCAGATTGATAGTCAATCAAACTGACAGTTTTGTTAGGCACTAATTCAGTTCATCATGAGAATTTCTAAACTAACCAGTCATTCTGTTTTACATTTACAAGACAAATAGCTAAAGACAGACAAAGATTAAGCTCAGATATGTTGGCCCTCTAGCCTGTGAGAGATCTGCTGAGTATGACATTAAATATATTTAAACTTATTATAACAGAAACTTCCCAAATGCTAACAGTAACTCCCCAAGGTCTCCAAGAAGATTTGGCCACGACAGATGACTTCAACCATCATGTTGTGGTGTTCTAACCACCGGGCAAGACTGCCCCAATGCATTGCCTGCTGCTAGGCCCAGCCTGTACTATGGGATAAACTCAACACCTGGAGAGTTATTGACTCATGTTGATAAAATCGAGGTGAGGTCAGTCTCTCCCATGTTCTTCTTCCACAGAAACAGCCTCTCGTCTTCCATGCCTGAAGGCCAGACTGGCTCTGCATACGGTGCCATGGAAACCCTAGGAGCTTGGTGAGACAACTGTCTAGATGGTAGACTGACTAGTCATCTCTGTCAATTTAATTGATACATAAATTCATCTAGGCTATCCTTCTCAGGTCCCTGATCACATTGACCGCTAAGCTAATGATAGCTTGACAGCTAGAGGACAATTAAATCCACCGTTAGTTTATTAATCAATTCATCAGCCAGTTAAAACTATTGGGTACTAGCTGGGCGTGGTGGCGCACACCTTTAATCCCAGCACTTGGGAGGCAGAGGCAGGTAGATCGCTGTGAGTTCAAGGCCAACCTGGTCTACAAAGGGAGTCCAGGACAGCCAGGTCTATACACATTGAAACTCTGTTTCAAAAAAACAACAAACAAACAAACAAACAAAACCCCCCAAATTTGCCTTGCTCACAGGCTTCATATTAAAAGGTAAACATTTCAACTATTCCATCATTTAAATGACTGCTCCCAGTAATCAACTGTCTGTGTCTCCTGGTAAATAACTAGATTAAACACTCACACCCCCCCCAACCCCCCCAACCCCCCCACACACATGAGCACATACATAAAGTTTATATAAATCTAAAGATATAAAAGGTTTAAGTTATAAGGATCTAAAAAAAAGTCTAAAGATCTAAAAAGGTGCTTTAAGGTTGATAAATACAAGTTTAAGGGTCTAAAAATGTATTTAAAGGTTGGTAAATGTTAGTTGTCTAAAGGATCTAAAAAGATATTTTAAATTATATAAAAGTTTAACATTAATCAATAAAGTTCAGATAATCTGGTAAAACACTGATCACTTATTATTCAGTCACAAACTCAAGATTTTCATTCTCCTTTGGTTGTCTTCTGAATATAGACAGGGTGTGTTTCTCATTGCTGGGTCTCAAAGACAGGAGTCTAGTGCTGCTGTCTTTTAGACACCTGTTAACTGCTTTTCCCTAAAATATAGATCTCAATACAATAATAATGTTAATAAATTCATATAAGCTTCAAAAAGTCATAAAAACTAGATCCACCTTCCCCATATCAAATGAATTCCAGGTAACTATACCTACTTGTTTCTGAAAATAAATTTTTTTTCCTGGTCTTGGGATTCCTTACCTTCCCCAAATTACTAAAAAAAATTTAATTCTGTCCCTAGTCTGTATTTGTCCCAACAGCTTTTCACTTGGCTGACAGAGTCCATCCAGGGATCAACTGCGGACTCCAAGTTGCTGAGCTCTGGACTTTCTAAAAGCTGATGTTAACCAGTTCAGGCAATGTGATTGCTCCCTGTCGTTCAACTAGATCATCAAATCAGATGCTTCTGATAAATGCCCCATTGCCCACCCATTGACTAGCATTTCATCCTGACTTGGCCCCTGATAACAACGTCCTAATGTCAGCTGGAAGGAGCTACAGAAGAGACTACGGCGCCCATTATCCCACCTAACAGGTTGACGTGCTAAGTCAAAACAAAACAGGACAGAACTCTCCAACATACGGACAAATGGGCCCTTAGTCCTGTTCCTCCTGGTTTGGTCAGCTCGGCTGTACCCACTAGGGAATCTGCATCAAGGATTTGATCCAGGTGCTACTTCAGAGAAGGGGTGAAGGGACCTGACCCCCCAGGGACCCCAGGGACCCCAGGGACCCCAAGGACCTCAGATCCCCAAAAGACCCCAGTTTGCTTGACTAGACCAACTCCATGACAGGCTTCAGGTTTTTACTCTGCCTAAGTAGGCCAAGTTTCTAACAATTCCTGGAAAATCCACAAGTTATGAACACCTCGTGGGCAGCTAATCAGCTTGTAGAACAAAATGACTAGATGCCATGTTTTTATTACTTCCTGGCCTTGGTAAAGAACACAGCTGGCCCCATCCAATCAAATTAAAGGCCAACTCCTGAGTAAGAGCTAAAACCTCAGTGACTCAAAAAGTCTTCAGTAACTAAACAAACAGCCAGTCCTGAATCCCCTCATACACTCTGACTCAATTCTGACCAATCAATTAAAGCTTGTCACAAATCCCTCCAACTGTCCATAAATTGAGCCTTGAGGCTCATTTTGGGGTCACCCTCTGGAGAAGAGAGGCTGTCCTAGCATGCTAGAATAAAAATGCACTCACCTTTAATCTCAGCATTCTGGAGGCAGAGGCAGGTGGATCACTGTGAGTTCGAGGCCAGCCTGGTCTACAGAGTGAGTCTGGGACAGCCAAGGCTACACAGAGAGACCCTGTCTTAACCCTCTCCCCCCGCAAAAAAAAAAAAAAAAAAAAAAAGGAAGGCT
The DNA here is from genome assembly GCA_907169655.1 of Acomys percivali. NCBI lineage: Eukaryota > Metazoa > Chordata > Mammalia > Rodentia > Muridae > Acomys > Acomys percivali. The sequence continues at coordinate 43,983,083 of OU015755.1, forward strand.
GAAGCAGATATCAAACAAAAACAACCACCACCACCACCACCACCACCACCCAGGAAAAAAACCAACCAACCAACCAACCAACCAAAAACAAAACCAAACAAAACAACAACAAAAAAAGCTCCTTGTTTTTGCATACTGCCTTGGGGTCTTTCTTCAGCAGATCACCTGGACTCTAACACATGTATTTCTAGACGTCCTAGAACTCATAGAAATTTGCCTGCCTGCATGTGCCACCACACCTGGCTTTGTTTGTTCCAGACAGTCTCACTCTAGCCTCACTCACAGAAAACCTCTTGCTTTAGCTCCTCAGTGCTTTTCATTTGAGTCAGGCTAATGGATGCATCTAACTAGTATTTTTTATTAATTAAGTACAATTCATATATATATATATGAATTATATCTAATATATAAAATGTATATGTAAACTTGAGTAAATTTTGGTTTAAAATGTAACAAGGGACAAACAAAAACTGTATGTATGATCTTAAAGAGAATCTGTTCCTACAATGAAAAAAAAAAGCATCTATATAAAAATGGCAAATTGATAATCTACTGTTTTAAAAGTTGCCTTCTAAGCATCATTGAATCCTAATGATACTGTAATGCCTGTGCATCTTTCTGTAACAATGTTGCTGTTGTACAAATAAATATATTAACAATGCAGAGATGGGGGATATGAAGATATTATATATATGTAAGTATATATATATAAAATACATACATACATATGTACATATATATATATATATGTTCCTAAGATATAAAATAAATAGCAATCATATCAGGGCAAATCTGAATTCTTTGGGAGGCAGGCTGACCAAATAGAAAATTCCTCAAGGGCAGTGTCTTGTGTTTTTGGAAGCCATCCTTCTCCAAGTAACACCATCATCATGAGGCTTTGTTCCCAGGGCAACGCTCACCCTAACCACATTAGGAGAAAAGAAGGTGTCCGGTGTGGTGGTACACACCTGTCATCTCAACATGTGGGAAGTGGAGGCAGGCAGAGCGGGAAGTTTGAGCCGCCATCTCTAACTTGTTGTTTTACCCATAGCAGTGTTCCAACATAGAAAAAAAAATGATATTCATATGCGGATTTAGCTCTGTGCCCATGATACCAGAACTGGGAGCTGAAGGGCCAGGGTTTGGAGGTGGGCCATTTTCACTCCCAGTGTGTTGTATTCTGTAGGGAGCTGGAACTGGGAGGGGGGGGAGAGCAACTTTAGACAAATGTTAATTCCCAGGCTCTGTTAGGACACTACTCTGTACCATCATTACCCATGCAGTTTAATCTTTAAGACTGCACACTGAGCTGCAATATTCCACTCACCCCTCAAAATGCTCCCCTTTGACCTCTAGACATTGGCCATTTCTTCTCCTCCCCTGTTTTAAACCAGGGACTTACTATGATGCCCAACAAGCTGGCCTCATATTTGCTGTATAGGTCAGTCTGGCCTCAAGTTAAATGTTCCTCCCTCCTCTGGTTGATTCTCAGTGTAACTGAATCTCAGGGCAGCTGTTTGCCTCTTTACGGGAAAAATGGAGAGAAAAGCAAGACATGGCAACTGGCTAAAGGAAATATGGTTGTTTCCTTGGCTAGTGCTTGTTTCTTTTTCATTTGGACCAAAACTGATAGAGAAAAATCCTCTGCTTCTCTCCACTTGAGCTGCAGCTACCCACAAGCTATGGAAGCCATGAAACACAGATCAAGGATGTGTTTCAAGTACGTGTGGATGCAGCTACACATTATTAAAACCTTTCCTTGGGAGATCATTTTTCCTCTGGTGTTTAGGCTATTCTGTTCCCCGGCATCGGATTTTCTGATCCATTTTCATTCTTTATGGTCCCTGTACATGTCATTGTCCTATTACAGGTATCAGCCACTATTCCTGGTTCTGCCCTGTCCCCTCTAAATCTTCTATGTTGAGTCTCTACGTGAATCTTTTTTTTTTTTTTTTTTTTTTTTGGTTTTTCGAGACAGGGTTTCTCTGTGTAGCCTTGGCTGTCCTGGACTCACTTTGTAGACCAGGCTGGCCTCGAACTCACAGCGATCCGCCTGCCTCTGCCTCCCAAGTGCTGGGATTAAAGGCGTGCGCCACAAAGCTTGGCTGAGCAGCAGGCGCGGGCCACGCGAGGTTTGAAAGATGAGGTCCTCACTGCATTCTGAGGAGGATGATTGTGTTCCAGAGATACACAGAAATGTTCACCCCTGAGAGCGGCCTGATTGGGAGGAAACACTTAGCGCAATGTGTTAGAAATACCCAAGCCGAGATCATCCAAGATGGCGTCAATCGCACACTGAGTATGATCCTCGAACAGCAGTGACTGCACAGCCACCAGAGGACCATAATGAGAGCTCCAAAACACAGTGCTGGCATTTCCCAGAAACAAGGAAATCCTGTCATGTGGTTCGTCCATGCCCTCCCGCTGTAGGACCATGGGACCATGCTCCGGTGAGCTCCCGGGGACTCTGGGCCACTGCCACTGCTGCTGCTTTTCCGGTTGCGGCCCGGCACTGTACGGCATTCGAGGAGGGGGTGCTGTTGAAGTCCAGCCCGAGTGAAGACTGCACAGCCCACACTGCAGGGCTCACAGGCCTCCTCTCTCGGGCCAGGGCCGTGCTCAGTGCCAAGAGCTGGATCATGCAGAGGTGGATAGTAGAAGCCAGAGACTCAGGAGGCACAAATCAACAGAGCCACAAGTTCCCCGGGACAAGAAGCTGAGCTGGGCCAACATCAATGGTTTCTGTGAGCAACTCAATGGAAGACTTTGAGGGGCCTCTACTTGCCACCTGCTTGATGGACCACAAGATCCAGTACCCACAGGAGTTAGGAGGCCATCCAGGCCTTGACGGCCAGCAACAATCTGGCAAATTGAATGGGAGCAGGAGAGCTGGCCTTGAGGACACAAGAGCAGGAGAGCTGGCCCTGAGAATGCGAGAGGTGAGCCAGCCCTGGGGACATGGGAATGGGTGAGCTGGTCCTGCCCTCATGACATGGGAGCAGGAGAGCCGGCCCTGCCACGATAACAGCTGCCCCTGCCCTGAGGAACACGGGAGTAGGAGAGCGGGCCCCGCCCTGAGGACATGGGAGCGGGAGAGCTGGCCCTATCATGACACAGGAGTGGGAGAGCAGGCCCTGCCCTGACGACAAGGGAGTAGGCCCTGATCCAGGCCTCTGAGTCGACCTCACCTCAACATCTACCCCATATATGACCTGCTGGAACACTTGAAGGGGCTGGACCTGCAGATTCAAACATTAAGAATCTCCTTGACACACAGCAGCAACGGGATATCTGACAGCAGTCCCAGTGAGGATCCAGTAACAATAGTGTAGGCCTCCAACCAGACACATGATTCGTAGCAATGAACATTCTAAAGTAAAACATATGTGGACCAAAGGCTATACTGCGTGATGCACTGCAGCTTCTGTGACAAGATTTTTTTTGTTTTATTTTACTGGTGGTGGTGGGGGCAGGTTGCAAAGGCAGAGGGTAGATATGAGGAGATGTGGAGAGGAGAGAGATTTTGGTGCATGATGTGTAAATCATAAACATTCAATGAAAGTTAAAAAAAAAAGCTTAATTTTTGAGATGAGTAGTCTCACTCTGTGGTTCAGGCTTCTGTTGAACACGTGGATTTTCTGGGTTCCTTCTTCATACTGTAGCTACCTCTTTTTGATTTTTGAGAAAGGATATATGTAACCCAGCCTAGCCTCCAGCTTCCTATAGACCTCCAGCTAGACTTGAACTTGTGGAATTCCTGCTTTGGGCTTTGGAATGCTGGGATTACATGAGCCATTATGCCTGGCCCTTTACCTGGCTCTTATTTAATTTTGGTTAGTTTTGGGACAGATTCATCATGTAGTCTATACTGCCTCAGTCTCCCAAATGTTGGGATTACAGGCCTGTAACACCACCCCTGGATATTCCTACCACTTAAAAAGAAGATTTTAAGGCTGATGGGATGGCTTAGTAGGAAAGGCACCTGATGCTAAGCCTGACAACTAGATTATAATGTCTTCCCCTGAATCTCCAGTTACACTCTTCCATTCTTGTAGCCTGAGCTGTCATCAGTCCAGAATGGGGGGGGGGTTCCATGACACTTTCTATGATGCTATGGGTATTTTACATTTGTGCTCCACAACACACTGGCTCCTAATCACATAGCGCTAAAGAATTAGACATAGAGGTTAGAGACACTCAGAAACACTCTTGACAGAGATTCTTACAAGCTCCCTCTGGTGGTTCTGATGCAAATGTACACAAAATTATTTTTTATGTTTGGGATTTAATAAGCATATACAAACTTTTAAAAGATCAGAATTTCCTTTCCTTTTCTTCCCTCCATCCCTCCCTTTCTGTTTTGGAGATGTACTTGTAGCTCAGGCTGGCTTCAAACTCACTATGTATCTTGCCCCTTCCTCCTCTGAGCTGGGATTACAATGTACTGCCATGCCTAGTTCGTGCTGTCCTGGGGGTTAGTGCAGGGCTTTGTGCATGTTAGGCAGGAACTCTAGGACTGATCTAAAGTTCATCACAGGAGAGATTGCATTTTTAATTAAAGGGATATTCAGTAGAAGAACTGAAAGTTATTTGGAACCAAGTGAGATAGTAAGTAGTTAGAATGGGACTTTTTTTTCTTTTTCTTTTTCTTTTAAGATAGGACCTATGTAGTCCTGGCTGTCCTAGAGCTCACTATGTAGACCAGGATGGCCTCACACTTGCAGCAACCCTCCAGCCTCTGCTCTTCAAGTGCTGGGATTATAGGAGTGTGCCCCATTCCTGGTCTGTACTCCAAACATTCCTGTCTTGTTGTCTAGTGTGCTGCCCACTGCTCCAGCACAAGTCTCAGGACTGTTTCTCTCCTTGGCAGCTGTTAGGGGTAGAATGGAAACTGTCTGATGGCTAATCCAACAGTCACATAAATGTCTAAGAACAAAAGCCAAATACACATGTTTTAATTACTTGCATATATTTACAATATAAATATTATTTTGTTTTCAAAGTACATATTCTTTTTAACAGTGTGAGAAAACTATCTAGCACGGGACAGCGATTTAAAGTAAAACCTCTACAGCAGTGACTGGGGAGAGAACATCCGGGAGAGGACCTTGGGGGAGTGAGAACGGGCACGGGGCTGAGCGCTTGTTGGGGCACTGCACCGGGGCCGGCATGTTACCCAGGGACAGCCCCTGGGTGAAGGCTAGAAAACCTAACCTGGAGAGATAGAAAAAGCATACATGCTTGCATAGTGCATTAATCTGAAAGAAGCCCAACATTTCATTCTCATTTTCAGTAGCTTAAATGAATAGCACTTAAAACACACCACACAAAATTAAAGACTTGTGCATATATTTCAGATTTCAACATTAATGTCAAAAATACATAGTATGATTTTACATAGGATTGTGCTACATTAGGACACTAGAGACAAACATCACTTGAGTATTAAGGAAAACATTAAATATTAAATAACAGAAATAAAATGTGTAAACACTAATCTAACTGGGGATTTTGCTATTGCAACTGTCCAATGAAGTGGTTTCAACAGTACGAAAAGGGGGAGGACATGGGTGCATCCAGTCCCCTTGGGGCCACAGATCTCACTGCAGGGTCCTTTAATAAAATCTGGTCCAGGACAGAGGAGGGAGCTCCGCTGGCTCTCGTTGATGTACTCCATTCTGTGAATGCTCACGTTCAAACTTGGGTACTGAGCAAATACTTTAAGTTGTCCCCCTCACTAACATCTTGGTGAAAACTGAGGGTTTGTTGGCGACTCAGTGTAAGATTTGAGTTCATACGCAGCACCGCTGTCGACCTCCATGGACTTCCTAGAGAACAGGAGCCGGACATCTCTATGGAGGTAGATCTTTCCAGATTTAGAACTCTGGAACCTAAGTAAATACACAGAAAGAGAAGTAGTGTTACAGAATGAGTCGTTTCCCCCACCTCCTCCCGCCCCGGAAACAGGGTCTCTCTGTGTAGCACTGGCTGTCCTGGACTCACTTTGTAGACCAGGCTGGCCTCGAACACCCAGTGATCTGCCTGCCTCTGCCTCCCGAGTGCTGGGATTAAAGGTGTGCACCAATGCCGCTGCTGCTGCTGCTGCCGCCACCGCCGCCACCACCACCACCACCCGGCTTATAGAACAAGTGTTTAAAACAAGTAACTAGCTGGGTGTGGTGGTGCACGCCTGTAATCTCAGCACTTGGGAGGCAGAGGCAGGTGGACCGCTGTGAGTCCGGGACAGCCAAGGCTACACAGAGAAACCTCGTCTTGAAGAAACCAAAAACCAAACCAAACCAAACCAAAAAAACCCAAGTAACCCTAATCATCAAACTGCAAGAGTCAGTCTTGTTGTGCTCCCACAGTCTTTGGGGTCTGAATTGTCAAAAACATGCTCCCAGGCTGGGTCACCATTCCCTCGCTCCTGCACTCTTGCTCTGTACTGTGGGCCAGGGCGTCTTTCTCCTGTGAGTCTGTCCCACTCTGACTCAGCTGCAAGTGCACCATCCTCATCAAATTTCCACTGACAGGAGCTAATTGTATGACTATGCCTCGGGCTTTGCAGGGCAAGCATATATTAGACACGCAGACAGATGCAGTTCATACCCATGACACACGGTAGCTTGAAATGGATCCCATACTCAAAGAGTCACTGCAGAACATTACGTTTTTTTCTTGATGAATTGCTTATACTTGTAATCCCATGACTCAGAAGGCTGAGGTAAGAGCACTGGCATGCTGGAGGCCACTGTGGACTACATACTGAGTTACAAGCCAGCCTGCTCTGTAATATAAACTGTCTTGAAATAAACAAAACAGGCAAGAAAAGATTCAAGTTTTTCTTAATGTGTGTCTGTGCATGTATATGTATATGTATATGCATGTGAAGGCCAAAGCTGACACTGGGTGTCGTCCATCCCATTTGGCCAGGCAAGGCCCCTTGCTGAACCCAGAGCTCATTCATCTGGCCAGGCGCTGTGTGTGTCCTGGTCTCGGGTCTGTGCAGAGGCGCTTTACCTGCTGAGTCGCAGCCCGCCCGCTCCAGTCCAGCGTGACTGGGCCTTACACTGTTTTCAGGCTGCCCCGGAACCAACCATGTAATGAGGGCTGGCCTTCAACTTTTAGTAATCCTCCTGCCTCAGCTTCCTTAGTTGTGCTGGGATTACAGATGTGTGCACTATGCCCGGCAAGCTTCAGGTTCTGGGACAATCCCTGTTGTTATTAGCAGTTGCTTAAATAAAGCCATCAAACCTAAACACTGCCAGAAGACAAATGTTAGAGGTGAGATGACATGGGCTATACAAGCTGGCATAGAACTGTTTCTAATCTTCCCCAGCAGACGCCTTGCAGTGCTAACTTCTCTGTTTCCTTGGCATAGCAGAAATGGTCTGTGTTTGTGGATTTTACTCCAAAACTAATGGAAAGGCCTGGTGTGACAGCACGTGCCAAGACAGACCTCACCGACTGCTCACTCCTTCTCCCTGAAGTTTTTCCCTTGGCAAGCTTTAGAGGTGACGCCATTTTCCCAAATAGCTTTGTATAGCTTCTAGGTAGTCATTATGTGAAGACTGGAAGGGGAGGCCTCTCATTTTGGGTGAGTGCTGGTTAGACCCTGCTAAGGCTGTTACACTTTGAGAGGCTGGCTATACAGCTCAGCGGCACGCACAGGGATGTAGGCTTGATCCTGGGCACTACAAAGCAAACACTATCAACCAACACGGCATGCAGGGAACGGTGTGAAATGAAAGCTGAATCAGAGAACTGAATCTTTTCCTGCTGGGCTAGGAGACTGGTTGGTTGATTGACTGATTTTGCAATATTGGGAATGAACACAGAACCCATACACACTAGGAAAGGGCTACAAATAAAGTGTATCTTCAGTTCTTTTTTCTTCTTTTGATTTGGAGACAAGGTCTCACTATGCTGCTGAGGCTCATCTTGAACGCACACTGTAACCCAGGCAAAGGTGAACTGGGATCCTTCCTCCTCAGCTTCCCAAACTGCTAAAATCAGAGACCCAAGGCACTGGGCTTGACTTTTGTTGTTCTTTGAGAAGGAGTTTCTCTGTGGAGCCCTAACTTCACTGGAGCTCATTTTGTAGTCCAGGCTGCCCAAGAACTCCAAGATCTGCCTGCCTCTACCTACTGAGTGCTGGGATTAAAAGCTTGTGTCATGGAACTGGAAAGATGGCTCAGTGATTAAGAGCCTTGGCTGCTCTTCCAGAGGACCTAGGTTCAATTCCCAGCACACACACGGCAGCTCACAACTGTCTACAACTCCAGTTTCGAAGGATCTGACACTCTCATACAGACATACATGCAGACAAAACACCAATGCCCATAAAACTAAAAAAAAAAAAAAAATGTTTTAAAGAAGCATGCATCACTACTGCCCAGCTCCACCCACCCACTCATCCATCCATCATTGGAGCACTGAGAATCAAATCCAGGGACTTCCTCATACTAAGGAGATACACCATCACTGAGCAATACAGCCCACCACTGGGAAATATTCCTATAGTATGCTACTTCATTAAAATTCTACAATTAAAAAAAAAAGTTTCTCGCATCAGGGTCTCACTCTGTAATCCACTGTATAACTTATTATACAGTCTAGGATAGCCTTGAACTCACAGCACTCAGTCCTCCTGCCTCAGCCTGCCCAAGTACTTGGCTTATCTATATCTGGGAACATGTATATATATATATTTAAAGTTCTTTACATTACAAAAAAAACCCTTCCGTGTGTGAGGGGAGTGGGTATGTGCGACCACGCAAGTGGAGTTCAGAGAGCAGCTTGTGGGATTTTGTTCTTTCCTTATACCATGTGGGCCCCTCTCACTGGCCCACATTTCTCTTTTTGGAAAAGTTTTCCAAGTTAGTGTTTGTTAGACAGTTTTTCCCACTCATAGGTTATGTGGCATAGCCTGTGGTGCCTTTTCAGGCGGTGCCAGGGTGCAGACAACAGGTAGAGTGCTCCATCAAGCAGTGTCCTGAGCGGAGGAGCTGCCGCTCCCTCAGGTGTGGAGCTTGCACAGCTAACTCACTCCCTGCCTGACCTGCAGGGTGGCGCTGAGACTGGAGGAGCCAGTCGCTGACTGCTGACGTGGCTGAGAATGCTCTAACGTGTTGCAGGAAAAGGCTGCTGACTTGTCTTTGACCCCATCAGGGTTTCTGAGAGCTACCCAGGGCTCAGAGGCTGTTGGGATGTTGGCAACATGGATCAGAAGGACAAGAAACAGACATCAGCAGAAGCTGTACACAACCTTGAGCTGCAGGACCGACACTAAGGTGGAGGCCAAGGCATCTCTGAGACGTAGCCTGCGTGTCAGCACTGTTACCTCCCACACGTCTAGAAGCAAGCCCGGCAGTGGGTCAACTCCTTTGCCCAATATGGCCACGAACTACCTGTGCCTAACAGCCACCTGAAATGGGACTACTTCAAACTGGAATGTTGTTCATTTAGAAGATATGTTAACACAAAAAGAATGCAAAGATTCTTAATTTCACACTGATTGTGTATTCAAATTATAACATTTAGATATGATAGGTTAAGTAAAGTATATTAATTTTACCTATTTCTTTTTTTTTCCCCAAAGATTTTTATTAATTTATTGTGTATATTGGGCTGGAGAGATGGCTCAGAGGTTAAAGAGCACTGGCTGTTCTTCGAAACATCCTGAGTTCAATTCCCTGCAACTGACTCAACCACATGGTGGCTCACAACCTTCTACAATGTGATCCTGTATCCTCTTCTAAGTAATAAATTAACAAATAAAAAATTATTGTGTATACAGTGTTTTGCCTCCATGTACACCTGCATGCCAGAAGAGGGCACCAGATCTCATTATAGATCATAGTGAGCCATCATGTGGTTGCTGGGAGTTGAACTCAGGACCTTTGGAAGAGAAGCCAGTGCTCCTAACCTCTGAGGCATCTCTCCAGCCCCTAGGCCATTGCTTAATTTCTGTTACTGGTAGTTTTCTTGGGAGGGATGGAAGGAAGCAATGCTCTGCTCTGGGAGTGTTTCTGGGAGGTAATGCTGGAAGTAACTGCTCAGGAGAGTCCACCTGATTTCCAAGGTGAGGTGTAGTCAGAACCCCAGGCAGGGCTGTTGCCTTTCAGCCTTTGTCCCTTCTTCCATATCCTGCTCACTAGGAAGCTGCATAATCACTCCTAACCTCCGCAAACAGCAGACATCGAGCCCGGAGGAGGGGCGAGTCTTACACGAAGGGGCGCGGACTCCAGGAGCTATTGGAGAAACTGTGCTTGGGGTGAGCCTTGTGCGGGGCCGGGCTTGAGTTCTCTGGTCCAGGCTGGGCCCCGGACAGTACTGAGCTTCTTGGCTAAGTCATTTAAACTGGCTGGGGCAAGACTCCCGGCACCAGGACAGCCAAAGCTCCTTAGGGGTGGGGCTCCAATCTTACCTATTTCTTATTACTTTTTCAGTGATTTTTTTTTTTTTTTTCCAGAGAGTCTTATGTAGCCCAGGCAGGTCTCAAATCTGACAGGCAGCTGATGATGGCCTTGAACTTGTGACACTCCTGACTCCATTCCTGAATTCTGGGATGACAGGCAAGAGGCTCTATGGCAGCTCTGCCACCTTACTAAATGCCTGCTGCTGACTACAAACCAGGCTGATGGCTCAGACTCAGCTTCCATCAACATCACTGGTTTAAAACTTACTACATCAAGTATCAGGCTTTACTCTGACTTGCAGTGTTTGCCCTGCGTGAGTCAGTGGCAAGGATGGTGAGAAGGAATGCTGCGCACTGTCTGCTCCGGCACGCTGTCAAGAGGCCCATGCCAAGCAGGGTACATGGTACTGATCTAGTCAGTCAAAACAATTCCTTGGAAAACCAAGGCTGTGGGGGCTGGAGAGATGGCTCAGAGGTTTGGAGCACTGGCTGCTCTTCCAGAGGTCCTGGGCTCAATTCCCAGCAACCACATGGTAGCTCACAACTCTCTATAATGGGATCTGATGCCCTCTTCTGGTATGCAGGTGTGCATGCAGACAAAGCATCCGTTTTCTTAAAATATACACATAAACAAATCTTTTTTTTTAAAAAAATCGCCTTTAACCCCAGCACTTGGGAGGCAGAAGCAGGTGGATCTCCATGAGTCCAGAGCCAGCCTGGTCTACAGCTGGAGTTCCAGGACAGCCATGGATTCCTTAAGAAACCCTGTCTTGGAAAACTAAAAACAAACAAACAAACAAAAGCCCCAGTTTCACACTGTTAAAGCGTCCTGAAGTGAGGTACCGCCCTATTGCTCAGAAGCATTACCTCAGATGTATGAGGTAGCGTAGTAACTGTGCTGTGTGCTGCGTGTTCTCCTGGTTAACACTTCTCTTCATTTCTTGTTTAACGGGCACAGAAAACGTCCTCTGTCGCAGGAATGTCTGGTGATTGGCTGGCATGCCTCGTAGGTCATACATGACAACAAACATCTTCACCACAGTCTTATTAGGATTGAATAAGGTCTGAAGAGACAACCGAGGGTTTCTTCAAAAGGATGCTTTGTTTATATGATTCAGAATACCTTCCCGATAATTAAGCAGGTTTCTAGTCATTTAATTCCACTGGATATATTCTATTCAGAGGCTAACACTAACGTTAGTTCACAAACTAACACTCAAGTCTTTTAAAGACTTAACTTCATTTTTTTTATGCCACAATAAGATAATATACCCATAATAAACCAAAATCTTTTGTCACAAATTTCATAAATAGCAAATTCGTTTTTCTCATTGTTTAGACTTTCAGCCAATTATTCTGCTAGTTTAAGCATAATGCACTCTTCATGGTGTATTTTGTGTTAAAATATTCTAATTTCATCATTTCAAATTAGCTTCACTGGTGGTATCAACTGCAGATTCTCAAGACAGAATTCTAATTTTTCTTATATTTTAATAAATTGTAATTTTAAAAATCAAAAATACAAGCTCATGGGTGCTGGAGAGATGGCTCAGAGTTTAAGGACACTGCCTGTTCTTCCAAAGGTCCTGAGTTCAATTCCCAGCAACCACATGATGGCTCACAACCATCGATAATGAGATCTGGTGCCCCTCTTCTGGACTGCAGGTGTACATGCAGGCGGAATACTAAATAAATAAATCTTTAAAAAAATAAAAGCTCAGTAAAAGGAGAATTTTTTTTCATGATGAAGCTCACTTGCATTTTTATTAAGTTGGAAGCTGTTTCTTTTTTTAATTTAGGATACATTATTTTTATTTTAATTTTATTATAATTTATTCAGATGTAAAATGAGAATTTTAAAGTAGCCGTTTTAAGCTACTTACTGTAAAATTGCCATAAATGTTCAAGGTAAGCCCTTTCTACTGAAAAAGTTTCACGGTCATGAAATAAAGTGCATTCTCATTTGATCCAACGTAACAACACTAGGTTTTCACAATTGAAACCATTCACACATGATCAGGCTTTACAAACCATCAGTATCATTATAGCCCAAAATAAGTATTCTCAGAGAAGACTGAAGCATTTCAATTGGTACCTGGCTATAAATAATTGAAAAATGTCATTTTTAAAAAATACACATTTTAAAATAAAAACCCAAGCTGCTGAACTGACTTTAACCAAATTACCAACACACCGATCGGTAACTTGGTGCCATACTTTCAGAAGCTCGTCCCAGGGACTGGACATCACTCACTGAATCAAAATGAGAAATACATCAACATTATGATCCAAGTTTACAACCTTGCATGTGCTGAGATCAAGGCTGATGCATTCAACAAGGACAAGCAGACCCAGGAGTCAGACCACGGAAGGAATAAAAGTGTGTGTAAAATGGACCGCTCACAGGTGAACTTCTTTTTCTGGGTTAATAATGTCTTATCACTACGGCAGCTTGCAGCTAGCTCTGCTGTGGTGCACACTGGCTTCCAGAGCCAAAGGCGAGAGAACGGGCAAGTATCACTCCCTAGCTTTAAAGAACGTCTGGGATGGCGAAATCACAGTTTACCGTGCAGCCACTCTCCTGTGGTGTACATGCATAGTGCTCACTCCCGTCTCACTCCTGTGAGATGCCAGATAAATGTACAGGCTCATCACAGCACTGAGGATATGGTGTGACCTGGTCAACAGAAGTGACTCCCTGAGGTCGTCACAGGGCTCAGGAAGCCTGTTGGGCTAGACCAGAGGCTGAGTGCAAGCAGCAGCGTCAGCCAGATTCTTTCAGTCCTCAAAATCTGAAGCAGACTGAGGACCTGCAGTGCTACCCTCGGTCATATGGAGAGAGATCGTAGACCAGGTCTGCCTTGGTAAGGGGGGGGGTCTCCTGAGTCCTAATTAGGTGACTACACAGATGGAGGAAGGCCACCTTCTTTGCTCTGGGGGGGCCTCTCAGATTGCACTGTCAGATTTAGACATCAGTACACTACTAAAAATACCCTGATCCTCAAGCTTTCCTACTAAAGCATTACAATATTTTGGGGTCTCTTTTGAAATAGGTCAATCTCAATATGGCTTAATACTTAATAGAAGGCACTGGTCAGTACCTGAATATATTCAAACTGTCTCAGTTTAAGTCGTGTAAATGGTTCTTATTATTTGTCTAAGACGTTCACCTCTATTAATTCACTAATCTTTTCCTTTAACGTGGGTCCCCCAATGGCCATCCCTGGGGCAGAGCGTGGCAGCTCCAAACAAAGCTGCAGTCCACTGTGACTTACCGAGGTCGTTGCAGCAGCAGTAGCAGGAGAAAGGGCTAAGTTCTATATGTGTGTGAGAGAATGGTTATTGCAATTGTAGGCTATAAAACACATACCACTTGTATCGTTCCTGAAGGAGGTACTCGGTAACCCCTTTTACCAAGGGACTCTAAAGTAATCACACCCTTGAAACAAAAGAAGACAAATTGAGTGCATTTGTATATAACAGAACACAGCATATTATTAGTACAATTTCTGTAGCCTATTCAGATGGAAAACCATTCACTAAGAGAGACACTGTGAGTATGGTGCAGTGAGGCTACCCCTTCTCAAGAAGCCACTCATGGTTGCGCTTCCTGGACATGTGGCAACAAGCAGCATACAGTGTGGCCACGTGCCCAGGCTTGCCATTGAGGCACAGCCACGGAATAAGTAAGCAAATACATAAATCATGGCTATAGGATTGGTCTCATTACCTAAGGGGACAGGGGGAATGAAGAAGCAAAGAAATGATTGCTTGGTCTTGGAATATGGAAAAGTAAAGAGTATACAATGTCTTATTTTGGGCCCAAATGAAGGCATTCCTCAGTCAGAGAGTCGGCTTACACTTCTGAATGTCTGATGAGAGAACAAAAGCTCTGAGACAACAGCTAAGTGGAGTCAGGCATCTGGGTTCCAGCAGAAGAGGTGCTCGATGCAAAGATGGAAAATGAAGATTTACCAGCAAGGCTGTCTGCTCTGCAGAAAGCCACACAACTTTGCTCCCTCCTGTGAATGCCGTCCCTGTCTACTTTCTGGGGGGAATCCTTTCTCCCCAGCAGCTAAGGCAGGTAAGTAGATCACAGTGTGCTCCACACAGCTCATGTTTCCATCACTATGCATCACAACTAGAAATCTCACGGTGGAGATAACACAGAACCTGGGCTGGGAGGTAAGGAACGGACTAAGATGGAAGGCGGCCATGCTCTGACATGTGGCCCTAACTGCACACGCAGAGCAGGACGGCAGACTCACACCGTGGCGCTGCAGTGGTGATTCCTCACAAAGTGCTCAGCATACTCACTGAGGTGCGTGCAGGCCACTTTTCAAGTAAAAGCAGAGTGGATAGTTGCACGAAAACAAACCAAACCAAAAAACCCAACAAACCTGCACCCCTTTTTAGTTCCAGAAAGAAAAGATAAAGCATATCAAAACGCTAACTACTTTTTTTTTTTTTTTTTTTTTTTGGTTTTTCAAGACAGATATAGCTCTGGCTGTCCTGGAACTCACTCTGTAGACCAGGCTGGTCTCAAACACACAGAGATTCACCTGCCTCTGCCTCCCAAGTGCTGGGATTAAAGGTGTGCGCCACCACACCCGGCTGTGGCTACTTTTATACCCACACTGGCAGGGCCAGGAGTCACTGTCCTTCCTCCCCATCTCCTTCCTATGCAAGGAGGGGAAAGCCAGGATGAGGGTTACTATGACTGTGATTGTGTGTCTTTCTCTAATATACAATCCTGATAGTTTTAGAACATAACAATAGTGCTTAAGGCCACACATCAATATTTATACCTAGAGAACCCCTTCTCCTCTGGCATTTTTGTAATAGTAAGGTTTAAGAAGAACTAAATTTCGTAGAATCCTAGCACACACAAATCCTCAAATTCTTGTGTAATAGCAAACATGAACCGTTGGGTGTGATGACACTCCCATAACCCCAGGACTTGAGATTTGGAGGTGGGGAGACCAGGAGTTCAAGGCTAGCCTCAGCTACATAGACTTTGGTGTGGGGCAGTGGATGGGAACTAAGCGAGCAGGCCTCACTTTGATTAACCACCAATGGGAGAAAGCTGCATCTGGCCAGCCATGAGTCCGTGACACCAGGCCTCGCCTGACTTCACCACGGTGACGGCTGGCTTCTCTGAGACACAGTTTCCGAGCAGCTGGGTGCGGTGCTGTTGGTGAACATTCTTACTGCTGACTCCAACATGAGGAATTAATTTTTGAAGAATTGTTCGATGCAAAATCCCACAACAAAGGACTTTCTGTCCTACCATTTCACCTCTGGGCGCCAGAGGAGAAGTCTCACAGTTCTTAGAGCAACACAAAGGTGTGTTACCTCTGATGGTCTGTGGTGACATCTAAGGAAACATAGTCAGTCTTATCTAACAAAACCAGGGCAGTCCTCCAAAGCAGAGTCCTACACTATCAAAACAGAAAAAGCAAAGCTTAGGGAAGATTTGTGGTGTAAGATTTAGAGTGAGTCACTGGCGAAGGGAACTCAGTCCCCTTAGTAAACAAACTCAGGGAGAACTAGGACAGAGCGAGGAACATTATCACAGAGAAGGCAGGTAGGCTCTGGTTTGTACTGGTTTTAGGTTTTTGAGACAGGGTTCTCCTCCGCAGCCAAGGCTCTTCTGCAGCTTACTACATACCCCAGGCTAGCCTCAAACCCACTGTGACAGATGGCGGGCATCCTTAGAAGGATGACTTAATTCGATTCAGTTGGTTGACTTATCCACTTTCTAGTCTCTATTCAAAGTCTTCTGCTGTTTTTGTGTATTTTGGGATTCTGTTTTCTCTCCCACCAGGTCATTATTTTCTATCAAAGTATGAAAACACTATGCAGGCCCTGGACCAAAAATTTCACTTTAAAAATGGAGTAAAGCTCAACTAGCCTGCCTGACAAAGTGGGACAACAATGAGGCAACTATATTTAGGTCCTTAAAAAGTTCAGCTTTTGCAGCTAGAGAGGTGGCTCAGTGGTTAAGAGCACTGGCTGCTCTTCCAAAGGTCCTGAGTTCAATTCCCAGCAACCACATGGTGCCTCACAACCATCTATAAAGAGATCTGGTGCTCTCTTTTGGTGGTGTGGTACTTAACAAATAAATCTTAAAAGAAAAAACAAAGACAGCATTTTCTCCTCTCAAGAATGCAGAACTATCTTTTCATGGCTTTTATTCTTAAGACACTGTCACTAAAGCTCTTGAAAGCCCTGAGGCAGGAGAGAGAGAGAGGAAGCCACTGGGCCGGTGCCGAGTCAGGACTGCAGCTCCGGGCGGCATGGACTTCTGCTTCTCACAGCGACACTTAACATGACTCTGCCCTTTACACCATCACCACAACCTTCTCTGGAGGTTCTGAAGAAGTGCTATACACACTCAAGTATTCGGAAGCACTTCTGCAGGTTACGGCTTGCTTTACCCAGAATCCAAGGCAGCAGAAAACGGGAAAGGTAAAGCTCTGCCTCTCAGAATCTCTCTTACTAAGTAAGCCACTGGTGTGATCAGAAATTGCTCATACTCTCTGAACGCCAGGATCAAAAAAACAGGAGGGGGTGCAAAGGCAAACCAAACAGGAGAAGGTGGGGGGGGGGGCTCAGGAGGCCACAAGCCCCCAGATCTTACTAAGTCTGATTAGGGTAAGAACCACAGGAGAAGAAGGCAGCCACCTGGAACTACAGTGCACAGCAAGCATTGGGAAATTTGTGTGAACTGTGTCAGTCACCACTAAGTCATACAGAAATGGCTAAACCTTCAGCACCATTTTCAAATGCAAAACAGGTCACTTGTTTGAGCCAGCTGAGAAAAAGGTCATGGGGCGGTATTTGGGCTCATTGGTCTGTATTAAGTTTTTAACTTTCTCTTAGGATTGCCTCACACTTTCAAGGACAGGACTGAAGCAGAGATGTGAATTTCAACGTTGGCTGATTTGTGCAGAAAAAGACAATTAAAAGTACTTGCCATATAAGGCGAGGGAGCATTGTCATCTGAAACACTGTAGAATGACACTTCCACTGGCAGAGTCAAGTGCGTGGGGCAGAAAGTACCACTGGCTCCTACCTCAGCAGTAAAGCCATCAACTATGCCGAGGGGGTCTAAACGGTAATTCAGAACAGATTCCTGGAAGACAATATAACAACATATGTTAAAAGTCTCCTACATTAATTTCATTTTCTATCTAGGGAAATACTTAACTGTGTTTTCTAGTTCCCGTTGTAGCATGCATCTGCAGCCCCAACATTTGGAAGGCTGAGGCAAGAGTGTAGTGAGTGGCCACCTGGAAGCCAGATTGGGCTCCGGAGTAAGTTCATGGCTAGTCTGAATGACAGAGAGATATAGGCTCAACTTTCTTAACAAATATATTTTATTATGAACTTATTAACTGAGAGTACCTCACTTATAACCCAAGTAACCAAAACAATATGAAAAGAAGATTAAAGAATACAATAATGAAACTGTAAGGATATCAGTTCTGAGGAACGATTCTCCTGGCATAATCAGCAGGATTTCTTCTGCTGGAACCTGGAACAACCAGAACCTAGAACCTCAGCAGGAGCCCGGAGCCCTGAAGCCTTCCCTCGAGTGGTTGTCTATAGGAGCTTCTTGAAGTGGTGCGATGAACAGCCAGAACAATCCCAAGGCTCCAAAAGCTCCCCCTGCCTCCTGTTTTTAGCTCACATTTATACTTCCTCTCAGCATTTGTTCAAGGATGTTTTTCAGCTGGTTAACAACCAATCTCCCCCATGCAAGTGGTTTGACTTGTAAGGGGATAAACACCACCTGCTCTCTAACAAGTCTTTTTCTTATCCCCCACTTGTGATTTAAACAAAAAACATGTTTATCTCTCCTTCAGAGAGACAATGTCTCCAATTGAGAAATGATGGTTGTTATAAGAGACATGTTTTTTCATCTGACCTGAAATCAACTCTACCTCTAACCACCTTGTACTAGATCCTACACAATGCCTCCTCTCATTCTTTCAACCACCAATGGATTCTCTTGGAACACCACTGTTTGTTAGATCTAATTGTCTAATATGCTATCTTTATCTTTGCAAGTGGAAAATATACTCTTTGTGTGCATAGTGACTTGCATCTGCAATCTCATCAGCACTTGGGTATCTAAGGCAATAGGACAGCTGTGAGTTCATAGCCTGGGCTATGTAGTAAGTTCTAAGCTGGACTAGGTTATATAATAGGCCATTTTTGAAAATAAAAGTGCTACCAGAGAAAGTATTTGTCACTGAGAGAGCACACTAGAAGGTGCTAGAAGGTCCTGACAGCAAGCCACATACAGATGTTTTGATAGAATTAAGCCAAGGCCCAAGTCTCTGACCAACAACTTGCCTGAAAGCAGTAAACTGCACCACATACTGCGTGACCCATTTCCCACCCTACAATTCTGCATGCTTTCTTGGAGGTGTGCTAGCACCAGGGACAACTAAGTCAGACTCCGCCCTAAGACCCTGCATGCCATATCCCTTAAAACACACCGAACAGCCTTAAACCACACCCTATCCCTTGGACTCCATTTTCTAGCCAACAACTCTGCCTACTTTTCCAGAGGCCCACTAGCACTAGGGACCACAGCGGCAAGTTTAGCACCCACAACTCCAGAGGCAACGCAGGCCACGAAAGTGCCAGGGGAGATACCCTACTAGACCTGAAGATTCCCTTAGTCACCAGAATTTCAGGACACTCAGGCCAGATGACAGGGGGAAAACAGAAACCAAGGGGGAATTATCCAACAAAGAAAGATTCAGAAATCAGTATCCAAGCCTGTAATATCTGCAAAACCCAGATGGCTAAAGGCTAGCATAAGAAGACAATTAACAACAGCCAGGGAATATGGCACCACCAGAGCCCAGCTGTCCTACTTCAGCAAGCCCTGAACATACTAACACAGCTGAAGCACAAGAAAATGACCTTAAATCCAATCTTATGAAGATGATAGAGACTTTTAAAGAGGGAATAAATAAATCCCTTTTAAAAAATACAGGAAAATACAACCAAACAGGTGAAAGAAATGAATACAACTATTCAAGACTTGAAAATGGAAATAGAAGCAATAAAGAAAATACATACTGAGGGAATCCTGGAGATGGAAAACCTAGGTAAGAAAACAGAAACTACAGACACATCACCAACAGAATACAAGCGATGGAATAAAGAATCTCAGGCGTAGAAGATACAATAGAAGAAACTGATGTATCGGTTAAAGAAAATATTAAATCTAAAAAGTTACTGAAAAAATCAAGAAAAACTGGGAAACTATGAAAAGACCAAATCTAAATATAACAGGATTAGAAAAGGGAGACGATTTCTAGGCCAAAGGTCCAGAAAGTATTTCCAACAAAATTACAGAACATTTCTGTAGCCTACAGAGATGCCTATAAACGTACAAGAGCTTACAGAGCACCAAATAAACTGAACCAGAAAAGAAAGTGCTCTTGCCACATAATAATCAAAACATTAAATATACAGAACAAAGTAAAAATATTAAAAGCTGCAAGGGAATAACATATGAAGGCAGACCTATCAGAATTACATCTGCTTCTCAACAGGAACTCTAAATGTCAGAAGGGCCTGGGCAGGTGTCTTGCAGTCTCTAAGAGACTATAGCTATCAGCCCAGACTACTATACTCAGCAAAAATTTCAATTACCATAGATGGAGAAAACAAGATATTCCATGACAAAACAAAATTTAAACAGTATGTATCCACAAATCCAGCCCTACAGAAGGTACTAGAAGGAAAACTACAACCTAAGGAAGTTAACTACATCTGAGAAAATAAAGGACATAACTCCACTGTAGTAAAACCAAAAAAAGGGAAGCATGTACAAAGACACACACATACACACACACACACACACACACACACACACACACACACACACACACACACACACCACACCACCACCACCACCACCACCACCTCCAACATCAAAAGAACAGGAATTAATAATCACTGGTCATTAGTATCTCTCAACATCAATGGACTCAATTCCCTAATAAAAAGACACAGGCTAACAGAATGGATGTGAAAACAGGATCCATCATTCTGCTGCATATAAGAAGCACACCTCAGCATCAAAGATATATTACCTCAGAGTAAAGGGAAGAGGCGGGAAGGATGCTTCATACTCATTAAAGGAAAAAATACACCAAAATGATGATTCAATTTTGAATATCTATGCTCCAAATGCAAGGGCACCCACATTTGCAGAAGAAACATTACTAAAGCTCAAACCACACGTCGCTCCCCACACATTAATAGTGAGAGACTTCAACACACCACTCTCACCAATAGACAGGTCATCCAGACGGAAACTAAACATTTAGAGAAATAATGAAACTAATGGATGCTATGAATCAAATGGACCTAATAGGTATCTACAGAACATTTCACTCAAATACAAAAGAGTATAGTTTCCTCCCAGCAAGCACCTCACAAAACCTTCTCCAAAACTGACCATATACTTGATCATAAAGCAAGTCTCAGTAGATACAAGAAAATGAAAATGATCCCCTATGTCTTATCAGACCACCATGGATTAAAGTGGCTGAATACAAAATTAACTAAAAAATTAGTAGCCCTTCACAATAGCCACAAATAATATAAAATATTTTGGTGTAACTCTATCCAAGCAAGTTTAAGACCTTTATGATAAGAACTTCAAGTCTCTGAAGAAAGAAACTGAAGAAGACATCAGAAGATGGGAAGATCGCTCACGCTCATGGGTCCGTAGAATTAACATAGTAAAAATGGCCATCTTACCAAAAGCAATCTACAAATTCAATGCAGTTCCCATCAAAATTCCAACACAATTCTTTATAGATTCTCAACTTCATATGGAAAAATGAAAGACATAGGATACCTAAAACAAACCTGTACAATAAAAGAACTTCTGGAGTATCACCATTCCTGATTTCAAGCTGTACTACAGAGAAATAGTGATTGAAAACCACATGATATTGGCATAAAAAGACAGGTTGATCAATGGAATTAAATCAAAGACCCAGAAATAATGCCCCCACACACCTATGGATGCTTGATTTTTGACAAAGAAGCCAAAATCATACAATGGAAAAAAGAAAGCATCTTCAACAAATGCTATGATATAACTAGATGTTTGCCTCTCCTTTTCTGAGGAGAAAGGGAGGACAGGAGGATGGTATGGAGGGGCAGTAAGAGGGAGGGACTGAGAGGAGAGGAGGGAGGGGAAGCTGCTATCAGGATGTAAAGTTAATTACTTAATTAGTAATTAATTAACTGAGTAATCAGTGTAAAACGTTAAGCCAAGCATTTGTCATCTTGAAAAACAGATTGCTTCTGTTTTTAAAAAGTACTGTTGTCATAGGGGAGGGGAATAAGGGGAAAATGGGAGGGAGGGGAGAATGGGAGGATACAAGGGATGGGATAACCATAGAGATGTAACAAGAATAAATTAATAAAAAAAAATACTGTTGTATAATATATAAAATTTTGTTTAGTTTAACTGAAAAAATTAGAAATATGCAAAGGGTGGGAAAGTTCTGTCTACCCACTCTGCGTTCACCTGTGAGAAACACCTCAGAGTGGCAGCTTTCACGTGTGTTCAAGCCCCTCGCAAGCTTGTGTGAGACATCGCGGTGTGTGAAGAGCACCCCTTCAGTGAAGGAGCAGGATGGTACTGCCAAGGCTTTGGAAAAAGACAGTCTAATTCATTTGTTTCCTTCTCACTAGAATGTTAAAGACATAATGATACCCTAGCCCTGGTTTAAGGCACTTCGACTCCTAAAATAGTTTCAAAGCAACATTACCTCAAAGTTTCCTAGGAGACTAAGACTTGTGATCGGTGGAGCACTTGAACTCAAAAAAGGTTTTTCATGAACATCTGCATCCTCCACAATGTTTAGACATGGTCGAGAGCTAGTGAAAAATAAGAGGAAAGACAGAACAACATGTTACCTGCAACATCTTCTTATGTGTATCTGTAAAGTGAATTAGGGGAAGCTGAACAGTTTCATTCAAACTACTAAAATAAAATTAATGTTATCAAATTTTAAAATGCAAAATTTATAGCCAGGCGATGAAGGCACATGCCTGTAATTCCAGCACCTGAGAGGCAGAGACAGGTGGATCTCTGTGAGTTTGAGGCTACCCTGGCATACAAACAAGTTCCAGATACACACAGAAATCCTGTCTTTAAAAAAAAAGGTTAATATAACTTGTAGTTGAATTTTCAGATTAAATATCATACTGGTAAGCAACACACACACACACATACATAATTCTCCAAAAGGTTTCAAGGTATAATTTTTAACAAATCACATAGTGGAAGCTACTGGAAATGCATAGTACTCAGAATTCCACATCACTTTCAGTTGCAAACAAGAACTTGAAGGCAAAACCATGTGACTGTAAAGACAGAGCTGGAGATGCAGGTCGGTGGCAGAATGCTTTCCTACCACATACGAAGCCTGGGCTGCATCCCAGCACTGACAAAGAAAACAGATTTTAAAAAAAAAAAAAAAAAAGGAAGAAGGGATGCAACCTCTGTCTGGCTAGAAGACAGAGGTTAAGACTCAGAAATGGATGAATTGGCTTAAACCCTTAAACCAATGTTTTTCTGGCTGGGGTGAAAAGCACACAGTCAGGCTTACTCTCTCCCTCTTTACCTTCCTAAAGTATTGTACAATATTATAATAAAAATAAGACTTCTTATTTTTTGTTTTTTTGAGACAAGGTTCCTTTTTTAATTAAAAATTTTTTATTTTTATAAAATTTGTATGCAAGGGTGCTTTGTCTACATGTATGTCTATGCATTATGTGTGTACCTGGTACCCATGGAGGTCAGAAGAAGGTGGTGGAATGCCTGGACTGGAGTTACAGATGGTTTTGAGCCACCACGTGGATGCTGGGGATCAAATCACGGTCTTTACATGAACAGCCAGTGCCCTTAACTACTGTGTCATCTCTCAAGATAATATCTTTATTACACTTTTGACTTACAGGCAGCATATCTGCTGCACATTCTATTTCACACCCATACGCCCTGGGGAATTACCTTCTGGAGGACAGGCTTCTCAGATGCAGCAGCGACGTGTCTAGATCAAAGCAACCTGACTGTGTTTTTCTTTGAGGAACCTAAAGAAAAATAATTATTGTATTTTTAAGGACTACTTTAAAAAGAAAGATTTTATTTTATATACATGTGTGTGTGTGTGTGTGTGTTCTGTCCATGCACACCAGAAATGGGAATCAGATTCCATTACAGAGGGTTGTGAACCACCATGTGGGTGCTGGGAATTGAACTTGGGATCTCTGGAAGAGCAGCCGGTGCTCTTAACTGCTAAGCCATCTCTCGAGTCCTTAAGGACTACTTTTCAAATTAATAAAACACTTAGAAAATCCAAGTTAGGCATATTGTTTTAAATGACATTTATTTCCTTGTTCTGTATGTGTGCAGGTCTAGAGAGCAGATGTGGCAGGACAATAAGAGTCAGTTCTCCCTGCTGGGCCCTCCCTGTGGGCCCAAGGGATTGGATTAGGTCATCCGCTTGGCAGCAAGCATCTTTACCTGCTGAGGCACCTTTCTGGCCCAAAGCATATCCTTAAAGTAATAAAATTCTCTCATAACATATATTTACTTCAAATATAATGCTCATCACATATTTTTCTTTCAATCTCATTTTATTAAATGGGGGGGGGGAACCCAGGTGACTCATGAAAGCACTTTAAATAGGTTTTAAGTAAAACTAGGTTTTTCCCCAAACTAAATCTTACATAGTATCTCTGTACAAAGACTCTTACTGTGTGTGTGTGTCTGTGTCCATGTGCTTGTGTATGGTACATGGGTCTGTGTATGGACAAGTGCAAGTATGTGTTTACATATGTGAATGTCAGAGGTCAATGTCATCTATCTTCTTCATGTATGTGTGTACCGTGGGGAGATGTGTGCCTGTAACATTTAGAGCTTAGATTAAAAGGGGGAAACTAAGAGTGCTGGCATCCTATCCACTGTAACATTCTCAAGAAATGTAATGATTTACAGGGAATGGGTACGAAAATCAGTATTCTGAATTTTCAGTCACCAGCGTGTACTAGATTATGTTTCTCACAAACCACTTATGTCAAAATACACTAAAAATGAAGGGTCTATGTGCAAATTAAATGAACAGTCATATACAACACTGAGTTAGGTTTGTCTTGAGAATTAATGTAAAATGCATATCATTAATTAATTAATATAAGATACATCTGATCCACTGGTCTAAGAAGAAACAGCTGAGATTAAGGCTAGGCGTGATGGCAACCCTGTCAGCTGTAAAGGCCACTGAGGCAAGCGAGCAGGAAGTTCAGGACCGGAATGGACAACTCTGGGAGACCCTGCCTCAAAGTAGAGTCACCACCCCTCAAAAAATGGGGAAAAGGTGTGTTTAAGTGGTAGGGTGCTTTCCTAGCATGTGCTCATTTAATGGGTTCAACCTTTAATACCACAGAAAAGGTCTCTGGCTCAGCTGTGTCCCAGAACCAGAACATATAAAACAAACCAACAAAACCAAGCAAGGGCTAAGCTGTACAGCAGCATAATGCTCTCTGCCTCCTTCACGCCACACTCTGCGCTCTCCTTGTCTGTGCTGGAACTTCCGCTGGACAGAATGAGCATGTTGCTTTGTCTTCTCTGGCCATTTCTGTCCGTCATTCTAGGTGCTTCCTAAATACCTGTCTATGCACCTACTCAACTTCTACTCGGCTGACTCCATGCTACTATTTTCCATATGGAGTGTGTGTGTACGTGCATCTGTAGGTTTTCTTTCAAACACAGCTCTGCCTTCTGGAGACAGGGTGTCACTTCATAGGCCAGGATAGCCTCTGCTTTGCAGTCATCTAGTCCAGGGCCTCCTGCACTAATCACTGTGTCTCTGAGCAAAATCTCAAGCCCTCCATAGTGAGATTTTAACCACGACACTCAAAACTGTTGACCTATTTATACTAGTTTCTAGGCAATACTGTTGTTGGTGTTGGTATTTACTGAGATTTAAAAACAAAAATATTTATATGAACTTCTATCAATATCAAGGTATTTTTAAAGTTTTTTTTTTTTACACTTAGTAACAATTAAAATATTCAGCAGAAGAACTTCAGGAAAAATTTCAATACCAATGAAGTACATTTCATTTTTATTCAATTCATAGTCTTTTCTTATATTATTATATAGCTGTTAAGTGGTACTATCAAAACCCACAAGGTTTTCTAACGGAAAAATTATTTCACAGTCACTGAAACATTTTTATGGACTTTAGCTGACGCGCTTGAGAGCAGGTGGGCTGCCTGCAGATGCTGGCTATGAGGGAAGTGAGGGAACTCACAGGACTTGAGAGGAGAGGCAACCCCGTCTGAGGGTGAAAGGCTCTGGTTGACGTCCCATCCAAGGAATGAGAATTATGTTTTCTCCAGACACTTGAATGTTTCAGTGTAGCCCTCTGTTAGGAAAAGTACTAGATTTTAGTGGAAATATTTAAACAATGGTAAGTTTTCAGATTCATTCCTAATGCAGTCTGAGGTGCACGCCTTTGGTGGTAGCGCTAATAGTGCTTCCCACCTTACATAACACACACACACACACACACAGAAACAGAAAGTAGCACTTGTTTTTGATACCATGCTTTAAAGGTTCTGCAGTGTGCCCAGTACAACTGCTTTCTCAGCATGTTCATTCACAATCTAGTGTCGTGTGTGTGTGTGTGTGTGTGTGTGTGTGTGTGTGTGTGTGGTTGTGTGTGTGTATATATATATATATATATATGCCAGAGGAGGGCATTGAGTCCTCTAGAACTGAAGTTACGGATGGTTGTGAGCCACTGTTTGGTTGCTGGGGACCAAACTTGAGTTCCCTGCGAGAGTAGTAAATGCTCTTAACTGCTGAGCCATCTCTCCAGCCCCCTGTTTTATAATTAATTCATCATACTAAACTTAATCCTCTAAAATTGATTCTTGGTAATGACACAGTCTTAACTCTGTTTTCTAGCTTTTCTTTTCTTTTTTTTTAACAAGTTAAAATATTAGATGCTAGCTGGGCAGTGGTGGCACACGCCTGTAATCCCAGCACTCAGGGAGGCAGAGGCAGGAGGGATTGCTTTGAGTTCGAGGCCAGCCTGATCTACAAAGTGAGTCCAGGACAGCCAAGGCTACACAGAGAAACCCTGTCTTGAAAAACAAAAACAAACAAACAAATAAGAAACAACAGAGAAAAGAAACAGGGTCATAGCACTGTGTTTTCACTGTGAGCCAAGGAACAGGTGGAGTGTGAACAGTGGCATATGCTTGCAGTCCCCGTGGCTTGCAGGGTTAAGGCAAGAAGACTAACAAGCCAGGGCACTCAAGGTCAGCCTGGGAAACCAGCTGAGCCCTCTCTCAAAAAGCAGGGGGAATTCTTACAATTTGGACAAATTTACATATGAAGATCATAAATTCATACAAGAATATATGAATGAAAAGTAAAAACGGGGGGCTAGAGAGATGGCTCAGAGGTTAAAGGCATTGATTGCTCTTCCAAAGGTCCTGAGTTCAATTCCCAATACCAACATGGTGGCTCACAACCATCTACACTGAGATCTGATGCCTTCCTCTGGCCTTCAGGCATATGTGCAGGCAGAACATTGTATAAATAATAAAAATAAATCTTAAAAAAAAAAAGTAAAAAAGACTAAGTTGGCCACAGTCCTAATATTTATCGGCTTTGTGAACCAGAACAAGTTATGTAGCCCTCCTGGCCTGTGGGGTAAAAAGCAGCTCACCCTGGGGAGGGGGACGGCCAGCCAGACACACCTTCGCACACTGTGCGGAGGGCACTGGAGCATGTGCATGATTTCATGTTAAATAAGCACATGAACACGTCAGTGCTGGAACGCTAACCAAAACACCATGTCCAAACTACGTCTGCAGGCCTGCTCTCCTTCAGGCTTCTAACAGCCTGGATCTGCAGGCATGAGCCACTGTACCTTAAGGTCACAGTAAGTCTCTGTGACAATTACACTGTTAGGGTGTACCTTGCTATTTAAGCAGCATGTTAAGGCTTACAAACTATGGAGATTTCAGAATGATATGGTTTATTTGGTGTGACTCAAGGACTAAACCATGAGGGAGAAAGCCAGGAACTAAAATGCCCCGAGTAACCACTTAGTGCAGCTCCCGCAGACAGCCTAAGGAACTACTGTACAGCATCTGTACAGGACAGAGCTGCCTGCAGAACATACAAAACTCACAGCGATGTTGGCGTCCTTCTTGCTCACTCCCTACTGATTGCTTGCAATACTGAGACAGACAAAAGACAACGCAGGACTAGCCCAGCTTGATTAACCTGAGGGAGCATCCAGGTCATCCTGGATTACAAGAGACCTGAGAAAAGGTTAAGTGTGCCAGAGCAGCCACTGGGGAGGACAGGGTTCCTCTGAGCCTCAGTTTACCCCATGTGTCCATCCTATCTGCCCCTTGGCAAAGTGCCAAGAGGAACTGAGTGTTTTAAAGAGCTCAGAAATCAACTGTTTTGGCTTTTTGTTTGTTTGTTTTAGTAAACGGCATTCATTCCCGCATGCACAGGCCAGACATAAAGACCAGGTGCTTCTGCATGGGAGAAAAGGGGCACACAGCCTTTAGACTGCGGCTGAGGGTCAGCAGCTGCCGGAAGGTTCAGATGACAGACCCCACCGAGCATTGAAAAAGTTATTGCTGTGATTGTAGTTGGCTTGTTTGGTTGTAATTGTAGTTTTTAAAGAAGGGACCACTCACTGAATTTGAAACCATGTGATCCATGATCCGTGTCTTCTAGCACCTAGTGTTTACTTCCCAGAGAGCGGATTGTCGGCAAGGATATTAGTAGCTCTGCAGAAGGCTCATCATACCACACTGGGGATTCCACGGACAGCAGGCACCCTTGGGCCTTTATAACCAGATAGCCAGTGAATAAAATTCACAGCACAGCTAAGAGGCGAGAATTACATCTGAAATCTTACGTGTTACCTACCCCCATGTCTGCATTTTCCAGTACTTTGCTTGTAGACACACAGTGCTTTACACTTTGAAGTTTTTCACCAACTGAATCGCCTTTTTCCTCCTGCTCAGTTTTTAGTTGACCTGATGTGCATTTGGAACCCTCAATATCTTCACTGAGATCAGTTTCTGTGCCACGCTGAGCGCTTTGCTCACAAGTCTTTGATCTTTTGGAGCCTTTATTGGAACAATTAGTTTTGTAGTTGTTCAAATAGTCAGACATTTCCAACACAGTAACTTTTACTTTTGCGTCAATACCTTTTGAGTCATCATCACACTGGAGGTGACCGAGAGACCCTGGGTTGTGACTCCCGTCTTTTCTTTTCTCCGTACATTTATTTGTGTAAATCTGGTTGTCAATACTGTTGCAGTGTGAACACTGTTTCTCAGTTTCATGGCTCATTTCTTGCTCCTTAAGTTGTGATTTACAAGGTGTACTTTCCAATCTGCTAATCAAATCCAAGCTGCTTTCATTGCAGAGAGACGCATTAGAGGAGGTTAGTAAGCCAGCAGCGGCCTCCTGCAGCTCCTGCCTGGCGCTGTGGATGAGGTCAGCAGGACAGTCGTGAGGCTGAGTTCTTGCTTCGTGTCCCAGAGGCTTTTCTTGAGGACTGTATCTGAAAGACGGGAAGCACTTACTAGGTTTGGGGCTTTCCCCATCACCTCTGTCTTCCAGTAAGGACACTTCTGTATGAGCAGCAGAGACACTGTCTCTGTTCTTCTTCAACAAGGTTTTGCCATCGTATGAACTCCTGAACACTTTAGAAGGAATGGAATTGGAGTCGTGCTTGCCGAATGCAGGCCGGGGAATGTGAGCTGTGGGGTCTATGTGCTCCAAGTGCTGTGCAATCCTGGCTATGACGCTCTGCCGCTCCTGGAGCAAAGAGCCAATGAGCGGGTTTGCCTCTCCAGGCTGGCGAGGGTAAGGACTGTGAGAGGTGCAGGTTTCACCTTGCTTAGTTTCCAACTTCCCTCTTACTTTCCCCTCACTGGTGCCTTCTGGGGAGCTGAAGTCTGGACTCCCAAAAGAGACCGCGAATGCCTCTTTGCACCTTCTCACACTCTCACTTTCTTGCGACACTGGGTGAAGCTTTGGGCTAAGTGAAGTGGACTCCTGGGTGTTAAAGGGGAGTTCAGACACACGAGAGGAGCTGGGGTCACAGTGAATCAAGTGCTGAGCAATCCTGGCAATGACTTCTTGTCGATCCTGAATCAGGGAGTCAATTAAAGGGTTGGGCTCCCCCACAGACTGCCGGGAGCTCTGACAGCTGGGGGCACTAGAATCAATCACAGAGAGTGATTTTAAAGTTCTCACTGATGTCTCCTGTGACTTGACTTCTCCGGTGCCGCTGAGGCCCATGGCACTGGTTTGAGATGCCCCATGGTCAGTCTTGCTACCTGTCCCTGGGCAGAGCCTGACGTTTCTAATGGCTACAGTGTACTCCGGGGGCATGCCACTTCTTACGTGCAGGGCACTCACAGGTGCCATGGTCCATGTGTGTTTGCTGCAAAGACTCTGTGGGCTGCTGGGACAACGGTGCTCCAGTTCGCCAGGGCCACGATGCTGATGCTGATGCTGATGCTGATAGACTCTAAGCTCCTGTTCTTGAATTCTCTTCTCATATAGACCAATGTTAGTATGAATGCTACAGGCCAAAACCGGATAATGAGCTTGTCTGGGTAAGGACTGAACGCTGACTTTCAAGGCCACATTGTGAGAGACATTGGGAACAGGAAACACGTGCTCAGTTGGAGTCTGTGAAAAACTCCACTGCAAGTCGACATCAGCAGCACTGATTCTAGAATCAAGTAACACAGACCAGTCACAAGCCGCCCTCCATCACTACAGATCACCGTAAGGATACAAGCCAGTCT
>OU015755.1:44023884-44053356 GCA_907169655.1 Acomys percivali
TCTCTCTCTCTCTCTCTCTCTCTCTCTCTCTCTCTCTCTCTCTCTCTGTGTGTGTGTTGCACGTACCTGAGTATAAGTTGTGTGAGCCATACCACATGTGTGGAGATCTGAGTGCAAATTCTAGAACCAAGTCTCCCCTCCTCCTGGGATTTTGTGGGTTCTGGGGATCAAACTCAGACTCATTTGGCAAGTGCCTTTACCTGCTGAGCCGTCTCACTGGTCCTCTTCTGCTGGCTTAATTGTCTGTACTTAGGGTTAAGTAAGATGTCCAAATTGTAATTACTTTTGAACCTGAATTATTACAATGTGACAGTTAGTGGAACCCTGTGGCACAAACATGTAAGCTCTGCTATTGAGTGATTGGGCAAGCTGAAGTGACTCTTCCCTCAGTGCTGGAGATCAGATCCAGGACCCCAATCACGCTTCTGAGGTAATCAAATACCAAGTCTCATCCCCAGCCAATGAAATAAAAATTCTTACTTCAGAAATTTCTGAGAAAAGACTCTGCCCTTTGATTGTGGTATACCTTGCTATGGTAGAAACTTAGGTTTGTTTTTAGCTAACTGCCAACTATTAAATAGCAAACCCAGTATAGTCAATAGGCACTTTCTTTAAAATACACTATAACTGTACAAGTTCATATAGTCAGAATGACTTTCTTTTCTTTTCTTTTGTTTTTGTTTTTGTTTTTGTTTTTTTTTTTGAGACAGGGTTTCTCTGTATAGCCTTGGCTGTCCTGGACTCGCTTTGTAGACCAGGCTGGCCTCGAACTCACAGTGATCCACCTGCCTCCGCCTTCTGAGTGCTGGGATTAAAGGCGTGTGCCATCATCCCCAGCTCAGAATGATTTTCTTTACAAAGAATTAGACTGTGAATTAAACTATTGTTTTCATGAGTATTTCCTTTCTGGTGCATTTGGCTGGTTGAAGAAATGTTTTGAGACATATATCTTCCTTAAGAAATGAAGTTAGTGCATTATAGAGCAGACTCAGTGCTTAAGGACACTGGCTGCTCTTCCAGAGGACCCAAGTCCAATTGCCAGAAGAATCATGATGGCTCACAACCATTTCTAACTGCAGCTCCAGGAGTCTGATGGCCTCTTCTGGCCTCTGAGGGCAGTGGATGCATGTGGCACACAGACAGACATGTAGACAAAACACCCACACAGAAAATAAAACAAAAATAGAAAGGATGCTAGAATATACTCAACAACACTGATAGCCAGAGAGAATTACAAGTAAAATTCACATAAAGACTTTTGTGTACAATGTTTCAACAAGGTTTTACCCTGTACTCTAGGCTGGCCTGAACTTGCTATGTAACCCAGTTTGGCCTCCAACTCCAAGAAATCCTCCTGTTTCACCCACAAAATTGACCTTTAATTAGTACCTGTTCTGCGACTGTAATTAAAAGATTGGTTGGAGAATGCAGTTTTACAAAAAGGTGGTAAGATTCAGAGTGTTCAATTTTGGGCAAGTTCAGACATGTTACTTAATTTCTTTGTTTCTAATGAAGGACGAGAAAGATGTTGTCTATCCTTGGGGGAAAAGAGGGCTTTCCACAGGCCTTGCTTTCTCTCTGCGGGACATACTGCAAGGAAAGCTTCTGACTTCTCTGTTCACCCCTTCAGGGAACTCTATTTGTCAGCCACTGGGCTGTTTTCAGCCAAGGCAGAAGAAGAGGGGTGCAGATTACTCCACACTACAGACCAACAGTAGGCCAGGCATCTCTGACAGGGAAATACACAGGGGCAGGGTTCCATGCTGAGGCACTGGAAGAAGCAGACAGCGTTCATCGGTCCCCATGAGTAAAGTGCCGAGAAAGGAGGTCAGAGTGGCTAGGTACCAGATAGCAGAGATGAGAACACAGAACAGGAAGGCACCAAACAAAATCATCTCAACTGAGAACCCATTACAAACCAAAGCTGAATGATTTTAAAGATACAACAAACGCCAAGCAGGTGTGGTGGCACATACCATTAATTCAAACAGCTGGGAGGCAGAGGCAGGCAGGTCTCTGAGTTTGAGGCTGGCCTGGGCTACACAGTGAGACCTTGTCTCAAAAATAAAACAAGACAAACATACACAGCACACCTGAAACAATTCACCTGCAGAAGACATGCATGACCAGAGATGTTAAAGTGAGCCCTCCTGACAGAAGAAAACTGCATCATCTGGATCCACTCAAATCGCACTAGATACCTCAAAAGTAAAGATAAATGTAAATTATTTAGTGTTGGCATTTTTGTTTGTTTTCTGGTTGGTTTGTTCTATTTATTTTTACATTTTACTTTGTATGTGAGTATTTTTGCACGTGTATTCCATGCAGTAAGGAGGTCAGAGAACAGCTTTCGGGAGATAATGCCCCACCACCATGGGAATGAACTCAGGTTATCAGTCGAAAGTGGATGCCCTGCCCTCCTAGCCATCTTGTTACCTATTTTCTCATTTTAAAATGATTTTTCCTTTATTTCCTTTTGTCTTTTCAGACAGTCTCAGTATGTGGCTCAGGTGAACTAGAATTTACAGTGGCTCAGGTGAGCTCATGGCAAGCCTATTGCCTCAACCTACCAAGCACTGGGATCATTATTGTTGTCACCATGCTTAGAGTTATAATACATTTAAAATGTAACTTGCTGATTGAAGGGAAAGCATAGCATATCACAGACTGATAAAGTGTATAATAAAAGAGAAGATCAGGAGGCAGCGTCTGATGCTATTCTTAATGTAGTATGGTGAGTGGGATATGGCTCAGTGGGTCAAGTGCTTGCACCCAGGATGGGTAGCTCACAACTGCCTGTAATTCCAGCTCTAGGAGATCTGATGTCCTTCTCTGGTCTCTGTGGACCCTGCAATCATGTGCACAAACACACACAGACAAGCATGCACACATAATACAAAAATTTAAAACATATTTATTAAAATGTCCATAGGAGACATGGTTCAGTGGTTATGAGCACTGAATGCTCTTCTACAAGACTCAGGTACAATGCCCACATGTTGGCTCATAACAATATATAATTCTAGCTCCAGGGGATCTGATGCCCCATTCTGACCTCTGTGGGCACCAGGCACACACACAGTGTGTAGTCATATATGAAGGGAAGACGCACACAGGCATAAAGACACACTTTTTAAAAAAATCCCATTGTGGTGTTTTGTGCTTGCAATCTTAGGGCCGGGAAGGCAGAGGTGTACCTATATCCTGCATACAGGATGGTCTAACTCATCAACCATAATTACTGCAAATGAGTTTTGATTCTCTATTTCCAGTCTTTATGCTTTAGCTTGTTTTTCTTGCTGTATTACAATGGCTAACTATACAACACAGCACACAAGTAGCAACAGTGAACATCTTATTTCTGACCTTGGCAACAGACTGTTTTAATATTTCACAACTAAATATAGTAACTAGGTGAATATTTTTCACATATCTCATTTTTTTAGGCCAAGAAGGTTTGCTTATAAAGTTATCTTGATTTGATAAATGTCATGTAAGTCAGAATCCTCAAGAAAATGGCATCCATCACTACATACTGCCCAGCTAGTTTGTATCTTTTGTCTTATTTGAGACAGTTTGAATATACAGCCCAGGCTGGTGTGGAACTGCTATGTATCCCAAGCTAGCCTTGAATTCTCCTGCCTCAGCATCCTGAGGGCCAGGATGACAGGTAGGCATCATGATCAGCTCTTGGTTTTTTCATTTTGGCAGGGTTGTGGATTAAGCTCAGGGCTTCGCATGTGCTAGGCAAGTGCTCTACCACAGAGCTTCTCCTCTAGTCCTAATTAAGGATACAAACCATTCCAATGCCTAGTAAATATGAACACACAGTACTTACAAATGTTTTCAGTGTCTAAAGACAGAAAAAGGTTACTAATGTGAGAGGAAGAAGGGTTGCATCTTTAATACTTGCTACTACTAGACTTGTAATGCAAGCAAAGATCTATTAAGCAGCAGGGAAGGGTCTTCTTAAAACAACTGGAATTCTCCAAGTCTATTGTGAATAACCTTTCTATATGTATAACCTCTAATACCAAAATTCCATGGATTATAACAATGGTATTAAATTTCTGTATTTTGGAAAAATGTCAGAACAAGAGTCTTTAATGAGCAACACTCCACATCGCATCATGATCATTCAGCATTCTACAAATGCAGTAGTTTAAGAAACACCAACGGAGATGGGTGTGGTGGCGCACACCTTTAATCCCAGCACTTGGAAGGCAGAGGCAGGTGGATCTCTATGAGCTCGAGGCCAGCCTGGTCTACAAAGTGAGTCCAGGACAGGCAGGACTACAAGAGAAACCCTGTCTCAGAGAAAAAGAAAGAAAGAAAAAAGAAGAAACAAAGAAAGAAACAAAGAAGGGGGGAGGAAGCAGTATCAATCTGCTTGGTAAAGGACTTTGCTGCAGCATACAACAGCTGTTCCCTTCCTCTGACACTGAAGAGCACTGTTCTCTGCGCTGGTTGAGGATCCACCGCACAGCTTTAATACTGCTAAAAGGCTGTAGCAATGGACATTTAGGCACTTTATGGATGTCAGACACTAGGACACATGTCATCCCTCATTTAATCTCATAATGACATTAATACAGGACAATGTGAAGACAGGTGGCCCATGACTAGATTCATGGTTCAGCGGATTAGAGTGTAAGCTGTTCTTGATCAAGTTCAGTCCCCAGCAACCATGTCTGCTGGCCCACACCACCCAAGCTCCTGGGACCCCACATCTCTGACATCCATGGGCACCTACCCACACCATCCAAGCTCCTGAGACCCCACATCTCTGACCTCCATGGGCACCTACACTCACAAACACAAATCCACACATGATCATATAATTAAAAATAAAAATACACCAGGTGTGGTGGCACAAGCCTTTAATCCAAGCACTTGGGAGACGCAGGTAGAGCTCTGAGTTTGAGGCCAGCCTGGTCTACAGAGTGAGTCCAGGACAGCCAAGGAATACACAGAGAAACTCTGTCTCAAAAAAAAAACAGAACTAAATAAATAAAATTAATCTAAAACACATGTGCAAAGCTCACAGAATAGTGACACTGTCTAAATCAAAGAGGCCATTAATATGTCATTATGTACAATTACTACTGTTATTCCATCCAATTTGTAATGTCATTAATTTTAAGATATACAACTATTTTATGTTTCACCGTTTTAAAAAAAACTTCCAATTAAACTATTGTGTTCCAAGATCAAAAATTCAAGTGACACCACATGTTTGCAAGGATGTGGAGAGAGAGGCACACTCCTTCATTGCTGGTGGGAATGCAAACTAGTACAGCCACTTTAGAAATATATCTGGTGCTATCTTAGAAAAGTGGGAATAAGGCTTCCTCAAGACCCAGCTATTCCACTCCTTGGAATATACGCAGAAGATGCTCCAGCACACAACAAGAACATTTACTCAACCATGTTCATAGCAGCCTTATTCATAATAGCCAGAACATGGAAACAGCCTAAGTGTCCCTCAGTAGAAGAATGCATAAAGAAACTGTGGTACATTTACACTATGGACTACTACTCAGCTATTAAAAACAAGGAATTCCTGAAATTTGTGGACAAATGGATTGAACTAGAAACGATCATAATAAGTGAGTTAACCCAGAAACAAAAGACTCAAATGGTATATACTCACTTATATCTGGACACTAGCCCAAGGGGCATGTCCCATGAAAGTCTTCACTTACCAGGAAAGTGGTTCAGAGGGGAGGACATCCTATTGGGACTCTAGGTGAGAGAAGCATGGGAGAATGGGGAAATAGAAGGATCCAGAGGGTCCTAGAAACCTACAAGAAGAACATTATGATGGACAGATCTGGGCCCACGGTCCTGCTCAAACTATGGCACCAGCCAATGACAATACGTGCAGTAAACTTCGAACCCCTACCCAGATCTAGTCAATGGACAGGACATTCTTCACAGTTGAGTGGAGAGTGGGGTCTGACTTTCATATGAACTCTGGTGCCCCATATTTGACCACGTCCCCTGGATGGGGAGGCCTGGTGGCACTCAGAGGAAGGATAGCAGGCTACCAAGAAGAGACTTGATACCCTATGAGCATACACGATGGGAGGAGGTCCCCCTCAGTCACAGTCATAGGGGAAGGGAGTGAGGGGGAAATGGAGGGAGGGAGGAATGGGAGGATACAAGGGATGGGATAACAATTGAGATATAATATGAATAAATTAATAAAATATATTTAAAAATGCAAAAAACCCTATTGTGTTCCATCAAGTATCAAAACCAACCAAGTGCAGAAACCTGTAGAAAGTGATGGATTTTTATCTGATTCTGATTTACATGTATTATACAATGATTGACCAAAACTGAAGTAAGCACATTCTACAATTTTCTGTTCCTTTTGAAAATATGCTCAATGTTTGTCATAGAAACAATTGAGATAACAAACCTTTTATCTGAAGAGAAAAACAATAGCTGTAGATATAGATGTTCATAAGAACTGAATTTGGATGTCATGAACGCATGTATAGATGGGTAGATAGACTCATAGACAGATGGATGTATAGGCAGACAGACGAACAGGAAGAGCTCAAACTCACTATGTGACCCAGGGTGGGCCTGGGCTCCTAATCCTCCTGCCTCAGCCTCTTGCCTGTAAGGATTACAGGTGAGCGCTACCACACCCAGCTCTTAGATTTACACATTTCTAAGGAAATTGAGAACATGAGCCAAAATAAAAATTATGGCCATAAGAAAGGACACTTAATAAGGATAGGTTCAGAGTCAGTCTGCATTTCAGGCTGGGGGGCATATGTCACTGGGACAGTGGCTGTCTAGTATGGACAAGGACCAGAGTTCAATATCGAGAGCCACCAAGAATAAGGTGAAGTTATGGTTTCATGTTAGCAAGAGTCTGAGTCTTGACTGTGCTCTGAACGATGTAAGCTAAGAAGATAGGTTTTGTCTGTTTAGTTCGTTTCCCTGAGAAAGATGGAGGCAATCAGCTTATAGCCCTGTCCACTTCAAAGGGAAAGTGTGTTGTCCGAACACGCTTATGGAGAACATGCCATTATGTAACATGATTCTGCTGAGACTTAATTTCAGAAGGAACTTTCAAAAGTTTGAAATCTTGTGTTTTGAGGTTTAGCTGCACATGGAACAAACTGGAAATCTTTAAAAAATAACAATGTAGCTCAGTGGCAGAGCTTATGAGTCAAAGTGAAGCCACTGTAGAATAATGTTTAGAGATTCGGAACTCTTATTCTTAATTTAAAAAATTGTGCATATGTGTTTTTGTGTGTTTCATGAGTGTAGTACTCACAGAGGCCAGCATAGCTCCTGGAACTAAAGTTATAGGATATGAGCTGGCTACAAGGCTGCTGGGAACCACACTTGGGTCCAGTGCTTTTAACCACTGGGCTATCTCTCCAGCACCCAGGAGTCCCTGCTTTTTGTTCTTATTTTTTATTTTTTCAAGACAAAGTTTGTATTTTGCTTCAAAATCAGACTTGGAGAAACACAGCACATTTCTAAGTAGTGAAAACAGTTCAATAGAGAGAGAGAGAGAAAAAAAAAAAAAAAACAACAACAACCCATGAACATATCAGAGTACATGACGCAGGAAAGGATGCTTTGAATGACACTCTTGATAGATAGAGAGGATAAAATGTAATGCATGGACTGAGAATGATTTTAACATAAGAACCAAAAAAATTACCTGTGAGGCATGAAATCAGGTACAGATACTGGAGATGCATAGACATATGATGGGAGTTCACAGAATTATGTTCATATGGTCCTATAGCTCTTCATTTCAACTTTTAATAATTTATTGAATAATGTTTTAATTTTTAAAAAATGTATTTTATTAGTTTACTCATATTACATCTCAACTGTTATCCCATCCCTTGTATCCTCCCATTCCTCCCTCCCTCCCATTTTCCCCTTTGTTTTGTTTTTTAAGACACGGTTCCCTGACTGTCCTGGAACTCGCTACGTACACCAGGCTGGCCTTGAACTCTGCCTTCCAGAGAGCCTGCTCATAGTGGAACCTTAAAACCAGGCAGTGAGAAGAAGAGAGTGACAACTATGCAAGGGAGCCCCGAGAGGGCAGAGGAGTTGTGTCATAATGAAAGCCCCATCTTTATTGTATACAACTATGGCTTGGGTCAGCTGCAGTCACAAACCTGCACAGACTTGTTACAAACACCTAAGTGAGGAACAGGTATTTCTCAACTGACTGTTTACATGCTGGGGCAGGGGCTGACAGAGTCTTTCTCTTCAAATCAATATGGCTCATTTTTCAACATGTAGTTTTTAAGAACTAGCACAAATCTATCCCGAGTCCTCTAAGTGTCAAGGCACAAATGCTTCTTCACGCTTCAGGGCCAGCGACACACGCTGTGATTAACATTTACAGACTGACTGCGAAAACAGCTCGGCGGACAGGGAAGCTTACAACACAGGTGCTAGACCTGTGTTGTGTGCAGACCTGGGAGACTAAGAGTTGATATTGTCCAAAGCAAATATCAAGACACAGAGCATCACAAATACTCTCCACTCTGAACGGCTTCACCCCTAACCTAGACCAACCGCTGTGCTCATACTTCGATCAGTAACTTTAAAACGGAAACGTGTCACAGTGGCTTAAGGGTGTGTTGGTTCTGTAGGTTTACTTGCTTTAAAGCTGTTAAAGGACCACCTCTTCTGGCCCTTCCCCACCTGCAAACCCACAAGCCCACGACAGACCCATGACCCACAGAACCACCTTTGTGTGTGAGCTACCTTTCATGGGTAAGTGTAGCTGCCACCGATCATCAACGAAGTCTCTCTTTATACCAAGTGGAAACTATTACAGAAAACCAAGACTGGCCACAATGCAGCAACCAACAGGCTGTGGGGAGCCCAGCCCCAACGGATACATCTCCATCACAGCTTCTGCTTCTATGGCTCAGGGGACATCAAAGAAGAGGGAACAGAAAGGCTGTAAGAGCCAGGATGCCAGAAGTATGCTATGCAACAGTCTCTCCTAGAAATGGCTGCATAAGCAAGACCGGAACAGTGGCGACATCAGTAGACATGTTAATGTGGAAGGGGGTTTTGTAGGATCCCGTCCTTATGCACTTGAAAAGCCTCCGGAAACTAATGACTGCTGGGAAAGGGAGAATTAGCCTCGCCTAAGGGTGAGCCCCATGATTGTTTGTACAATGCAAAATGATAAGCCTTGACACCATATAAAGAAAAAAAAAACAAAACAAACCAAAACCAAACCAAAACTTGGACTCAGCAGGTGGCATTTCTATACACTTGTATACACACACGTAACACTAACACAAGGAAAAAGGCTACCAAATCAAGAAGAGAGAATGTAACTGGGGCTCCAAAAGGGTGGCTGGGAGCGGTGGGAAGAGAAAGGGGGAGTGATATAATTCTATTTCAGTTAAAAATCTACTAAAACGTTAAAATCTTTGACTTTATAATTGTATGAGGGCTATGTGAATGAAAATGTTTACTGAGTCATTTTTCTACATTCTAATTAAAAATAATTTTGCTAGCCATTTCAGTTTTCTGTTTCTCTCCTTAGGTAGTTGTGAGAGGCCTGAAAGACACCCTGAATAGGTTCAAATCTCAACTCTGTTAAGTGATGAGAATAGAATGTTTTCAACTTTCCACAAAACTTTTAAGACCTTTCCTCCTTCTCTCTGTGTTACCCTGAAGTCAGTAAAAGTTATATGGGGCTTTCCTAAATATATGACAGATTTCCTAATACGGTATGAGTGCTTACATCCCTTTGAAATTCTTTATTGAAATGCAGTTCCCAATGTGATGGTGGTCAGAGTTGGGCCTCTGCGAGGCACGAAGGAGCCTGTTTGCCCCTTACTTGAGGCTAGGATGGGAAGGCGGGTCTGAAGCAGAGGTAAGCCCGTCACAGACACTAAATCTTCTGTGCCTAGAACTTTGGGCTTCCCAGGCCTCCAGAAATGTAAGCAATGATTTCCTCTTGATTATAAATTAGTTTAGTGCATTTTGTGATAGCAGCTAAAATGAAGTAACACCTAAAACTGTTCTCTAAAACCAAGCCAAGCTCTTTTTACTTATTAATTCTCCCTGGTATAACATTAAAGAAGTATCAGAGGAAGTCTAGGCAGGTTATGTAACCTTCCCCCAAACACACAGAAAATGTGTCCAGCTAGCACATCTTGGGCCCAGTTTAGTCCTTGGCTCTACAGTCGACATCGCCCCTACAGAAGTGAACTCAGACCTCATTACTAATTTTCTGTCTTTAACAACTGAGCCAGAGTTGCTTCAACTGTAGTCTATAAGTCTTGAGAACTCGTACTGCGTTGATTTCAAATGTATTTGTTACAAATGACAGTAACTTTATTTTACACAATTGAAAATATTTAATTAGCGTTTAAAAACAAGGCAACAAGTATTGTCTTACAAATTCACTTAAAAAAATAAAACTATTAACCATATATACTACTAAATGTAGTTCTGACATGTACATGAGGAAATTGCTGAGACAGATCCGGTGGAGGAAGCTGAAAAGCAAAGTATAAACCATGATATTTCATTTTAAAATGCATGCAACATGTGTCCAGTTACTTTACTTATTTACAAAAACAAAATAACATCCTAAACTTGGGGGCCATGAGACAGGGTAATGGAAAGGCTGTTTGCTTTATAAGTATGACTGCTCAATTTGACAAATAAAAATAAAACTTGCCCAATTACATTTGAACTTCAGTACAAGATACACTTGACCTAGAAAGCTACTTATTCATCTGAAATTTAAATGATGCGCCACCGTATTA
Source organism: Acomys percivali (assembly GCA_907169655.1). Lineage (NCBI taxonomy): Eukaryota > Metazoa > Chordata > Mammalia > Rodentia > Muridae > Acomys > Acomys percivali. The sequence continues at coordinate 44,034,681 of OU015755.1, forward strand.
AAAAACAAAACACTTCTGTGAGCCCTGTGCCTTGCCTTGGCAGCACAATAGAGCTGGCCCTGATGGAGAGGGCATAGGTGAGCCAGTCCTGAGGGTGTGAGAGCCAGCCCAGCCCCTCATGGGCTGCAGCACTCAGGAGAGCAGGCCCTGCACGTCTACTGGGCAGGACAGCAGAGCAGGCTCTGGAGGTGCAGGTACAAGTGAGCTGCAGCATTGTGTGAGGTAGCTGGGGCAGCGCCGGAGAGCTTGCCGTGGTGGTATGGGTGGGGGAGAGCTGGTGGACTGACCAACTCAGCTACCACCAAGGCTCGGGCTTGGGGCTTTAAGCTGGCCACCAATATCTACCTCATCTATGAACTTCTGGAACTTGTAAAAGGGCCGGTACAACATATGCAAAGCTGCAGGGTCTCCATGACATAGGGCAACAACAGGATAACAACAACAACAATGAAAACTCCAGGGAAGGATCCAGTATTGACGGTGTAGTAGAACACAGAGGCCTTGAACCGCACCAGTGACTCACTGCAATGATCATTTGCAAGGAAAGTTATGAGGACAAATGAGCGTACTGTAGGACACAGTATGACACACTGTATCTTCCATGATGTTTTCTATGTTTTGTTTTATTTTTTACATTTTTTTCTTGTTTATTTTCTTTTGCAAGGGCAGAGGGCGGAGCTGATGAGTAGGACTGGGGTATATGATGTGAAAGTGACAAAGAAGCAAAAGTAAAAACAAACAACACTACTGCTGATCAAACCTATGTCAGGTATTTATAACGTCTTTGAGATTTACATTTTGCATCTAGTATTGCTGCGCCATGTGTCGCGACACAGCACCTCAACTCTAATAGAAGCACCTAGGTGGTGTGTTTTATTTCCTACAATATGCAGCCAAACGAGCAAGGCTGGCAGTGTGGCTTAGCAACCGGCATGTGCCCAGCATGCACAAGGGCCTGGGTTCTTTCCTCAGCACCCAGATGACAAAACTACTTCAAAAACAAGTCAACATGAGTGCTTCCTACATCAGAAAATCCCGCTCTGTCAGTGCTCTACAGCCGCAGCCGCTGCTCTACACAGAAAGATGGTGCTGATCGAGCGTATTCAGTATGGTCCTATTTTTGTTTTGTGGAGTTTTAAGGTTTACAAACTCGTGAATTTATGTGGCTAAAGGAAAGCTACAAAGATTGGAGGTACATATATCAAACTGCTGACACTATTTAAAGCCCGAGAAACAGAAAAAGGAAGTAAAAAGGAGTCAGTTTTTATTTGATGACATGCTGTCTTGTTTTAATTTTGTTTCAAACATAATGTAGTATTTTTGTGATGTCTTGAACCAAATCTTAACAAGCTGGGACAATGGTAAGAAGCAAACAAACGCATGTGCAAGACCTGTCTGGCTCTAAGGCTTCTGAAGCCACAGACAAGTAATATTTACCAAAGCAACAACAAAAATCTACAACAATACAGACTTTAAATTTTGCTAAGGATATTTTTAAAAAGAACATTATTTAGCAAAATGCATGAAGTCTACTCAGCTAAAAAGCAATACAATTTCCTATTTCTTACAACTTTTAAATGATGCCTAAAGATAGGTCGAGCACGGAGGCCCCCACCTGTGGCCCCGGCACCTGGGATAGAAACAAGAACTACGGGAGTTCAAGGCCAGCCTCAGCCGCATTGTGAGTTTTGGACTAGCCTGAGGCTATATGAGAGTGTCGTCAAAATAAAGGGCGTAGAGTATCATTAAGGATAATATAAAAAATTAAAATAAGCTTGCCAAGTTTCTGGATTAAGAATCTACACTAAAGATGATATTTCAGTCCTAAGCAAAAGTACAGCAGCTTCTTTTAAGGCATCATTTTAGTGTCAGGATGGTAAGAACAGAAGCCACACTTCTCTCCCCAGTTTTTCTCTTCAAACACCATTCTAACTGCCCTATCGTCCCTTTAGAGTGGCGAAAGGCAAGACATGGGATCCTTTGCTAAACACAGCAATTAAGCCCTGGGATTAAATACCAAAGCAACACTTCTAATTAAGACTTTATTGGACAACTGTGGTAGTTATAATCAACTTCAGTCAAACATAGACTATTGCCTAGAACCAGATTAAACTGTCTTGAGACTAGCCAATCCACAAATGGAATTATAGTCAAATGCTCACAGCTAGTATGATTAAGCAGTTATTTACTGCTCATTAGTCCAAAATATATCTTGAAGATTAAGTGTGCCAATTTGCTTAAGGTCCACATTCCACTTCCATACATAGCTCTTCCCCCCTAAGTTTAAAAAAAAGTTTATTTTTTTTTTTTTTTGATACAGGGTCTCATATCACCGAGGTTGGTCTTAAACTTGCTATCTAGATGATAATGGCCTTGTAACGCTGATCCTCTGTCTCCATCTTCAAAGTGCTGGGATTACACAGGCGTGACACTTCACCTGGTCTCTCCTTAAAAACACTTCTTTAAGTCAGTATTTGTAGTATCATATCTTGAAATTCAAAGATCTTTCAAAAAAACAAAACAAGCAAAACCCTAATGCAAGTGTTCAGTGACTTGAAAACAGTATGGGAAATCTGTTCCAGAGGCACTTATCAGTCGGTGTGGTCCCAGAGCCCGGGTCCTCAGAAAGGTCAAACCCTCTGCTGCTCAGCCCACTCCTTGGACCGTAAAGGTGTGTGAAACTAGACAGGCTTCTTCCAATTTCAGTCCTTTGCAATCGTAAACACTGCCATTCCAGCTGTTGTTTTTGATGCCACTTTGGCCACAGGCACAAGCTGACCCTACATGAATCCTACCACAATAAACTAAAAATAATCACAGGGGCGCTAGGCGGAGTGGAAGAAGCCTGGCCTCAACCACAGCAGCTTTGCATTTTGTGACTTGAAACCTAAGAATGATCTATACTTCATTTTCATCTTTGTCTCCAGTTTGCCATTCATGTGGTAAAGCCCGATTGGTCTATTTCCAGTAATTTCTCGTATCTGATCCATGACCATTTCCAGGAGAGTTGGAGCACAGGATGCCTGAAGTGCAGTAATGAGATACGGGGTGAAAAATCAAGACCCCAACCTATTCTTTTGTTTACTCAGTGTTTTGTTTTGGGACAGAATCTGTGTGTGCCTGGCTGTCCTGGCACTCTCTATGTAGATTAGGTTGGCTTCAGACTGACTGAGATCCATCTCCCTCTGCCCCTGGAGTGCTGGGATCAAAGGCGTGCACCATCACACCCAGGACATGGACCTCAGCTTCCTTCACTCAGCCTGTGTAGGCCACCTCAGTCACTGAAGTGTTTGCAGCACTCCCTCCCAGTCTTGGAGGCCTGGGTAGTCAGCGATGACTCATCCTTTCATGCATCAAAAGAGCACACCCCTTCTTCAGCGCCCCCAGCCTGCTTTTCCTAAGAGGCCTCATGAACTTAGCAGCAGTTCTCTGTAACTAGAGCTAGTGATCAAAACCAGCTCAATTGACTTCTGGTGCTTCGGCCTCACTGTTTATGAGAGCCTCTTAAGACCCCTGCTGGGGAGCTCTAAGGTCAAGCTCCTCACAGCACAGACAGGGGATCCAGCTGAGCTTGAAAGCTACTCTTGCAAGAAGATATTCCTGTTATATTTTCTAACTTAATTTCTCTCTGGGAGGGAAAATTCATCATCTTCTACACATGGAACAAATGCTATAGGCTGGGTGATGTGGTGCTCACCTGCAACCGCAGCTCTTTGGGCGATGAAGCAAGAGGGTGACTGGCTTAAGGCCTGTGTGGGCTGTACAGTGAGATCTGCCTGAGGGGGGGGGGTGGGCACTAAGCAGTCAGAAGGCCTCCATTTCAGCTCACAGACACAATCCTCCTGTAGCTCTCCCCATCTCATCTGAAGCCTGCATCCTCTTCTGTAGCTTGGACGATCTTTGGAAGACCTCACTGAGCTGTGTACTTTTTCTTCCTAAACTCAACATGAATAAAACACATCTTTACTTGAAACTCCATGAAAAGAAGGCCAATAATCTGTGTATGTGTGTGCATGTGTGTATGTGTATGAGTGTGTCTGTGTGTATGAATGTACCTGAGTGTATGTGTGCATGTGTATGAGTGTGTCTGTGTGTATGAATGTACCTGAGTGTATGTGTGCATGTGTGTGAGTGTGTGTGTGTGTGTATGTGTGTGTGTGTGTGTGTGTGTGTGTGTGTGTGACAGATAGAGCGAGCATTATGCACATAAAGGTCAGAGGATGACCACATGAAGTCAATATTCTCCTTCCATCTATACATGGGTTCTGCACATCAAACTTTAGGTATTCCTGCTATCCCAGCATAGTGCTTGGCAGGAAGGGGTTCTTGACAGCTCAATGTTACTTCTTGCTTTATTTTCTTCTTATTTTCAGTTTCTTTCTGATTTAAGTGATAAAAAAGTTTCCCATTTGCCTTTCCAAATAATGATTCTTTTTTTAAAAAAAATTTATTTATTTCTGTATATAAGTACTCTATTATATGCCTGCACGACAGAAGATAGCATCAGATAGAAGAGGGCATAAAATTCTGTCACAGATGGTTGTAAGCCACCATGTGGTTGCTGGGAACTGAATTCAGGACCTTTGGATGAGTAAAACATGCTCTTCGCTGCTGAGCCATCTCTCCAGCCCCCAGATAATGATTCTTATTATCCTTACTGTCTTCTATTTTAATAGCCAACTGTTTTTATTCTATTAATATAGTTCCCTTTAATGGAAAGAAACATTCATTTTAAAATAAGCAAACTGCTTTAGGCAATCACTCCTGACATCGCTATCACAAGGGTAAAAGGCATTCAAATCCATTAAAAAAGAAAAGAAAAACAAGAGAGTTCTTCCTAGCTCCTGGAAGTTCTTAGGACTGCAGATGTACACCACACAGCCGACTGAATGTTTACATAAGGAGCTGGGGTGACCAAGGCTCAAAACCCTCTGAGCTTAATGAGCCTGAAGAATTTGCTCAAAGATTGGAATGGAAATGAGAAACTTAATATTTAGGTGTCAAAAACAACCAGTAAAATTCATCTCTCTCTCTCTCTCTCTCTCTCTCTCTCTCTCTCTCTCTCTCTCTCTTCCTCTCTCTTTTTCTTGGACAGAAACATTCCTATTTTATTTAAGTATGTGCTAAACTCAAATGTGTCAAAGAAAGCAAAGACAGAGCAAGTCACCATCTCCTCCTAGGGGGAGGAGCAAGCCACCATCTCCACCTTCAAGGAGGGGCCCATCTTGTAAGGATAGCAAGGATTGGTCTCATTTGTGATGTGAGGAGAGTTAACAGGGACACGTCAAAACAGAAGGGCCTGGGTTCAGTGGAAATTCCCATAAGAGTTACAACTAGCGGGTGTCACTTGGAGAATCCACCGGTATCCTAAAGGACACAATTTTGCCTCCCTGAAGTTTGGCCTACAGAATTATGCTTTCTTTCATCCATGAGGCACAGATGGTTAGGCTTGAACTAGAGGCTACACAGCTCTTACTCAGTGACTTCTTTGCTGCACTAAGCCTGCTTCATGCCACCTGTCTGTGCCTTCAGACAGCACGCTTTCAGACTGAAATGCCTCAAGTAGCAGGTATATCCTTTTCACTCTCCTTTGTGGAAACATGATGCCTGGTGCTCTCATCCCACAGCCCACACAGAGAGAACAGGCAGTTGTTACGTGAACACTGCCACTGAAGAAAGCAAAAGCCCCCTTTCAGAACCACACACTCTAGATTTAACTGAGCTCTCAGAGGATTGGCGTGTGCTAAAAAGGCAGCCATCTACTATTCTAGTGCTGGTTTGTTTTGTTCTTGCCTTACTAATCCCTGATAACTGACACATAACTTTCCAAAATTATCCTTAAGCCTAACCTAATTTAGTCTTGCATTTTTACCTCGTGGGAATATGGTTACAACATAGGCTGGTCCCAAAAAACACACCCTGTCCTTTCAACATTCATCTCTCTGCCATGTGTGTGACCCTTCACTCCTTCGCACTCTCGGCATTCATATTTTCCACTGAGTGTGTGTTTATATGTGTGAAACCTAAGCCTCCTAGAGAAAGAAAAAAAGATAATGGGATACAGACATGCTTCTAATTACCACACAGAGCAACTGCAGCTCAGCTGGACTGTCTGGAACAAAGGAGGAGGAAGGTGACATTCATAGAGTGGGCCTCCGTTTCTAGAGCAGGACCATTTCTGCCACATCCAAATGGCAGCCTAAGACAAAGGAAGTGTCCTCCAGGTGTCCACAAGTCCCAGCCTACAGCTCGGAGCTGTGTTCCAGGCTGGTCTTTCTGTGCTTGGTTCTTTGCCACAGCCCATCCAGAATGCAGGACTCAGTGCGGGACACTGGGTTTCATCAGAACAACCTGCAAAATTTTATGAGGTATACTCTGGTACAAGTCACCGTCTCCTTGGAGGCTCCACAAACCACACAGGTGCTCAAACCTAATGGTTTGCTCATATGCGTGTCCTGAAATCTTTATTCAGTCTGTCTTAAGCCTGAATTTTGTGTCTGTGCATGTAATGTATATAGATGTGTGTGTGCATTTGCACATGTGTGTACATTGTATGAGTGTGGGAGCATCATGCTATGGCACACATATGGAGGTCAGAGGTCAACTTCAGATGTCAGTTCTCAGCTTCCGCCTTCCTCTTTTGTCGTTTGCTGCTGCATACACCAGGCTAGCTGGTCCATGAATCTACCTCATATCACAAGGACTCCAGACACTCATGACTGTGCTGGCTTCACACAGGTTTTGGGAACTCAAGACTCAGGCATTAGCATTGGAGAGGCAATGGCTTTACTGTCTGAGCTATCTTCCTCAGCAGGGTTTTGGTCTTTGAAGACAGCATCCCACGCAGTCCAGGCTGCTCTTGAGTTCACCATGTAGCCAGAGACGACCTTCAGCTCCTGCCTTCACCAAGTGTGTACCACTAATGCCTTACTTATGTGGTTTCGCCTTGTTCTTTGAGACAGGGTCTTGCTAAGTAGCCCTAGAGGGCCTGCTGCTAGCTACAATGCTCAGGCTGGCTTTGAGCCTGTGGCAATCCTCCTGCCCCAGACTCCCAAATTCTGGGATCATGGCTTCTGAAAGGCTCCTCAGTGCTCCTTTACGTTCATGTAAAGCAATCCCTGGTGGACACAGACAGCGCCTAGCAGAACCATTGAATGCACGGACAGCCAAAACACGGCTTGGACGGGAAGCACGTGCTTCCTATTTCAGTCTGCTTGCTGCTTAGCTCTCAGAAAACGGCATGGCGTCCTCAGCAGGTTGTAAGACTAAAGGATGTTTATGTGGGAATGAAATCATCTCAGCACTAGAGCTGAGTGTAGCTCAGTGGTGAAGTGTTTTGCCTTGCACATACAAGGCCCTGCATGTGCACTCCAGTATGCACTCACACAAATCTTATTATTGGAGAAATAAACAAACAAATAAATCTACAAATGGATGAATAAATGTTAGGAAGGGGCCCAGACTAGATCTTGCGCCTAACACAATAAAATTAATTATAAGTTAAAACAGTGAAAATACTAGGGTCATTAAAATTTTTGTATATGAATTACAAAGACCTTTTTAAAAAAGAATATTTTCTGAACATTTTCACTTTGAAGTTAGAGTTTTCAAAATTTAGCCTCCCAATACCACCCAGTTTCTATTCTGGAAAAGTTTGCACTCTGAGACAATCTTATTCATCTTATTTGTTATACTCATTTCTGGCTCCCAGACAGCTGGCTGTCCCCACTTGCTAACATGGACGGGGGGAGTGACAAGGTTGCCCTTCTAAGTTTCTGCTGAGGAACCCCCAAAGAGAAGGGCAGAAAGAGGTTCCTCTTTCTGGGAGCAGGTCAGTATTCACAGGGTAGGGTGCTGCGCTGCGCAGGCCTTTCTTTTCCTTTCTTGCCTCCCCTCACTCTCTCGGCCCCACTATTTGCTGCTGTCTGACTGCATCATCTCTGCCTCCTTTTCTGATTCAGTCCTCACATTTCTTTCCAAAGCATAACACAGCTCAGAAATTCAAGAAACGTATTATATCTATAAATGTGAAGCTTGGGGGAAAGTCTTAAATTAAACTTGAAACCTACCTACTACTGAGAAAATGTAACATGCTCACATTTGGGGATTTATGCCGGACTTCACTGAGTATTTACTCTGGGCCATTAATATTGGGTATTTCTGTACATTTTGTCATTGAGACCCCGACACAAGCTGAAATCACTACACTGAAGAAGAAGGGATAGTGCCCACACTGCCAAGGCACACCTTAGACCCCGAGCTCCACAGGAAGACAGACAAATTCAATATGGTTACTGTTATCACTATTTGAGTCTCACTGTGTGGCCTGGGCTGGTGTTGAATTCACAATCATCCTGCTTTGGCCTCCAAAGGGTTCCAAGCCTGTCCCATCATGGCCAGCTTCCACCTCTAATCTTAATGCCATGGATTCAGTAACACAAGTTAGAGAACGGGGTGCATATGACCGGCTGCCTCAGTTCCCTCATACCACCAGGAAACTCGTAGCAAAATCTGAGGCTTAAACTTTTTTATATGCAATATTGACCACTTCCTGCAATTTGTAATATTATTGTTCTAACGTACACCATTATTTCCTTTGGTGTTCAGACTCTCCAAATGAGAACAAGAAGGTAATAATTCCAGCTTCCCCAGAATAGTCCTTTACAGCCACTTTCATCACACGGGCTTGGCACAGAGGATTATATAACCAGATCCATTCGTATCACTGACAGGTATATTTTCCCATCTCCACTCTTTGACTTTCCACAGTGATGTCTGAAGGCTACAAAAAGACACACTATGCTCTTACTTAAGCACCCATGTAGCAGCACAATTAGTGTGTGAAACAGCCCAGCATTCACCTGGGAGCCGCCGTGCTGCAGGCTGGTCTCCACTACTGGAGGCTGAGGCAGGATGGTCACATGAACTCAGGGCTTCATCCAGACTGCAGATAAGAGAGACTTTGTCTCAAAAGACACAGAAAAAAAAATATTGAGATGGGGGAAGGGGGAGACAGAGAGAGACAAGAAGAAAGAAAAGAAAGGAGGAAGAGGAAGAAGAAGGGGAGGGGGCATTAAGATAAAACAGCTGACAAAAAAAAAAAAAAAAAAGAAAGAAAATGTTAAGACCCACCTGCCCCACCTAGCTGACTGTGAAAACTGATTCCCCCCCTGCCCCCCCTTGGATTCAGGCTGTAGATAAGCAAGGAGTTTCTGCAGGGAAGAGCTGAGTTCTCTGGTGCAGCATTTAGGTGGACATTTAGAGGACAAGGAAGCAAACATCTGTGGTGACTCCTAGACTATAAATTATTTCACAGAGACTAAAAGGCCCACCAGAGTGGGACTCATTCTGGTCCTGAGGAGGCTGGTTAGAGAGGGGGCTCAGCGGCAGTGGGCTTGCCTAGCTTGTCCACAGCCCTGAGTGTGAGCCCCACCACCACCACTATGCCTCCTCCTTCCAACCACAGAGGGCAGAATGTAGGAATGGCAAATGAGATATATTAACATATATTAACATATCACAGCTTATAGATTTCAAAGCATACAGATAAATTTCTACATCGCTGTACGGAATAAGTAGAACTGTGTTTGCCTCAATAAAGAAAGTGCAAAGGCATCTAGCCCATTTACAGCTCTGACACAGAAGGCAGGAGAATATCGAACTCAGAGTTGAACCAGCTAGCAACGCTCCTCTAGCCACCAGTTTCTAACGTCCATCACCCTGAGGTTCTGAGAGTGAACAGGCGTTCTCAGTGCACTGGCACAGAAAGCATCTTCAGATGCTGAGCAAATACTCAGTGGAAGGTTCTGCCAAGAATATCCCTGTTGAATACAGCAAAGCCTGTGTGACGAATGTGTCCAGCTCTCCTCTTGCAGCTTTGTCTTCTCCCATCTTCCACAGCATATGAAAACAGCCTGAGCCTAGAGTTCAATTAATTCTTATGAAATAAACCAAAGGGGACTGGATAGGAAACCATTTTAAGTAAAGCTCTTGGTTTTGTGATTGTATAATTTTGAAAATAAAATTAGCAGTTGATGAGAATGATCTTGAAGAAGAGAAAACAACCAGACTGACTCCATGTGGTCACTTTCTTTTCTTTTCTTAAAACAAACAAACAAAACCCACAGGGTCTGGCTCTGTAGCCCAGGCTGGCCTCTAATTTGTGGTCCCCTTGCCTCAGCTTCTCAAGTGCTGGGATTACAGGAGTGTGCAGCACACCCACCAAGTTTTTACCCTGACATAAATATTATATGTATCGTTAAAAATGAGTAACAAAAGGTACAAAAGCATGAACATATTTTGAGTTGTTTACAAAGGAAAGAAGCATATTTTCCTTACTTATCAAAAACGCTGACACTCATTGCTATGACTTTCTAATTACAAGGACTTTTGGAAAAGAACAAATAACAATCCTATTCGAAAGAATAATGTTTGTAAGTATTCAAAAGTTCAGACACAAGTCTCAAAGCGAATTAAAAAGGAATGACTTACATAACTACATGAAAGAAAGTGTGATGGCTGACAAGGTAGCTCAGAGGCACAGTGTTGGCCTAGTGTGCCCAAGGCCTGGGGCTGATCCCTAGTGCCACAAAACAAAAGCCAAACCACAACCAAAGCCTGTATTAGTTACAGCTCAGCACTGACTACTCATGAAATGGGAAATATGCTAATTAAAGTACCCTGCTCTAATTATCTTAAAAGAATCATCATCTATGTCAATTATATAAATTCTAATTTGACAGTATTTGAAAAAATGATGTCGGGTGGTGGTTCTCGCCTTTAATCCCAGAATTTGGGAGGCAGAGGCAGGTGGATTGTTGTGAATTTGAGGCCAGCCTGGTCTACAGAGCGAGTTTCAGGACAGTGAGGGTTACAGAGAAACCCTGTGTTAAAAAAACAAAAAGAAAAACAAACAAACAAAAAACCAGCAATAATAACAACAACAACAAAAAAGAGGAAAAAAGGTTAAAACCAAAATCCCTTGTGGTTAGATAGGCCAACATTTTCAGATCTCAAACAAACTGTCCCTTATAACCTTGTTCAATTACTAAGTCAGTGTTGTTTAATTAATATTTTTTTTGATATATGCAATTAGCTCATCAGGTGTCGAATACTTACGAGGCCAACGTTAGTCTTAGAATACTATTGTAAACATTTGTGAGTTGGCTTCAAAACCTCCTGCTCTATTTTCTAGATAGACAATAACACCTACTGGTGAATTACGTTACTGTCTTCTATCTGAACTGCACAAAACTAGTCAAGAGGTCCAATAATTAGGAGACTGCATTAGCGTGGGGAGCATCTCTACAAGTACATTATGGGTGGGCAGCATGATCCCTTCCTGTCAAAACTCACTAGCTAATCCCTGACAGTTTTGGTCTCACTCAGAAATAATTAATCTAACTAAACATATATGACAGATTTTCAAAACATTTCTTGGCAGCTTTTGTTTAAAAATATATTCTGTGCACACAGCCAGCACTTCTGGCTAACCGCACTCCCTCCTTGGTGTTCTCATTTCTATCGCATTTTTCCTCATTAAAGTGAGCACACTGTATCTGGTTTCTTTTCTTCCCACTCATTGTTCAGATTAGCATTTTAATAATCCTTCAGGCAGTGCTGTTCAAAGAAAACAAGCTATCTGAAGCAAAGGACGAGTCCCTACGTCCCATGACTCTCAAAGTCCAATCATATCCCTGGACCTGTTTATTACAATCCACGTAAACCAGCAGTACAATCAACAACCACCCAAAACTGGACACATGACAACAAAGCCACCGAAAACACCTCATTACACACCTTGTCTGTGGAGCCCTTTGTTCCCACTGAAAACCATACTGGAAGCCCCTGGCTGTCAGCTGCTACACTGTCAGCCACGGAGGCATCCAGATGCCGGCAGGGGTGGAAAGCACGGGAGCAGAGTGAGCGGAGCAGCGGAGCGCTGGGGCGCCGCACTTCCCTGTGCTGGCTTCTCACAAAGGCAGAGAGTAGGGCGCACATAGCAACAGTGCGCTCAGCTGATTGGACGCGGGCTGTGCTCAGCCTCAGTCCTGGGTCGGCTCGCCTGCTCTGCTTCCTGTCTACTTGGCAACACTATCATGTTTTCTTTGCTCCTCTTAAGAACTCAGCTGTGTTTAGGCAACTTGAAAGGAAAGAACAGTGAACTGACAATGACCAAGACTTCCAGCACTAGCGCGGGGCCCCAACACGTGTACTTCTAATTGCTCTTAAAAGATCAGAAGTGTGTAAGATAAAATCAATCTTTGTCAGTGTTGCATATAAAACCCAGGACAAAGCAGGGAAGTAAGGGGAGACATTTATTACCTCCCATTTCAAGTAAACCAGGTTCTCACCCAAGGGAAACCATCAAACAACATGCAAATACAGAAACGTGTAACCACGTGAATACAGCACACTTCTAGGAAGGCACCTCCTGAGAGGTCCTGAACCCTCAGGCAGGGCCTATCTTGCTGACCCCACAAACCCCAGTGACTTTACGAAGCAAGAACAGGTTAAGAAGTCAATGAGTAAGATCCAAAAGGGAAAATCCAGGCTGCTTAGCGAACCCTGACCCCGCAGGGTGGAGGTAGACATTTGCAGCATAAGGTCTGCTCTCTTGTCACATGGAAGAAGACACATAACCTAGATTCATTTACTTTTATCTTTAAAATACCCGGGCATGGGAAGACATTGCTATTTCTGAGGCTTCACATACACCGCCCACCTTGTCTATCAACAGCAAACGCCCCTCCCTAGCTTACAAGGCTGTTTTTGCTTAATAAGCAACAAACAAACAGTGGCATTGGGAATTGAACCTAGGACCTTGTGTTCCTCAGGCACCCACTATGCCACTAAGCTATACTCCAAGCTGCTATAAGCTGCCCAGGAGACTCCATTCAGGTATTGAGGGACAAACAGAAAGGGTCACAGATGTTTCTTACTTCAGAGTGTTTTTCTGAATATCTTATCCCAGTACACAGGGCTCTGCAGTTAAAGCAATGGAGCCTTTATGTCTGAGTTCTTGGTGGCTGCTGAGGGGTCTGCAGAGCAGCCGCTGCAATCTGTGTGTTACTCAGGGCTTTGTTTATCTCCTGCGTCCTAGAGCGGGGGAGTGCAGGATGATGGAAACACTGGCCACCAAGCGCCCCACGAGCACCAAGAGGCTATTTTTACACAAGAGGCCACAAACAGCATGGCAGTTTCATAACAGCCGAAGAATCCACCAGATTACTACCCCAAGGAAGCATCCAGATCCCAGGGGTTCCTGAGAGACAAGGCTGGGAACACAGACTGAGCCTGTGACACAGGTAACTCAGGAATGCTACTGAGGAGAAGGCAGGGTTTGAAAGGCAGACCAAAACATGAATCTTTTATTTACTAACATGTAAGGGCCACTAAAGCTTTCTCATCTATGAACCATTTCTGACATAACACCAGTCTCAGGACTCTTCTAAGCACTGGAGCTACAATGTAAACAGCTGCTGACGAATGACTGCTTTAAGGGGCCTCCTCCATCACACTGTATGCCCTTCAAATGGCTGTATCACATCTGTGTGTTACAACTACTTACCCAGCACCATGCCAAATCAAATCCCACGTAACTTAATTTTATTCTAAAACTACTAGAGATGAATAGAACACATATGAATAGAGAGTATTATTTTCGCTGCTCAAATAAGAAAACTGGCTCATCTAAGGGGATGGCATTAAAGATTGGGATTAATAGATTTTAATTTCAAAATTAACTCTTTGCTATCTTTCAAAAAACAGAAGAACCACATAAAACCTAGGTGAGCATGGTGGAAGACAAATGCACTGTTAGCATTCCAGAAGCTGAGGCTGGAGGATTACTATATCCAGGTCATCTTGGGTCACACAGAGCGACTCTGCCTTGGAAATAAAAACAACACTAATAAGTCTTAGGTGGAGTGGGAACATTTCCCTTCTGTTACAACGGCTAGTGCTACTGAGTGCTTAGAGATATTACCACATGGATAACAGTGGGAGAAAGAATCCCTAAGCTAGGGATAGGGATACCTAATCCCAGTACTTAGGAGGCTGACGAAGGAAGAATCAGATTTTGAGGCCAGCCTAGGCTACATAATAAGACTCTGCTTTTAAAAACAAAACAAAACAAAACGGCTTGCCAGTTGAGCACTCGGGAGGCAGAGGCAGGTCTTTGAGTTTGAGACCAGTCTGGGCTACAGAGTGAGTTCTATCACAGTCAGAGCTACATAGAGGAAACCCTCTCTCAAAAAAACAAAAATAAACAAATACATACCTACATACATACATACACACATATATACTAAACAAGAAAAAAGGGAAAACTCATAGAAAATATACTAACTTTATTTAATTAGGATAACTATAAATTAATAACCATTTCCAAGAAGGGCACCACCTTGAAAAAGAAAAAAACCACTAAGAAGTTAATTTAGCAAAATGTTTCCCCTGTGCTGTTGTGGTCTCCAGTACGTTTTGAACAGCATCTTACCTCTTTCTGAAGAGTACTGCTTTTCCCTGGGTTGCTAATTTTAGTAAACAAAGCTGTGACATGTATGAGACAATGGCACAGCATCAACTGTAAGCCAAGCAAGCGTCTAGACACACACAGGGCTGGCTGCTGTCCTTAGGTCTCTGCCTGCCCCGCTTAGTATGCACTCTACGTGGTCCAGGTCTTCTGCTATCCTGATGCAAGGAAAACTGACAGGAAAGCATGCCTTTTACAATCATTTTTAAAACAATGTATTTACTCCAAATAGAAAATGGAAGAACTTCAGAAGCCAACTGTTTTAAATTATCTATGCTTCCTGCTAGTAGAAATAACTCCTGAGATACTTTAGATGCAAGCTTTGATACTTCCTGAGCAAAAAGGACCTTTCAAAGGTAGCTGTTAAATGATGTGGGTATGGTCAATAACTACCACATATACATACATATTAGGGAGCCACTACATAGGGGTTGCCACCTCTGTTACACACCCACCTCCTCTCACCCCCAGGCAGCTGTTACCCAACACCTGAGAAAACTGGCTTGTTACCTGCCCAAGTAACCAGAGGCAAGTGGACAGAGTGGTGTTCAAATGTAGTTCTAGTTCTTCCTGTCTAATGTAGGAGTTTAAACACAGCTGTCCTTCTCAGAAGCTGTGTAAGGGGGCCGACAGACAGATGGATGGACAGACAGACGGGACTGAACCAAGGGGCAGGTGTATTACCACAGAAGTATGTCTACAGTGAGTGCGCTCTCTCTCTCCCTCCCGCCCTCTCTCTCTCTCCCTCTTTCCCTCCCTCCCTCTCTCTGACAGTGTTCTGCTAAGTAATCCTGGTTGGCCAAAATCTTCCTGAGTAGCTAAGGTGGTGTCTTGCGCTTTCAGTGGCCCCCTGGCCTGTCCTCCAAGTGCTGGGATTACAGTAGCTCATCATCATACCCATTTCACTCTCTTTTACATGTTTATTTTGAGACAAAATAATGTTTATTTTGAGACAAAATGTTGCCTACCCTGACCTGAACTCACTGTAGCACACGGGCAGACCTTGAACTTGGGCTCCTCCTGCCTCAACTTGATACACAGCTAGGCCTGTGACACCAGACCAACGTTTCATACATACATACATACATACATACAATTTCTATCCATAAGGTAAATATGGCCTCACACAAGAGTAAGATTTAAACCAGAGAGCACACGCTGATGTTCTCTATCTATCCACCAGGATTTGCCATGACAGTGCATTACACAGCAAAGCTATTAGCAGGCTGAGCTACACCTCAGAACTGGTGTTCTCAGCTCATGCAAGGGCCTGGGCAAAAGGGGGATAAAAAGCAAAATAAAAACAAACCAACAACCCACCTTTAAAATACCACTCCCAGCCAGGCGTGGTGGTGCACACCCTTAATCCCAGCACTTGGGAGGCAGAGGCAGGAGGATCACTGTGAGTTCAAGGCCAGCCTGGTCTACAAAGTGAGTTCAGGACAGCCAGGGCTACACAGAGAAACCCTGCCTCAAAAAACAAACAAGAAAAGAATCCTTATACCTGATCTTAATGCTTATTAATATTTGACTAATGTGTGTGTAGATATTATTAGACAGTGTTTGTCCAGTAGCTTAGATTAAAATAACCCCTGTTCTAGCTCATTTTAAACAATGTAGTATAAATGGTGCCAAAAGAACCAGCGAGAACATTTTCTTCTCTCCAGGATCTCAGGTCTTGTAAACAAGGGTCTGGAGGTCCTCTGCAAGGCTCCACCCCTGCAGGCTCCACCCCTGCAGGCTCCACCCCTGCAGGCTCCACCCCTGCAAGGCTCCACCCCTGCAGGCTCCACCCCTGCAGGCTGGCTAGATTATTGTAACCCAGACCTCTGACCAGATGAGGATGCCAATTAGTTCCCCTTGGTCTTATTATAATTTATATAAAAATGTGTTTGGCTGCTAATAACATAGTATTTTGGGGGCTCTTTGACCACCAAACCATCTCAGCAAACACTAACATCCTGCTCAGCATCCATCCGGTGGAGGAAATGAATGTGACTTGCATCTTGACTTATCCTAGACTGTTCCAACAGCATCATATTCTGTTTTTAATTTTTTGTTTTGTTTTGTTTTTTGAGACAGGGTTTCTCTGACTGTCTTGAACTTGGCTGTCCTAGATTCACTTTGTAGACCAGAGATTAGATTCACCTGCCTCTTCCTCTCTGAGTGCTGCTGGGATTACAGGCGTGCGCCACCATACCTGGCTTAGGAATTTATTTTTAATACCCTGTAATACGTGGTTAATCTCAGCATTATTATATAACACGTGTTGAGGTACACAGGGATTCCCTTTACTTCCTGAAAAATGTGTTCTGGGATTTGCTAATGGTCTGTGACTGCAAAGCAAGCTACTTTCCAGTCAACTATAAAAATCTAGAACCAATGAAGCCTTTTTATTCTGATAAATCTTTGTTTTTCTGAAAGCTCTTCTATGCAGATAAAAGAGCCCATAATTACTGTTCTTCTAACAACTGTAATTTCGTGAAGCATTGTTTTGAAGATTAAGAAGCTGACTAAAGAAACTAAAGCAGGTTGTGAGTGACAACCCCAAGACCTGTGCCTGTCACTGACTGTGCCTGTGACTGTCAATGACAGATTTTGTACTTTACATTCTGGAGAATTTTAGCGGAAATCTGGTAAGGAAAGCAGCTGCACAGACCTAGTCAACCTAGTGTGGTGGCACACTTGTAATCCCAGCACTAAAAACCCTGAGACAGGGAGACTGGACAGTCTAAGGTCAGCCTGGCTGGCACAAAGAGACTCTCTCTCTCAACAGCCAGGGGTGGGGACAGAGCTTCACAGTGGAGGACTATGATGGCACAGACAAGGCACTGGGCTCCAACCACTGCACTATGGTACTTGGTTAACTAATTAGAAGCTACGCACACGGCAGGTACTAGAATTAATGTGCTGAAAAGCAATGAAGAAATCAAAACTTTCATATTAAAAAGAGATCCTCTGCAGGAACAGCAAGTGCTATCAGCCACTGTGGCATTTCCCAGTCCCCCCCACAGCCCGCTCCCTTTTTGATAGATAAGGAAAAGGAAAACATTAGCTACTGCATGTAGAAAGACTGACATGTGACTTTGGCAGGCAAGAGTATTGTCTCAGGGAAGCGAAGTGCTAATATTTTCAAGTTTTTTTAAAAATGTATCATATGAACATCCAAGCACAGCAACACATGCCTGCAGTCCTAGGACTAATAAGGTAGAGTCAGGAGGATCAGGAGTTAAGGTCATCATTCTCAGCTATGTAGGGAGTTCAAGGCCAGGCTGAGAACCTTTCAAACCACACCCAAGCCAAACCAAAAACCTTACTGCCTCCTGCCTCCTCCTGTCTAAAGGGAGCAAAAGTACACATCTTCAAGGTATTATTGTTGGTTATGCAAGCAATGGGCCTGTGGGTGCTGTTTATAAACATCATACAAAGCCAACTCTGTGGCAGGAAGGAGGGACACAGCCAAGGGCTTGGACGCACCCTCTTCCCTTGGAAAATAAAAACTCAAGCGATGAGACAGGTAAGTGAGGAGACGGAGGCAGCAAGAAGAGCAGTCAGTACCCAGTCTTCCTCCAGTTCCAAAAGGCAAGGCTCTTTCTAAACTCAGGGCCTTTGCACGAGGCACTCTGCCCTTGAGCGTTCTGTCCCCACTCCTTGCACAGCTCACTCTCTCTTGTCCTTCATTCTTTCTCAGAGGTCTTAACCGCTTTCTCTCTGATCCCAGCCTCTCTCTTGGCCTTTGTAGCTTTTCTTCAGTGCACCCAGAATATGTACTCAACCTATGTATTAAAGAGATGCTAGTGCTCACAGCAATAAACAGCATGCAATTGTTTAGAATCAAGTTGTAGACTGAACACTTCCCACAGCTCACCTCCATGGATTGCTGCAACAGCTCTGTGCACAGGTTACTTCTTTTCTCCAAGCCTTGTTGTCTGCCTAACCCTGCCTGCCCTGCCTGCTGCCTGTCTGCCTACCTGCCCTGCCTGCTGCCTGCCTACCTGCCCTGCCTGCCTGCTGCCTGTCTGCCTGCCTGCCCTGCCTGCTGCCTGCCTGCCTGTCTGCTGTCTGCCTGCCCAGCCTGCTGCCTGCCTACCTGCCCTGCCTGCTGCCTGCCCTGCCTGCCTACCTGCCCTGCCTACCTGCCTT
>OU015755.1:44057064-44079447 GCA_907169655.1 Acomys percivali
GCCTGTGTGAGGCGTACTGGGCTAACCCACACCCTGCCTGTGTGAGGTGTACTGGGCTAACCCACACCCCTGCCTGTGTGAGGTGTACTGGGCTAACCCACACCCTGCTTGTGTGAGGCATACTAGGCTAACCCACACCCTGCCTGTGTGAGGCATACAGCTCCTGCCACTGCCACATTCTCAGCTCGCTTTCCAAAAGTCTTTAGGTTGACAGCAGTACAACAAGCACTGTTACTCAGACAATGTACTTGTCTCAAGGTCATTTTGGCCTGGCAAATGCTGGCTTTAGAATATGTGAAAACACACACACACACACACACACACACACACACACACACTATGTGCCATGTGAATGCCTGGGAGTTATGGACAGTTGAGTCGTGCGGGTGCTAAGGATTAAGCACAGGTCCTCTGCAAGAATAGCAAGTTCTCTTGACCACCAAGCCATCTCTTCAACCCCTGAAGTTAGAATTTCAATCCAGGTTTGATCTTCAAGTTTCATGTCCTTAACTCTTGCTACATTATTATATCACACAGCTAATGGGGGGAGGGGCAGGGATCCACTGACCTGACTAAATGATGGCCACAGTTTAATAGTCCTGGAGAATCATCTAGCCAAGCTGGGCCCATGGTGCAGGCCCATAGCTGCTCCAGAGGCTGAGGTCTAAAGTTTGGGCTAAGAACCACAGTCTTTACCCAGTAAGACCAGCAGGAACTCAGAGACACTCATGGAACTACTCTGAGTTTGTTTGTTTTTGTTCCTTTTGACATAATGTCTCATTCTGAAGTCCAGACTGGCCTGGAACGCCTTCTGTCACCTAGGCTGGCCTTGAACTTGTGACAATTCTCCTACCTCAGCCTCCTGAGTGCTGGTAGATGTATGAATCGGCATACTAGGCTCTATTCTGCCTTTTTTTTTTTTTTAACCCTTCTGAGCAAGGACAGAACTGCATACAAAGAAAGAAGGTACAGCGCAGCAGGAGTCAGTTCCCCGTTAGTGTTCTTACTTTCAAAAGCTCTCCGCTTCAAAGCGAATGAACAAGGGCGCTGCCATGATCGGATGCAAAGATGAGAGGGACCAAAGAGTAAATAAAGGCAGGTGTGGTGGGCACTGGTAACCCTGGCACTCCAGAAGCTGAGGCCAGAGGATTGTTCCAAGCTTGAGGCCAGCCTGGGATACACAGTAAGACCCTGCCTCAAGAAACAAACAAACAAACAAAAAACAAGAAAAACAATTGTCTGCTTAAACACTAAATTTCTTCTGCACTTGTTTACGTAAAATGGTCAAACCCACTGTTTGAAGATGAGTTAAATCACCCACTGTGCATACACACTGGCTTCTCAGGCCTGACTTCAGATTATCTTTTTTTTCTCATTGGATAGAGAAATGATAGTGTTCAGTCCACTAAATCACTTCCTTTTCACTGGATGACAGCAAAAACATAGGGTACCTTTCTGTCCACCCCTTTACTATGCTAGACTCAGAAGTCACGTCAAGCCAGCAATTATTCGACAGCGCCTGATGTGTCAAGGCCCGTCAGCGTAAGTGTGTGACAGGCTGACAGGGTGGCCAGCTCTTAACTCAGATCACCTCCACTGTGAAGCAGGGCTGAATCAGCCCCTTTGTTTCGCCCGCCCGGCTTTCTCTAAATGATTGGCTTCTTCCTTAGAAAGCGTCCAAAGGCAACAGCAGCAGCTCACATTTGCATGCTCGCTAAGTGGCAGCTGCTGTTCTGAGCACATTATGTATGTTAACTTATTTCGTTTTCAGGCTAACTCTTAAGGCAAGGTACCATTTATTTAAAAGACCACTGTGAAGATGCTGGAGCCAAGAGGACAGGCAGCTTCCACAGTTATGACGCTCAGAAATAACTGTTGCTGGTTTCCCCAGTCCGCGTTTACATTCACTCGTTTGTTTGTTTGTTTGTTTGTGGTGTTTATGTAGGGACATGTGTCTGTTCTCTCCCTTCACCTATGGGTCTTAGGGATGACATTCGGGTTGTTAGGCACGACAGTCAGACTCCCTCAAGCCTATTTTCCCCACCAATTAAGTTATAATACCTTATAATACTTCATGTAAATTACTGTCAGCAGTGATGCTGGGAGCACACACTTAGCAGCACTTTGAACTTTTCATTATCCGGATACCTTGAGTAAGGACCTAGAATTCTGACTCAGTTTCACTTACAAAACAAGGTGCTAACAGCTACATCCTTGAGTAGCTGGGCAGGTTAAGTGAGTTATATCTGGAGAAAACACAGAGCGGGGTCTCCTCGTGGAATAGCAGCGGTTATTAATACCACTATTACCTTCCCTGTGAGTTAAGCTGAAGACTGCTGCAGTTAACACAGCCAGCATCTCTTTTCTTCCAGCATCTGCCTTTTCTGTTGTTTGATTTACACAGGCCAACAAGGAGCCATTCGCACCACAAACGGAACACACCTGATCCCTCTATCACCCTGTCTATCCCTGATCACACCTTCCTTCTATTTCAGGTATCTGCAGAACATTATTTGAAGATAAAAGGACAGTTTATATCTACAAAGGCAGGTCCAGAGCACAGCAATCCAAAAGCTAATGACAAAATGTGTAAAATGATAACAAAAGGGAAAGAGGCAAAGCACATTCCTCCCATTTTAACTTAAAAATATCAAAATGTTTGACATTTTGTTTGTAGATCAAGCTTGGCACTAATAGTTCTCACTCAAGCATCAGACATGATCTGCAAAATGTTAAAGTATGAACTGAAATGCAGTGTGTTTAAATAATTGATTTATTGATAGTAAAAGTTTGTCTTTAACAAGGTTCTGTAACCCAAAATGGCACTTAAAATAGAAAAATTTAAGATACTTCATGTTAGTATCATTGGGAATGTGATTTAGTTACTTCTGCACAAAGGTCACATTTGAAAGACTTCCCATGAGACTCCAGACACTCTATATTTGTATAACTGGGGCCAGGTCCCAAGTTATATATCACTGAGTTCAAGGCAGAGCAGCTCACCCTCTGTAGCCACCCAGCTGGCTCAGCAGGTAATCTCATTTAAAAATCTATGATCTAGGAAAACTTATTCTAACCATATCACTCCTCAGATAGATATTACTGTAGTTATAACAGCAGGTCATGGAATAAAGAAATAAATTTCGCACTTATGTCCTGTGTCCCTTTCTAGGATGGATGTTTTGCCAGACTGCTATATATTAAAGGGCTACTGAATGTTCCTGAACTTTCCCAAGTTGAGTGATATGTACTAGGGCACTGCACACTTACTTGCTTGCCTCTGTTGAGTGCAGTTTGAACTGACCATCAGAATCCATATGCTTAACATGGTAAAAGTTATGTACTTAGTTCCTGCCAACCTCTCTCACAGTTCAGCTGTGAGGAGACAGAGGTGAGTGTGATGAAGATCATGCAGTTGGTGAGAGAGGAGATGCAGTTCTGACCCACGTACACACTAGCAATTAATATCAAGGCCCCATGCTGCCAGCATTACCCAAGAAATATTATCAACTGTCGGAAATTTTAAAAATGTTTTGCCTGCAGGTAAAATACTACTGACTATGTGGAATGTAGCCATTTGTTACACATGAGTATAAACAAAACCTCCAACTTCCACATAGGTAACAGACAGAGCTGACTATGCATACCCACCGCATAAAACAGTGGCTCTCAACCTTCCTAAAGCTGCCACCCTTTAATGCAGCTCCTTGTGTTGTGGAGACCTCCCAACTATAAAATTACTTCATTGCTACTTCATAACTGTAATTGTGCTACTGTTATGCATCATAATGTAAATATCTTTGTTTTCCAGTGGCCTTAGGTGACCCCTGTAAAAGGGTTGTCTGGCCCTCAACGGCGTTGCCAATGCACGGGACTGATACACATGCACACACTCAACACCAGCAGATAATGTGTACGATCTGGTTGCTGGCACACTCCGTTTTCACTACTTGAGATGCATACTTTGCAAGGATCTAGAGGATTCTTGTCTTTTGCCTCTAAATCCATTTGTGCCACTCTATTCATTATAATAAACCAAGGAACCATGAGATGTTTTGGAACAAGTCTATATCTCTATATCCATCCATCCACTCTCTCACTCATCTATCCGTCCTCCATCCATCAACCTATCCATCATCCATCTGCCATCCATCTAGCTATCCACCCATCCATGCATCCATCCACAAAGCAAGCAATCACAAGCACACTGGGGGCTGAACCTTGAGCCTTGAACAGTATAAGTATATTAATTGTACCACTGTACCTCCCCCAAAATATTTTTGACATAAATCTTATCTCTCCCTAAAACAAACCTATGAATTCTGTACATATAAAATACCTATAGAATTGTTTATAAAAGTGAGAAAGTATTAAAAATGTGAGATTCCACCCTTAGGCTGCTCTGTACTATCTTTATCTACTTTACAGAAGTCAGCGCTACAGATCTTAACTTGGCTTTGTTGGTTTGGTTTACACAGGACATATTACACTCAACTCTAAAAACAGACACGTTTCACCCTCTGGAAGGCTCACAGAGATAGGGCGCAGCTCAAGAGTATCATGTATGCCCTGAATTTAATCCCTAGCACTGAAAAGAAACACTGAAGAGCTGAGGACATGGCTCAGTGGTTAGGAGCACAGACTGCTCCTGCGGAGGACCCAGGTTCAGTTCCCAGCACTCACATGGTAGCTGACCACTGTGTTAACTCCAGTTCCAGGGGATCCAATGTCCTCTTCCGGCCTCTGTACAACTCAGGCACACACATGCTGTACAGACATACGCTGTACATAAGCAAAACACCCATACACAAAAATGTTTTTAAAAAGAAAAAATCACACATACACAAAAGAACGTAAACAAAAACAAAAACAAAAAAACCCAGAGACATAGAGTTAAAGGTTCCTAGTGCACCTACTTACAAATGCTATTGCAAGTTCCAGGGCAGTATGGGCTACACAGTGAGACCTTGTCTCAAAAATGAGGGCAGACACAGCAATACCCTACTAAGCAGATAGTCTTTTGAGTCTATATCAAAACACTTTACTAGTCCTTGGATAAGTATCTGAGCCTCTCTTCCACCCTCATTTTACAGAGAACCTGCAATCAGGTAGAATCATCTAGGTCTGCAAGACTCAGACTAGAAGCAGAAAAATTAAAGATACAAAAATTATCGGCAAAGACTGCTTATACCGGGGCCATAAAGTCAGATATAGACAACAGAGAAGAAATGGTGAAACAGGTAAAGTTAGAGACAACAAGAACATATCACAAACTTACCTAGCTTCTCTAGATGCTGACGTGGCACAGGGCTGCAATTTGCAGTGGCCCCCCCCTTTGTCATCATTAAGGTTGAATTATGTTGATTGTATGCACTCTTTTTTCCTTTAAAAAGTGTGTGTGTGTATGTGTGTGAGAGTGAGAGAGTGAGAGAGAGAGACAGAATGTGTGTGTGTGAGAGAGAGAGAAAGAGAGAGAGAGAGAGAGAGAGAGAGAGAGAGAGAGAGAGAGAGAGAGCTCTCGCCAGAAGAGGGCATCTGATCTCCTGGAGTTGGAGTGATTGATGTTTATGAGCCATCCTTGTGTGCTGGAACCTTAACTTGGTTCCTCTGGAAGAGCAGCAAATGTATTTAACTGCTCAGCCATTTCTCCAGCCGCCCTTTCTCTGTTTACATGGGCAGTGGAGGTAGGAGCATCAAAAGTTCAATGCCTGCCTCAGCTACAAAGTAAACTGAAGGCTAGCCTGGGGTTAATGAGACCATGTAAGAGCATGCTGCACACAGTAATGAAAAAAATCTGTTAAAAACTTACTTCAGTGTTCCTGTAGCAGTTTATTAAGTAAGAATTTGTAACTACTCTGAATCTTACTTAAAAAAAAAACAAACCATGAACTGGAAAGTTCATGTTTTTATGGGATAAAATCACAATACTGGACTTCGAGTTACTTCATTTTCACCTGAAAATGATAAAGGGAGCAACAACTTTCAAGGGAAAGAAACTTACTCCTCCAGGAATTTTGATAAATGGATTTATTTTCTTTATTAACTTGTATCAGTATGTAACTAAATCCTTTTATTGCTTACAGTTCTACTTAGATAAAACAACCTTTTAAAAGTTTCTGATGTAAATGCTATTTTTCAACTGCTTTGCCTTTAAAACAATTTGTTAACAATAAACCAAGACAAACAGTGACTTTGATTTTATTTGCTTGTTTATTCTGAGATGCAGCTTCTGACCTCAGTGCCAGTTTTCCCACAGTCACTGATGTAATCTAAAAATCTAAACTTAGCTTGGTACACAGGCAGCCCTCTCAGTAGCAATGTACTTGATGGCACATCTACAGGCATTAACTAAAAATTTACTTTAATTAACATTAAAAACACCCAAAACCTAATTTAAAGCGTGAAATTGAATATAGCTGTCTCCCACTTCCCCCAGTATATTTTAATAGACATTATGAGCAAAAGACATATTTTAACCAGACAATTTATATTTCTAATCATTTTGAAAAATATATATACGTCAGACCCAGTGGCTCCCATCTGTAATCCCAGCACTCAGAGAGGCAGAGAAAGGAAGATCTCTGTGAGTTCCAGGCCAGTCTGGTCTAGAAAGCGAGTCCAGGACAGCTAATGCTACACAGAGAGACCCTGTCTTGAAAAACCAAACTACATCAAGAAAAACCAACACACACACACACACACACACACACACACACACACACGCACACACACGAAAATGATAATCGTTTTAACCCATAGGCTTGTCCATCCACCTCAGAGGATAAGTCCCAATTTGCAATCCTCGGCGTTGAACAAATGCTGTCGCCTCGCCCTTTCCTTCTAAACAGGATGGTGCCTGCTGCATAAGTCCTTGGAATCATACTCACATCTCGGAGGCCCTTACTTCTAACCACTACTACAGCAACCGCCTCTAAGAGTCAGCCTGATCCTTAATCAGAAGGCTGATAAACAA
The DNA here is from genome assembly GCA_907169655.1 of Acomys percivali. Classification (NCBI taxonomy): domain Eukaryota; kingdom Metazoa; phylum Chordata; class Mammalia; order Rodentia; family Muridae; genus Acomys; species Acomys percivali. The sequence goes on from OU015755.1 coordinate 44,064,038, forward strand.
CTTGGTTTGAAGTCTGGGAAAAGCAAAATGAAGCTGGTGTGGTGCTATATGCCTAAAATCTCAGCATCCCAGAGACTGAGGCAGGTGGACCCTAGTGTAGGCCAGGCTGGGGTAATAGTGATAAGCTGTTTCTTTTTAAGATTGTTTTTGGCTCTGTTTCTTGTTTTTTTCCAAGACAGGGTTTCCCTGTGTAGCCTTGGCTCTCCTGGCCTCACTTGTATACTAGGCTGGCCCTGAACTCAGAGGTCGGCTAGGAATAAAGGCACGTGCTACCACACCTGGAGTTTTTTTTTTTTTTTAATTACTTTTAAAATGTTCACACATTGGTCAGTGTTGCAGAGTGTGCAAATGGGCATGGCTGAGCAACTTTCAGCTGTCGGTTCTTGTCTTCTTCAGTGTAGGTTCTAGGGTTTGAACTCAGACCATCAGCGTTGGCGGCACCTTTCCCCACTGAACTTGTGACACCCTTTGTTTTTCATTAAAAACTCGGGCTGGGGGAGGGGCAAGAAATCGACATTATTTCTCTAAATCTTGAAAATATAGGCTTAGAGGTGGGCAGTGCCTTTAATCCCAACACTCTGGAGTCAGAAGCAGGCAGATCTCTGTGAGTTCAAGGCTAGCCTGGTCTACAGATAGAGATTCAGGGCCAACGAAGGTAACACAGAGAAACCCTGTTTCAAAACCCTGCTGCCCGCACCCCCCCCCCAAAAAGAAAGAAAATAGAGGTTTAAGATGGAAAATTGGGCCCTAATTGTCCATAAGAGAGACTGAAGCCAGGCTGCTCTGAAAACAGTTGGAATTCACTTGGAGCACAAACACAAACTAATGAGGGGTCAAGTCACACTGGTGCATGTTTGTAACGCCAACACTGGAGGGGAAGGTAAAAGGATCATTAGCGAGTTCTGAGCCAACCTGGGCTACCTAGTGAGACCTGTGCCAGCCTAGACAACTTGACAAAACCCTACCTAAAAAACAAAAAACAAACAAAACCAGCTAATGAAAACAGTAATGATCACAAAGTCATTTCAAACTCAAGTTCCAAAAGTTGACGCACTTCTGAAGCAGACTGACTTTACCTAAACAAATGAGGAACTGCAACTAAAAAGGATGTTAAGCCTGTGGCCACTCATAAATGCTCACTCTTGCCCCCTTCTTTCTGCTACACACCAAACACTAAGAAGAGGACCTCCCATCTGACTCTAACCACCTACTCCATAAGTCCATCTTTTTCCTCAGCGCCTGGTATCTTCACAGAAACTGTTCGTCACATCTGACCCAGGAATTGTTGATCCTGCGGAAAATTAGGTTAACGCCTCCAAAAGGAGACAGAGAAACAAAACACAACGCAAGCCCTACTTAAATAAATCATTTACCTCGGTCTGGCTTCATTTTCGCATCCAATTTCCACCCAAAGTGCTGTAAAACACAGGTGTGGGTTCTTCCAACCGGCTAACCGCTGACTCAACGGCTTCTGCTTCGTTTACCAAACGCTAAGAGAGCAAAATTAAAAAATAATAATAAATAAATAAAATAAATAATCGGGTCTTGTTTTAACCCCTGGATCTTGCAACTAAACTACTAAATTAGGCCTCTTCCTGGTGCGGACTGCAGTGACAGAACCCTGGGCAGGTCTGAAGGGGGAAGAAAAAAAAAAACAACTTAAGTCTGTGCACCGCCTCCCCCGGCGTCCTCGGGCCTAGCACCCCGGTTCCCCGCCCCTGCGCTCTCCAGGCCAAGGTGTCCTCCTCTGACACAGCGTCTCGGAAGCACAAGCAGGATCTATTTATGCCCTGGAGGTACAGGCACCGAGGTGGAAGAGTCGGGCCACAGGAGCTAAGGCAGCCCTCGGTCAAGTATCCTCCGGGCACCGAGGCACCTCCGCAGGGGTCCGGGACGCAGCAGCCCCCTCATTCCCCCTCGGGCCTCACCTGCGGGGCTCCCCTCTGCCTCGCCGAAGCTCCGGGAGCTGAGTTCCCGCCGGAGCCGGTCAACAGCAGAGCACAGGCATGTCCTCAGCCGCGCCGACCCACGCGTGCCTCTGCCCACCCGGGAGCAGCTCCCATGGCCCGCCCCGCTCGCCGCCCTCCGGGACCCCTCGCTCCTCCTCCCCGCACTGCTCCCCGCGGCCGTCGGGCCGCTCACATCACACTCCGTGCTCCGGGCCACGCCTCCCCGAGCGCAGCGCGCAGCGACCCCGCGGCCGCCCAGACGCCGAGACGTCGCGCCCCGCGCAACCACCGGCCGGGCTGCCTGCCCGCCTCGCTCGCTCTCTACTCTTTCTCTTCACTGTTTGCCCTGTCAAAACACTACCCGGGTCACGTGTCCCAACAACAGCCAACCCACTCTCGTCACTTCCTCCGCCGAGGCTGCGCGCGCCGGTTGTTATGGCAACGCCACCGCGGCCGCCGCGCGCCCGGGAGCTGGAGTTTGGGGACCGGTCTTCCCGGGCAAGAGTCTCAGAGGACGAGGGACCCCTGGGGCCGCCTGTCCCCCCCTCCCCCCCGCGTGCCGAAGCAGCCGTGGAACTGCTCTGCGAGTGCACTAGGGTGACCTGGCAGATGTCGTCCCAGGGCTTACCCAAGACGGAAAGATAATTATAGTTTCTCCTCCTCCACAGGGATGCTGGCCTGGCGCAGAAGAGCTGGGATCTAGCCCTAAGTGCATGCAATTTCCCCCGATGGAACCCGTGTTTGATGTGGCCTGGACAGGAAGGTGGGGAGCCATACATACCTGGGAAGGGTACTTAGGGACTAAGGAAGGCCCTGTTCCGACTGCACCCCTCGATTTTTCCATATCTACTAGAACTTTAAGAACCCAAGCTTCAGAAGCACTGGGTAGGCTAAAAATAGCTCGTAACTTCTAAAGCACTGACTCACCGCCAAGCGGACACTTCTGACACCGTGTTATTGTTGGGGAGCTGTAATTTTCTTGTTGTGCTATAACAATGTGACACGATGACACTGCGTGTTCTGATGTTGTGTCATCACTTAAACACAAACAGATGTCAAGAATTGATGTAGCTAAAAAAAGCAACAAGGGCTGCAGCTATTAGCCACTCAGTTTATAGGCAAACCCAAACGAAGAAGTGCATGCAAAATTGCAGGGCTATAGTTTCACTGGAAATAAAATATACTTCTTTAAAAAACTCTTTTTGCATATGAGAATCACAACAGGACGGACTAGGACGATTTGTGGTCTACTGTCCTCTCTATAGTTTTCTGTTTCTAAATTTTTAGAGGTATGTTTTTTTTTAAAACCACAGTTTTTGTAAAGCAAAAGACTGGCCACTTTATTACTGTGGTTGTTATTAAAGATTTGTTTTTATTTTTCGTGTATGAGTGAGGGCTTAGGGTACTGCTCAGTGGTAGGGTGCTTGCCTAGCATGCACAAGGTGCTGGTTTAAGTCTCTAGAATCAAAGGGAAAGTAAAACAACCACACTTATGTGTATGAGTATTTATTTGCTTGTGTGTTTGTGTCCTACCTGCACACAGTGTGTCTAGAGTCTAGAAGAGGGCATTGGATCTCCTGGCGCTAGAGTTACAGGTGGCTGTGAGCAGCTGCGAACACAGACAGGTCCCCACAAGTGCTTTTAACTGCTGAGCCATCTCTCCTGGCTGTCGTCATCTTCATCATTATTTTGTTTCAGATCAAATATGTGAAATTTCTGTTGGGGAAAAAGTAGTCTTCTCTAGATGATTAGACATGTACAATAAAACAAAGTGCACAGCTGAAGTTATTAACTTGAGCTCCAAAGCTGGCTTGGGCAGGGCAGAACGTGGAGCCCTGAGATGTTCCAGCAATATGAAGTGAGCCTTTGGAGGATGGAAAACTTCCTTTGACATAGTGGTGGCTACAAATGCTAATTCCTGGTAGACTTCCCGTGGGTACTGTTTAATCGTGTCTTGTGCAATTACAAAAAAAGAGGGGGGTGGGGAGCTTGATTTGTTCTGCAATCACGTCTCAGTGACGAAATGGCTTAGGTGGTAAAAGGTGCTTGCTGCAAGCCTGGGGACCTAAGTTCAGTCACCCCAGCCCTGGGACCAACATAGTAGAAGAAAAGACTGACTCCCACTCTTACCTCCATGCATGTGTGTGTGTACACACACACACACACACCATATGCAAGAATAGAAAAGTGTTGAGGGGACACCTATAATCCTAGCACTCAGGGGCTGAGATAGGAGGATTGCTGTCAGTTTGAGACTAGCCTAAACCAGCCCTGACTACACAGTGCATTCCAGGTCAACCAAGGCCATAGAGTGAGATTCCATCTGATTTTTGTTTGTTTGTTTGTTTGTTTGTTTGTTTTTGTTTTTCGAGAGAGGATCTCACTGTGTAGCCCTGGCTGTACTGGAACCCACTTTGTAGACCAGGCTGGTCTCTAACTCACTGGGATTAAAGTGTGTGGATTATAGGTGTGTGTTGCCATGCCTGGCTGAGATGCTATCTTAAAAAACAAAACAAAAGCTGGGCGATGGTGGCTCGCGCCTTTAATCCCAGCACTCTCGAGACAGAGGCAGGCAGATCGCTGTGAGTACGAGACTAGCCTGGTCTACAAGGGGAGTCCAAGGTAGCCAAGGCTACACAGAGAGACCCTGTCTTGAAAAACCAAAAAACCAAAAAGCAAACAAACAAAGCAAAACGTGCTTTGAAAGGGCTGGAGAGAGTGCTCCGTGGTAGTTCTTAGCTGGCCTGAGATCCTATCACCACAGTAAAGACCCGTGAAGACAGGGGAGACATGGGAACTTCGCCATGATATGAAGGTCAGAAGTCTAGAGACTGGCCACTAAAACACGATGGCCTTTAATTCTGCAAAAGTTATTATGAGCCAGTTCAAAGTGTTAAGAAAATCTTCAGATATCAGAAGTAATTTTATAGACTGGAGACATGGCTAAGAGCACTGGCTGTTCTTCCAGAGGACGCAGGTTCAATTCCCAGCACCCACATGGAAGCTTATAGCTATCTGCAGTTCTAGTTCCAGGGGCAATAACACTCTCTTCTCAGGCACCAGGCACACGTGTGATGTACAGATACAAATGCAGGCAAAATCCCATATATATTAAATAAAAAATAATTTCAAAAAGTAATTCTATTATTTATAGCTAATAGACAACCATGAGAGACTATTTAAGCATCATCAACTGCCAATACGCTGGTCTTTCTGTTTGTTTGCTTAGGGTCTAACTCTGACTATGCAACCCAGGATGACATAGAACCGAAGGTCCCTTTTTTCAGCCTTCCAAGTACTCTTATTTGTGTGTGTTGTGTGTGCCACTATGCCCAGAAATATACTCTTTTAACCATGTCATTTTATAGCTTTTTTTTTCATCATAAACTACTTGGAAATAAAAATGCAAAGTTAATTAGAATGCCTGGCTAAATCTAGTCTTGCGGGGGTAACAAACAGCAGACAGACCAAACTGTGTGGGTTTCCTCTCTGAAGTATAAGCTGTCTTTTCTAAATGGTTTCTGGTCATTCATTAAGTGAAGGATCACAGAGCCACAGCCCAGATACCAGCTTCCATAAACAGTCTTACGCCTTTCCTTCCGCTGGTTGGCTGCGCTGTCCTTTCGTGACACTCTGTGACCACAGGTATAAGGAAGTAAGAAACAGGTCTACTTCCTGCCTACAGAAGTGACTGTGGTATCTAGACATACAAATGCTTCTAAATTTAAAGCCATGACACTCAGTTATTCTGCAGGTTTGCTGATCTATGGGAAGTCTCTCTGTGCTGTGTCATGTATGAGCATGTATGTGAGGTCAGAGGTCAAGCTTGGGCGCCATTCCCTGATTGCCATCCACCAATATGTCCTGCATTTGTCTTCCTTAACCTAGATTGCATGATCTGTTTTGCTTTCTAGTTTGACCTGTTTTCCTGCAAATTTCATTTTCTTTCTTTCTTTCTTTCTTTCTTTCTTTCTTTCTTTCTTCCTTTTCTTTTTTTCTTTTTTCTTTTTCTGACTGAATTAAAGTCACAGCGATGTGTATATACCACATCTTCAGTAGCAACCCATCAATTTATCTAGGCTGATCTGGTATCTTGCTATTATGAAAAGAACAGCACTAATAATGGGTGTAAAGAGATTCTGTGGTAGAACACAGATGCCTTTGGTGTGCCAACTATATTCTTTTAAAGGCTTATTTTTAATTCTGTGTCTATGTATGAGGGCGTTGGTATGCATGTGAAGTGCAGGTACCCAAAGAGGCCAGGAGAGGGTTTCAGAGTCTCTAGAGCTGGAGTTACAGGCAATACTGAGTTGGCTGATGTGGGTGCTAGGAATTTAACTTGGGGCTTGTGCAAGAGCAGTACACACGCTTAACCACTAAGCCATCACTCTGGCCCCCTAACCACTTACTTTTAATAAGTGAAAAAGGAAATACACACACGCACGCACGCATGAAGGGGCCATTGGGGAGAGTTGGAGGGAGAAGTGGGCATATATGATTACATCCTTTATGCATTTATAAAATATAAAGAATAAAATTTAAGTGAAATAAAAGAGAACTATCAGATTGGCTGGTGAAGGAGGGGGGCTGGCTAGTGGGACTAGGAGAATTTTGTTTTAGGTACATTGTGTTTGAAAAACCCATAAGCATCTAAACAGGCATTCAGAAAGAGGAAAATACTCTGTCCTGGGACGTGTGGATGGAGTCTCAATCTAAGTACACATGATGGTGACTCCACAGGAGAAGAACAGATGGCCAGGGCTGTGGGGTATCTAGAAAAAAAAAAAAAAAGGTGCTCAGTTAACTCAGCTGCAGCAGAGACTTCAAATAAGGACTGAAAACATCACAAGGCTGTCACATCACGAGTAAAGGGAGGAACCATTTTAAAACCACAAAGAGAAAGGGAAACTGGCCAAACATTCAGCAAATAATCCATGTTTGAGAAATTTACCATGTATTGCTGTGGGTTTGACTGTTACTTTCCATCAAGTCAGTGTGGCATAATTCTGTGAAGAGCTGGTGGGTTTATCCAGAGCATAATTTTTGGGAATTCACCATCATTTGTATTAAATCCCAGGAATTCTGCTATCCATTTTGGGTGAAATATTCCAGCAAAAATCTAACATGCTGGGACTGGAGAGATGTCACAGCGTTAGGAAAGCTTGCTGACTGCTGTTGTAGAGGATGGGGCTTTGGTTCCCAGAACTCATGTCAAGCACCTCACCTCAGCCTGTTATTCCAGCCCCAAGGGATCAGATACCCTCCTCTGGTCTCCATAGACATGTGCACACACACAATGGTGCGCACACACACACACACACACACAATTAAAAATCAAAATCAAATACATCTTTGGAAAAATCTAACTTGCAGAAAATTTGCAGGAAGGGCCAAGAGCTTCCATCGTAGGCTACTAGAGTACCAGCTCCGGATGGAGAGCGTAATGGATAGCCCATTGTTCTGTGGCTTGGATGCTGCTGCTGCTGAGCATTTGGTGACCCTCTGAATCTTTCCCCCAAACCTCCGTGAAAAGGGCACCTGGACAGCTCTGGTACCTTAAACTTAAAAGCTTCTGAACCAGGGCTGGGTGGTGGCACACACCTTTAATCCCAGCACTTGGGAGGCAGAGGCAGGTGGATCAATGTGAGTTCGAGGCCAGCCTGGTCTACAAAGCAAGTCCAGGACAGCCAAGGCTAACATAATCCAGGACTAAGCTGTCTGAGGCAGGAGGATCACGAGTTAAGAGGTCAGCTATGCTACATAACGTGACCATATCTGAGTAAATAGATGTAAGTAAAACAACCTTATGCAATTTCAAGTCATGAGTGAAAAAATTAAAATATACTCCTAAGTTAGTTCTCTACATACATCTGTTATTCATTCAGCTATATGGTTGCCTAATGTGTGGCAGACACCTATGCCAGGTAGGAATTTAGTAGTGATCAAGATTGATGTGGTCCCTGCCTCCTAGTATTACAAGAATGCATAGGCTATGTATCCTGTGGACAAGACTCAACCTCACAGAGCTCAGAAGCTTGGGATCTGTTGTACTCAGGTGCTTTTGTTAAATGCATATAGTTTTCTACATATATAGATTGCATCCACAACATATCATCAAGACCCACATGTTAGAATACTTCTACAATCACTATAAAATTCATCCAAGAGCTTTCTAAAACTTAGTGCATCTGGAACAGAGCAAGGAGCAGAAAGCAGCCCCAGTAAACCTCTAACTATTAGCTAGACCATGGTCCCTCAGTAGAACTGGGAGTATAAAATATGATGAAATTTGCAGAAATAAAAAAGACGAGTCAGCCGATGACCCTTATGAGGCTAGCATTTTGCATCAATGGAAACGCGCCACTGATAAAGGGAATCCAGGGAGTAATGAGTCATCCTTCCTCATCGTATGAACGAGATAAGCTGAAAATTAATGGCATGGGTTGCCCAAGATAACAGGCCGAAAAATACAGAGATGGGTAATTCATTAAACTAGATTAGAGAAGATGGAGGAGATGGGAGCTGATGCTCGGTGAAACTGAAATGTCCAGGATCTGACATTGATGCATGCCAAGATGACCCTGCCGTGATTGAGTAGCCAAGCCAAAAATACAAATGCTATGTTTCTTAGACCAACAGAATTAAGAATGCTTTCCACCAGAGGAGATAAAGTGGCTGCAGGGGGGAGGGGTTGGGCTCCAGCACTCAGAGGGTTGGCATATAATGTTGAAGAGTTGGGGTACAGCATTGGAGGTTTGGGGTGCAACACTAAGGTAATCCTGTTAAGTAATTCATAATTGCTCAGACTCATAACTATTAATCTATTTGAGCTTCAAGGGACGACAAATACTGTTGATTATCTCCTACCATCCAAATCTTTTCACATTTTCTTTCTAAAACACCCAAGTCTCCAAATACCAGAGCTCCTAATCACTGCGTGAGGCTTAATCTGGCACTGTGGGAATCCTCTCTAGTCGCTTTTAATTAAATAGGTTGAGATTTGAATGTCTGCATCGCTCTACAAAGAGAACACAAGCATTAGAGATGAGAGAGATGAGGGCTGCTCATTTTAATTATGAAATTTTTATTTATAATTTTATATAAGAACACTTGGAAATTAAAATGAACGAGTGAAATGTAAACCACAAAATTGAGTCAAACTAGGTGGAGGCAGGTGTGGTGTATCCACATAATCCCAGCACGTGGGAGGCCGAAGCAGGAGGTGTGAGCTCAAGGTTAATCTGTGCGATCCATTGACAGTCTCAAAAATATACAAGTAGTGTATCATGCGACTATTACAGGAGTATAGAACTGCAAACAGTGTGGATCCTATTTGCATATATATGATATACATACATATGTGTGTGTGTGTGTATAAAACTGGTAAGAGGAAACAGACACCAAATGGCTATCATGGGCTAATAGTGCAGTTGGCAAAATCTCATACCTGCTCCTGTGGAAGATCTCTGAGCTCTCATGGTAGATGGAGCATACCTCCTGAGGAGGCAAATTCAAGAGGGTCATGTGTTTGAGGCCAGCTTGGACTACATAGTGAGATTCTGTCTCAGAGGACGAGAGAGGAAGGGTGAGGGGGAGAGAGAGAGAGAGCAAGAGGGAAAGAGCAAGAGAGTGAGAGCACATAAAAAAAATCAGGCTTGCAAAAAAGATTCCAGTTAAGTGGGCCTGTGTTATATGTATGCCTAAATCATTTAAATAGTTCTTTCATTCAATAAATTAGGCAAAGCTTCTAAATTAAGAGCACTATATAGCATAACTGTCTTTCATTTTGATGCAGTCCCATCAAATACACATCATGGTGGCTCATGCCTGCAGCCCTAAAGCTCGGGAGGGCAGAGCAGGTTGCTGTGTATTTGAAGGCAGCCTGGACTATACAGTGCATTTTAGGCCAGCCTGGGCTTCAGAGTATTCAGAAGACAACACCCCCCCCCCCCCCCCCCCCCCCCCCCCCACACCCCCGCACACAGCCCAAATATACAGCATAGAGTTTTCAACTTTGCTATCACCTCTCTTTCCTTGTTTTTCTTTGTTTTGAAACACCATTTCATCTATCCCATGCTGTCCTCCAACTCCCTATGTAACCAAAGATGACACTGAGCTTCTGATCCCCCTGCCTCTAGCTCCTAAGTTCTAGGACTACAGGCAGTGCATGCCACTGGGTTTAGTTTCTGTAATGCTGGGATGGATCCTAGGGGTCTGTGCATCCTAAGCAAAGATTCTACCAGCAGGGCCACAGCCTCAGCCCTTGCAGGGCCTTCCTAAGGCTCCTCTTCTGTAGTCTTTGATATGTGATTGCTTAGAATTAAAGCAGTATTAGTATGTCTCCATTGAGATCAAATAATTCATGTATCTTTGTATTAAACAACTTAGAAAATATAAAACACAAAGAAGGCCGAAATAAACCATTAGTGACACAAAAATGTCACTGATTCACAACAGTACTAATGGCAAAACATTAGAAAAAAATCCCTACCATGTACTTTAGAATCTAAAAATTATATATATTTCACTTGCCAGGCATCGCACTGCATGCCTACAATGCCGGCGCTTGGGAGGTAGAGACAGGTAACAGGAGTTGAGGATCAGCTTCTGCTACCCAGTGAGTTCAAGACCAGCTAAGTAACTTCATGATGCTCAGCTGCCAAGTTCACCTTCTCAGTCCCTAACCACCTCTCCTTTGATCTCCAGACCATGCAGCTACCTTATGCAAGGCTTGGTTTTTGTTCTCTTCCTTCATTTAGCTGTGGTGAGGACAGTAGGCACACTGGGCGTGTGCTCTGTCATGGAGTTACACCCTTAGCCTAAAGAGGCTTTTTCAGATACTGTTGTAAGACCATGTCTCACCCTAGTGAGACATAGCAGATCAAGTGTGCAGACACCTGTTAAAGTATCTTTTAGTCACCTGATGTAATTTTTGTCTTGGAGGCTTGCTGCCTCTGTCTGCTAACCTAGGCCTAGTCCTGGAAGCTCCTAGGCTCTGTACAACCAAATCTAGGCCTAGAATGTTTTCAGCCTCAGAGACCTAGTACTGAATAAGCTCCTCACTTCTAGTTATTTCTGGACTCTTGTGGACTGGTTCAAATCAGCTGTTCTGGCTCAAATGCCTCTCCAAGCTGACTGATTCAAAATGGCTCCTCTCTTGGCTTCTGACTGAACTGCTCTGCTGGCCTCATTCTGACTTTGGCACTATGTCCTAATCCTCTGGCTCTCCTCATTCTCTGACTCATTCTGTCTTCACCTGAGTCCAGCTTGCTCTCCCTCTGCCTCTCACTGTAAAGCCCTCCCAGTAAAAATTGCCTCTGAATTCCACAAACTGAGCTGCCTTGAACTCAGCTCCACGGCACTGCCTCTCAACTCACTCTCAACCAAACTGTCTAACAGCACTGAGGAGAACTCAGAGGTCTGCTTGCGTCTGTCCTGGCATTAAAGGAATGTCTTGTCTTCTAGCTGGATTACCCAGACATAGAAGGTCTAAGAAGGTCTTCGGATGTGATCTCTGGCCAGAGCAGCCATATTCTGAATGAAAATTCCTCCACTTTAGGTCTAGATAGATGTTTTAAGTTGATAAAGATGAGATATGATAGATATTGATGTACATTCAAAATTTTAGATGCACCATGTTAAGAAATGTGTTTTCTCTGTGTATAGCCTTGGCTATCCTGGACTCACTTTGTAGAGTCAGATCCACCTGCCTCTGCCTCTCAAGTGCTGGGATTAAAGATGTGTACCACCACACCAGGCTCAAGATGTTTTCTGCAAGGCTGCCAAATACAAACAGCTAAAACACTATGAATGTAACATTTATATATTTCCTAATTGTTTCATGGTTCTTCTTGCTGTAGGTAGTTTATTGTATATATGTGTAATAATATAAATGTATATGTTTAGAAAGAAAAATAAAGAAAGAAAAAAAGAAAAAACAACTAGGTAACAACAACAACAAAAATAAAAAATAAAATTCTTCTATGGACACCCTGGTGTGTTAGTGAATATGGCAGAGGGTTCTCTGTAGGAACTGTTCAAGGCATGGGATACACCCTACAAAGGTTCAAGGCCAGGGTGTTTCCTTATGTGTTTAAGAATAGCAAGATGACTCTGACATTACATGAGCTACTTACTTTGCAGAAGTCATTCTGACAGCTGTGTTGAGTTAAACTCCAGCAGGGCCAGGGCAGACCCAAAGAGCAGGTTCCTAGGGCTATGACTGTAGCCTCTGACGACCTGGTATGGCTTGGTCTGCCGTCCTCCCTCCTACCCAAGCTTGAAACCTCCCTGAGCAATTCCAGTTATCCTTCTCTGCCATCTACTCAGCCACCTCCCATCTTTCTGTGTTAGTCACTCTCCTGTTGCTGAGGCCGAATCCCCATGACAACATCCTGGGAAGGGGGGGAGGGGGTGTTGATTTTGCTCACGATTCTGTGGGTTTCCATCCAGCTGGCTGGAGGGTGTGAGGGAGCAGAACACATCACTGTACAGAGACAAGATGCAGAGAAGGAAGGGATTGGGGACCAGGTAGGACCTTCAGAGGCATGCCCCCAGTGAGCTACTTCTAGAGAGACCTCTTGGTGGCTCTACCACCTCCTCAAAATAGTACCATCATCTGGGCACTGAGTGTCCAACTCATGAGCAAGTTGAGGGCAGTTCATATTCAAACCAGCTATGTTCCAACCCACAAACCCTTGATGCTAGTGCTGACATCTCTACTCAGACTTGTTGGGACCACTGAGGCTTCCTAATTGGCTACTCGACATCCTGCTTGTTCCCACTTCTGATAGGCAAAGGTGTTCTAATAACAGAGGATCTGAAGGGGGGGAGCATGTACATGTATGGAATATACACGGTCTGTAAGAGAGGCTCCATTTCATTTTTGTTAATATAGAAATGAGAATTGCATTTCTTTTGCTTATGTATATATGTACCAGGTCGTAATATATCAGCAGTTCCTGCACCTGTCACTAGCAGGAAGGACACACATCATCATATCACAAAGAAGTTGTCACTTTTATCTCAAGATGCTGCTTGAACACCTTTGAAATTGTAATAGTTGGTCTCTGGCTAGATCCTAATATGCTAATAATGGAGCAACTGTCACAGGAAATATCTCAGAGTTGTGCATGGTGGTATGTGCTTGTAGCCCAGCACTCAGGAGCTTGAGGCAGAAAGACAGAGAACCAGAGGCCAGACTGCCCGATGTAGGAAGTTTGAAGCTAACATTGGTTACACAGTGAGATTCTCTCAAAAAATTTTTTTTGTATATGTTTCAAACTTTTTTATATCCTTAAAATTTTTTTTTTACGTTAGTGAGTGTGAGTGTGAGTGAATGCAGGCCTAGATTCTCTGGTTTTCTTGTGTGTGGACTCAGGATCAAACTCAGCCACACACATTAGGCAAGAGCTGAGCCACTTTATCTCCTGCTCTTCCACACATGATTTCATTTTATGCCTGAACCACATTTTAAAAATCCTGCTGCATGGCCTGGGCCAACCCAAGTGATCCTTCTGCCTCAGTTTCCTAAATAGCCACCAGGCTAGCAAACACCACACTCTTCAGTGCTGTCAGGGAACTCTGTGTCTGTACTTAGTTTACCTTTTCTATGCAGAGAAGCTGTTTCTCCTCTAAGTGATCAGTTGGGACACCTTGGGTGTTCTTAACCCATGGTGTCGGATGGCTGAAATCCCACAGTTCTCAATGTAAGTGCCCTTGTCAGAAGTCAAACATGAGAAGGAAAAAAAAAAACTATTCAAATTGCTTTTGAAATTCAGTAGGCTTCTGCAGCCCCAGAGAAGCTTTGGTAAATTATCAATCAGTACTTGGCTATTTTATTATTGTTGTTGTTGTTGTTAATTTTATGTGTATTGGTGTTTTGACTGCATGTATGTCTGTGTGAGGGTGTCAGATCTTGGAGTTACAGACCATTGCCAGCTGCCATGTGGGTGCTGGGAATTGAACCCGGGTCCTCTGGAAGAGCAGTCCGTGCTCTTTAACTGCTGAGCCATCTCTCCAGCCCCCAGTACTTGGCTCTTGTAGCTACAGGAAAATAGAAATAAATGAAGACCATTCTGGCCACCCCTGATCCCTGTTGGCCCTTGGCTGCTTTGCTCCTCTGGATGCTTCCTGTGTTTCCTGATCCAGCAAAGCCTGGCCAACCACGGACAACTCCTGTTCTATCTTCCAGAGTCTTCGTCCAGGAGTGCTCCTCCCCCACCCGCTTAGGATGAGTTAGTCTCTCTTCCTCCTAGTCCTCTTCTTCCTCTCCTTCCCTACCTTCTGCCTTCCTACAGCATACTATGCACGCCCTTTAACACCCTAATCTAAGTCCTGGGTGACCTACTTGCCTTTGCTTGCTCAACAGTAGCACCTCATGGGGAGAAACTCTTACATGCCTTGGACTCCCTAGAGGGTGTCAATAGATGCTTCATTGGTGAGTGGAACTGAGTTAAACTCCAACCTTTTAGATAATTGATCTGTGTGTGTGTGTGTGTGTGTGTGTGTGTGTGTGTGTGTGAGAGAGAGAGAGAGAGAGAGAGAGAGAGAGAGAGAGAGAGAGAAATGGAGAGGGAGAGAGAACTCATATATGCACACCCCACCACCACACATGAGCCCACAAACACATTCAAGCATAACTATGAACACTCCCATGCAACATGAGTTCTCAGAGGCTGGAAGTTGACACTGATGGTCATCCTCCTTCCTTCACCGCTTTATTGAGTGAGGCACTCTATCACTTGAACCCGGAGCTCACTAATTCAGCTAGTCTAACCAGTGAACTTGCTGCAGCAGTCACATCTCCACTCCTGCGCACTGTGACCGCAGGCAGCTACAGATGCTTGCCCAGCACTTACGTGGGTGCAGGGAGTCTGCACTCAGGTCCCCATGGCATGTGCTCCACCCACCAAGCAATCTTTCCTGCTCCCTTGACTCACTTCTTTAGCTTATAAGGATACAATGAACTACATCTCAGATTTCCCCCCATTTTCTAACTTGCAATTCTATTTGTTTAAGTATATTTTTATTTACAAAACACAGAGTAGAAGAAAGTTGAAGGTCATAGGATCCAGACACCTACTGTTTGCCTTTGGGACAATTTCTCAAAGCACAGGATGGGTCTCCCACTGGCTATATACCACAATGGCTTTGGGCTTCTTGATTCTCTTGACTATCTCCCAAGTGCTGGGAGTACAGGTATGTGCCACTGCATCCTGTTTCTATGTTGCTGCGGATCAAACCAAGAGCTGTGTGCATGCTAGGCAAACACTCCGTGAGCCGAGCTACATCCCCAGAACCACCATTTTAAAAGAAAGGCTCCTAAAACTTGTTTAAAAGGAAAATAAAAGAAAGAAAATCAGTCAAGCACAACATATGGGCAAGGGTGTATCTCAGTGGTAGAATATATGTCGTGTGTGTGTGTGTGTGTGTGTGTGTGTGTGTGTGTGTGTGTGTGTG
>OU015755.1:44090409-44111269 GCA_907169655.1 Acomys percivali
AGAAGAAGAAGAAGAAGAAGAAGAAGAAGAAGAAGAAGAAGAAGAAGCAGCCAGACAAAACACCCACACCCACAAGACTCTTTTTAGACAAAGTGTGGCACACCAGTGGTGACTGTGGCCACTTTGATCTGGCTTTGGACAGATCTATGATCCTCTCAGAAGACCTTGGTAGGCTGGCAGTAGAAAGAAGCCATGTTTATAATCAAGAGCCTCCAGACTGTTTGGATTTTGTTGATGGAACAAGTTTCGAATTTCTGTAGAGATGGGATAGCATAAATCAATAAATTAGGGTTGGATTGGGTTATCTTTGGTACCCTTGCTTTGAGACAGGGTCTCATGTATCCTAGGCTTTCCAGGCTGGTTTTGAACTCACCATATAGCAGTGACAATGGCCTTGGTCCTCTGGCTGAGTGCTGAGATTATAGCACACAGTTTATATGGTGCTGGGAATGGAACTCATGGCCTTTCTAGGCAAGAACCATCCTACCTGAGCTCTGTCCAGTTAGGCCCTATTTCTTCACCTGTCTCTCTCCACTTTCCTCTGTCCTCTCCTTCAACTCCTCTCTCTGAGACAGGATTTCATTCTAAAGCTTTGGCTGAACTTTTATTTTTTAGGTAGCCCAAGCTGGCTTTGGAACCCTGGCAATTCTCCCATGATAGCTGTAAGGGTTTTGCTTGTATTTGTGGGTGCTGTGTCTGTTGTGTGTGTATATCTGTGTGTCTGTGAATACATGTGCATGTGTGAATAAACATGTGTATGTACATTGTGTGTCTATCTCTATTTCCACTTTATAGTTTTGAATATTTATTTATTCGTTTATTTAAAAATTTGAGACTGGGCCTCACTGTGTAGTATTGGCTGGTCTAGGGCTCATAGAGATCCACCTGGTTCTACTTCCAGAGGGCTGGGATTAAAGGTGCACACACCAGTATGCCCAGTCAGTTTACTTTTGAGACAGAGTCTCTCTTTAGTTGGAGCTCACTGAGTGGCTAGAGAGTGCCTGGCCAGAGAGCTTCAGGAATCCTCTGGCCTCTGTGGGTCCAGCCTGAGGGAGAAAAGGCATGAGCTATCATCTTTGGCTTTTGTGTGTGTGCTGGGGATACGAGCTCAGGCTCTCATGCTTGTGTGGAACCATCTAGTTCCTGGTTTCGCCTTTTGAGTGCTGGGATTGTATGCACCATCATGGCCAACCCAAATGGTTTCTAATGGTGTTTTTCTACAGCTACATCCTTCAAAAGACTGGAGATTGGAAGCTCTCCTCCAAAGTATAACCAATTACAAATCCATCTGAGGATGCAAACAACACAAAAGAGACACATCTGTGGGCCTGGGTATGCAGTGGCTCTGCGGTACAGCAAGGCATTTGGCAGGAAGCTCCAACCTCCAAAGGAGGGCTACGAACCAAGGTGTGTGACATTTGAACCCAGGAGCCAAAGACTCTTCTTTCAAAGAGATCTTGCTGCTGTCTCTTGGAACATTAGAGACTACTCCTGTATAGTCTCACCCTTAGAGAAAGATCTAGAATGAACAAAGGCAGCTGCGGTATACAGCTGATTTGCTGCTTTGTTCTCTGTTCACTTTTAATTTCTGATTAAACTGGTGCCAGCTGATCTGATTCATTCGGGGACTTGAAGGCCACCTGGGGGCCATTTGATAAAGGCTCATTAATATAACACAACTGTGTTGCCTGGGTTTCCAGGCTGCTTTCACAAACATGAAAAGCAATCTGGGGTATAAATGGTAAAAAGAACCATTGAGCTGGAAGAAACCTGAGAGATTATCTCCTTCAACTCCCTCATTGAAAGGATGAAAACGGAGGCTTAGCTTCTGTTGGGCGACTTCCCCAAGAAAACATTCGTTGATGCCAGCCGAACCAGAACTGGGGGCCAAGTGCATTTTACCTAATGCAGCTCTTCCAAACAGAAACGGTGTGCTTGTGTGTCCTGAGGAAATCTAGACCCGTACCCAGCAGAAGTTAAGCTTTATGGCTTTAAATTAATTTTTATTTGTTTTACTTCTGTGTATGTGGGAGATAGGTCTATGCATGAGAGTGCAGTTGTTCGGCAGAGGCCAGAGGTGTTGGATTTCCCCTGGAGCTGGAGTTACAGGTGCTTGTGAGCCAGGTGATGTAGGTGCTGGCGATCCAGCCCTGGTCCTCTGTGAGAGCGGTGCTCTTACCAATGGAGTCATCTCTCCAGCACCAGAAGCAAGACTGTATCAATTCTTAAAAGGGCCTTCCACTTAACTGCTAGGTCTCATTCTTCGTCCCCTGAGCCTCTGCTTTCTCGTCTCCAAAATGGTATTGATTTTGTACCTAGCTGACTTGTGTAGTGATCCTAATGGTCAGATGACATAATGCTTTGGAAACGCTTTAAATAAACTTTGCAGTTCTGGGGATGTAGTTCAGTTAGGTGGAGTGCTTACCTTGCATACACAAAGCCTTAGGCTGAAAGGCTGGTGTGGTAGCACATTCCTGTAAGCTCAGCGTTCTGTTGAGGTAAAGGCAGGAGGATCACAGGTTCCAGATCATCCTCCTCAACACAGGGAGGTCAAGGCCAACATGGCCAACACGAGCTCCTCTCAAAACAAAAACAAAAACAAGCAGCAACACAAAATAGCCATTCTTTTTTTTTTCTCTCTCTCCCTTTGTCAATGACACACAATGAATAATTGAGAGCAAATCCACAAAGCAAGCGCTCAAGGATTCTTGGGAGATAAAAAAGCAAGCGCCCACAGCTCTCTCCCCACTGTGCTTACTGGTTGGAGGATCAACTGTTTGCCTTCCCCTGGTGTTGAGAGGCCAGTTAGGTAGCCTGAAATAAACACTGTAGGGCAAGACAACAAACAAAGGGCCCAGTATACCCTGCGTCTACATGCGGAGATGTTGTTAAGTAAAGCTGTTTTAATAAACACAGTCTTATCTTTCTATGGTGACAAATAGACCTTCATAATAATCTAGAAAGCTCTGTGGATATAAAATTCTCAGAATCTCTCTCTCTCTCTCTCTCTCTCTCTCTCTCTCTCTCTCTCTCTCTCTCTCTCACACACACACACACACACACACACACACTCACGGCATCACAGAGAGAATCAAACCTGGTTCCAGGCCCAAACAGCCGGCCCGGGGTCATAGGTCACCTGCGTCTCACCTGTGGATTCTGCTTGCACTGGGAAGGCAGTTTCAGGCCCTTTTTTTTTCCAAACTGGATCTCTACATCCCACTTGAAAAACCCACACCAGTCCACCTTTCAGACCAGGAGGTATGCACTAGAAAGATGGACCCCAGGAAGAGGCTAACTGGCTCTTACCACAGACTCTGGACTGGCTGGATGCGGAAGTCCAGGGCACAAAAGTAGTTTTGCAACAGTGATCTAGAAGCAGAGACTTGGATTTCAAAGCAGGTCTCTTTCTCTGCTGCGTTATTGGTGTCTTGGTTTTGCCAAGGAAAGGAAGACCAGAGGTAGAGAAGTCAGGATCTAAAACTCAACACCCAGGGGCTGGGAAGATAGCTCAGGAGTTAAAAGCACTTGCTGTTTCTTCCAGAGGACCCAAGTTCAATTCCCAGCACCCACATGGAGGCTCACAGGCATTTGTAAGCCAGCCTCCCAAGTGCTGTGATAACAGGCCTGTCGCAACAGGTTTGGGAAACAGAACTGACTCTTGTTCTTACAGCGTGCCAAGAAACAAAAGGAATAAAATTCCTTGCTCAGCAATTCCTCTGCAGATGCTGATAACAAATTAGGACTATCAGGCAGTCACACGCCACCCTCGCTTTTGGTTCTGAGGCAGTCGAAGGACAGTATCAATAGCCTAATAGAAACCCCAGCCTTACTAGTGAGAGCAGAGTACAGCTGGTATTGGAGACCAGGGCAGGGCTGCCACCAGCCAGCATTCTACCATCTTGGAGACCCAGAGACCCTTCCAAGACATGGGCCTCCAAAAGGACGTGCCATGGGTCTCAGCCATCTCTGCCTGGGACATGGGAACAAGACCAGAGAGGGCAAGGTGCAGGTAGACTCAGCAAGAGGGAGCGAGCTGGTAATGGACTTTCACCCCTATCTGTCCCCAGCATGGGTCACTCTTCCCCTTGGGACAGAGCCCAGAGTGGCTTTGTTACTTTATAGGAGGGACAAAGTGTGAGCAGAAGTTACTCTCTTCAGGGCCAGTAGTAGAAGGAGAGAAGAGCCCGGTCACTTCAACTAATATCTGACCCAGTTGTATCCTCTCAGAACATTCCAGAACAGGTGGGGCCTGGCAGCTAGACTTCTAAACAAGATCTACTTTTTATGAGGATGGGCCTGGCTGCCATGACAGAGAGGATAGATGCTATCTGTAGTCTGAACCTCTTGGCATCAGCTCTGGGAAACAGCCAAAAGTTTCCTCCTGGGAGCCCCACATGATGGAGTTGGAGAGAAGAAAGTGATCAATGTTTGTGTGGGGTGTGGTGTGGTGTGGGTGTGTATGTAGAGGCCAGAGGTCAACCTTGAGTATGATTCTCGAGGCACTGTTCACCTTGGTTTTGGAGATAGGGTTTCTTGCATTAGTTAGACCATCACCTGAGATTGCAAGCATGCTCCACCACACCTGCCCCCCCTCCCTTTTAAATGTGGATTCTAGGGATCAAACTCAAGTCCTTATGCTTGTGGAGCAAACATTTTTTTGGGACTAAGCCATCACTCTACTCCCCTCTACCTCCTGCCCCCCCCCCTCCTGCTTTAAGCAGATGAAAGAAAGGGGAAAATGTGTCCTTTCTGGGGCTGTAAGTCAGAGAAAAGCCTACAGATGGGCTGTAGTGTGAAAATTAGACTAATTTCTAATACCCTCTCTCTGCCCTTTCTTTGGCCGTGGCTTCCTGCCCACCTCTCCCATCTTTTGTCTCCCTCTATTTAAGCTCGTCAGATTTGGTCATCCCTTCATCCTTTCACAGGTAGCTCATGGGTAGAAGGTGGGGAAAATTTGAATTAAAATAATGAACGGCACATGTGTGACTCTGTGGTCTCCTGAGCCACATTTGTGTTTTAGAAGACCAGGGTGCATATGGGAACAAATCACTGGCTTACGTGCCGGGCAGAATTCTGAAGCCGTTTGTCTGGGACTCGGAGAGAGTTGTGTTCACAGCCCTGCACAGACAATACAGCCTTCTGTGAGACAGTGAGTGAGTAAGGGCCAGTCACAGACTCAGCTGAGGTCACGCATGAAGACATGGGGATGACCACTGATTGTGTGGAATGAGGTCGCTGATAACTTAAAGAAACTAGGGGGAAGTTCCGTGATGAACGATTTTGATTAGCCAGGAGTTTGGGGTGTTCATTGGTGAGCCCTGGGCTGATATAACAGCCTGGAGGCAAGAAAGACTTCTACTTCCTGGAATAATGGGATGCTTGGGAAGGGTCAGAAAACAACACCTTTTAGAGCCGGACTTTTTTTTTTTTTTTTTTTTTAAGGCAAGGTCTTATAAATTCCAGGCTAGCATTGAACTTGCTATGTAGCTAAGACTGGCCTTGAACTCCTGATTCTCTTGCTCCTTATCTTGTTGAGCTTACTTCTTTTTTTTCTAAACAAACCTTTAGTCTTTAACAAATGAAAAGTTAACCTCTCCCTTACTGCCAACTCACGGGCACGTGGCCCTTCTGCTGAGGTAAGCACTTGGCCTGTCTACCCAAGCAAACATGTTCCATTCCCCGCTCCCCCCCCTCCCCAGGCAATCCCTCCCCTTGGCTACAGTGCTTCTCCACTCTTGCCTCAGAGCCTTCCTTCCTTTCTCCTCACCTCTGCTCTTTGGTTTCTCCTCCACCTCCCCTGCAAGGCTTCTGTTGCCCCTCAGAATAGTGTGCATGCTTCAAAGGTGGATTAAGATTCCAGCACCTTCTTCTCTGGAGAGATTTCCTAAGTACCAGGACCCCCGACTCCTGATCTTTGAACTCTGAGATTCTATCATCTTTTTATGTCTGTCTGTCTGTCTGTCTGTCTCTCTCTCATCTATCAGCTATCTATCATCTATTATCTGTCTATCACCTATCTATCTTTCTATCATTATCATCATCATCATCATCATTTTGTGTATGTGTGTGTGTGTGGTACTAAGGACTGAGGTTTGTCTCTTGAGCACTTGAGACAATGGCTCGCTCTCTCTCCATAAGCTACAGCTCTGTCCTCTTTTCACTCTTTGAGACAGGGCTTCAGTTGGTTGCTGAACTTTATCCCACACTGTAGCTCAGACAGGCCTTGAACTTATAACCCTCCTACTTCATCCTCACAAGCATCTGGGTTTACACTCTGTGCCACCGGGTCTGCCTGAACTTGAACGATTATAATAATACCCCAAGTAATGACCTTGGCTGTAATAATGAGGCCTTAATGCTGGAATATTACTAAGAATGGCAATGACATGCTATTACATTTGAGTGTTACAGGATTGGTCAAAAGATAAAGAATTGGTGTGATTACTGCCTCAAAACAAAACAACAATGAAAACATTCAACATGGGAACTGAGGTCCAGAAAGAGTAAGTTTGTTTCAGAAGATGAAACCGGCTTATAGACAGCTCTGTAAGTGGCCTAGAGTTTTCTTTTGTTTTCACAACCTTACTAGGCAGTTCTTTGTAGACGACAACAGCCTTTCGCAATGCCAGAAGTTTAGACACACCTGGTAGTTTCTGATTAAATGTGGTTTTGCAAAAGCCAGGTGTGGTGGTGCCTGCCTGCAATCCCAGCTACTCAGGAGACTGGGGCAGGAGGATCAGGCATTCTAGACAAGACTGAGTTACATAGTGAATTTTACAAGAGCCTGGGCAAGTTAACAGGACCTACTCTGAAGCACACACGTGCACATGCAAGCACACACACACACACACACACCCCTTGCAGTGCTTTCAAGTTCGTTCCCATTGCTAATTTGGCTCTCCAGTAAAATCATAGGTTTCCTCAGGGCAGGAAAACTCTCCTCTAGGTTTTTATTTTGTTGTTGTTGTTGTTTGCTTCTGGAATTGTAGCAAATGTGTAATTGGTGTTTAGAAGTGCTGCAGTGAGCTAGGAGTGAAGTTCAGCAGGAGAGCATTCCTCCACCATGAGGGAGGCCTGCTGGGAGGCCAGCAATGAGAGCAGAGAGAGAGAGAGAGAGAGAGAGCTCTGCTGCAGTGAGGAAGACCAGACTTGCTCTCCTGGTCGTGTGTGAGTGCAGATGATAGAGCTCTCTGGGTGAGTCCATTCGCCTCATTTAGATGTTGGAGGGAACAAGGGCTTTGAAGAACGCTCTGAGACAGCCGCTTCCATTACCAGTCAAAAGTTCTTCAGTGTTGGAATCCAGACAGGAAGACACAAAATGTCTCACCAGATGAACATAGTGATAACAGTGAAGAAGGCAGGCTGGGAAGGATGGCTATCGAGCTGCTCAGTTATCCATCCGAGGGAGAACCTGATGAGAAAAGAAAATGCCTTCTCTTTCCTGGGGCTAGCTGGAGAGAGACGGCCTATGGCTCATTAGCCTAGCTCTGCTATTGACCCCCTGGATGAGAGGAAAGAGGGGTCCCTACACTTGTTCCAAGTCTGATTCCTAAAGATGAAGCTACTGAAATCACTGTGCTGATAGAGTGAGGGCAGATGGAGAATGGACTGTCATAGGAAAGCTAGCTTGATTGGTGCATCTGTTGGCTTGTTGCCATGTAAACGTGTGTCTCACGATGGGGATATGCAATCGTGAAATGGCATCAGAAAGATTTGCTCAGATTTACATTTGTAAATACAATGGATAGAACATTAAAGTTTCAGTACTTGGAGTAGATCCTACTGAGTATTGATCACGGCACAGAAGATGAATTTGAACCACATTCCATGCTGAGTATGTAAGCCTGCCAGCAAGATTTCTGAGACAAAATTACCAACATACACTTCCCAGTTTATTAAAAGATCACTTTTAATAAACATGTAACAACTTCTTCATTTCTAGCTAAGACATCAACCGTTCCTGAGAACTTGACCTTCTCAAGAGGGAAATCAATCAAACCCTGATAAGCAATGAATGACCTCAACAGACATAAGAGCTGGGGAAAGGAGAAACATGATGACAAAGATTACTTCATTTTCCAGATTTTCCCCCTTATATACATATACCTCAGAACTGGCTGTCAAAGTTTAAAAAGTAGTTTAAAATTCTACCTGCAAGGGGTGGTGGTGGTGTAGATCAGTGGTTAAGGTGTTTGCTTAGCATGTACGAGGCTGTGAATATGATCCCTAGAACTCATAAGCTGGGTGTGGTGGTCTGTGATGCCAGCACTCAGGGAAGAAGCAGAAGGATCCTAAGTTCAAGGTCATTCTTGGCTACATAGAGAGTTCAAGGCCAGCCTGAGCTACATGGGGCCCTATCTTAAATACAATAAATTCTAAGTATGAAAATATTCCATATATATTAGGGCATAAAATCTTATTAAATAGCAAGGTCTTATTATATAGCCCAGGCTGACCTTGAACTCATGACAATCTTCTTGCGTCTGCCTCACAAGTGCTTGGATTATAGTTATGCACTACCACACCGTGCAAGGCTGTGGTCTCAACCACATAGAATCTCAAGCTTCAAGAATGACCACTGGCCGCCACCATCACCATCATTGTCATAGTTGGTTTTTCCCATGTTAAAAAAGGTAAAAGTGGGATAGTATTGAGATACATGCATGCAGATCACTGATCACTGATCAATAGGAAGCCATATCCATACCTCCCATCTTCTTATGTCCTGGATTGTGATCAACAGGCAAGGGACATGTTCCGGAAGGTTCTAGAAGCCTCTAGTTGAACACCAACTCACAGCTCATATGAGGAATTCTGTATGTATAAATCACTTAATTGGGCTGTGAAAACATGCCCTACCATGCCAGGCACCAACATCTGTTCTGCTGAGCCCCTTGACCACTACTGTGACAGGTCCAGTCAGAGTCACTCTGTGAGACTCCTTATGCCCTGCAGAGGGAAGGTGATGAACTAGAGAGAATCTGTAAAAGCAATACAGACATGGGGAGAGGGCCCCCTGGGGTAGGATGGGTTGGGATGAGTGGAAGAGTCAGGGCATCTGCTGGCTAGGGGCAGGGGTCATAAAATGTACAGGCTTGATTGCTGCAGAGTCCCTGGGTGACACTGGGTGACAGGGCTGTGTGGCATCTTGAACCATCACAAATGACTGTGTCTGTGATGCTGGGAGTATGGATGTAGAGACGTTCTCCTACGTTCCTGAAGAGTCCACAAACCCTTAGAAGAAGTTCCTAACCTTAGGGTGCTGTCATAGTTTCCTGTTACTGTGACAAAATATATAGACAAGATTCAGCTTAGGAGGAAAATGGGTATATTTTAGCTCATAATTCCAGGTTATATCCTGGGAGTGAAGTCACAGGGTGAGACACTTGAAGCAGGTCAGAGCCACAGTCAAGAGCAGGAAGTAAGCTCATTAGCTCTTACCCCTTGGCTAGCTTTCCTTCACTCCTGTATAGTCCAGGGCCACAGACCAGGGAGTGACAGACGTCACACACAGGCTGGCTCACCCACATCAGCAAAGGCAGTCATGACAAGCCAGCACAGATGGACGTGGGGCACCCTCCTCTAGACAGTCCATCTCCGAGACTCTCCTCCTAGATGATTCTACTTGTGTCACATTGGCAGTTGAAGCCAGCCACCATAAGTGCCCTTTTGTATCTGCCAATCAAAAAGAAGCAAGCAAGTCAGGCACCGTGACCCCCTCCTTTATTACCCTTCCGCCAAGGCCACCCTTTATCAAGCAGAGCCAACTCTGTCTGCCAGCCTTCATTCCCAACCCACCCCCACTGTGAGTCCCTCACCCTCCTACAAAAGACAACAGGGTGCTCCCAATAGGACTCCCTTTAGGACCAGAGTTTGCTTAACAATCATTCCGATTAAAGAATTTCCAATGAATTTTAGGCTCATTTACAAACAAAACAAAACAAAAAACTTTACATTTGTCCTTTTTGGTTATGCTGACTGATTGGACTCAGAACATATGGAAATTTCCAAGCTGAATTCAGCAAAAGTGCTTGCATAATGAGGACCTGGGACTGAAAAATAACTATGGTGATTTATGACCAGGTGGATCCCTTTGGGTCTGCTTTACCTTGGTAAGGTGCCATTCATCAGTCCTGACAACCCCTCACATCTCATGTCGAAACACACCAATCTCCTGAAGGTCGAGATTTCCAAAAGAATAGATTGTTAAGTATGCTGCTCATACTTAAACTATTACTATTGATGCCCAGAACAAATAATTTTAAAAAACTATTTAGGGGTCCAGGTAGTAGATTAGTAGGAAAATGCCACTTAGTAACATGAACCCCAGATTTAAACTCAGAATTGTTAAAGAAACATTTATTCACCTGATTCAATTGTCATCTCTGAGGCTGACTGTCTCTGTCTGCTAACCTAGGCCTAGTCGTGGAAGCTTTTAACCTCCAAACAATCTAATCTAGGCCTAGAATGTTTTCATCCTCTGAGATTTACTGCTGAATAAGCACACCCTTTCTAGCTGTTTCTGAACTGTGGCTGGCTGCTTCAATTCAGCTGTTCTGGCTTAAACTCCTCTCCAAACTAACTGATTCAATCTGGTTTCTCTCTCAGCCTCTGACTAAATTGCTCTGCTTGGCGTTATTCTAACTTTGGCAATTTGCTCTAATCTTCTGGCTCCCTCTCATTCTCTGGCTCATTCTGTCTTCATCTGAGTCTAACTTGTTCCCTCTTCAATCTGTCTCTGTAAAACTCTCCCAGTAAAGCTGCCTCTGAATTCCACGAACTGAACTGCCGCAAACTCAACTCCACCTCACTGTCTCTCAATACATGGACCCCATCCAATTCACTGAACAGCACTCAGAGATCCACGTGCCTCTGTCTTTTGAGTGTTGGGATTAAAGGCATGAACCACTGCACCTGGATCTAAGCTTTCCTTTACTTGAAACTTATTCTGTACCAGGCTGGCCTTGAGTTTAGAGGTCTGCTAACCTCTGCCTCCTAAGATTAAAGGCATGCCTCTAGTGCAGCCAGTGTAGCCATGTTTCTGGATTAAGATTCCTCTACACAGCACCACAAAAAGCAAATGACTAATAAGCTGGAAGGATACTGGGCTCCCTGGATCTATAAGACCAAATGCTAGCTCACCTCCATTCTTCTTCTCCTGCCTGTCTGGCCATCTTCCACCAGTGTCCACTGTACTGGCCACTCTGCAGGATCCTGCTGCATGGAGCCCCTCCCAGCATCTTATCCAATGGTCTCAGATTGCCCCATCCTCTCCTTCCACCATCCCAGATGGCTGAATTCTGTCCATTTTTTAAAACCCCTTATCATTTGCACTCTCTTTTCTCCTCCTTTTGCTCCCTTCCTTTCTTCCCTGCCACCTCTTCCTCTCTTTTCTTAGAACTCATTATATGGTCCAGACTGGCCTCATACTCTTCAAAATCCTCCTGCCTCAGGATTACAGGCATTACCTCCCTGATGATGGTTCTGGCAGACAGGCTCTCCGGAAGAGTTTTACTGAGATTCACATCCCCAGTTGACCAGTTTCCCTGGGCCCTGATGTCTCATATTTGGACTCAGGTCACATTTTGTCTTCATCACTGAGAAATTTCTGCCACCTTCTACCAACTCCGTGAGCCCAAGAAAACAGAGTTTATGCCGTTTCACAAGTATCTGAGTATTGTGTGCCTTGCTGCCTCAGGTGCTTCTGGGAGGATTCTGTGGCTGTAGCTTTGTGATAATGTCCTGAGCCGTCTTCCGCACAGAACTCCTTTTCTCCTGCTCTTACACCTGTACGTACATCATTTGTTACCATTTCAGCTTCCCGAGAATTAGCGACCAAGTGTTCCCGTGACAACCATGAAAATGGAGGTCGACTCTTACAATTCCTCTCACACAGCCCATAAGGCAATCCCAGCCTGTTGACTAACAGCCAGACATCTGTTGCTTGTCAGCACTGCGTCAAACAGGCTGCTTGAGCCACAGGGTAGGTGGTGGTTACTAAGTGGTGCAAGCCTGTTTCAACAATAAAAATATCCCAACTCAGGCCTGATTCAGAGAGCCTCTGAAAAGGTAATGAACACACCTTCCATTCTGCCCAGAAACATTCCTGAAGGAAAAGCTCTCATGGATGAGGTGGGTAACCCGAAGTTATTCACAAGGCCTGACCTTCTTGAAAAAACAAAACAAAAAACAAAAACAAAAAAACAAAAACAAAAAACGAAAAACCCCACAGGGGATAGAAACTAAAGCTATTGCCTTGCCCAGAAAGGAAAGCGCAGCCACCTGTTGTGACTCACATGGGCTGTCTGGCAAAGGTTTCCACGGTTGCCTTCCAATTAAGAAGCTGTACGGAAGGATGGGGATTGTCTAGTTGAGCCTGTGGGGCAACAGGTGTTCAGAGCATGAGTCCATGAAGTCACTTCCAGGATGAGGACTTAGTCTGAATATACACACACATATATACATACACATATATGATTGTGAGCTCATTTATTTATATATTATATAAAATATACTTTTATATGGTAACTATATTTAAAATGATATATAAATAATATGTATTACATACATAATTTTAAAATTAAAAATAAAAATGACTGGCCTCTGTTATGGGGCCTGAAAACGAATGAGTCACTTCATATTGTTGAAGGCATGGACAGGACCTTAAGTGACAGATTCAGTGGTTCAGTGATCACATAGCCTCTGGTCACTGCAGTCCTATGACTTTGAGCTGCATTTCTCAAAGCTATCAGATAAAACCCAGCTGGAAAGAAGGCTGAGGAGGGAGGAAGCTGGGGAGTAGCAGGTAGGAATGGAGTCATAAAGAAGAGAGCCCGAAGCTGGGAGGACTAGGAAATCTGGAAACAGCCCTCTTCCCCTCCAGCCTGAAGGCCTTTCTGGGGCGTGCCAAGCAGGCATTTGGAATCTGGAGTGACACAGAATCCTGAGCCGTGTGTTGCCTGTCCCTGTGTAGCAACTGAGAACTGGCAATGTCTCTGAGACAGAAGCCAGCCCACGGCTTATCACATGTGAGAGATTACTGAGAGCTCAGCTTGTTCTTAGACCAGTGTGAAGCCCCAAACCTAGACTGAATTTTATTTAGACTTTTGAATGGACTGTTTTCTGAATGGCCTTTGGATAGGCTTGGTGTGGTGACACAGGCCTGAAACTCCAGTGAGGAGAGAGGTGGAGTCAGAAGGAATTAAGATTTGAGGCCTGGGTTACATAGGAAGACCTACCTAGTATTTAAAAAAAAAAAAGCCAGGCTGGAGAGATGGCTCAGCAGTTAGGTTTCTAGCACCTAGGTCACATGGCTCACAACCAAGTTAACTCTAGCTCCAGGGAATCCAACACTCTCTTCTGGTCTCCAGTGGCACTTACATGATGCATGGACATGCACGGACGCAGATACAGACAGAAACACAGCTGCTGAGTTAAGGGGTTACATAGCTTTGTAACCAGAATTTGGATTTGTGGCATTTCTTTTTTGAACCAAAGCCATTCCCGCCTTTTCTCTTAAGAGAAAAGACAATCATCACTAACTGGGAATGAGCTAATTGTACTTTCTAGTCCAGCACACAGGCTGAGGGAGGCTTGTGGAGAGACACACTCACTGGCTATTTCTGTACCAAAGGTTAAGTGTGGTGGTTTGCACCTACAATCCCAGCTACCCTGGAGGCTGAGACTGGAAGAGCATTTCAGTTCAGGAGTTCAAGGCCAGCCTAGGCAACTGTGTGAGACCTTGTCTCAGAGGAAGAAAAGATAATCTCAAGTCACTATTCCTTCACTTTCTGGTTTTTGAGACAGGATGTCATGTAGCCCAAGCTGGCCTCAAATTCACTATGTGGCCAAGGCTGGCCTTGAATCCTCCAGTCTCTGTCTCCTAAGTGCGAGGAGTATAGGCTGTACCACCATACCCAGATTCTTCAATGTTGGGGAGAAAAATCTCCATCCCCCCAGTTTCCAAAGACCTTTAGTGTGTGGCACGCCTGCTTCAGTACACACCCACTTCATGGCAATGGGATCAATTTCCTGTTGACTTGGTTTGCCCCAGGCACGTGCCAGCCAACCTTATGACTAACGCACACCTTGAAAAGCCCTAAATAGCCGACTTGCCATACTGGTTTTTTTTTTGGCGATAGGCCTACGGCAGGTTGCTCTTCCTCATCTAGCTGAGGCAGTTGATATGAGGTAAGTTTCCTGTTTATTCTGTACAGAGGCATGGATGAGGTTAGCTACTTAAATTCTACTTCTGTGTCAGAAACCCAAAGAAGGCAGTATCTACAGGGGTGGCAGGGTGGAGGGGGGGAGGCAGGGCAGGAGTGTACCTAGGCTGCACAAAGCCTCGGCCTTAGTCTCCAGCACTGGTATTGTATAATCCCAGCACTTGGGAGGTGGAGGCAGGAGGATTAAAGTCATTCTTGGTCAGTTAGTGAGTTCAAGGCCAGGCTGGATGGCATGAGACCATCTCTCAAGACACACTCACACACACACACACACACACACACACACACACACACACACACACACGGGGGGGGGGGGGGGGTTCTAGGAAGGCATAATAAATAACTCTGCCTTATAACTGCCCCTGTTCCTGTTCTCTGTGGTGCAAACCACACTTACTGAGAGGCAGTGCAAACAAGCCTAAGTGTTGCCCCAAGCTTTCCTACTTAGACCACATTTCAGAGAGTACCTGAAACTCTATGTAAGCCAAACACCAAAGCTACAATACCTCTCTCTCCAGCTAATCGTGTGGAGGGTTGGGCTTGCGGGGGAGGGGCTTCCCCTTGCACAGGGCCCCAAAGACCCCAACCACACCTCTGCCAGGACACCATGTTGCAGGAGAGTCACAAATCCAAACACACCTCACCACACCCTTTCTTCCAGAAGCGCAGTGGGGTGTACTTGAGTTGCCATCAGAACTTCAGAAGCGGGGATGGGGATGTGGGGGAGTGGGGGGTTGGGAGGGTTGGGGGGAGAGGGAATGGGGGGCCCAGGGTGAGGGGAGGGGGCCTGGGGCGGGGGAGGAGGTTTTACTTCTTCTCTCTCCTGATGGTCAGCCCCCCAAACTCTGTCAGTGACTGATGCCTTCAGCTAAAGTCATGTTAGAATGAAGATCTTCCCAATAATGATAAGGCTATCAATGTATTATAGCAACAACAAACCCAGGCTGTGATTTTTCCAATAAGCCACAGTGTACACAGACAATAATACTCCAACAATATAAGAGGTTATTCATTAAAATTAGCCTCCCTAGTTCATACACTAAGTCCCCTAACCCTCTTTCCCCTTCCAACCAGTTCCTAGAAATATTCTGAGTGTGCTCCATTTGTCTGTACATCTAGTTGATAGTGTCTTCTCCCATCACTCTGCATGTTTTTGAAAAGATTTTATTTTTATTTATGTGACATCCAGTTGTCATACATACATGTGTGTACGTGCATGAGTGTGTGTGTGTGTGTATGTACTGAACCTGGTACTCACCAATTGGATGGACTAGCTGGCTGGCAAGCCCCCACAGATCCTATGCTTTCTACTTTGCCAGCACCGGGGTTTATAGGCATGGGCCACTTCGTCAGCTTTTGACAAATGATCTAAGCTCAGGTCCTCGTGCCTACAGAGCAAGGACTTTACCCACAGTCACCCCTCCCCCAGCCCGCTCCCAGAAATACTCTGCATGTATCCAGTCACATGTATGACACAGGTCGGATGTCATTGTCTTTGCTTCTCAGCCCATGTGTGAGTACATCCTGAGTGTCCTGCACTCGCTCCCACCTGGACTGTCTCTTTGCTTGTTTTTGAAACCTCATTTGCTTAAGAAGACAGCTTGTACTTTGGGGACTGTAGCATCATTGCCTGGTTTCCTGTTCACCACAGCAGAGCACGAGGGTTGGCCTGGCTCGAGGGTGACTCAGATGCCATGACCCACTCTCTGGAAAACAAAGGGGGTTTCCAGCCTTTGTACTGCAAGAAGCTGAGCCTTAGCAGCACTAGCAGGTCACTGTGAGGCAACTTGTGTTAGTAAGATACAAGCTCACAGAGCATTGTTTGTCTCCGAAAAGACAGACAGATATTTATCAGCAGGTTCATACTAAGCTTTGCAATTAGAGGCTATTGAAGCCATGCATGTAGCTCAGTGGCAGAGCATGTATTTAGCGTGTGCACAGCCCTGTTTTTTATTCCCAGCACCACCCAAAGAAGAAAGGCATTAAAGCTTTTGTACACCTGGAGAGTGTCACATCCGGCCTCACCTACCTGCATTCTCTCTCATCTGGTTCTGTCACTCACAGGTTTATGGCTACTGGGAGGGTTGGCTCAGGTGCAGTAGAGCCACAGCTGTGAGTCAAAAAGGAGACCACAAGGGTTGGAGCTGAAGCTCAGCGACATGCCAAGTGCATGTGTTTCAATCCCCACAACTGAAAAAAAAATAAAAAAGATTTTTATGTGCACATCTACTTACATGCATGCACGCACGCACGCACGCACACACACACAAGCAGACAGACAGACAGACACATATGCACAGGCACAAGCAGACAGACAGACACATACACAGACACAAGTAGACATACACACACATACACACAAGTGGATAGACAGACACACAGACATAAGCATACAGACACACAAGCAGAAAGACACATAAGCAGACAGATAGACAGACAGAAACACAAACAGACACAATCAGATAGACATATGCATACAAGCACTCAGACAGACACACAGACACATACAAGCAGCCAGACAGACACACAGACACATACAAGCAGATAGATAGATAGACACACAAACACAAGGAGACAGACACACACACATGCAGGCACAAGCAGACATACACACACACACACACACACACACAAGTGGATAGACAGACACACAGACATAAGCAGACACATAAGCAGAAAGACACATAAGCAGACAGACAGAAACACAAACAGACACAATCAGACATACAGACACATACTAGATAGACACACAAACACAAGAGGACAGACAAACACACACACACACACACACACACAAAGATGAATCCAAGAAAAAGCAAGCCATCCAAAGGGGGAGGATCCAAGAGAAAGGTTCTCGTAGATATAGCTTTTGCGTTGATTTCTTCTGAATCCTATCAGACCGCGATTGTGACTTGCTCTAGTGTAAACATAGTTATAAGTAGGCTTCTGTCTGTGTGATACAGTGTAGCTTTATGTCCTTCAGGAGAAAGGTGACTGAGCAGTGTGTGCACATGTGATACTCTGTGATGTAGGTGTTCGTCATGTATGGAAGTCAGCTTTTCCATGCAGTACCTTTTCTATTCATAAAACGTTCTTGGAGGGGCTGAGGATGAGGCTCCATCAGTGCAGTGTTTATCTCCAGTGTCCGAAGGCCTGGGTTTTACGCACAGCACCCCAGAAACTGGGAGCAACGGTGCACACCTGTAATCCTAGCACTCAGGAGGTGGAGGCAGGAGGATCAAAAGTCTAAGGTCATCCTTACAGTGAGTTTTTCCAGTATGGGACACATGAGATACTGTCTAAAGCTTAAAAGTCTAGCACTTCAGAAATACTTCATATGCATGTGTGGACATACTTCCAGCTTGCAGGCTGTTGATGGAGAAAGCACACTACGCAGCAGAGAAGCTGCTGGACACAACCAAGTGGCCAGGCATCCTCTGGGTCAGTGGGCCCTGCCTTCACAGAGTCGGAACATGACTAGAGAGGAGCACCAAGGGTCACAGGTACATAAAAACCAGGCATCAAGGGTCACAGGTACATAAAAACCAGGCATCAAGGGTCACAGGTACATAAAAAATCTTGTATCGGATCCCAGTTTTTACACACTCACTATAAAGAATATTTTTAGGGACAATTTGAGAAATTTTAGCATTTACAGCAAATTATATAGTATTGGGAATATAATTATACAGTTTAATTTGGTTAACTATGAGAGGTGTTATTTTGAATCTAGAAGACTGTTTTTATTTTTAAAACATGTGCACTGCGCTACAAAACAAAACAAAACAACAGCAACAACAACAAAACAACTCAGGGTTGTTTTCAGCCTGGAGTTTTCAGTCTTTAAAAGGAAGGTGACAAGACCAGGTTTATGTGGCTGTGTTGCTGTTTCGTTTTTGTTCTGGCTACTTGAAAGCAGGTGGCATTATTGACAAGTAGGGGCAGATTTGTCAGGAGAAAGAAGAACAAATTGAAATGTTTGTGGACACACTTACACACTCACACACTCACACTCACACACATGCCTCCTGTGCTGCCTCTGTGAGTGGTGAGTTCTGCTCAGTCAGCAGGCACAGGTTGGGCCTGCATTGTGTAAAGCCAGGCTTCTTGCTCCACAGTGTGGGGAGCCCTCTAACTCACATGCTATCTCACTCACTGGAGACATGTGTGGCAAGGCACCGTGAAATGTCAAGAGAGACACGTATGTCCTTGTCTGCATCACGTGCTCCACGCCTCCCAAGATTAGAGACCCACTTCAGATGTAGCAGGAAGCTCTGCATTAATATTGCCAAAGGACTCACATGTGGGTGGGAAGGCCGATGAAGTGTTTAGGGGCTTTTAGTTCCTCCAGGCCCACAGACCTTGGAGCTATGCCTTTAACTTCCAAGGAGTACCCCAAGAGGGAGAAGGTATAAACTGAGGCCCCAGCTTCTTGGACTGTACAGTGTGGAACAAACCTTGAGATTCACACACAGTGTCCATGGATGTTCTCAGCACCAACCAAGAAACAGTTGATTAAAATGAAACCATAAAGCCGGGAGTGGTGGTGCACACCTTTAATCCCAGGACTCAGGAGGCAGAGGCAGGCGAGTCTCCTTGAGTTAGAGGCCAGCCTGGTCTACAAAGTGAGTCCAGGACAGCCAGGGCTGTCACACAGAGAAACTCTGGCTCACAAAACAAAACAAAACAAAACAAAACAAAACAAAACAAAACAAAACAAAACAAAACCCTGAAGCCCATTTCTGCTGGCCATGGTGGAACACACCTGAAATCCTAGCACTCACGGTGAGGCCAAGGCAGGAAGACGCAGAATCGGAAAACCTAGTAAGTCCTGCTTAGCCTACTAGTGAGACTGTCTCTCCAAAGAAAGCAATAAAAGCAAAGGCAAATCCCCAGTTTGTCCTCACTTCTCCCATGCTTGGGCCACAGGCACTCTGGGTTCTGCTGATTGAAAAGATCACACCCCTCTAACTGTTCTTCAAGGTTTTGCTGAGAGGGTTGGGTGTTCCAAAGGTGCTGGGGAGTGGGTGGGCACCAGCTGAGCGTGCCAGTGTTGCTGACAGTTCTCTGGGCAGGCAGGGATGCCCCCTTCCACCAGTTAGCAGTGCACTGTGGATTAGGAGGGTCAGAAAGGATGTCTTTAAATAGATTTCCTTTTTTGTTTGTTTGGTTTGAGGCTTGGTGATGGAGGTCACTCTGGGAAAAGCCTGGAACGTAAGCAGAAGGCTCCGGGTAAGCCCTGGCTCACATTTCCCCACCATCACGAGCCTTTCCACTTGGCGGGGTTGGTGGCGGGGTGAATAGGGGTGGTTAGGCAGGGTAGAAAAAAAAGAGAAACGGAAAGAATCAGCGCAATGAAGTCATCACAAGCAATACTATTAAAATGTGTCTCAGGACTGAGAGTGTAGCTTAGTGGTGTCACTCACTCAGCATGTGCGGGGCCCTGGGCTCCAGTTTGAGTTCCACAAGCAAAAACAAGGGGTTCTTGGTTTGTGAGCAAGAAGTCAACTTATCCAAGGCCCTAGATAGTTAAGTCCTTCATCGGACATTTGGTAATTTGCATAGTTTGGGGGTGCGTGTATGTGTGTGTGTGTGTGTGTGTGTGTGTGTACTTAAAATAGTGTGTTGCCTTGCATCCCAGATGAGCCTTGAACTCACAGTCATCCTTCTGCCTCAGTCTTCAGTGTTGGAATACAAGTGTTCATCCTCATGCCCAGATAGCTTTGGCATTTAAAATAAATTATTTGGCTTACCAGAGCTCTGCAACTACCCAAGAGCTGAGCTCACCAGGGCAGGGTGCTGACTCAAACAACTTCATGCTGAAGTTAGCAGGTCTGAGGTTTGTGAGAAAATTGAATGAACCCATCCCAGATGTACAATTACAGGAGAAAAATGTGTGTGTGTGTGTGTGTGTGTGTGTGTGTGTGTGTATGTGTGTACACACAGGGCATTTATGTATAATAGAAATATAAACTTGCATAAATTTAATTATAATTTTGTTTTTAAAATGGCTAAAGAAAAAGAAGGGCAAAACTGATGTGGTGTATAGTTCCTTGGACTTAAACATTTGGGAGCACCCTGTGCTACTTTACAGCAGAAACGGCCTTGAGCACGGAGGGAGCCCTCCACGAGCATCAGACAAGCCCTGCTTGGGGCTCCTTCAGGACACTGCAGGCTGCAAGAGCAGGAAGGGTGGGGCTGGGTGGGGTGGGTAATTTAGCTTCTGAGCTTTACATCACCATGTATTGCCTCATTCTTCTGTATCTTGTCACCTAAGTGTCCATAAAGGTGGCATCTCCTTGTAGTGATTATACATCACACAGTGATGTCACCTGGTCCAGTGTGAGCAGGAGCTATCTCATTGTTATAAAGCCCTCTTTTTAATTCCCGGTTCTTCACGAGTTTTGCTGACAGGCATGTGGTCAAGTGCTGTCATCTAGTGGCCAAAGTAAGTATAACTAAGAAATAGAGTCCTGAAAAAGATTACTCCAGCCCATTGATCCTGGACACATGATCATCTACAAAGTTCAAGTGAGAGAGCCCAGTCAAGTTAAAAAGAAACACACACACACACACACACACACACACACACACACACACACACACACACACACACACACACACACACACAC
>OU015755.1:44124910-44136924 GCA_907169655.1 Acomys percivali
TGATGCAAGAGGACCAGGAAGTGACAAGTGGCATGTGATCTGCTCTGCAAAGTGTGAGGGGAGCCAGTGGTTCGTGCTGCCTAAACAGGAACGGAAGCAAGTTCTCTGAAGGCTGGTTCCAAAGCAAAGACGGAGTTGCTCTTACAGAGTGTGGGAATATATTGCTTCTGAAAAGCTGAGTCTATCTGCAATGGTTTCTAAGAAGCAAAAGGTTGGCGTATGCTCGGTCAAGTAAGAAAATTGCTTTTCAGGCTCTGACTTGTGCCTCTGTTTATGAGAAAATATATCTCTAGGCCCTGAAATTGTGTAATGGGTGCAAATTTAATGCTGGTATAAAATTATCTTTGGTGTCAGCAAGTAGGGTAACTGGTTATTTCTTAGAAAACCATCACGATGGGATTTTTAAAATGTAGTCATATTTTTTTTTTGAAGACTGTGCCTTTACATTACCAAAATGATCGGCTTGAAAGAAAATGCAAAAATGTAGTTGGGTTAGTCATGAAAGGAACATGGTAAAAGCAAGGTCAAGACAGTTAACTAATCCAATTTTTTTTTCTTCTTTTCTTGGAGTACTGAGACTTGGTACGGTTGTGTGTGTTTTTAATTCCCTTATTTGAAGTAGATAAGGCTACCCTCCTTCTTACATTATAAATGCATCTGTACTGCCCCCCTCCACTATGAAGAGAAAAAATAGGTTTCTGTTTTTCCTTTTTCTTTACACT
The DNA here is from genome assembly GCA_907169655.1 of Acomys percivali. Taxonomy (NCBI): domain Eukaryota; kingdom Metazoa; phylum Chordata; class Mammalia; order Rodentia; family Muridae; genus Acomys; species Acomys percivali. Next base: position 44,125,633 of record OU015755.1, read on the forward strand.
ACTGAAAACTACAGCAAATCTCAAACGGTGGAGTTTTGCTGGCTCTTCATGGTTGGACTAGAATTGTGCCATGTTTAGAAGGAAAACTTTTTAAGTTGTAATTTTGGGTGAACTTTTGAAAAGACAAAACATGTCAAGGCATATGCTGGTTTCTTTCACTCAACCGCCAGCTAACAGGAAAGAGACAGATGGTTCCCTGGTCATCTTAGGTTCCTCTGTCTGGGTCCTGAGACTTAACCCCAAGGAGTGAGATTTTTTTGTGTTATAAATTTTGAATCATTTTCATTTGGCATCGCAGTGACTCTCAATGGACAGCCTACCACCAAGGACAGCTTTCAGTGCTCTGCTCCTATCTAGGTGTAGTGGGAGATGAGGAGCCTCACTCTTGACTTCCCTGGGCAGCAGGTACACAGTCACATTGCTTGTAGTTCAACAGAGTTCAGACACATTTCAGGGGTGTGTGTGTGGGGGGGGGCTCAAATGATTTCTAGAACTCTCTTTTCTTTTCCTGCCTTGGTCTGTGCAGCCCCAGCTAAATGACTTGGGGGAAAGTCAACATTTAAAGCTTTGATTAGGAAGCTCAGGCCTCATTTTAAATCTGTCCCTGTCAGAGAGTAGAAGCCATGTGATAAAATCTCCAGCTTCGTTCACAGCGAGAAGGACTGTAACATGCTTTGGAGTCTCTGCATAGTAAAACGAGTTTTAAATTCTGAAAGAAGGAAAAGTCTTGTGTGAGACTGGAACTCTGGCTTTTTTTTTTTTTCAGTTCTATTCTTCTGCCACTTCTCAGTGGCACCTGCTCATTTTCTAGTGTCTACATTGTAAAACATCTGAAATTGGCAATAAATCAGTTCAACCACTTTTTTAGGATACTTATACAATATGGGATAACTAATTGTGATTAGTATTAGTCTGCTTGCTTTATTAGTGTTTGGGAAGGATTAAAAAAAAAAATTTTGGTGCCAGGTGCATAAAGTAAATTGGAGCGAAATTAGTCTAAGTTTTGTTTCTGTTTTTAAATAGAAGGAGATCCCTTGCTTAAGGTGATCACTTTGGACGGTTTTTCTAATTTAGCTCTCTGCCCTGTGAAGCTTAGTTTTCTAGTGTTTGTATGGGGACCTACTCTGAAGAGTCCTCATGTTGTCTTGGCTATGAGTGGACTACGCATTATGTCTTTTCTCTGCATACGTGACATTTATGGATCCCACGTGCATCACGTCGACCTTCCTGCTATGGTGGTCACTGCTTCCCTGAAGCTACATACTCTTCCTTGTCAGTTCTTAAAACTCATATTTCCAATGCTTCAAGAGTCAATAGCTAATCATCCTGAATCTACGTGGCATGTGGATTACAGCTAGACCAGTTCCTACGTATAACTTTACATAGTATCTTGTGTAAAAATAGCTTTGGTTATTAAAATCATTGCAATAAAATACCTGCACTATAATATTGTGTGTTCTTTGGTACCTAGGTGATTTTTTTTTTAATGGATGGGCTCTTGTTTCACTTTTTAAAAAATATCTGAACATTTCTTAACAAACAAAGAGAGTGCACTGGTTTAGGCGCCATTCAAATTTTCTTTGCTGGGTTTGAATCTGCATTGAGGTCGTAGGCCTGGCAGGTTCAAACGCTAGGCTACATGAGAGAAATCACACCTCAAATCCGATGAATTTAGAAATCCCACACCATGTTGGTCACACTCCTATGGCATAACCCTTCCTGAAGACCATCCCTGCCCGAGTCCCTAACCACTGGTGGTTGGTGGTGGTGTGTGTAGCTGTGTGTGTATGCGCACACACACACACACACACACACACACACACACACACACACACACACGCACAGCCACACGTGATATTGAGACACTATACACCTTTGTGGTGTGGTGGAACCGGTGAGAATGTCTGATGTTAAAACATGTCCACTCAATGGCTCAAATGTGACTGTGCTTCGAGCCACTGAGCAGCCAAGCACAGTGAGGCGCAGGGGTGGAGGTGTGAGATCCGAAGTTTTCCCCATCATTTTTTCATGCTGAGTCTTGCCCCGCTGAAGTGTGTGTCTCTTAACAAAGTCAGAATGCAGGTGAGCTTCAGTCTTTGGTTTCTTTGGACTATAAATACCACTTTTTTTTCCTTCAAATATTTCTAAGTATAAACCTGCTATCTTGAGGTCCTGGTCTTTAAAAACTTTTTTTTTTATTATTAAATTTAAAGCTTTTCCACCGAGGTTCTAGTCTGTGGTTCTTCCTTCATGCTTTGGTACAAGTGCTTGATGAAGATGACGAGTTGCCTGAGTTGGAGCTGCCCTCATCCTGCCACTTGTCCAGACTCCTCCTCCTTGCGTTCATGAAGAAGTTGCTGACAGTGCTCAGCTCCAACCCCAGCTGCTGGGAAATGGTGATTTGTAATTCTTTGGACGGACGCTTATTTTCCTTAAATATTGCATGTAGAGTTCGACGTTGGACGTCTGTGAATACCAGCCTGGGCTTTTTGGGGGTGTTGCCTCTGTCCTTGCCGTGTTCCTGCTCTTTCCTTTTGCAGGCTGCAAAGAAATATGGAAGATGTTTAGAACAAATTCCCTTCGAGGGGATTGGTCCACCATTCCTCATAGCCTTCTTTCTGTCTGCTGACCCCTGACCAAAGCACCAAGGATGGCTGGGAGGAAGTGTAGTGAAAGCACAGATAGCAGAAACACAGGTGGAATTTTGTACACTCTATCTTAGGTAGGTCAGGTAGCTTGGTCAGGCCTCTGGCTAAATGAACTGGTAGGTCTGAGTTTTTCTTCTAAAGGAAAATTTAATTCTTAAAAAAAAAAAAATTATTTACTTATTATTTATATAATGTTCTGCCTGAATGTACACCTGCGCACCAGAAGAGGGCACCAGATCTCATTATAGATGGTTGTGAGCCACCACATGATTGCTGGGAATTGAACTCAGGACCTTTGGAAGAACAGATGGTGCTCTTACCCTCTGAGCCACCTCTCTAGCCTGGGAAATTTGATTCTTAAAAAGTTATATGTGTGGGTGTGTGCACATGGATGCAGGTGCCAGTGGTGGCAAGAAGAGGAAGTCTGACCCCCTGGACCTGGAGTTACAGGTGCTTGAGAACCATTGACATAGCTTTCGGGAACCAAACTCAGGGCCTCTGGAAGACCAGTAAGTGCTCTCAACCTCTGATCCATTTCTATAGCTCCTAATTTGAACTTTAGGGTTTTTCTTTTTAATTCTTAAAATTGTATTTCTCTATCTGTGTGTCTGTATGTGGCTTGTGTGTGTAACTCCATCACACTCTGCTAACTTCACACTATTTTTTTGGAACATACTCTATTGCCTGCCAGCACGCAACTCTCTGGCACTCTGTCTCCCAGAAACCGTGAGTGAAGGCAGAGGCAGAAATTAAACACCATTTGGCATTCTGTAGGGAAGACCCAGAGTCAGACAGCGGCAATTGAGAAGTGAGAAAGCTTCTCAGGAGGTGGAATCCAGTAGGTGGCCTGAGGACCTGGGTAGACAGAGTTTGGAATACTTCCAGGTTTCTGGTTAGATGGTGTCACATGGGAAAAGGAATTTTATGAGGGTGTAACTACTTATATATAGGACAAAGTGCATTGGAAGTGCTGGCTGGGCATTCTGTTAAAGATCTCCGATAGCTGGTTGTCCAGAAGACAGCAGGATGTATGGAGCCTGGAGCTCAGGGGAGAGGTCTGAGCTAGAAATACAGCCTTGGAAGTCATTAGGGCTCTAGATGATAAATTATACAACGCATGCTTATGGAAAAGTAAATAACAGTATTGGGCGAAGGCTCTACTTATCTATCATTCAAAAGGCAGAGCTAAGGGAAATCTATGCAAAGAGATGTCCATTTTCCAGCCAACAGGGAGTACAACCGAAGGACTTTAAGCAGGTCCTGGGTACGTGGAAGGATTCTGTGGACAGAGCTATCTGCAACCAGCATCTTTCAAGTAGCATCAGAGCAGTAAGACTCTCTTCCACAGGGGTCTTAGAAGGGGAGGGAGGTGTGTACGGGCCAAGGGCACTTAGAGAAACCTTACTAAATAGCCTCTTCCTCAAAATTCATGTTTCACACCTGTTTCTCAAATCCACTCAACCCCAAATCCTTTGTGGTGGCATATGTCTATTCATAAATCATTCAATGCTTATATCGGAGAAATAAATAGAGGTCAGTATATTTTGCTGGCCAAGGCCTCAAATGTTGTAGATGCTTCAGGGTCTGAAAACTTGGTGGTGAAACTCTGTTGGAGGAGGGTCTTTTCTAGCCTCTTTCTTTTTGATTCCCCTAGGGTGTCCTGGAAAAAATATGCAGGCTGGAAGCAGAGCTCAGAGCCTTATGGGGCTATTGGAGATGGTACTTGTAAGCGTGTGTGTCTACACCTGGAGAGAACTCTGCAGAAGTCAGGTGTAGTAGAACTTTGGTTTCTTTGAAAACTCACTCATGTAGATATTTTTGTTTTGTTTTAATTCCAAGTATGGGATATGAGACTGCCTTGGTTTACCCACAGCTGATAATTGCCTCGTGCAGGCTGTGGTCTATGCCAGCTGCAGATAGTTTGATTCTGAGGACTCTGCGAAGGTATGAATGTCAGAGTTCAGAGACAAGAAAAGGCTTTGAGAAGAGACCGATGGAGGAGGAAGAAGGCTGCTTGTTTGTCCTGCTGCCGTTTCCCATTTCCTGTTGCTGGACTGCTAGATATCCTAGTGACTGAAATTGGCATTTTCTCAATGAAGCTGATGACCCTAACCAGCCAGAATGAAGTCTAAAAATGTCTAAGTCCCCTGTCCCTTCTAAGCTTCTTTCTCTCTTACCTAGTATCAGGGAGTTGAGAGGGAGGTAGAGGCATTAAAGCATTTAACTAGAGTTAAAAAGTAATGCCTTCAGAGAGTAGCATGGAAGAATGGGGAAATAGTAGGACCCACAGGGTCCTGGAAACCTACAAGAAGAACTTTATGACAGGCAGATCTGGGTCCTGGCGTCCTCCTCAAACTAAGGCACCAGCCAAAGAGAATATAGGCAGTAAACTTCAAACCCCTACCAAGACCTAGCTGACGAACATGATATTCTCCACCGTTGTGTGGAGAATGAGATCTGATTCTTACATGAACTCTGGTGCCCCTTTTCTAACCACGCCCCCTGGATGGGGAGGCCTGGCAGCACTCAGAGGAAAGATAGCAAGTTACCAAGAAGAGACTTGATATTCTAAGAGCATATATAGGGGGAGGAGGTCTCTCTCAATCACAGACATAGGGGAGGGGAGAAGGGGGTAAGTGGGAGGGAAGGAAGAATGGGAGGAAACAAGGGAAGGGCTAACAATCGAGATGTAATACGAATAAATTAATAAAAAAAAGATAAAAAAAAAGTAATGCCTTCAGTCCTGGTTGCCAAATATGAAGGCCATGGTGTCAAGAGAAGAGAGAACAGACAAGCTCAGCGAGAGTCCTGAGGAGAAGAGGAACAGCCTGCAAAAACAAAGCCATGCTTCTGGAAGCGTCTATAGGACTACAGCTGTTAGAATCGTTGAGAGACCATATGTCTGAGAGAAATGCCTTGGGATCTCTATGGGATCTGGAGATGACCCAGGCCGGCATGGGAAGGCTCCAGCTGGAGGTGTGAGTTTCCACACAAGCGTGTGGGAGTTTGGGGAGGGGCACACGAGCAAGAAGCAGGAGGCCTGGGGACCCTGCAGCGCTGGGAAGGACTAACACAGAAAGGCACACACAAGATATGTATTGAGGATGGGAGGGAGGCAGAAATAGATTTGGGGGATACTGCAGATACATGAAGCTCCAGTATGAGTCCCCTCCAGGAAGGAGGCAAGCCAACATGCTTTCAGGAATCTGTGGCAAAATTACCTCAGCCAGATAGGTAGCTTTAATATGGAAGGGCGTGTAGTGAGAACCGTGCAGGACGCAGAATTAGGCATGAAGGATTGTTGTGCACATCAGGGAGAGGGGGAGCAAAGAACCAGGTGCAGGCGCAACACATCTGTAATGACAGCACTCAGGAGGAAGTGGAGGCAGGAGGATTGGGAGCTCAAGGCAGGGGGAGGGAATGGGGGAGGGCAGAAGCCTAATGTCTGGGGTCTTGCTTTGCGTACAATGTGCAAAGCAGAGACAAGTGTGTTTTCAAAACTGTGAGTCTGAGCGGGGCCCCTGGGCCCAAATCTGCCTATCATAATGTTCTACTTGTAGGTTTCTAGGACCCTCTGGATCCTTCTACTTTGCTATTCTCCCATGCTTCTCTCATCTAGAGTCCCAATAGGATGTCCTCCCCTCAAACTAAGGCACCAGCCAAGGACAATACAGCCGGTAAACTTTAAACCCCTACCCAGATCTAGTCAATGGACAGAACATTCTCTACAGTTGAGTGGAGAGTGGGGTATGACTTTCATACAAACTCTGATGCCTCATATTTGACCATGTCCCCTGGATGGGGAGACCTGATGGCACTCAGAGGAAGGATAGCAGGTTACCAAGAAGAGACTTGATACCCTATGAGCATATACAGGGGGAGGAAATCCCCCTCAGTCACAGTCATAGGGGAGGGGAATAAGGGAAAAATGGGAGGGAGGGAAGAATGGGAGGATACAAGGGATGGGATAACCACTGAGATGTAACAATAATAAATTAATAAAAAATTTAAAAAAGACTGTGAGTCTTCAGGGTGTGGGCAAGTCAGTTTGGAACCGGTAACTGATCAAATGCAGGTGTTTAACTCAGACCCCCGCAGCCCACCCCCAGCCTGGAATGTGGGAATGTTTTCCTGCTATCAGGAAATGCTTCTGCAGGGAATTTTAGGGCTTGTTTCCCTTGGTGGGGTGTATCTGGCTGCCCTCAAGCTTGTCTGTGAGCTGTCTCTGACCTACAATGGGATCACTGCAGGAAACGGAGAGCGAGAAGGAAGAATTGTCCATAGACGGTTGACATTGCTGGAATATGCGAGCACAACTATATTCCTGCCAGTGAAAAATTTCCATATTATAGAACTACATGACCAAGATATATGCAGCTTAAAAATAAACCAATGAACAAACAGTGTTCCAATATCAAAGATTCTAAGCAGCTTTGCCCTGGAACTCTATAAACGTGGTGTGTAGTGACACTCTAGAATCAGCTCTGAGCCAAGTCCTGAATATCACCTTGTCCATTTTCCTTCATTAGTGACCCAAAGCTCCTTCCAGCATTGAAAGTGTTGACTGGTGGAGCTGGAGAGATAGCTCAGCAGCTAAAAGCTCTTGCTGCCTTGGAAGGGGCTGGGAGTTTGGCTCCAAGCACTGACGTCAGGGAGCTCACAGCTGCCTCTAAATCCATCTCCAGGTGAGCTGACACTCTCTTGTGTCCTCTGTAGGCACTGTACTCAAGTGTGCATACCTGCACAAGACACACATGCTGCATACACACAAATCAAAAATAAAATAAGTTGGGGCCTGGAGAGATGGCTCAGAGGTTAAGAGCACTGGCTGCTCTTCCAAAGGTCCTGAGCTCAATTCCCAGCAACTACATGGTGGCTCACAACCATCTATAATGAGATCTGGTATGATCTGGTGCCCTCTTCCAGCCTGTTGGCACCCATGCAGGCAGAATAGTGTATAATCAATCAATCAATCACTCAATCAAAGAGTTGCTTTAGATCATGATGTGTTTGTTTGTTTGTTTATAGACAGGGGTTCTCTGTGTAGCCTTGGCTGACCTGGACTCTCTTTGTAGACCAGGCTGGCCTCGAACTCACAGAGATCCACCTGCCTCTGCGTCCCGAGTGCTGGGATTGAAGGCATGCACCATCACCTCCTGGTGATCATGATGTTTAAAAAATAATAATAAAAAGATAAAATAATTCTAAAGTGTTCATAGACTTGCCCAAAAGTGTATCCAGGAATCTGTTTGGGAAGGGGTGAGCGTGGGTATTATGGTCTGGGGGACATTTACAAAGCCAGATGGACTTGGAATGCCTGTTCCACAAACCTAGACTCAGAAGATACACAGTGGATAGGTCTGGGGCCACTAAAGACACATAACTCTGTGCAGGTTCCTTACCACGTTTGAGCTTAATGTCCTCAGTTACAGTGTGCTTCTTGTTTCCCAGGATTTAAGATAAGATCATATGCATAGATGTGATTAAAACCATGGGCTCCTAGGAAGGATTACAGAAGCCAGGGGCTGGAGATGTAGCTCGATGGCAAGCATCAGGCCCTGAGTTCAATCCCCACCACTGTAAGCTGTTGCTGTTGTTGTTGCTTTTTTTTTTTATATTAATTTACCAACCTTTCCTTTCTTCTTAAGTCAGTATGCCAGTCAGACACTACCTACGGTACTGTCTTTGCTGACTCTAACTTCTGTCATGAACTTCATGGATCCTGGACACCTCTTTAGCTGAGCAGACAGCATTGCAAGGCCTCTGAGGACTCCGAAACTACCGCTCAGGGTTGGAATGCCTCCTCTGGCTTCCAAAGTCGGCTGTGACCCTAATTAAACAATAGCCAAGGCAATCCGTCTCTCTGTCTCAGCGTGCAGCCATTGTACCGTCTATGACCTTCAGGGATTTTCATTCTTTATTATTATTGTCTATTTGTTTGGGGCAGGATTTAATTGCTCAGGCTGCCTGGGCACTAGGTGTGTAACTGAGATTGAGGATCTGAGAACTTCTACCTCTCACGTGTGGGGGTTAAGCGTATAAGCGCCACCACATCTCATTTATCTGGTTCTGAGGGTAAGGGCATAAGTGCCACCACATGCCGTTTATCTGGTTCTGAGGACTGACATTGGTTTCATGAGTGGTAGACAAGCCCTCTACCTACTGACTACATCCCCAGACTCCTTTGTGGTTTACAAAAAAGAGCAAATAAGCCCAGGATCGTGTAGTTCACACCTGTACTCCAGGTTCACACCTGTACTCCAGTCCAGGCAACACTGGCCTACAAGGGGAGAGTCTGCCTCCTGCCAGTGAACAAGTAACAATAGCAACAACAAAATAAACAAACAGCGGTGCTGCAATCAGCAGTCTGGGTTCAACCTCACCCAGATGAAGGTGGTAAAACAAATTCTCGCTTCTCACAATGGCTCGAATCACCTACTAGAAGAGCTTAAAGCAATGACATGCACCACAGACTCCAGAAACAGTTCAACACTGTGTCCTCCTTAGACCTCTGAACCATTAAAAACAAACAGAGTCTGGAGAGACGACTCAGCAGCTCAGGGCAGGTACTGCACTTGTAGAGGACCTGAGTCTGATTCCCAGAGGCCAGGTTAGAAGGCTCACACCTCTAAGTTCAGCTCTGGGCCATCTGTCACCCCCTTCTGGCCGCTGCAGGCAACTGCACAGACATATACCTACACAAAGACATACACGTAAATCTAAAAAAATTTTTAAAAATCTTAAAATATATGTGCACACATACATGTGTTTACATGGACATATGTGTGTGCTTGCTTTCTGGAGCTGAGCCTTTACTTTGGGATTATGGGTATAGAACAGCTGTTTGAAGGCACTGGTTAGTCCTAGGATATTTCCCTCAGGGTTGGCTGCTTCACACAGGTTGTGGCTGCAGAGAAGGTCCTTTTCAGTGTCTATGTGCTGTAAATTGAAAGGGACCTTGGAGGTCACTTCATGGGGAAAACATCACTCTGCCAGAAGCTTGGGTTCTCCTGCAGAGCTAACAACATGCTTCTGCCAGCCTGGGCCACGTTCTTCAATGGGTAAAAGGAAGGCAGCTCCATGGCTTGGCCATGCCAACAACCACTGTGATGTCAGGGCCTGGCAGGCAGGGCAGACCCTGTCAAAGGCTGTCAGCCTCTGTGTAAGATGGACACCAGCTGGGCCTGGTGGCACAAGCCTGGAGTTCCAGCACTTAGGACGCTGAGTTATGGGGATGGTTGAGGGAGGCAAGCCAGGGCTACATTACAAGATCCTGTCTCAATCCATTCCCCAACCCGCAAAGGGAATGGATTCTTCTAGAATTGGGGTGTGGTCATCTCTCAGTTGGGCAGCCTCTCAGTTCCATATCCCCTGGTTTGTCTCACTGTTCTTATAACGCAACCTCAGTATCAGTCCTTAGTCCTGTAGGCAGAGAGAAGCTTGACGTGGGGCAGACTATGAAGAGAAGACCGTTTAGCCTCCACATGGAAAAGAAGAGATTAGGAGCTGAGGGCATCATGTACACATACCTACACACACACACATAATTTAAAAATATTTAAAAAGCCCTTCAGTCATCGAGTGCCCAATAATAGGTATGTTTCCACCGCTATGATGTTTGTTCTACAAGCCAGTCAGGATATATAGCTGGCCTGATGAACTACATGCTTAGTTTGCATTTTAGCTCGTGTAGGTCTATTGTGAATTGTAAAATTTATTGATCCACTTTTTATAATTAATAGCTATATTCACAACAACTAAAAATTATAATAAAAAACCCAGAACTATAAAAACCTCAGCTTCCAGGCCAGGGAGACGACTCAGCAGGTAAGTGCTCTCACTCTACAAGTGTGGGGTCCCGGGTCTAGATCCCCAGCACTCACTTAAAAAGATGAGTATGGCCACATGTGCCTGCCGCTCCAACGCTGTGGGGTCAGGAGAAGTGCTAGAGCTTACTGGTTGCCAGTCCAGCCTCAGGTTCAGTGAGAGACTGTCTCAAAGGAATAAAGTGCAGGACTCTGGATGTCTTTCTTTGACCTCCAAGTATACTATGAATGTGCACAGTCCTGTACACATACGCATAGGCAAAAATATACATTGAAATAATTTCCTATAGTTAGTTTCAAGTGAGTGAAGCTTGCCTTGTTTGGATTTCTGGAAAGATAGCTATATAGCCTTACCATAAATTTCTATAATATTTACTAAAAATGAACCTTCTGAAGCCCAAGAAGAAAGCTCAATGTCTGTTCTGTCTCATTACTCAAGGGTCTTGATACTATGACCTCAACCAGTCTACTTCATTCTCCTCACCGCCCTCCCACGGCCCATCACTCCCACCACGCTGCTCACAAGTTGCGCCTAAGCACACGAAATACCTTCTTTACCTAAGCTATTCCCTCCATCCAGAAGGCCATTTTTTTCCTTCTTTGCATACAAAGAATTCTTTAGATAGGTAAGGCCAAATTCCAGCATTTTCCTTTTTCTGCACCTTCTCTGTCCCAGGGAAAATTGCTGTTTCCTGTGATGACAGAACTCCTCTCCAATTTAGTTAACTCCCCACCAATCTCTCCCACTAGAGTGGAGACAATTTCTTGCATGGAGAAGAAGAAGAAGAAGAAGAAGAAGAAGAAGAAGAAGAAGAAGA
>OU015755.1:44139010-44153748 GCA_907169655.1 Acomys percivali
CAGTTTTGTGAACTAGACTCAAGGTAGGGTCATCTGGGAAGAAGAATAGCAGAGGAGAAAATTCCTCTGTGAGATCAGCATGTAGGAAAATCTATAGGAAATTCTCCTGATTGTCCAGCCTAGTGTGAGCACCCCTGGCCAGGCGGACCTAGGTTCTGTGGGAAAGCAGGCTGAGCAACCTATCTGTGGTAAGCCGTAAGCAGCACTCCGCATGGCCTCTATTTCAGTTTCTGTCTATAATTCCTACCTTGACGTTCCTTTGTGATGGACTGTAAGCTGTAAGGTAAGATAAACCATTTTCTCCCCCAAGTTGTTTATCATATAAGCTGGGCTGGCCTGGAACTCATAGAGATCTGGCTGCCTCTGCCTCCTGGGTGCTGGGATTAAAGGCGTGTGCATCACCATGCCTGGCTCCCAGTTTGGTTTTGGTCAGTATTTTATCACAGCAATAGAAAGCAAACTAAGACCACCAGATGAAAGAAAAGCAGGATTCTCTTTCTGGTGAAATGACACTGGTGATCAGGGTGCTGTTCCCAGTACAGGCTGACTAACAGTCCGACAAGACGCGCCAACACTTGCCCACCCCCACCTGCCTCTGGCCTGTGCTTGGTGCCTTTTCTCATAGTCTTGGCTGACAGACAGATTGGCCCCCCTGTTCTTGGAGTTACTTCTGTTTCTCTAACAACAAGGATGAGTGGGTTTGACCCCTTACATTGATTCTTTAGGGATCCAGTGTCCTTGGAGGCAGTAATTGGCTGGGGTGGGGGGTGGGGCTGGGGGTAGGGGAAGACTGACTACCACACCATAACAGTTGCTCCGTGGGTAAAGGATTACCCACATGCCCAGCTTCCCAAGGCAGGGTCACAAGGGTTAGTCCATACCAGACCCACTCCCAGGACACCTGCTCAGTTTTATTTTAAAATTATCTTTCAGTTTTACCCCAAACCCCCATGCACTTTTGCAGAGCATCTAAGCTACTATTCAGTTGTCTGTCTACCCACTCCCATGCCAGCATGCTTTCAAAAGCACAAAAACTGGTCATTATTTCACAACTGGCCACAGCTGCCTTTAGGCCCTGTTGCCCGAGGCCCTTAGCCTGCGCACACACAAAGTCTCCCATCAGTACTTTTAAGGTTCCTATTTTGTGTCCATGTGCTTAGCCCAGTGCCTGGTGCGTGAGAGTCCCCAGGTGCTCAGTGCTTGGACAAATGAAGGGCTAGGAACATGCTGAAGGATTGGCTCTAGTCCTTCTCAGACTTTACACATATAGGAACCTCCTGGGGGATGCTGTGAGAATACAGACTTAGATGCAGGAAGTCAGGGCTGATCCCAGAGTTCCCAGGTGGTGCTGATGCTGCTGGTCTTTAAACCTCACTCAGAGAAGAAAGGATGCACTGAATCAAGATGGCTTTCAAGTTGGAAGAGTGTGTACCCAGAATTAGCCATTCTTATGGGGGGAGTGTTTTGAAATCTTGAGTGAACTTCAGAATTGAAAGAGATGAAAAGAAGTTAGAGATTTTTATTATATACATACCCTGTGCACACTGAGCAAGGCTATGGACCAGTCACTATTAAATTCCCAGCACCAGCTTTTGAAAACCCACGGACTTAGGCAGCTCAGCTGGCCTTCAACTCCTTCCTGACCCTCTTGTCTCAGCCCTAGACTACAGGGGTTGCAGGTATGCACCACTACACCAAGCTGCACCCGGGAATCTCCTAATGCATATCCTCTCCTCTTTGCACCAATTTGATTTTTCTCTCCTGGAGGAATGTGAAATGCATAGTGCTTTTCTCTCCATCACTGAACCCAGAGCCTGGCAGATGCTTTTGTTGCTGGTGGGAAGATGTTGCTGAGCTTGGGGAAGAGAGAAGTTCAGAACCAAGACATCCTCAGACAATAAAAGGTATGGGCAGCTCTTGCCTATAGTCCCAGCTATTGGGTAGGTGAGGACAAAAAGACCAGAGGTTCGAGGCTAGCCTTGACTGCAGAGTGAGTCGGAAACAGAGGGATTTTAGCCAGGGTTGCATGCGTTTTGCTCCTGCTGCCCTGAGTTCAGACTTAAGCCTATCTGGTTCCCTAGATCTTTAGAAGCACTCTTTTGCTACACCTGGACTTCTTCCTGCATCGCACATTGGGCTCCCGGAAGAAACAAATGAACAGAGTGTTGTCTCCCTCTGCTAGACCTAGTTCCTGGACACCTGTGCAGGTCAGCCCTTTGGGTCAGTCCTGAGTGGACTGCACCCGACCTTCTGTCTTTCCTCATACTCTTTCCACAACTGACTACTGTTCCCTGACAAGGCTGGTATCTGGTAAAGACCAAGTCATGCTAAAATGACAATACAGAATGCTCAGGGTTTATTTGAATAAAAGTGGGTTAGGGAACCAGACCCAAACAAAACAAAACAACCTTAAACAAACAATAACCTCTCCAAACCACCACCTTCCTCCCCAATGTTTAAACTATTGAATATTTAATGTTGTCAAAAAAGACTATGTATCATGTGTATAAGATCTGAAAAGGTGACAAAACGAACTCTTAAACTCATCCCCCACACAGCAGGAGAATTTGAACACAACTACCGTATAAAGACGCAGGGAATTCATGCTTTTTCTTTGTGTGATGCTAGGGATACAACCAAGGGCTTGCTTAGACTCGAAGCATTCCACCACTACTGAGCTGTGCCCCTCCCCTGGTGCCCCCCTCCCCCCCGTCATCTATCATTTACCTACCATCTTCTATCTACCATCTGTCTTCTATCATCTATTGTCTGTCTATCTACTCACCTACTGTCTTCTACCCACCTTCTACCTATGCACCTACTCATCCATCTATCTATCTTCTATCGAATCTATCTATCATCTATTTATTTTAATTACCTTTTGAGACCTTTCTATGTAACCCCAGCTGGTCTTGAACTCATGATTTTCTCTGTGTAGTCTTGGCTGTCCTGGAACTTGCTCTGTAGACCAGGCTGGCCTTGAACTCACGAGATCCACCTGCCTCTGCCTCCTGAGTGTTGGGATTAAAGGCACATGCCACCACTGCCCAGCCCCATCAGTGTTTTAAAAGAAGAGTTTGTATGGTATATCCATACATCTCTAAACATACTTGTTTGGCCTTGCTTACTTTTGAATTTTGCCTTCTATGAGAACATTCTGATTCATACATTTGGGCTATCTAGTTTTTCTTTGCTCTTCAGAATAAAGTTTCCAGTAACAGTCTTTTCACGTTTCCAGGAATGCTATGAGTTTAGAATTATACAAAGGAGTAGAATTTCTAGACACGTGTGGACCCATGGTTATATGATGATGACAAATTTTTATAGCCAAGATGCTAATTTGTGCTCCCACAGTAGTGCATAGGTAGCGTGTATGTGTCCGTGATAACCCGTGCTGTCTCTCTCACCTTGTGTCACTGGCTTCTGGAACACAGGAAGTGGAACCCTACAGGCAGTACTTCTGTGGCAGGAGGCTACGTTGCCAGCTGCATAGGCCGTTACTTCCTGACCACCTGACTGGAGAGGCAAGCCTGAGCACTGCCGTCCAGACTGAGCCAAGCACTCGATATCTTGTCTAATCCTAATATAGGTGGACAGGACACTCAATGGATACAGAAGAGGAAGGTGCCCACTGGGCTTTGCCATGGTTACACAGTCATGCTAGCAGGCGATCAATGGCAGAATGAAACCTGGAAGGGACCTGAAGGCCAAATCCTTCATTTTACGTTTAAGGAGGTGGAGGCTCAGAAAGGTTAAATTACTTGACAAGGTCTAAGAGCTAATTACTGCGTGAACCTTTCTCTAGGGCACTTGATTCTTAATCTAGAGTTGCCCGCTCCTAGTAATTTAAGACAGAATGATGTCATATATGAATTTATCATAGAATGACTAAAATATTATATTAAAAAGACAGCGTGATGTGATTCATAATGACCTTAAATATTCAAGTAATCGATTTATTTTTAAAGGTAGTTGTTTAACTTAGCTGGCTGATGAGTTGGATAGCGTTCACTCCTTTGCTTATGGTGTGTTCACAGGAGTAATAGTCAACGCCATGAATGGGAGACAGAGACAACCTCTTCAATTATGGTTTCAATATGCAAAATTAACTACACGAAAAGACACAGGTCTCTTGAGGAAAATAACCCCCCAATTATCTCATTGATGATTCTTATTCTTGGATCACTTCCCCAGTAAAATGTGAGGGGTGTGTGTGTGTGTATGTGCGTGTGTGTAAAGAAAACTTCAAATTCATTATTGTTTCAATTTGCCTCTCTTTTATGAACACTCATAATTAAGCTACCCTAAAGCACTGGAGACCATGAGATTATGGTAGGAAAGCCCCAGTGAAATTCTTTAAAACGTAAGACTATTTTACACTGGGACATGGAAAACTAATTGGAAAGAGACCAATTTGTAGCAGAGATACTTAGTGCTCTCCGAGTGAGTGTAGTAATTGATCATGCAGAAGACTCTGACCCACTCACTACAGGAAAAAGTATCAAACCGAGCAAGGGACTCTTAGCGACACGCAGAGTCTGTGTACAGGAAGTGGCTCCCACAGCCTACAGGGGAAATGCTGGCTTATGTCTGCCTTGGGAATCCTGTCTCTCCACTCTTTCATCTCTACTCCAAAGAGCCATTCTCTATTTGAACTATTTCCTCAGGGCTGGAGATAGAACTGAGTTTGTCCTCAAATGCTTGAGCACTCTGAACTTGATCCCCAGCACCACATACATAGGGCATGTGGCATACCCCAGAACTCAGGGGGTGGAGGAAGGAGGATCAGAAGTTCAAGATCACCAAGTTCAAAACCAGCCTGGAATATATAAGCTCCTGTTTTTTTATTTTTTTGTTTGTTTCTTGTTTTTATGTTTACGTTTAACAACGTCTCTGGTAAGAATACAAAAGCCTTCTGTGCCCATGCCTTGTTCAATCTGAGGATAAGGCTTACCAGGTTTTTATTACTTTGGGGTGAGGGCTTTGGAGGGAGAGAACACCTAGTGATTTTGCCCAAGAATGCCGACTATACTGTACTGAATTACTTCTTGTTCAAGTTTTCCTCCTGGCAGTCATTTTAATCAGCACTTCTCCTATTTAATGAGCTTGTAGTGCCATTACATAATCACCCAGCGCGCCAGATTAATGATGAAAAGAGGAACTGATTTTTCCAGCTGCATCATTTGAAGTAAACGTTAACTTTCTTTCTGGGTCCTTCGTCTAACAGCATTAGCGTGACAAATATGTCTTTCTCTAGCATAAGTAATTAGAATTTAATCACTTTAACTGCATCTTAATTACCCCAAATGAATTGAAAGGACATTTAATAGCAAAGATTAAATTGCCTTAATGAACGATTTTTGTGACTCCATCAATACTGGAATCACAGTAGCCGCTCCTCACCCACTCAAGGCGCCTGCGGTGAGATACACGGTCACTAGGTGGCGCGCTTCGCACGCTGTATATTTAACCTGCCCCGCTAGGTGGCATGCTTCGCACGCTTGTGTATTTAATCTGCCCGCCTCCCCTCCCAATTCCTGTGTTCAAGAAGGCAAGAAAATGAAAACACATAGTTTGTTGTGTTCTTCTGACAATCTCTCTTTGGGACCATGAAACCACCATCAGATGTTAAAAGTAAGGATTGATTGCAGAAACTGCCCATTCATTCTCTTTACTCCATGACGTATACAAAGAATGAAGGGTGGCAGGCACATGGGTGCCTGATGAAAACTCGGCTGCTCTTGGACAATTGCCAACATACATGCAGAGCTTTTGTCACTTTTCACTCCCCCACCACTTCCCCTCCCCTCTCTGTGTGTGTACAGAGTCCTAAAATATCAGTACCAAGCAAATTTTGGAAGAGCAGAGCCAAAGGCATATGAGAACATCACCCTTGGAAGCACGGGTGGCCTTGGGCCTTTGAGCCTTCCCAAGGCATGGGTCCCAGAGGGCCAGGCTTACCCACAGAGCACATCTAATGAGATGGGCCTTCCCTATCAATAATTGTTTAAGCGAAACAGTGGATAGAGAGGTGCGGGCTTCATGTCTGTTACCACTCTGGCTGTTTCTTTGGAGCAGAGCAGTTAAAAGAAATCATGCTTATATATTTGAGAAGGAAGAATTGTTTCAAAAACGTTCCTTGAGAGCCTGAGATTAAAATATTTACTCTGTGATTTCAAGAGCTTTATGAGGCAGAGAACTTGTTAAATGGATGCTTAAGGCAGTGAACTCCATATTCTGGGTGCATTGACTGTGATCTGGAAATAACAACAGAAGCCTTTAGTGGAGGATATGCTTGGCCAGCGCCTTTACATTGGGGAAACTGAGTCCAGGGCATCAGTATCTTCTAGTGGAGTAGCTAGAGACAAATTAACCCCACTGCAGAAAGCAGCCTAGAAAGCCAAGGTAACTACTACACATCACATAGGCCCCCAGGCCCGTATGCACATTAAGATCACGTGGGAGCCTGGGCCACACCCCATTCAATTAGATTGGAATATCTGGGGTTGCAGCCAGACATTAGTTGTTTAAGTCTCTAAGTGATTTTCCACTGGAGTGAGACTTATGAGCCATTGGCGTGGGCAAGGAGTCTTAAGTGGGGACGTCTACCACAGCATGCAATACACACAACGTGAAAACTCGACTTAAAATCTCTCCTTATTCACTAGTATGACAAACCCTGTGAATTGTCCTCTAGACTTGAGCTCTGCCCAGCTGTTCTTTTCTTAGAGCGACACATTAAGTGAACAGAAATGTTGCAGAAGCTATTTGTTCCATTGTAACATCTTTAGGGAGAAACATGTGTGGATGATAGAACAGTAAGACTCTGGTACATGTTTGTATGTTTGTGTCAATTAGATTGTCACATGGCTGGCCTGGTGACCTGTCACCTTAGCAAGAAAGTAAGCTTTATCAGAGTGAACCTGTAAAAAAAAAACCTGTAAAATGGGTGAGATAGGAATGTATGATTGTGTACTAAACTCACTTACATTAGAAACAAGATTTTCCTCCTTAATGGGCTGTGAGGCTGATATTTTTCATGTAGGAATAACATGGTTGTCTTCTGAAGATGCCCACTCATTCAAATGTCAGCACACAGAAAATGATCTGTGATGCATATGGGCTGATCTTTTTTCAAAAATTAAAAATGGATTCTATAACAAGCATAACTTCATAAGATCTTTCTGTAGCTACCCTAGGTTGGACGCCATTCATTTTTGTCAAAATGTGCAAGTCTTAGCATTTAAACAGGGTCTGAAATGAAGCTAGTTGTTTCACCTTCAATTCACTGGGGTTGAGTTACAAAAAATGAACATATGTTGAAATACTCCATTATATGCAGCTTACTGGAGAACTCTGAGCATTATCACTTCAAGGACATGGCCGCCACTACCTATGATAGCTGAGGAGTGAGACACCTGGGAACCTCCTTCTAAATTACCTACAGCCATTAGAGTTGAATATTTCCTCTTCTTTACAAGGAAACCAAGAATGGATTTTACCGGTACGCCCTGTAAGAACTGTTGCTTGGGAGAACTTTGGGGACCAGCGTGTTTGATTAGCTGAATTTGCCACGGATGTGGAAGATGATGACATCAAACAGCTAGTGTAACAACCTCCTTAAAGACCTCGTAGATTAGAGATGACTATAGATTTTTTCCAGCACGGATCAAAGGGACTGAATTGAACGTTTTAGCTTAATGATCCAACTCCTGTCACACCCACGGGGACGAAAATTCCAATTTTATATGCTGGTGTGCACGTGCCATGCCACGTAGGAACAAACCAACCCACACCCGATCTTTGACGATGACGGTTTTGATCTTTTCGACGACCCAACAGGGCCAGTGTTTATTCCTGGAGAGACCTTCCGCACTCACAAACTTCGGAATATTAGCTATTAATGTTTCTTTGCTACAGCACGGGATCCTGTAAACATCCTAGCTGCATTTTAGAGAGCTGCTTTTTAGGCCGCTCCAAGCGGTGGGGCTCTGTCCAGGGTCCTGACTCTGGGCCCGGATTCTATGCCTGCAGGCTCCCACAGCCCTTTCACTTACCCCACGGGAGGGGAAAACAAAGGCTTTCAAGCTTACTGCCTGGGGGTTGCCTTCTGACTCACTCAGGCCAGTTTTCTGGGAAGCAAGTAAAACAAAGGAATTGTTAATCTGTGCAGACCATTCTGGCCCCACACTCTGACTTCAGACCACCAGGGTCACCTCTGCAACTCATCGCTCCTCTCAGGCAAAAAACAAAACGTCAGAGAGCATAAGTCGGGCATAGGATCGAAACATTCACCTTTTCTGGGCAGGTTAGAATTCTGGATGTAATTGGTAAGGAAGGAAATCATATCGCCCTTGAGGGTTTTCTTAGGCATCGTCTTCCACCTCCACTTTCTTCCTATTACTGCTTAGAAAACCTTTAGGACAAGGAGGTTCTAAAAACAAAGCCTGGGCCGGCACATCTAGCCCCTGTCCCCCGCCAGGCGGCCACTAGGGGGAGCACGCAGCGTCCTCCGCTTAGCCACCCCAGCTGCTGCAAAGCAAACCTAGGTTCCGAAGTCCGGGAAAGAAGCCCGGTCATCTCTGCTTCTGCCCGGGCTCGCTGAGGACAGAAAGCTTCGAAGACAGTCACATTGCGGGCTTGGGATGGCATACCTGTACCAAAGCGGCTGGCTTTGGAGTGACCCAGTACCCTGGCCCCTGGACATACACTGGAAATGACACACAGGATTATCCAATGCTCTCCAGACTACATTTTGGGGAGACAGAGATAGGTGGGCACCTTCCGAAGAGGCCATGGGGTTTGTTTCTGGTGGGTGTTCTCTCTGTGCCGCCCACAAAGTCACCACATCACAGCCACCAGGTCTAAGCAGGCTTAGCCCTCTACAAAAACTACAATCGCTAATTAATCACCACAGGCACAACTCTCAACCTCACTGCACTTTCTCTCTTCCTGGCATGTCGGCTCCCCCAACGAAAAATACACAAAGGTAAACTATTAGCTCACCGAGGGGATAGAGTCTGTGAGAAAGATAACCTCTCAGAGCCTTCTGGTGACTGTCCCTAAGTCTTTTTGACTTCACATCCGGTGTGTGTGTGTGTGTGTGTGTGTGTTGTTCGTACACGACTGCCCCAGTTCACCCCCACCGTTCATCCCCGGAGGCTCTGGGACTCTCGGTCGCCTCCTGATAACGAGTTATCCCGTAGCCGAGCCGGGAGAAAGCCTTTCCAGGCCTTGACCCCAGCCCCTACCGGCGGACACGGTCGGTCGCGCCCTGCCGGCCCTTTGTTCAAGCTGTAGCGGGCTAGGAGCAGCTGCACCACAGGAGAACCACTGCGCAGGACGTCAGGAAATCCGTGTGGCGGCTCCGCTTTCTCCTCCCACTCTGAAACCCAGGAACCCTTCCAGCCCTGGCATCTCTTATGCCCAGTCCTGGCCCCTCTCTCCACCTAGAATTTTTTTAGGGGTTGAACAAATGCGGTTCCTAGGGCCCAGCCTAGGACTCCTGCCTGGCTTTCTCTGCCAGGGCAGCACCGGACACTTGAAATGTCACCGGTCGGGATAAATATTAACACAAAAGCAAATGGACGTGTGCAGAGCCAGTTATCAATCAACCCGGCTGCAAGGCCACTCACAGCAAACATGGCCCAGGTTGGGTTGGGCAAGACTTTCTCAGGGCCACTTCCAGGTAGGAGCTCTCCCGCCCCCATCCCCCCACCCCGCCCCCAGTTTAGACCTTCCTCTAGCACAGAGGGGCAAATACCCGACTGCAAGGGGGCGAAGTACCGGTTGCTGCAGGACAGGCTATCTTCAAGCAGGGCTCTGGCCAGCTCCTCACCTCCCTCCCGCAGGGTCTGCGTGCCCTGGTCGGCTGACTCTTCTTGGCCAGCCACACAGCCTTGCCTGGGTTGAGGAACTGAGCTGCCACCACCCCCTGGGTGTATAGTGTTAGAGCTGCGCTCACTGGTGGGTGTCTCTTGTAGTTTCTTTCTGTGCTGCCAGCTCCCATCTAGGGCCTTCCCCCCCCCCAAGCCTTCTGGAATATTTAATTGGAAGCTAATCTCCTCCTGTCTTGATAGACGTCCACGTCAGAGGCGGGGCACACAGCTTAGCCTCCCCACCCCACTCGGGACCAGAAGCAGCCATGCATCTGGTCACGATGCGTTTTAATGAGCAGCAGCAAGCATTACATCGAGGCAACATATATTGATTTTTTTTAAAGGTAGTTAATTTGGTGAGAATTTCCTCCAGTCTTTCACCAGCGCTTGTAATTTATACACCAGAAGGCGCCTCCCCAAACATACTGCCACGTGCAGAAGGGTGTTTGACCCTCCAAACAAGCTGTGTGGAACACAGGGCACCGACAGGGAAGTGGAGAAACCGCCCTTCCACTACCCCCCCCACCACCACTTCAGCTGGACCTTATAAGGGAATTGAGAAAAGGTGCATGCTTACTTTTTAGTGTAACCACTAGCAAAGCTTCAGTGGCTGGAGCTGGGGAGCAGGAACTAAGTTCCTGCAGTCGCCACGCCGAAAGCATGAGGCTGTCAGTCCTCAGACTCCACCACCGAGGCCAGCTAGTCACCATTTCAAGGACCAGAAACACACTTCTCTTAAGAAAGAGAGAAATCAATGAGCAGGGCTGGTTGTTCTTAAGTGACTTGAAAATAAATAGGTTGTGACTTTCCTACCAGAGTGGGATGGCTCTGGGCTCCTAGCATGCCCTCCTCCCCCAGCCCTCCCCCAGCCCCTCTTCCCCCTAACCTGGACTTAGGTCTAATCCTTCTCACTCCTTTATGTTAAAGGGGGAAAAAATGAAAGAGGCAGCACTCTGCTCTGTCTCAGGACACCCAGTGGCCTTGGATTTTATGTCTACTGGAGCCCCCGATTTTCCACATATTCTAGGAAATGCCACATTCCTGGAGCCAAGAATAACAGAACTAGCCATTTGGACCTAGGTGTTCAGACCCAGCTTTGATGATCTTCTGGGTCCCATGAACACCTGCTCAGCACCCAGCTCATGCCTTTAGTGTGCAGGTTCTAGAACTTGGCCTTCATTCACAGGGCTCCCCAGCACCAAGCATCCCCCTACCCCTGGCTCAGTTTTTAAAAAAATCTGGATGTCAGAGGGCCTTGCACAAGACAGAGATTAGATTTCCAGGACTTGGCAATCATCTTCGTACAAGACCTATCAGTTTGTCTTTCCGGAAGACCGTGTGTGTGTGTGTGTGTGTGTGTGTGTGTGTGTGTGTGTGTGTGTGTGACTGATGTCTGGAGTGTCTTCACCAAGTAGTGGGAGGTGACTTTCATGATGGAGTATGATTTTTATCCCCATTTCCGTGCCCCACACTGGATAGTCTCAGAACACTACCCTGCCTAGAAGGTCGGCAGCGCTGGCTTTAAGCGAGGGCAAGGGCGCAGTAGAAGGTTCTGAGGGTGGAGCAGTCAGGAGAGCAGCAAGATCAGCTGCCCCGTGGCTCCAACTCTACATAGTGGAACTGTGAAGCTTAGGAGTGGTTGGGTCCAGCCAGGTCTCCTGTCCTTTGCCTCACCAGATCTCTGGGCACCAGAGCCTGCCTTGAGAACTTTATAGCACTGGACAAGCTGGAAATTCTGGGAGGTCTGAGGCTGAAGCGATGTGGCACCCATGACCAAAGGCCTCTGGATCCCAGAGACGGGGAACACTAGCCTTTGCGGGCTAGGATCCGAGGCTAGTTCACACCTGCCTCTCCCCAGCTTCTCATTGGCGGGCACCGGGTGGGGGGAGGGTGGTTCGGCCTCAAGCTTTGATTTTAGTCTGTGAAACGGCTCAGTGCCCTGGGCTCAGAGCCTCAGAGCGGATTGACTGTCTCTCATTCTCTAGGGACGAATTAATGGAGACCGATCAGTTAATTAACAAACCCTCACTCCAGCGTTTACCTTTCTCTTCACCAAGACTCAGTCAGACCTGGGCACGGGGCTCAGATGAGGCTGTGTGTGGCTTGGGGCGGGGGCGGGGGTGGGAGGGACATGGACACTGGAGTCAATCAACGGCGGCAACCTCCGCCCAGGTCTCCTGAACACAGTGTGTCCTTAGGCTGCCCTCTTCGCGCGTCTTCAAGGGTCGCGGCCGCCGAGTGTGCCTGAATCCTCGGGGCGGTTCCAGCTGGGCTCAGCTGTCCACTAGGTCTCTTGGCCCACATCAGGAGCCAGGCCTGGTGTCTGCACTTGGCAGCTGAGGCTTTCAGTGCTCAGAAATCAAACAGCGTACTAGTGGGGTTTGAACTGGGACACAGGCTTGCTGATTTGAAGGACATTTTACACATTTCCACCCAGTAGCACAGAGACTTGGCTGAAAAATATCAGGACGACGAAAAAGCGAGTTGTCAGCTGTAGTCCCTAAGCTCAACCGGGAGCTTCATGGGGACCTGGCCACTGTCCGCCTCTGTCCCTCTCCTTTCCAGAGCTACTTACAAGCTTAGCGCATGTGTGATAACCCTTCCAAAGCAGCTCGCCATGCACACGCACACATCGCCTGCAGGTTTAGAATCAGCGTACACACCCTATTGAAGTGCGGTTCCCCGGACGCGCGGCGCCAATAAAACAGGGCTAGAGTGGTCGCCGCAGCCAGCTCAGCCAAATATTGACCGGCAGCTTGAGCGGCGCCTGCCCCGTGTGGAGTGTGTGCCTTGAGCAACGGGAGCTAGTTCCAGGCATGCTTCGTCCCCCTTTTAAACTCGCTGTGTACAGCTGAGAACCACCCACTCAATGTTCCGCCAGGTTTCATGAATCTCTCTACCTGCAGCTCAAAACCTTGCAGTTCTGTGCCTGAGCACAAATGCAGCCCCTTAGTCTCCGAGGCCCCCTTGTTCGGGTCTTCGAAGCCTCTCACAGTCCCCTACAAGCTCTGAGCCCCTGGAAGAGGAGGTCAGCTACCTGAGCTGGTTCTTCAAGGTCTAGGGACACCTCTCTTGAAGAAAAGGGAGGCGGAGCGGGACGAAGCGCGCCCAGCCTTTTCTCATTCCCTCCCACCTTCGGTCCCTTATCTCGCCCACGCGCCCATCGGCTCACCTGCTAAGCGGAGCGCTGACATGCGCTGGAACTCTGGCTCCTGCAGCCACTTCCACATCCTCCGGAAGGTCTCCCGACCGGACTTGAGTTTGCTCCAGGGCTTGGGGTTTCGCAGCAGGTCCGAAAGGGTCCCCTGGGAACGGCAGAGCACCCTCTGCGCGAAGATGGCCTGTGGGATGCTGTAACGTTTGAGCTCGGTGGTGATACGCTGCGCCACCTCTTTGGTATTGATCTCTTCCATCTGCCCTGAATTACTTCCATTGCTGACCTGAGCGCCGGTCACCGAAGGGTTGGGCTCCCGGGCTGTGCCCAAGAGCTGTCCGTGGCTCTGGGCATTCAGGTGGGCATGGGGATGGTGCGGAGGAAGGCCATTGATGGGCACCATGCCGGCCGAGGTGGGCGTGAGGTGCTGCTCCCCGTGGCGACCGAGCATGGCAGGGTGGTGGGCTTCAAAGCCATTTGGGGTGAGCATCTTGTCGGTGGGCATAGCCGCGCCGGGGTGAGCATAGTGGGGGAGCCCTTGCTGGGAGTTGTGAATGCTGCCCAGACCGGAGCCAGAGAGGGGCGAGAGGCTTTGGCCCATGCCAGCCACGTCCTTGTGGTAGGGGGTATAGAGGTTATTCATGGAGGCCAGCCCGCGCTCATCTCGCATAAGTGTGAAACTACCGCTCACGTTGCCCGCCAGGCGCTGGTGGTGGTGTGGGTGGTGGTGGTGATGGTGGTGGTGATGATGGTGAGGGAACTTGTCAGACACGGTGGAGATGGGCGGTAGCGGCTGCAGAGGGGTTAAGGTGGTGTAGGTGGTGGGCATGCTCATACCTGGGGGAGTTTCACAGGCCATGGTCATGGTGGGGTGCAGGGGGCCAGCCAAGCTGTGTTCAGGGGCGCGGTGGTGGTGGTGGTAATCGCTGCCTCCGCTGCCGCCGTCCAGCAGGGAGGCCATGCCCATGGAACGCGGGTGCGCGGGAGGCAGGTGGCTGCCGCGGTGCCCTACGGAGCTGCGCGCGTGAGGGCTGCCGCCCAGTAGGTCGGCAGGGGCGGGTACCGGCTCATGGCTCACCCCGTGCAGCTCGCCGATCGCCTCCATGGTCAGCTGCGCGTTCATCGTGATGAGGGCGAGCGGGCTGCAACATCGATGTGGCCGGGCAGAGGCGGCGAGGGGCGCACTGAGTCCAGTCTTTACATCGGCTGCCGGTGACTGTGGCCTTTCTTCCTTTCACTGTCGGGATCTGTGTCTCTCGCTCTGTGTGTGTCTCGCCTTCTCTCTTGCTCCCACCTTCCCCTCTGCTTTTTTTTTTTTTTTTTTTTTTAATATTAATTTCCAAAAAGGATCCGCGCTGTTGGGAGCGCGGTGCCCCTAGCCTGCCCAGCCCGGCCCCCTCTCGCCCCTCTCCTTCTTAGAATCGTGTTGCCCCCGGCTCCCTTGACGCGGCCCGTGCGCCTGCCGCGGCTGCTGCCTGCCCGCGCCGCCCGCCAGCTCGAGCCATGGCTCGGTTACTGTTGCAGACTGTGGCCGCGATTCGGTAGCCGCCGCCGCTGCTGCTGCCCGCCCTCACGCCCGCCGGGCGCAGCGCGCATGCGTGCTGCCAGGCCCCTCCTCTTCTGTCCCAGCGCACCGGCTCCGTGACGTCCCAGTACAAATGAATGGGGGTGGGGTGGGGGGGCAGCTTTCTCCGGGGCAGCGAACA
>OU015755.1:44159500-44173088 GCA_907169655.1 Acomys percivali
TGTGTGTGTGTGTGTGTGTGTGTGTGTGTGTGTGTGTGTGTGTGTGTAAGTGTATGTGTAGCTGGGTGGATGCACTAATGCTTTTACTACTGGAGTCCCCACACCTGAGGTAAGGTCCCAGGCTCTTGAATGGATGGCCTGTGGGGTAAGAGACGTAGGTAGAAGTGGGATTGTGGGAATATGGACATGCAGGTGAGAAACTTCCCAAGATCCAAACACTTGCCCGCCCGCCCCATTTTTCTTCCTTTAATACTTTAGGGGGGTAGGGGGACCCGCAGTGATGCTTATTGTACACCTGGGTTGAGATTTTGTTAAACACTAAGTCTACAAGGAGAGAGTGTGTATGTGGGGGTGAAGCTGCGGGTGAGTCATCCCCCCCCCACTTTGCCAGCCCCTTTAGTTCCAGATGCTCCAAATACTCCAGAGAATTCCCACCTCATTGGAACTGCCTGATACCCGGGTTCCCGACATCACCTGAGAAACCTTCCTCTCAACAATAGATGATTATAATGTCATTGACTAATGCCCGTATTTTCCTGTTTAACATACATTAATCCAAGTAACAAAAAAATCAATATCACTAACAACATTGCAAACAAATCTTAGTCCATCTCACACAAAAGCCTCCTCAGATTTTTCAATAACTCCTACCGCCTTGAATTTTGTTAATCTCTGAGGCTACCGGTAGCTCCTGACTACTGTGAAAGGCAACCCTAACTTTTCAGTAGCCGGGCTTTAAAATTTCATTCCTCCCCACCCTTTTATTGTTGGTATGTACATGGAGAGGCACTGATGACCTGCTGAGCCCTAGCCACCTCTCTTCCGGGGCCACTTCAGGTCCTTGAATTCACTTAATAAACCTGTCCCATTGGGCACCAGCAAATTCTGGGTCACTGGACAATATTCAGGACTGCGTTTTCTCTCCTGAACAAAACTCTATGTGGCAGATTCCAGCATCTTCCCAGAGTAGGAGACTCCATACCTCATATCTTCTCACATTTTTTTTGTGCCTGTCCTAGCTATCCTGAATTTACTTTGGCTGGTGGTTCTTGCTGGGAGTTTATTGTAATTATTATTTTTAAAAACCGGTGTTTAAAACAAACAAACAAACAGACAAACAAACAAACAACCTGGTGTTTTCCACCTGGAAGAAACAAACTAGAGAGGCCGGCTAATGAAGAAACTTAGGTTTGCAAAACACCATAAATAATTCATTATTGTATTTCAAGGGAAAAAAATAGCTTTCTTAAATCATCTCTGGAATATAAATGGCCGACTTACAGTATGGTCCTGGTAAGTCTAAATTTTTAAAGGAGCAATATTCAAAGAGACATAGATGTCTGTATTAATTATTTATTCACCGGTGCCTTCCTTCGTTTCTGACTTATTATTAATTAGGCGCCTCTAGTCTTTCACAGAGCGCTCCACTGAGCCGGTTGCAGCTTTAAATATGAATTAAAAGCAAATCCAAGCTACTGTAATGCGAAAATTATTCCGTGTCTTGCATGGCAGAGATGAATAGCTGCGTGGATCAATACCGTGAAACTCGGCTCCCAACGACAAGGTTATTGATAGTTCATAGTAATGACATTAATGATGGAAAAAGGGGAACAGCCGCCCACCGCCTTGGAAACTTTTTAGTCACTGAAACCCCGCAATAAAAAACGGGAAGGGGGCAGGAATCGGGCTTAAGTGTAAGAAGAAAATTATTTATGAAACCCGGATAAATGACTTCGAAACCTTGATGCATTTGAACCTAACGCTCTAGGCTTCTGGCGGCCCTGGCTCCAGCTGGGGAGACCGCGAAAACCCCAAGCCCTGGAGAGCTGAGGGGCTGGGTACGCTCCAGCAGCCTCAGTGTCCGGTGTGCAGCCCCTCTGCCCGTTTCCCCGCTGGGAGAGCCCTCTGGAGGCGCAGAAGACAGAAGATTCTGGAAATGGGTGGAAGGGAACCGGAGGCCTAGGCGGACTCCCGCTGTCGGCACCGGAGGCCGCACCTCTGCGGCCAGGACTTTTAGCCTGGGTTTTTCCTGGGGTTGGCTTGGCACTAGTCCCCGAACCGGGGTCAAACTCTGAGGCCTCGTTGGGGGCTCAGGGCCCGCTGGACACGGCTGTAGCGCGCAGCTGGCCCTGGGTCTAAGGATAGGAAGATTCTTCGAGACCCCGCAGGGAGCTCAGGCCCCGCACCTCACCCACCCTCACTACACGCCGGGTTAACCGGACCTCGGCCTGTGGCTGCTCTGCGCTTCTGGGCGCTCTAGTCTTGCAGAGCAGGCAGGACCCACGTTGGGTCCTTTGTAGCCACTGAGGCTGCCGGCCCCAGCATCGACCCCTGTGGCCCTGTCTCCTGGCCGAGGCCTCAAAGTGAAGTGAGGACGTGTGCTGCCGGGATGCGAAAGGTTACATCCTGACCCTGCGGGACTGCGGGAAAGGTCAGGGCCGAGGGACAGTCACAAACCCGTGGTCCCCTCCTCCCTCTGCAAGGCTCTCAGCCGCCCAGCTCCCCTTCCCCCTCCCCCAGAACGGGGATAGGCCTCTGGGGCTAGGGTGGGGTGCGGAGGTCATGGTGACCCTGACAGGCACGCGGAAAAAGGTCGCTGCGGGCAGGCAAGTCTGGCGGCGGTTCTGGCACGTCCTAGCTTAAGTGTTTTGGGTTAGAGTGGGAAGTGGGAACTGGCGCGCCTAAAAGGACGAAGGGGCGTCCGGTGCTGGGGGAGTGGTTTGACCACTTCTTTTTCTTTAATAATGGTGATTTTGTATTTTTGTCTGTTTGGTCTCTTAAAATATTCCCCTCCCTTCCTGCACTCCCCCCTTCCTTCCCAACGCCGCCATCCCTTCATCCTTCTCATTCCTTACAACCATCTCTTTAATTTTCTTCCTTGCTACCTCCATCCTTCCTTCGCTTCCTGCTACCTCCAGCCCCCTTTCGTTGCTTATAGCTTTCTTCGCTCCTCCCCCCTCTTCTGTGACCTGCTACAAACGACACCCCCCCCGACATTCATAGAAAAAGGGGCCAGTTAACTTTGGCACCAACACCAAGGAATCCTGTCTTTGAAGGAGGGGCAGGTGAGCAGAGGGCCCACCTGCGCTTGAGCGGTTCCTGGCTGCTGCCCGACCCGCGTGAAGCTTCTCAGATAGGGTTTGGCTACCAAGGTTCATCTGGTTAAGGGCTGGGGGTGTTCATCCTCTGGGAAGCGTTTCTAGGGCCTCGCAGTGTCCTGCAGACCTCCTGACATCCGCAAGGCTTCTCCGTGATCGTTTTGTATTTTACTTTATTTTATTAATTGAATGGGGAAAATAATAATGAATCTCAGAGGCTATAACCACTAAAGTACCCTGTTGAGCCTTCGCTCTATTTCAGGACGTAAGTTGAAACCGATCTCCGGATAGTTAGACCAAACCCAAACTTCCTGCTACCGAGAAACATCTCTTTTGAAGTCCACAATGAAGTTCGTGTTTCAGAGGAGCATGCCCCTCCTCCCACACACAAAAACTGGATCCACGACCGGCCTCATCACCACAGGGTCCACAAGCAATGAGTATTTCAGAAAGGAAACACAACAGACTGCAAAAGAAAAAAAAAAATCACTTGATTCTAGAAAAAAATCAATATCGAAATTAGATTTATTGTCTGCTTATGCGATTAAAAATGACAAAGTGTTGGCTTTTATTTTCATAAAAAGACAGAAGGCTGAACAAAATAATTTACTATTGAGTTCTTTTTGTTTCATTTGCCTGGCAAAGCGGGAGTGGGGGTGGGGGGAGGAAGAGGCCCCCTTGACTGTGACACTGTGAGAGGTGAGGACACCTAACTCAGGACTTGATTGCTGCTATGTGCACCAGGGGAAGAAATTTCCCTGCCTCCAGTAGGAAGCAACCGAGTTCATCTGAGAAGTTCTCAGCTATGCCGTGCTCCAAAGAAATGCTCAGTGACCCCAACATGACCTCAAGCCCAGGTCTCAAGTCTTGTTCCCCCAAGGTGACTTTCAGTTCAGGGTGATCTACTTTGCCTTTTCTGGACTCCTCAGCCCCAGAACTCAGCCAGCCACCCATAAAGGAAGAACTGCTTGAAGCCAGCCGCCCCCGCCCCCAAAGTGTGCTTTTTATTTGCCTTTCAGAGCTTGTGCTGGAATCAGCAAAATGTTTGTTTGTTTCCACACCAGCCAAGGCTAGATTTTTTTTTTAAAAACATGGCCGTGAGTATACTTGAGGAATGTACTACATTGGGCATACTGTGATTATATCAACAGCCAGGATTTGTTTGCTTTAAAACCACATTAAAAAGAAAAACAAAAGAGCCCAGAATGCATCTCTCTCCACACTTCCGTCATTTTCAAGTTAAGTGTCCAAATCCACCGCAGTTTCTCCACTTCTCCCAATGCTCCGTGCTGTGTACGTTGCAGTGCCTACTCCTACGTTTTCACTGCCTGGAACAATGTGGCTCCCTGACCGCGGCTTCACACACGTTTACCTCTCATTAAGGGAGAGAAACTGCCCAGCCAGGTCCCTTAGTGCCCTTAAATGCACCTTCACTTTTGGAGCCAGGTGGCACATGCTGGTATTCATTTAGAAAATCTTCAATTGCTTCTTTTTGTTGTTCTTGTTGCTCTCCTGGAAACCAGCCTAGAGGGGAAAGGAACGTGTGGAAAGGGACCCTCTTCTAGCCATCTCTTCCACGGGCTCTCCAGGTGTCAGGGCTGAAGAAGGCCCCCCCACCCCCAATTGCTTGTTCCTTGGAGATCTTGCAGAATCTGTGGTCTGATCCAGCTGGGCTTGTTTTCTTTTTGAGTCAAGGTGACAAGGTGACTTTCACCCAGACGGAGGCAGTGTGGAGGTGAGGTGTAGGTGCCCCACCAGGCCAGGAAGGAGATGGGCAGGCAGCCTTTGGCAGGGCGAGGCTTTGGGTCTCCTGCTTGGGTGCAGCATCAGCTCCTTGTAACTGGAAGGCAAACTCCTCAATCTGAGGAACTCACCTGGCCTTTCCCAGTATCCTCCAGGGCCCTCCTCTCCAGCCTTAGTTTGGGGCACAACCTTTCTCCAGCAACCTGGAGCTGTGAGTTCCAGGGTCAAAGATCAGGTATTTTCTGGACACAGGCTCTTTCTTCACCCAGTTGAACACTGTAGCTGTGGCTCTTGCCATGGAGACTGGGTGCCAACTGCCGTTCTCCGTTCTCAGAGTGCTCACTGCACTGTGGCCACTGTAATGCTGTAGAGTCTTAAAGGAGGTTGAAATTTAAGAAATGCTATTTGTGGAGCAGGAGAAAAAAATTCAGCATCTTTTGCTGAGGAGGCGTGGTTTAAGTTTACTGCTTCTTCTTCAAGCAGTCCCACTTTTGGGGTAGTTTTGACCCAAAGCCTTGGAGACAAATCTTCCTTTGTCTCATTTTCTTCCTCTTCCTGGCCAGAGCAGGAAAGAACTTGCCAAACAAACATTCAACCTTCCAAGGAAGAAAATCTATTCCAAAGGGATTGACCCTTTTTCCTGAATTGGGGCAAAGCAGGCTGAGTAAAAAACAGGTTTCTATGCATGCCCGTGTGGCTTCGTGTCACCAGCACATTTCCATCAATTCCTGCCGCTCAGGGCTGGATTTTCTTGTTTCCAACCTTAGCTCTGAGCCTAGAGCAGCCAGTAGTTAGAATTCTCTCTCCGATGAAAGCCATGGTCAATAGAATTCTGGGTATCAAATGAGCAATAATTTGCTGTGGCTACATGCTGGATAATGAAAGATGTTAGTGGGATCAATAAAAAAAAAATGAAAACACTTTTACTTACATCTTGAATTACAGTTTTAGGAGAGGGAGAGAAGCAACCAGCCCAATGCTACTCCAGGGTCTAAGTCCGTCCCCGGAGCCAAGAGGCTTCCACACCGTTTGACCAGCCCTTCCTGACCCCTGGGGTTTCTACTTTCTGCTGTGCTGACAGGAGAGAAGACTATTTGCATTAAATTAACTCCACAGGAACCAGTAATAACTTAACTGCCCAGGCTTTCTTCTCCCCTAAAGGCAGAGAGAAAATTAAAATAGTTTCCCGCCAGAACCAAAGGCCCCCTAATTGGTTGTAGCTTAATGAAAATGTATGAAAGTGTCTCAAAGTGAATCTGTCTTTTGACAGCCTCAGAGTGCACACTTGACCAAGATGGCTTGGGGCAGGCCCATCGACTTCGGTTACACATTTAAGGGCAAGGCAACGTATTTAATTCTTCTGGTTTCGTTTTATTTTGTGTTGTGAGTTAAGTCTAGAAATCTCAGTTTTAAACCTCATCCCCCCACAAATATTAATTGCTCATATCTTTTTCATAGTTTCATTTGCTTTGTTCAATTTATGTTGGATTTATTTGTCCCAACCTGTCTCCTTTTTCTCCGTTCATTCTCAAACACACTTTAACTGTTTTGGTTGCTAAAGAATCTGTTATGAAAAGAACAGATAACAACTCTACGTTTTTCAAAGATACTAAAACAAAAAACTGAACAAAAAATACTCCGTGAGTTCTGCATAAAGCCGACACCACGAAGCTCCCTGCCAGCTCTCAGCACTGAAGTAATATGAGAAAAATATTTGAAAGTGTGTTTGGCTATGTCTGCAGGTATAAATAACCTACCCCGCTTAGCACTCAAAAGGCAAACAACACAAATTTAACCACCGCTTACGAAAACGAGATGGTTATACCACAACATTTAGAATCTCAAGGTGGGTGGCTGGTATTGTCTTTAGAAGGGTTGGGTGAGATTCCTAGGGACAACTGAGTAACCTGGGCGATATAGAAATGTCAACCAAACACGGGCAAGAACAGATAGATTCCAGTAGGGAGGTTGAGCGAAGGAGTGGATTCCGCCCGTTCCGTTTGTATTAAACGCACAAAGCAGGTGCGCGGGGCCGCGGCGCGCTGCTCGGGAGGAGAACCGCGCGCAAAGCTCAGCCGCGCGCTCGCGTGCCCGCCACCCGCGTTTACACCCCGCTCCGAGGCCAGCTCTCCGCTCTCATTTGCTGTTTTTAAACTCTCGGGGAGGACCTGTTACCCACGGTGGCTGGCAGGCAGGCCGGGAGGGGGCTCCCCCTTTCCGCTTCCCGGGCGTGACGCGGGCTCTGCCCTCCGCCCCTGGCTCCCACGCTATATGCTTGGCCACGAGCTCAGCAGAGGACCCCCGAGGCACACCCTGAAGCACCTGGCCGTGCTGACTCCCCCTTCTCGGTCTAAGGCCGCTTGGACCTGAGAGGCTGGCTTACCGCGAAGGGCGAGTCGGTGCACATTAGTAGATTTCACGGCAGGTTGC
Organism: Acomys percivali; assembly: GCA_907169655.1. Classification (NCBI taxonomy): domain Eukaryota; kingdom Metazoa; phylum Chordata; class Mammalia; order Rodentia; family Muridae; genus Acomys; species Acomys percivali. Next base: position 44,166,772 of record OU015755.1, read on the forward strand.
TTCTGACACGCGACAAGGTTTCAGCTTTGCCTCCTAAGAACGAGGGAAACCCGAGTCAATTTGCATAATTTCAAATGAGGCATAATTTCGAATGAGAAACCAGGAGGCGAAGAGCTCAATTTTAAGTCCCCAATCCCATCCCTCTCCTATAAATCACCCCTAGTCCTCCTGGTGCAGAACCGGAAAAAGTAACCAGAGCGCGTCGCAGGTACCTTTCTTTGCGTTCATTTTAAAGACCAGGACGTAGCGGCCGCCACTTTCTCCAAAGCCCGGGCCCCGGCCGGTCTCAAGCATGAAGATTTCTGCAAGGTCGCGTGGCTTAGCGAAGCGGGCCAGGAAGCCCACAGGCCCCCACTCAGCACACACACCCCAAATCCCCTGCACTCCCTCGGCTCCAGCTTTGAGTCCGGGTAAAGATCAGTTCCCTCCCTCGCGCGCTGGCTCGCTGGCACAAACACGTTTGTAGCCGTAAATAAACAGCTAATTCAGGAATGGGAGAGCCAGGGAGAAGCCGGGAGAAAAGAGGTGACCCAGAACCCCAGCGCCGCTCTCGGCTCGCCTCGTGCGGGAGCGGGTCCTTTTGCTCAGGCCAGCGGCGCATTTGGGGATGCAACTTGCATTTGAATAGCTGCCTGCGCTTGTTATGGACCCGAGAAAGCTCTGAAAGGGAATCACTATGCAAATTGTCCCAGTTACAATCGAAAGGTTCGATCTCCTGGAGCCGCCTGACGGAAGTTGATGTCAGCTATCTGTGCATTAGGCTTGCGTTACCGCCTTCGCTGGCCTGCTCACCACCCCACCCCCGCTCGCGCCTGTCGGGAGGCTTTTTTTTTTTTTTTTTTTTGCTTATGTGTATATTTTCCCTAGTAATTAAAAAAAAAGCGTTAAAAAAAAAAAAAAAAAAAAAGAGGCTGAAGGTGGCTTGTCTGGCTGGCTCAGTCCTGGGAGTCCCCAGGGCACCTCAGGGAGATGGGGCGGCTGGGCCTTTTCTTTCTTTCTTTTCCCTGAAGGTGTTAATGGTGGGTCTAAAACCAAACATCTAGAAACACATATACACATATATTAGATGCATATATTGTATATATATTTTTCCAGAGCTTTGCAGGTGGAGGGGTGGTGGTGTCTGCCTCCTCTGCCAGTCTGCTTTATCCTACAATGCAGGCTGCAGATCAATACTCGCTCACTGTAATCCCAGTAATTGTAGGGCTCGCTGCTTTTATTTTAAAGAAATAGGACACTGGGATGCAGGCGGGCCGCAGAGGCCTCAGGGTTGTGTCGTGGTGCCTCCAGGAGTCTTTGGTCTGTCTGTCTGTCTGTCTGTCTGTCTGTCTGTCTGTCTGTCTATCTGTCTTCTGTCTGTCTGTCTGTCTGTCTGTCTGTCTGTCTGTCAGCCTGCCTGTCTGCCCGCATGCCTGTCTATCCCATAGTCTATCTACCTACATATTTCTGTAATAGCAGGGAGTCCTAAGCGCTCTCCACAATAGGGTGGTGGCAGCACAGGAGTCCAAGCTGGGACTTGCCAGGCCCACGTGGCTTCTGTGTGTGAAAGGCAAATCTGGAGGGAAGTTCAGTAGCAGTAGCGCAAGCCTTTCTGCAGACCCGGCCCCCCCCCCCCCCCCCCCCCCGCCCACAGTGGTCAGGTAGGCCTGACCAAGAAGCTGAGTCTGGGGTGCACAGGTGCCAGATGCTGTCTACAGAAAATAGGCCAGCCTTTGGCCTAGAAATGGAGAGCCGATTGCCCACACAGTACTGGGCTGCAAGGAGCCTTCTGCTTGGTAGGCAGACAGAGGCGCTAGGACCCGGTGAAGCGTCGTCCCCCCCCCCCCCCCCCCCCGCCGCGCATCCCCCAGGTTGAGGCCTCCTCTAGGAGCAGGGAGCAGGGAGCAGGGCAGGGCAGTATGTGCAGCCGCTGTGACCCACCCGAGCCCCCCAGGCCCTGTAGGCCTCCAGCCGCCTTGGCCAACCACCCCCGGCAGGCAGAGCCCAAGCAAGGCTGCCCCGGCCTGAGCCCCTCCGCTGGCCGGCACAGCTTCTGGCGCCCCCCGAAAATGACCATCTGTCATTCAATTAAGGTTTCAGGGCAGCTGATGGGGGAGCGAGGGTCAGCGACCCCAGGACAAAACGGCCTGCTGCCTCGGATAGGAGAAGTTCAAATGTTAAACGCAGAACATTGTGTCCTGTCCTGGTCCCGGCCCCCACCGGGCCGCAGGTCCGGCCTGTGGACAGCAGCGAGGTGAAGGGCAGCGGTCATTAGACTTAGATTTCAGCTCTGGGCCGGGCCCCTTCTGTTGGGCTATTTCGACCAGAGAACCTTTAACCCTTTCCCGCCAGCCCTCCCCCTAGGGTAGGACAGATTGTGGGAGAGAGAGACAGATGTAGTCCTATAAAGAGATCTGCTCACTAATCCGCAGGAAGTGCAAGCTACATACCTAGAAGAGAGACATTCACTACAGCCGACTAATTGAAGGGTCTTTCTAAAGTCTTACTTTTTTTTCCTACAGGGTTTGTTTTGGAAAAGAGAGATATTTATTAAATGACTGTTGAGCTGTCAGACTAGTGTACGTGTGAAGTGTGTGTGTATGTGTGTGTGTGTGTGTGTGTGTGTGTGTGTGCATGCATGTGTATAAAAGTTGCAGACTTCCTTTAGAATGGTGCTTATCCATACATGGATGAGTGGAGATGAGCTTCACCTAGCTAAATAGCTCCTTCTGGTGAAGGGGTCTCTTGTGTAGCCAGTTTCCTTTATACTTAAAAATATGTCAGTTGCCTTTCTTGATCTAGATTTCCCCATAATTAAATGAGATAAAGAGGGGCTAGAGAGTTAGCTCACACTGAAAAACACTTGCTGCTCTTTCAGAATACTGAAGGCTCACAACTTTTGATTAACTACCATTCCAGGTGAATCTGACGCCTCCCTACTGGCTTCTTTGGTCACCTACACTCACATGCACATACACAAAAAGGCACATAAAAATAAATAAATTCTATTTATTAAAGATGAGATAATGAATATAATTGCTACAAATCATAAGACTAAAACACATTAAGCATCCAGGAACCTTGGGCATTAGGATATTCACACTGGTTTCTCCATGCAGGATTAGGGAGACACAGTCACTTACTTAGCAGATTCAGTGGAAGATCCATTTATTCCTTTCAATTTCTAGCCACAAAGCCAAAAAAGCTCTGTTAACAGGGTTCATTGTGAGATATAGTAATATCTAGGTCCTTCAGCAGCCAGGCTAGCAACAGAAGAAGATGCATCTAGTGCCTGGTTCCTCACATGAAATCTAGCCCCTACTTTTTGGAAGTAACTATCAAGCAATCAATTAATCAATCAGACATTCATCATGGAAGTACCTTAGCAAATTTTTCATTAGGTAACAATGAATAATGCATGGTACTCTAGTATATTGACTGTGGTAAATGATTTAAGGTAAGGCGCTGAAACAAGTACCTTTAAATAAAATCAAAATAAAAAGTTTACCACAATCATAATCAAGTGCTCAGTCATCTTCCTATTGACCCACGTAGCATCTTTCTTCAGGGACATTGGAGTTATTTCTTTTCCCCCTTACAAACAGACCAGAACAAATTGATGAATTGAGCTTTCACTATGCTAATTTAGATATTATAAATATTTAATTAACATCTCTAATAGCCAGTCATAGAGGGCCTCCGATCTACTTTACAGTCTTAGTAAGCTAAAGTAAATGCTTTTCCCATTAATAGCCTGATACCGCCTTAGCATCTTCCTCAGTAAAAAGGCTCTGTCTAGCCCCAAAGTAGAGAGGTGCTAAATACCCTTCACCAGGCAGAGGTTTATTCCTGCTTGTAGAGGATCCTGGGAACAATGTCAACTCTGTACAAATTCTACCTTGTCTCATTTCTCATGAGTCTATTTTAAGAACAGGACAAATCTTTCCATTCTATTTTCAAGGCAAGATAATCATTTGAGGTTATACTAGAATAAGACTGTGTGCATTTTAATTTATTTAGTTATGAATCACATATGGGTAATATGTTAATAAAATATATGCATATATGAGTTATGTTTTTGACTACAGGTATGGATGCGTACCATACATGAGCATGGTGCCCACCGAGGTCAGAATGTTGTTGGATCCAAGGATTGGATTCATGCATGTTTGTAAGCCACCATGCAGGTATTAGGAATGAACCCTCATCCTCTACCAGAGCAGCAAGTGCTCTTAAGCACTAATCCCTGTATACATTATAAAAGGTACATGCTAAAGTAAATCATAGACCATTTGACAAACCTCCCAGCATGGAGAAGTCTTTCCAGCAGAGAGTGATATTAAGAAGAAATCAGTACCCCAAATGATCCAAGTTGAGTTCCAGTGTCGCTCACTAGCAGTGGGGCTCTTTGGTAAGTCACTTCCCTGAGATCCTCCGTTTTCTCCTTTAAAATAGATATGGTTAGGGCTGGGGAGATGGCTCAGTGGTTAAGACATCTTGCTGATCTTCCAGAGGACTCGAGTTCAGTTCCCAGAACCCTTGTTGGACAACTCACAATAACCTGTAACTCTAGCTCCAGGGGATCCTGTTCCCTTCTTCTGGCCTCCATTGGCACCTGCCCTCATGTGACGTACATCCACACAGGTATGTAACATAAAAATAAATCTTTAAAAAAAATTTTATTTAATTTTTTAATTTATGTGCATTGGTGTGAAGGTGTCAGATCTTGGAGTTACAGACAGTTGTGAGCTGCCATATGGGTGCTGGGAATTGAACCTGGGTCCTTTCGAAGAGCAGGCAGTGCTCTTAACCACTGAGCCATCTCTCCAGCCCCCTAAAAATAAATCCTAAAGAATACAGACAATTAAATGTCTGGGCCACAGTGTTAAAGATAAAGTCTGAGTGGAAGAATAACTTGTTTGGCACGTAGTAGACAATGGGTTAATCTGTAAATTACCTAAATTATTATTACCCCAAATTCACAAGGCCTCCTTTCTCTTCACATCTGTTCCCATTGCTTCCAACACATTTTCACAGGCCACCCCAGAAGCACCTTACAGTTCTAAATGGTGACTGGTTCATCCGTCCTTTGCTTCTGTGATGTGAAGCAAAGAGAAACCAGGAGGCTTAAACTTGCTGCTAAGCAGCACAAAACCAGCTACTAGAATGTAGACATTTGAAAGCTTCCGGCCACTGAAATATCCTTATACAACAGCTCCTGAGTGGCTTAGGAAGATTCCAGAAGTGGCATCGTATTTCCTAGAGTCGGAAATGAGGTCAGAATCGAGGATTCAAGAAACTAGAAACTTCCTGGATGGTCTGAGTCTGGCAGGAGAACCTGGAGGTACCACCTTTGACCAAAGGGGATGAGGGTATGAAACCCTCAGATTAGGAGTGCTCAAAACATTGGGAAGCCATCCTATACAGAGGACGTCTCAAAGAATTTGATACAGAATAGAACTGATTGATAGGACTTGCAAAATAGCAGGCCAGAATTATTCTTTTCGTTAGCACAAAAATAAGCATCTGCAATCGTAATATGTGTATCAGTGCTGACATAGCAGGTATTTGTTTACGTGGAGTGAATATTCTAGAAAAATCACATACTTTTGATTTTGGGGGGGCAAGTCACATTTCCCGTTTTGTTTTCTTTGGTTGTATCAGGGAAGTCCCAGAGAGAAAGGCCAATGGGGAGGCACTAAAGACTGTCTGGTGCAGAGGAGAGACAGGAGACATGAAGTGGAGGATGCCGCTCCATTGGTAGAGTGCTTGCCTAGCATGTATGCCTGACAACTTGGATTTGGTCCCAGCACTGCATATACCAGTGTAGTTGTGCTTTATCTGTGATCTGAGCATAGGAAGATAGAAGCGAGAAGGTCAAAAGTTAAAGGTCATTCTCAGAGAGCGAGAGAGCACTGTGCAGGAGTGGCAGGCAGAGGACAAGCTGCAGGAATCAGCTTTCTTTTTCTGCCATGAGAATTCTGGGAATTGATCTTAGGTTTGACAAGTGCCTTAACTCTCACCAGGTCATAATTTATGTTTTGGTTGCTTTCTGGTCACCAAATAGTGGGGGATCAAGGAGCTATTAGGAAGCTCTGTGGTGGATGTAAATATGTTTTTGTTTTGATCCCAAGTGTGGGATGTGAAACAGACTTGTGTGAGGGTGTGTGGTGTTTCTGCTGGAAACAGGAGAACAGTTGATGTTTGTCCACTAGAAGAGGAACCACCTCTTGCGGGGGCATGATCTTTGCCAACTGATAAACCTTCTAGTACGAACTCTGAGAGATTTTACACACACACACACACACACACACACACACACACACACACACACACAC
>OU015755.1:44174835-44197404 GCA_907169655.1 Acomys percivali
ACACACACACACACACACACACACACACACACACACACACACCATAATACCACTTCCACTGAAAACCATCCTTTACAGAATAAAAAAGAAATCTTGTTGGAATTTGCATAGTAATTTCATTAAATCATTGTATGAAGTTTAAGAAGAACTGGCACCTTCACTGAATCTTCCAATGTATGAACACAGTGTTTCTCTCTACTTTCCAAATCTTTGATCTCCTTCCCTTGGGAGTCCTCTCGCTCTCAGCCTACAGACTCTGTACAAATTTAAGACTATGTATGAACACTTTATCTGAAGTGGTTGTAAATGGCTTCCTGCTTTAAATTTCAGTTTCCGCAAGAGTATTGGTTTTGACTGTATACACACACGCGGTTGCCTTTGTGTGTTGACCTTGTATTCAAGTTGACAGAATCTAGAATCACGTAAGAGATGATTGTCTTCTCTAGGTTAACTGAAGTGGAGAGACTTGCCCACTGTGGGCAGTGCCATCCTCTTCACAGGGGTCCTGAATTAGAGGGAACATGTGCTGCTATCTCCTTCCTGGCTGCCTATGCAACGGGACAGACCACATGATGTGCTGCTTCAAGTCCCTGCCCCAATCATCCTTCCGTGACTTAAGACAAACCTTCCCTTCTTAAGTTGCTCCTGTCAGGATATTTTATCACAGTGACAGGGGAAGGAACTAAGACATGTTTCAAGAGGTTCTTTCACTCTACAGAGTCCAAAGAGCGTGGCAAATGTCCCCTCCATAGGCACATCTGGGTCTTTGCAAATCTTCAGCATGGAATCCCAAGGCTTGCAGTTATAAACGAGGTGGGGAATTTGAACATATTGGCCCTTCTCCCAACATAGTACTTAATTTCCTGGTGGGAAAAAGTTGTAGACAGTTTTTTTCTATATTGTAGCACAGATTTTCCTGATCTAAACACATTGTATTCCTGTTTTTATTGTCTATTGTTCTTGTAGCACTTGGCAATTGAGTACAAAATCAGTAAAACCCATCTTTACCTCTTAGCTGAGCCGTATTGTTTTAGCTCTTGCTTTCTTCACTGCTTGGAGTAAGAACAATTTATTAGAAATGCACATGTACCTGTGGCTTGGTACCTAGGCTGATGAATTTAATCCCACAAACATACATGCTCATGGTGGTATGAGGAAAATAAGAACATAGGAGCGTCAACTATTTCCTAGAATTTCTTTCCTATAGAAGAGAAATAAAAACTCAAACAAATAACACCTGTCATCTTTGACAGTGTGCCTGGGTGCTTTCAGCATGCGGGTCACCTGGCAGAGTGAGCTGTGGACCAGGGGAGGTGCATATGCTCTGCCAGGTGGGAAGTTTTCATTGGTAGGAACCCTTGCCCAGCACTCAGCCTGTTTGAATTTGAATCCACTTCTGACGCGGTTCGTACAAACTCGCACCCAGGGGGTCGCTTAGAATTTGGCAAAAGTAAACACACTCAAGTGACCATCAGTTCTGATAGCTCAAAACCTTGTAGTTCTCAGTATGTTGAGGGATTCACAAAGACAGTGTACAGAGAGCCTTTGTAGCATTTCTTCTACCTGCTTCCTCCCTCAAGATCTCTACTTTCTAGGCTGCTTGTGCCAAGGTTTAGTGCAAACTTTCTGTTGCCACAGACCTACTATCCTGCCTCACTGTCCAGATCTTTATTGCACAACCCAATCTTTATTCTTTTAGAATGGGGAGAAAGTGAAATATTGGGGAGCTGGCAGTGTTTCCTTTGATAGGGAGGAGACAGAAAAGTCTTATGTTATCATGTTTGGTCACATAACACAAATTAGATGCTTTGGTGCACTGATGACATCTCCTCACCTCCACGCTCAAAGGTATCAAGCAGATTACCTCAACCGGTTAGCTCCGGGTTCACTTAGACCAGCGGTTCTCACAGTGTGGGTCATGATCCCTGGAGGCTCGAATAGCCCTATCACAGGGGTCACCTAAGACCATAGGATAATTCAGATGTTTACATCACAATTTATAACAGTAGCAACATTACAGTTATGAAGTAGCAAAGAACGTGATTTTATGCTTGAGGGTTACCACGACCTCAGGAACTGTATTAAAGGGTCATAGCATTAGGAAGGTGGAGAACCACTGCCCTAGGCCTTGTCTAAGGGAAAAAAAGGTGGAAAGTGACCAAAGAAGGCAACTAATCCTAAGGAGGGATGTGATGTGGGTTGGAACTGCCCATGTGCCTTCCCTCTTGGCATCCACTTCAGGGCACTGTGGGGGAGAATCTGGTGTGCAGTGGTCCACTGGTGTCCATCTCAGGGCAGGGCCAGGCTGAGGAGTTTTGGAAAGACTGGACACAGCTGGGTACACACTAAACCAGGCTTGTACTTGGGGCTGGGGAAGATGCAGATGTGATGGACCTTGTAGGCTGCAGACCTTTGTCATGATTGGCTGAAGGAAGTGAGCTCTCAGGAAACTTCTGGAGATTTCCCCAAGGGGCTCCAAACCCACAGAAGATTCTTCAGAGAGGAAAAAGGACTCACCAGTCAGGGTGAATAAAGCCTCACCAACACTCCTGCCTAAACATGAGCTAAGTAAGGACAGCACCTATAGGCATGACAGAGTTCTCCGGGAAAGGCCATGAGCTCTCAACCCTACACAGAAAACTTCAAGCAACTAGGGAATACAGAGAGGGCGAGAAGTAGAGAGAGAGGTGCAGATGCATCTATTCATGTGACATCTTATGAGAAAGAGCCTCTGATTTTGAAAGAGAGAAAGGAGAGGATATGGGAGTGTCTGGCGGGAGGAAACGGAAAGGGAAAAGTGATGTATCCACAATCTCAAAAATAAAAGACAAAATTAAAAAAAAAAAGGGAGGGCCTTTTGTCCTCCCTTTGGCCATGGCCTCCATAGCTCATAGTTCTGCTGAGCTCCTCCTTACCTGTAAATAGGGATAATAACGAAAAACAATTGTTCATGCTAAATGTGGAAAGAGAGAAATCTCATCTCCATCACTGTCAAGAGGCAGACAGCATGCTGTTTGATACAGCTAGTTATTTTCCATGCATTTGTTCGCTATGTATTTTGAGTCAGGGTGGAACACTGAAGATACACCAAGAGGTGTAGGGAACAAGACAGTCAGCATTCAGGTACCCAGTGTTTGGCTTAATAAGTAAAATGCTTGTGTGTTTCTGAAACTCTAAGCGTTCTTGCTTTGTCTCCTAAGTGCCCTCAAAGAGATAGCTGCAGTCAGTGCTTTCATTCTTAATTCTATTATTAAGTACTGCATGCTGATTACTAAGTATTGCAAGGCATTTCTTTGCTTACTTTCATGGTTTATATGCCTATTTTTCTGCAATTTACACGTAATGCTCAATGTTATGTTAGTGAGATTTAGCCCTGTTTCTATGGCCCAATTTTGTCATTTTTTATTGCTGTGTAGTATTCCTTTGAATGGCTACCAGTCAGCCATCTTTTTTTTAATTAATAAAAATTAATCACCAACTGAGTACATTAATATGTTTTGTGGTTCAGCATTACAAACTAAAAACTTCTGTGGTTGTTTATTTATATATTTATAAAAGATTTCTTTGGGAACCTATTAGGAAAAGAAATTCTTCAGTATTACCAGATATTGCTAAATTTGCTAAATTATGGTTCTAGGCTCCACTATTCCAGAGATTTACCAACACATGATATTTTCGGACCTCAAATTCTGTTGATCTAATGGTATGAAATGATTTCTCATTATAATTTTTATTTGTATTTCTCCTAGTGAAATTTAAGTAATGATTTTATGCATATATTTTTATAGTTAAATTAACAACTAACCAGGTTTGATTTATAATCCAAACCTTGGTATTCTACTTTGTTACATGCTCTTTATAAACATCTTAATGGCTGTATAATACTCCAGCATGTAAGAAATAGAAGACCATTTGATGCTACTAGAAATGTAGGTGTCACCCAGATTTTCCCTGTTACAGCTGAGAAATCAAAGGCATTTGATGAGAAAGCCTTTCACACATTTTGGATGCCTTTCTTGGCTTGGCTTTGAAGGGTGGTTCCAGAGCGCTGGCTGTGGTGTTGGCAAGCGATTCTTCGAAAGGCTGTTCTAATACTCTCCCGAAGCAGCAATGCCCAGTCGCAACCCGGGGCTGGAGCGGCGTTGCTTGTGGTTGTTTTGTATCGTCCGGGACATAGTTCTAAGCGCTTCCTATAAGCCACTTGGAGCTCATGGGAGGCCAGGGAGAGGGGGCTGGCTAAAGAGAACCCTCACCATCTGGAATAGAACAAAACCTCTAGAGAGCGCATCTGTTCCCTCTGCTCCTTCCCAGGGAGCCTGACTAAGAAAGGCAGGACCAAGCATCGGTGGAGAATTAGAGCTAGCTGCTCAGGGGTCTTTTCTTCCCCTTCAGTCAGCATAGCTGATCCCCGACTTTTCTTTTCTTTTTTTTAAATCTGTAATGTCATATCAAATTACTTTCCTGTGAGATAATAAATCTTCTTTTTGTTTAATCTTCCTTTCTCATGCCACCAAATTGGCTGAATTCCTCATTTTTCTTTCTTCTAAGCCACAAGAATACATCATATGTATTATATTGCTAAAACTTTTACTATTCCTTTGACCCAAATTTAAACATTTTCAGAGTCTCATATAAGGCACCAGCCAAGGACAATACAGGCGGTAAACTTTAAACCCCTACCCAGATCTAGCCAATGGTCAGAACAGTCTCCATACTTGAGTGGAGAGTGGGATATGACTTTCTCACGTACTCTGGTGCCTCACATTTGACCATGTCCCCTGGATGGGGAGACCTGGTGGCACTCAGAGGAAGGACAGCAGGTTACCAAGAAGAGACTTGATACCCTATGAGCATATACAGGGGGAGGAAATCCCCCTCAGTCACAGTCATAGGGGAGGGGAATAAGGGGAAAATGGGAGGGAGGGAAGAATGGGAGGATACAAGGGATGGGATAACCATTGAGATGTAACAAGAATAAATTAATAAAAAAAGGAAAAAAAATAGAGTCACCCTGCATGGGAATGGTTTTGGAAGCTGAACGCTAAAACGGCTGGAAAAAAAAAGCTACACTATGGGATAAGCAGATTGTATGAATATATTCGCATGTATAAATACATGCATGCTATATATGTGCAATAATTAAAGAAGAAGAGGTCATTAACTTGAGAGGTAGTAGATGGAATACAGACAGGGTTGATGGGGCTCTAACAGGATTGAACAGAATGGAAATACATTACTCCCCGACTTTTCTGAGCAAAAGCTCGCACTTGCTTTTTGCAGGTAAGAGGGTCCTCCCACCCCCATGGAGACACAGTGTCATGAAATTCAGGCTAGCCTCAAACTCTCTATGAAGCCAAATGTGCCTTTGGATTTCTGATCCTCTGCCTCTGTTTTCCAAGTTCTGGTACCCACAGGCGTGCCCCACCAGTTTATAGCATTGTGAATCAAACCCAGAGCTTTGTGAATGATAAACAAATGCTCTGCCATTTGAGCCACACCACCACTCCTAAAACTTCATTTTAAAGAGATGGGATCCTTCATTCCCTTGGAGATAAGTTTTTTGAGACAGGGTTCCTCTGTGTAGGTCCTGTAACTGACTCATAGACCAGGCTGGCCTTGAAGTCAGAGATCTGCCTGTCTCTGCCTCCTGAGAGCTGGAATTAAAGGTGTACACCACCACCACCTGGCTTATATTTTTATTATATAAAACAAATATATTTATAATCTATTAATATAAAATTATAATATAATTTATATGAAGTATAAATATAGTTATAATATATTAATATGTAACAAGCATACAATATAACAATATACTATAAATATATTTACATTATATATGGAGAAACATAATATGTTTACATATTATGTAAATGTATAATATTTATATAATATATAAACATATATTTATATTATATGTAACAGGGAAAATCTGGATGATACCTACATTTCTAGTAACAGCAAATGGTCCTTTTTCTCTTATATGCTGGAGATAAAATGGTATATTTGTATTTATACATAAATAAAATATATTTATAATATATATTATATATTGTATTTAACCATCAAGTGCAACAACAATTAGCCACTTGCCATAACCTGGGAAAATCCTTGAAGGTTCACTAGCCCATTGCCTCACCATCAACCCTGGAGCAGCCCGTTTAACCATACGTTCTATAATGTCAACGTTAGTTATGGAGAGTTACAAACAGTTGTATCCACGTTTTTCAGTGATACATAAGGTTATTGTTGTAACTAGCAGTGCATGAGAATTTGTTGTAAAATGGTGCTTTTGGGGGACACAGCTGGGATGTAGGTATTGGAGTACAGGTGTCCTTTTACCCATGAGTTTGCAGAGCTTCCATAGCTGAGCCGGTATGCTAGGCTGTAGCTTCTGAGCTCTGGCACACTGCCCTGCTGGGCTAATGTGTTAATAATAAGTGGTGCTCCTTCTGCACTGGTCCTGCCCTTCATTAGTGTCCCGCAGGATCTGCTCTGCCTCATGAGTCTCCATTTTTCCCCCACTGTTCCACAGGGGTGGAGCTTGAGAGCTTCTCATACATCATAGGTGGCTCTTTAAAAAGAGATCTTACAGAAGGCAGGATAATTTAACAGCCAGGGGTAACATTTGTAGGTCCAGGGGCTGAGATAATGATTAGAGCAATGAGATCTTGGTGCCCAGGACAAGGTCTCCTCATCTAATGGGGAGGAAGCCACTGAGCGAGTACATGCACAGCACAGAGGGAAGGGGGTTCTTTTCCTTCCCCATGAACTTCCTTTGAAGTTTAGAGACTGTGCTTACTAATGGACCAGGAAGGAAGAGAAAGGACACAGAAGTAGCTGGAGAGGACACCGTAATATCCTATGTCTGCATGATAGATTGATGATTCTTAACTCATATAGTGGGAAGTACATGAGTATAGAGTGGATCTTATGTGGACAGACAACCCTAACAGGACCCTCTTAGCTGCAAGCACTAAGCTCCAATTCTTCATGGGGAGGGGTCCCCAGGCTATGTCATAAACTCTAAGGACAGTTTTTGTTCCTTCTAGGTACATACTTCCAGCAAGGATTCCCTCAACAGTAGGTACCTGTTAATAATATGTATTGCAAACGCTCCAACTTTTGGAAGCACTATCTGTATCAGTTACTTTTCTGCTGCTATAATGAAACACCAAGACAACACCAAGGACCAAAGCAATTATGGAAGAGCTTAACTGTCACTGTTCTAGAGGGGTACAAGGCCATAGTGATGGGTAGGCATGGCAGCAAGTGACAGGTATGGACCGGGACACTGAGAGCTCACGTCTTCAAATGAAAGCGCAAAGCAGAGAAAGTGAACTGTCAAGACATGTGGTGAAGCTACAAACACTGAAAGCCTGCCCCCCCCCCCCAGTAACATACTTCTCCCTGGAGGCTGTACCCGCTAAACCTCCCCAGACAGCTCTACCAGCTCTGGACTGAGAGATATGGGGGGGGCATGCTCACTAAAATGACTATGTTCTTTAATGATAAATTACACAGGGCCCAAAACTGACACAAAGAGCCCCAAAGCAAAGCAAAACAAAACCAAAAACACTGAAGAGCCCAGGCAGTCAGGAACTGAGCTTATAAATGTAGAGAATTTTCAGGTAATTGGATAAAATTTCTGATAGAAATTTTAACATAATTGGATAAAATTTCTCAATATAAGAAGTTGTTTCTGATTTATTAATGTTATAAGCATATTAATTGTTATCACCGTTATTAAAACTAATGAATTTGACTTGGCACTGGATCTCCACATAATTAGAGAAGTAAAATGCTCTGAATGCTGAACTCCTGGGCAAGCTGACGACTCAACCAGTTCCATTATTAATTTCAGGGTTGTTCAGCTCAGCTTCAATTAAAATCAAACATTTATTTTATTACTTTCGATTGAATTGTTATCTTTGCATGGGTAATGTGGTAATATATGCAGAAGGCAATAAAATTCAAACAGTAAGTCTCCATTCCACCACTGACCCATGGGCCTGCCACCCCCTCGGTAGCAGCCAGTGTTGTCAGAGTTTTATTGTGCACCTCTGAGAGATTTATCGGAACTCTGCCTCCCCATTTATATCTTTATATAGCTCTATCCATATCTGATTTTATTTCATATAAATGGGAGCATAGTTTATATTTTATTCTGCCATTGCATTTTGCTTAGTGTTAGATCTTGTCTGTAGTTTTACAGGTCTTTGGTTTTGAATGGCTGCATTGTGTCTCATTGTAACTCTGACACATATGGTGCAACTGCCACAGGGTAGGTGCTACGTGGGAAGTGAAGACGGACACATCAGGGCTCTGTGTGCAAAATGATAGGCTGTGTGTCTTCGCTAGGGAAGCTGTGAGAAAAATCAAGACATGAGCCTCCGAGGGAGAGGCTAGTTCTACTTAAAGCTGTAAAAACCCTATGAGCATATACAAGGGGAGGAAATCCCTCTCAGAAACAGTCATAGGGGAGGGGAATAAGGGGAAAATGGGAGCGAGGGAAGAATGGGAGGATACAAGGGATGGGATAACCATTGAGATGTAACAAGAATAAATTAATAAAAAATACAATAAAAAAACTTCTGTAAGGGGAAGGTTCGAACAAGGCCTGACAGGGGCTAAAGACGTCAGTGGGGAGGAGAGGAAAGAAGACACGAAGACTGTGGCCTGTGGGCATGGCTGACCCTCGAGCACGTGGTGGACACAGAGATGTAGTCACGAAAAGACAGCTTGGCAAATGGATGTCAAGCTGAAGAGCAAACTAGCACATGTGTGTTCATGCATGTGTATATGTGTGTGCACATGCGTGTGAGTGTGCTGCATGGAGTCTTGGAAAAGAGGGCAGAGACAGAAGAGGGGAGGCTACCGAAGAGGCCAGGAAGTAGAAAGGGCCTGGGAAAGAGCAGGAGAGGGGAAAGGAAGTGTGGAATCTTGGGACATCATGGAGCTCATCTTTCTTGTGAATAAGGGTTGGCAGCCTCCTGGCATCATTAGCCATTCTAAATCTCTTCCCTGATGAGCTTGGGCTTCTGCATTCCTAATGAGGACACTCTGACTGACAACCCATTTAGGATAATACACTCCAACAGAACAGTCAAACACACTCATTTCAACCGAGATACAGAGTGCCATTAATTCGCAGAAGAAAAATAACTGTGGGGTGGCACCCTCCGGCATGCAGCTACCATCGACAAGGCTGATTGGAGATGTCACTGAGTTGCTGCGCACATTGGCTCCTGAAGCAGAATAAATACAATGCTTCTACGCTCCATCATGTACTTGCAAAAGGAGATTAAAAAAAAAAAACCAATGTGTTAGAAACTTTCAAAGGGCAAAGAATATGAAGGAAAATAAAATTCTTCATATTCAAAATAAAGTAAATGGCATTTTTGCAAGCCAAGTTCATTAACCTGCCTTTAGTATCAGTACCTATGATGGATGAGCAGCACTTGGTTTTCTTTGTTATTTGGATTCTCTCACAGTTCCTAGAGCTTCCCCTTTAGGAAGTGAGAAGGCAAGATAATTAGCACAAAATGTATTGATGGAATTTACCGTGACTTAATTCTAAAACACTAGACTATATTTCTCCCATCTCAGAATGATTAAAAAAAAAAAAAAAAAAAAAAAAAAGGACCTCTCCTTGCCCTCAGGGGAGAAATACACACAACACTGAGAGTTAAATTGATACTCCCCCCTTATGTTTCCCTAATAAATAGTTTCTTGCCCTGAGTGAGTGAGTGAGTGAGTGGCTATTTTCAAAGCCTGTCAAATATTTCAAGTTGCCTGCTGGGGAGCCCAGGTGGGTAAACCACCACTTTTGTTTGGCACAAGCTGTTTTAGTGGGTGGTGAGTCCCAGAAAATAAGCCCTGAATTCTAATCCAACTCTCCACAGAAGGTTTGATGCCATAACTTCAGGAGCCATCACTGTGAGAGTGAGGGTAGAGTCAGGACTGGCATGGGGAAGGCATCCCGTTGGCCAAGGCAGAAGATCACTGTGAGCCTGATTCCTTCTGTGACCTCCTCCTGAACACTCTTGGGGGCAGACACATCCAAGTGCTGCTCTGTCTCTAAAAAGCCTTTGGCCTCTGCTTCCTTATCACTCCCATATTGGAGCTCTCCCCAGAGAGGCAGACTTGAAGGTGCACACAGGTCACCTGGGGTTGTATTTTTCCCTCTTCTTAAATATTATCATATAGAAAACTTAAAGCATAATATAAAAATAAAACATACTAAAACTTATCCTTCATTCTCAGCAGTTGTCAAAATTTTGCTATTATCTGCCTTTTATAACATAATAACACAAAGCAAAACTTAGTCATGCATACTTACCTGTGTCTACTTAAACCACACCTCCACCAGAAGACAAGTGTTTTTCTATATGCTATAATGTCATTGTCACACATCAAATTAAAGAGAAGCCAGAGGATCACAACTTTAATTCCAGCACTTGGAAGACAAAGGCTGGTGGATCTCTGTAAGCTTGAGGTCAGCCTGTTCCAGCAAGTTCCAGGCCAGCCAGGGGTACCTGATGAGACCCTGTCTCAAAATTTAAAAAAGAAAAGAATAAACAAATAAGAAAGAGATGTGGTATATAAAGGCAATGGGTTTTTTTTTCAGCTTTAAAGAAGGAAGGAAGTCATGCCATTGCAGGAAAATGGATAAAACTGGAGATGTCGTATTAGCTGAATGAAGCCACTTAGAACGTATTGCGTGTCTGTCTTTTCTAGACTTTCTGTGCATTTGTAAAAGTGTGTGTGTGTGTGTGTGTGTGTGTGTGTGTGTGTGTGTGAGAGAGAGAGAGAGAGAGAGAGAGAGAGAGAGAGAGAGAGAGGTAGAAGTGAAACTGTCTAGAGGAACAAAGTGGGTAATAGGAAGGGAAAAGGGGGAGGGAGAGGTAGAAGGGGAGGGAGAGGAGCGCGGACCCGAGGGCAGAGAGAAGGAAGGGGAGGGGGCACAGAGGGGAAGAGTAGGAGGTATGGGTGGAATGTGTTAGATGTATGATATATATTTTATGTGAAAATTGCAAAAGAATAATAGTAATTTCCCAATATTATCCAGTACCCAACACATTCCCACTCTTTAGATGATTTCCAAAATGTCCCGGATCTGAGTAACGGCTGCACATTATGCCGTGCACTGGGCTTAGGTTTAAATGTCTTTGAATCTACAGCAACTTAACTTTCCATTGCAAAAACAAGCATTTCCTGAGGAAAACTATTCACGTGCCTATAAAAGGTGCAGCACAATGGATTGCACACTTGCTTTCACGTGAACTTCAGGTCGCCCACACCTGTCCCCTGTACAACAACAGTTGGTTCTGAGACTAATTTAGCGTAGTCTCACCTCCAGGCAGGAATTCAAGACAGGTGGGGCTGTGAGCTTCTCATGCGTGCTAGCAGGAATGACCTGCTATTAGCTGGTGCAAGGTGGAGGGAGTGGAGCCTTGAGAGTCAGCTGATGGGTCCACCTTAGGTGTTCCGAGCATCTTAACAGCTGGTCTGTCAGTGTATGTGTGTACGCATGTGCATGAATGTTCATGCACGTAGAAGCCAGAGGTCAGCCTTCAGTGTTATTCTTTAGGCACTGCCCACTTCATTTCTGAGACAAGGATGCTCATTGTGACCCAGGGCTTACTGACAGGCTGGGCTGGCTGGCTACCAAGCTCAAGGCTCTTCCTCTTCAAAGAGCTCCAGTCCTTGGATTACAAGCTCATGTGCTACCATGCCTGGCTTTTACATGGGTGCTGTTGCTTGAACTCTGGTCCTTATGCTTATGAGGCAAGGGCTTTACAGGCTGAGCTATTGCCCCAGGCTCTTCTCATCTCTTTACATGATTTACATTGAGGACAAAGCCTCCAGATCCTTTCTAGGTCATGGACGAGAATCTGGAGAATTTGAGAACATGTCGTGGGCTGAGGCCATGGCTCAGTGGTTATGAGCACACACTGTTGTGGCAGGGGACCTGAGTTTGGTTCCCAACATGAAGTTATGCGGTGGCTCATAACTGCCTGAAATCTCTGAAATCTCTGGTATTTTCAGGCACCTGCATTTGCTTGAACATACTCACACATGGACGCACAGACATACCCATACACACAATTAAAGAGAAATACATCCTAAATATACGACTTGCTCCGTCCATATGTTATTTGTGTGCATATGATTTCAGGGCTACCACTTGGTATTGGATAACCAATTGGGGGAGCTCTTCCCTGGAGGAAGGGTATTTCTCCTGTAATTAGGATCCTTTAGTTGGCCTGGTTATCATTTTGTAGTGTTGTGCTTTTGACAATAAACCTGAGGGGAAAGCCAGGAAGGCCAAGATTAGTGCTACCAACACTGATGTTATAAGCCCGCCTCCTGTGCGTCTGGCTCATCCTGCCAGGTCCCAGCGAGGAGGACAAGGATGCCTTTTGTGGCAGAATTATCCTGGCGTTCTATATCTGGATACGTCACCACATGTTCTTGTCCCTTGTAAGCAAAGGTATTTACAGAAGCATCTACTGGGAGATCGTTAAAAAAACAGGAAGATGTATGAATAAAGCTTCCTTTGTTGTTCCCCTTCCTCAGAGTCATTCTTCTTCCCTGTACTTTGATGTTGTTTTAACATTAAAAAGATGGGGGAGAGAAGGCTATAACATTAGCAACTCTGAGACCTGGGTTTCAGGTCTGACCTTGTCGCCATGTGTCCCTGGGAAAGCCATTCCATCTCTGTGGACCTCCTTGTCTGTCGATGAAGGGCTGGCATGTGCAGTTTATAATGGTTGGTAATTCCAATTTCTCTGAGCTCTGTGAGTGAAATATGACAAAGGTTGAAGGCTACGGTGAGCCTGCACTGTTGGCGCTGGGGGTTCGGTCCTGAATTGAGGATCTCCCTTTTGCCCTTTTGTTTTGACTGTCTCCTTACCCACTGTGTGTTCTACACCTGGGGCCTCCTGATTCCTGCTGGTGGTGAGGACAGTGCTCCTGTGCACCCCACAGAGCTGCTCCCTCACCCGGTTTCTGATCTTGCCTGTGAAACTCACCAGTTCTGGGGGTCGCTCTCCTGAGAGCCTCAGTTCAACAAATGCTTGTTGAACACCGACTGTATGTAAAATGCTGTGTGCTCGTCCCAAGGTTAGAGATAGATACAAACCCTCAGGGCGGTTACTCTCCATGGAGGGCTGCCCACCACCACCAGTGATGCAGGCTAGCTCTGAGAGGGGAGGATGGAACCTTGTTGGGCTGCTGCCCACCTGCTGGGTGAAAAGTACACATGGGTAGAAGGGAGGACATATTGGTTGCTGAAAACTGTAGGCTCTACAGAAAACCTGCTGGATGAAGCTCAGGGAGTAATGTGAGTGTTTAATGAAAAGAAAAGTCAGTATGGTGAGTGAGTTGGTGATTGGATGTGAGGGTAAGACTGGGAGAGGATGAGCTCTGGGGAGGATGCCCAATGCCTGGGGTTTTGGATCCCATGTGGCTGGGCTCCAGTAAAGTGAGCTGGCATCTGGGGAAGTCTGAAGCTATGTTATCCTAGGCTGTAGTATGTTTGGAGGATCACAGTGAAGGGCGTAGACCCAACCTCATAGTCTACTTGTGTTTGGGACCTGGAACCTCACATTTCAGGTGGTTACATAGGACCAGTACAGATAGATGAGACCTCGTTAATTATAACGAGGTTGACAGGAGACAGCGAATTGGCCGACTTAAGGAAGTACCTCATGAGACGGTGTTGGAGCACCCAGGAAGGTCCTTGGGATTCTCGGGATAATGTGGGAGAAATGGGAGTGGTCTGTGGCTCCAAGAGAGTGGGTAGGGATACAGGTGGGGACAGAAAATGCCTCTGTGTAAATGTCACCGCCTCACTGGAAAGAAAAAAGGATGGGAGGATCTTAGGGACAGTGACCTTGGGTAGTGGCTGTTAGAATAAACCTTGAACAATCTCTGCCACATCCTGACCCAGGTCCTATGTGGAAACTCTGCCCTTTCCCCTTTACTGCCATTGCCAAACTCACTTGCTCACTGTGACCCACATCCTGATGGCTCGGACAAGGCAGATTCTAAGGCCTTGTCTGGACAAACAACTCCAGGACGGAGAAACTGCAGGCTTGCACTGAGTCCCAAGAGTTGCATTCTCCAAGCTCCATATATAAACCCTAAGTGTCTCTTTCATCTTTGGGCAGATTCTCCATTCTCACTGTGTCTGTGCCTGGGTGTCTCAAATAAACAGTCCTGGTCTTCTGAGGTCAGACATTTTTCTTTCCTGCCTCCTGTCTGTTTAAGGCGGCTCAGAAATCTAACAAGCCCCAGGAGGAAAGAAGGGGGCACCTTCATGAAGTCTTTGTGGGTTCATGTGATAGGAATGGGGTGAGGACAGGGTAACTCTCCACGGCCCTGTGATGGGGAGCAGGTGACTCCCCATGACAGTGATGTGAAAGAGAGCAACTGCTTGCTTGACCTACACACAAGGCAGGGGCCACCCAGGTTTTCTTCTGCGACCAGAGCCTCCTGAGCTGTTGGTACGGGGATTAGAGGTTGTTGTCTCTTCTGTTTTGTTTGTTTTGCCTTGCAGAGCTGCGATGGGTCTTTGGCATTTGCACACTCTGGGCAAGTGCTCTATTATGGAGTTTCAGATAGATCCCCTTTGCTGTTTATGCTCAGCCACATCCTGGGAAGCACCGCTGAGCTTGTTTTTTTAAAAAATGCTTTTGAATCTTTTTAAAAGCCCATGGTTCACTAGCCAGTGGGCAACTGCAGTCACAGAACAAACCAAGGTAAATTTGCAAAAGGAGCTGGCTCCTTTCCTCTCCTCTACGCCTGTGCATCTCGCTGCTCACCTCAGCCCCAGCCACCACGGCTTGGTGCGCAGTGGAGGCGAAAAACCCTTTAGTTCTTGGTAATTAGAGTGAGATGTGGAAATCAGGTCTCAAGAAGCCGAGGGCCTCATTCTACCTGTCTTTCACATGTCAGCGCCCTCTGAGCTCTCATTCTCTGGTGGCACCTGCTCAGATCCATTCAGCACATCCACTTCAGTAACTCGATTACCCTGGGCAGCACATTTACATAACACACCACCCTCCAGTCAGGTGTGGAGTTCAGTCATCCCGCGTGGGGCCTGGCGTCTCTCCTCTAATGTCACTTTACACACAGATAATGAACACAGGCTCCCAACAAGTGACTGCATCAGTCGATACAGGAGGCGCAGTCCTACCTGCGCTGCTTCTGGAACCAATTAACCAGCATAAGTCCCTCGCTGCGGGAATACTTTCCCCAAAGTGGTTCTCCCGTACACCCTGGGGTTATCTCTGTCTGTTCTTCACAGAGGGCATGCGGAGCATGCGTGTTGTGCAGCTCTCCGGGGAGGCCAGTCAGTTTATCGTGCTTGCTGAGAGCCTGGCTTGAATTCCCTCTCCTCAGTGCCTTGATGCACATAAAAGGACTCAGGGTGATTTGGTGTGTGGAGAGACGCCAGGGACCCATGCCAGACCTGGTGCTTTCGCAGTGAAGCCACAGAGAGGACCAGACAGGCATCTCACTCAGCCCCTTCCCCCACTGGCTGAGCAATCCTAGTTGGTGTGAAGGGATGTCATTATGCTTGGAGTCAGTTTGGGTGACTTGAGAGAACAGTTCACGAAGTTCCTACTTAGCTTTCCTGTGGAAATAGTAGTTTAAAAAATGCTTGTGTTTGAACGTGTGTGTGTGTGTGTGTGTGTGTGTGTGTGTGTGGTGTGTGTGTGTGTGTGTGTGTGGTGTAAAACATACCTGTGGCTGCATGTGAGCTGGGCTGGAGCTGTCCACCTTGCCCCAGCTATCTGCCTTCTGAGCTCTCAGGTGTAAAGCCAACTCCTGCTTTTAAGGGGGTACAGGGGAGCCTATCTGAGGTCCTCATGTTTGCTCAGCATGCCCTGTACTGACTGAACTGCCTCCCCAGGCCTGGAATTGCTGCTGCTCTTCTAGGCTGCTGCTGGTCAAGTGTCTGTCTCCTGAGTGCTGGGACCAGAATTTCTTTGGTTTAAAGTTTTATTTTTATTTATTTACATGCATGAATGCAGTTTTTTCATGACCAGTTACTCCATCAATGACTTGTACACACTTAGCACTTAATGAATCTTACAGATTCATAGAAGCCATCTGAGCATCCGGGCCTGTCATGTGACTTAACTTATTTTCAAGAAGGGTGATATAGTTTTGACTCAAGGAAAAAGAAAAAAAATGAGCCTAGAGAGATAGTTTGTGCCAATATATTTTTTTCTTGATGTCCTTTTTCTTCGATTTAATGAATGACTCTGATTCCCTGAGCCAATTGTGGAAGTCAGTCACTCATCACCAGTTCTCTCTCCCCAGCAAGAGAGTAACGTCTTCAAAGATGGCGCCTCATCGTGACTAATGGAATGAGACTGGGAGAGATATCTCTTGAGTAAAGTTATAATCTCCACTTCTGTCTACTATGATATCGTAGACTGAAAGGTGCAATGGGATTAAAACAGCATCCCCCCATCAGATTAGAAGTATCGACACATTTGAAACATTAAGGCTACACATCCATTGCCTTTTGATATAGTTTTGAAAGGGGTGAATTCCCAGAGGGATGGCATTTCTTGGGGACTTGGGTATCTGTGACTGGCACCAAATAACTGAAAACAACATCCTGCTTCAATCTATCAATTGCTTGTGGATCTCCTGTGAAGCGCAGAGTGTTGTGGGAGAGGCAAAAAAATGAGGCAGTGTGATCGGTGCCCATGTATCAACTCCTGCCTACACAGGGTCTGCATCAGGCAGCTAGAGGCTGTATGTGTGTTCCTTTGCAAACCTGACGATTCCAAACTGCAAATAATAGTAGAGTTGAAACTCCAGCCTTTGACTTTCTAGCTCCATGCCTGTGCTTGGGGGTCTAAACCTTGGCACAGAGAGGGTTCTTCTCTTTCTGCTTCTGTTATATTGACGTTGGCCACAGTAAGATTGGCAGGTTAGTGACTTGCCCACAATAAAAGGACATAGTTAGGAAGGAGAAAATGGGGGCAGGGCAGAGGCAAACTTTTGGCGTTGAAAAATATCTTTGTTGCCAAGGTCGTATGGGCTGTTTTCTTCCCCTGTCCCCTCCACTGTTTCTAATTTGTTTCATCATGTCATTGGGTAGAGAGACCCGTGACTGTCCTCTTAGTCTCTGTTATAGGCAATTAGATGACGATTTCAATAGCAAACAGACTCAAGTCCAAAGTTATTTCAAATGTTCCCACAGAGACTCAACTTCTTCAATTATGAAAACCAAACGTACTCAAGTCCCTTGAGAGAGTTTACAAGGGAAGAGGCCTAGTTAGCCAAGCCACAGTCTGCATGCAGCTGCAGGCAAGCTTCCACTTGGATCCGGTAGCAGCTTTCTCCTCTGCTTAAGGTGTAGACAAGCTGAGCTCCAGGACAGCAATAGAGTGTTGCTTTTGCTTGCATATGTATGTGTCTGTGTGTAGTATGTAAATTCATGTTCTCATATGAGCATGTGGGTACATGGGTAGGTGTGTGTGCCTGTGTGTATGTGTTCCTCTCTCTCTTCTCTATCTATCTATCTATCTATCTATCTATCTATCTATCTATCTATCGTCTATCTATCTATATCAATCAATCAATCTTTCTATGTATCTATATATATATCGTGTGTGTGTGTGTGTGTGTGTGTGTGTGTGTGTGTGTGTGTATAAAGGCCAGTAGTTGATGATGAGAATTTTCTTCAACTGTTCTTCATGTTATTCATTGAGGTAAGGTTTCTCACAAGAGCCCAGAGCTTCTCAGCACATCTAGTCTCACTAGCCAGCCTGTCTGGGGATCCTCTGCAATGTTTTCTGGCCAGTGGAATTACAGGTGATTTGCCATGCCCACCCAACCTTTACATGGACGCTGAAGATATGAACCCCAGTTCTCCCATACTTGTGTGCCAACTGTTTACCCACCGATCCATTTCTCCAGCCCATGGATTGATGATCCAAAACACTATGTGTGAGTGAACAGGGTGAGGGTTGAGTGTCAGGCATGAGATGCATATGGATTAAAAACTTACTTTTAAAGCTTTCACAAAATACTTGGGTTTGGACCACATACTGAGAACTGTTCCATTTCACTGCTAACAGAGGAGGAAGGCAATGCGGAGGTAAAGCACACACATGTAATGCTGTCTGTACAACACAGGCAGATTCTACTTGCCCTGTCTTACATCTTCCCTGAGGAGAAGGTTAGGGGTAGGATCAGTGGTCTAGGGCAAGGCACCCCTCCCAGAAATACTCATATAGAATATGAAGAGACTGAAGTTTTATCCTGACTAGCTCTGGGTTAGTATTTGTCTGGTTTAGTATAATTTTCTTTTAAGTATATTGGAAATGAATATTGCCCAACATGCACAAAATTAGGATAGTAATTAATTAGTCTTCCATATATCCATTAAGTTTAATAGCTACCAATATTTGCCAGTCATTTTTTTTATTGACCTCCAATTTTCCTGGAGTAGATTATTTTTAAATTAAAAAAAAAATAGCATAGCATGGCATTCTCAGAGCGTTTTTAAAAGATGAACAATTAAACTTTTTTTCATACAGTATATTCTGATCATCTTTTGTGGAGAGCAACCAATAGCTTTAGCAATAGCCTGGGCTGCTTTTGGGGGGTGGTTCCATGGAGCCTCTTTGGCCAATAGCTCAGTCAGATGTAACCCATTCTTGGCATGGGGCATTTCACTTGGCAGCAAGATATCCAGTTGGAACTTCGTCTCCTTGGTGATTTGGTGCTTCCATTTTGACTTCTTTCTACATGACCCCTCAAATGGTCCATAGTGTTACCTGTCCCTCCCTGTATTCCCCTTTTTACCCATTTCTTCCCTTCCCATCTCTATTTTGTCCTCACATTCCAATCTTGCCCCAACTCTCCATAACTTTAAATTCTATTTCCCCTCCCTTAGGAATTCCTTCCCTGCACTGTGGTCCCTTACCTCTACCTTCTCTGGCTGTATGGATTGTAGCATGGCTATTGAAGGCTTGAAACTGAACATCCATATATAATACATATCATATCGTATTTGTCTTTTTACTCCACCCAAAATGACTTTTTCTCTAGGTCCATCCACTTACCTGTGAATTTCATTGTTTTAAATAGCTGCGTTCTCAGAATATTTTTTTTCCATTCTCAGAATATTTTAAAGCAAATCAGAACACTGCGTTTTGTCAGTTGTCAGTATTTCACTATGCACTATAACTATCATAACTGTTAGGAACTTAAAAGAAAAACAGCAACAACAACAACAACAACAACAACAACAACAACAAAAGGCTGGAGAGATGCCTCAGTGGTTAAGAGCACTTGCTGCTCTTGCAGAGGTCCCGGGTTCAGTTTCTAGCACCCACATGGTGGCCTGTAACTTCCAAGGGAACCACCTTTTCTGGGCACACTCCACTTGGGCCGCTTGTGGAAACAATCTCAGCCAAGTCAAGCTGTGAACCAATGAGTTCACTGGGGTTACTAACGCGGGTGAGGGTTGCTTAGAGGAGCAGGGGTGACTGAAGTCAGCTGCATCACTGTCAAGCCCACCCAAACATGCGTGCGTGATGACTCTTGAACTCTGTATCCCTGGAGCTCACCCTAAGAAACGCCTCATTGTTTATATGGCTTCGGAGAGAGGCCTCCTGAGTCTCGAAACTTTCTGAACTTCTCGAGTCTTGTAAGCTTTGGGTTGTCTGCCATCAGACTCGGGAGCTTGGATCCAAATTTGGGTCCCCTGGAAGGGCAGCATGTGTTCTTAACTGTTTAGTTGTATCTCCAACACTTGCTATGCAAATTTCAAACTAATAGCTTTCCAACAAAGGTCCTCCTTGTCTGCACCACATGCCTGCTTACCCTTCCTGTGGTGGTGTGGGTAAGGGGAGGGATGCACAATGCAGAGACCACCCCCCAAGAAAGTTGAAACATCCTTGCATACAGAGGTAAGCCATGTTTCTACCCCAAGCATGGAGCTCAGAAAGGAGGATTGACTCATTGGGTGATATACCGAGAGGCCAGAGTAACACATGAGGGTAAGCGTGGCTCACCAAGGAGGGCACCTCTGCAATGCTGGACACTCAATAGCTTCTAATTCAGCCAAGCATTCAATTCAGTTGTCTGCCATTTTCCTCAACAAAGCTATGGGAGCCTTACCTGAAAAAAAAAGTAAGGAAAGTTCTAGAGACGTCCCTTATACTGTATTTATTCTCTCCCCATTCCCTCCCAAGGCCCCTCTATGATTCCTGTTACCGGGTAGACCAGACAACCTCTCTTTCAGTCAACTGTGAAGCTGTTTCCTTTGGCAGCAGAAACACTGAACAGCAATAGCAATAGTGCTGGAGTGTCGAAACTAACATCTGCCGCTGAATTAAACTGCCAGCCTCAGTGTGATGTAGTGCCGCCGCCGCCTCCCACCACCTCGGATATGGGATTGGTGCATTAGCAGGAAAAAAACGTCAGCAGGAGTTCAGGATGCATCATCTTTCCATATCTGTCCATCCACATCTGTCAGCCACAGGCCGGCCTTGGGTAACTTTTGCAGTGTATAGATGCAGTGGACGTTGCTGACAAGGCCTGCTTCCCAGTATGGCTGGTCTTATGCTCCAGGTGGTGACTGGCAAAGGCTGATTAAGGAGAGGACATCCAGATGTTCAGCTGTTGCTCTTCTTTCTGACAGAGCTGTCCTGTGGGTGCACCTTCTCTCTAACGTGTGCTTCTTGAAGGCCTTCTAAAAATGTGTATTTGCTCATGGCTGGCTGGCTGGACCATTGGTTGGCTGAGAAGACTAGAAGTTTAGTACAGATAGACTCATCTTGTTAATCAAACTTGGTCGGTTCCCAGTGGAGAGTCTCCTTTGATTTTTAAAGGGAATTTATTTAGTCTCTCTACATTCCAACTGTAGCCTCCTCCGTTCTCTCCTCCTGGTCCTGCCCTTTCTCCTTCTTCCATGAGTCTTCTTCCTCTACCCCTCAGAAAAGGGGTGCCCCCCACCTACCCATGCCAACATGTCAAGTCATATCAGGACTGAGTGCATCCTCTACCACAGTGGCCTGGCAAGGGAACCCCACCAGAAGGAAGGGATGTAAAAGCATGCAAGAAAGTCTTTGTTAGGGACAGTTCCTGTTCCTCTTACTGGGAGATGCACATGAAGACTAATCTGTCCATCTGGTACATATGTGTAGGGGGTCTAGGACCAGTCTATTCATGGTCTTTGACTGGTGTTTCAGTCCCCACAAGCTCCCTTGGGCCCAGGTTAGTTGGCTCTGTTGGTCTTTGCGTGGAGCTCCTGTTCCTTCTGGGTCCTTCTATCCTTCCTCCCCCTCTTCCATAAGGCTCTTTGTGCTCCATCCAAGGTTTGGCTGTGAGTCTCAGCATCTGTTTTGATTTGTTGCTGGGTGTCTCTTTGATTTTTCTTGCTGTTTGGGCAGATCATCTCAGTGCAGCAATAGCACACAATAATTCTTTTCTTTCTGTCCTTTCCCCCCTCCTGTGGTTTTTTGAGACAGAGTTTCTCTGTGTAGCCTTGGTTGTTCTGGACTCAGTTTGTAGGCCAGGCTAGCCTCAAACTTACAGAGATCTGCTTCCCTGAGTGGAACCCCAGCAGCTTTCTAGGGCTTACAGATATTTTGTATGCTTTCTTCGTTCTTTTAAAAAGATTTATTATTAATTTTTTATTATTCTTAATTGTGTGTGCATGTGTGTGCACATGAATGCAGTGCCCATAGAGATCAGAAGGGGCGTTCCTCTGGAGTTGGAGTTACAGGCAGATTGTGAGTCTTCATGGGGTGCTGAGACTCAACCCAGGTCCTCTGCAAGAGCAGCAGGTGCTCTTAACTGCTGGACCATTTCTCCAACTCCTCCTGCTTCTGTTTTTGAGGAGGTTGGGTTGTTTTCTGTGAGGGATGATGCTTCCTTGTTTCTGACTTTTTGATTGCAGAGTCCTCAGTATTGTTGACAGACTGTGATGTGCTTGTTCACGTGACCCCATGACAGGGCAGCCCTTCAGTACATTGGTATCCCTTGAATATTGCTATTACTTGAAATACCTGACACTTTCCCCTGAATGGGTGGACTTCTGGTAGGATTTAGAATATGTTTTGCAGACAACACTGGGAGGACATGAGTTTTGAGTTCTTCTTGCAGGCTTATGAGGATGTAAGAGGGGTGGACCAATGCTCTGAGTTGGGGTGGAATCTATTCTAGAGTGGACCCCCTAAGCAGGAAAGATACTGGGTTAAATACCTTAATATCATCTGAATTGGGGTACATCACCCAGTCAATAAGATGACTGACTGCTGTGTAAGCATGAGCGATCTGGGATAGGATGCCAGCACTCATGTAGAGGCCAGACTTTGTTCATGTGCGTAACCCAATAGTGGGGCAGAGTCGTGGATCTCTGGAGCTCATAGCCAACCAGCACAGCTGGACTGATGAACTCCAGGCTCAGTGAGAGACCATGTGTCCAAATAATTAGGTGGGAGGCTATCAAAGATGATAACTGAGATTGACCCCTGGTCTCCTTGTGTGCATGCATCTGCACATACATGCACGTTTTCCACA
>OU015755.1:44197414-44217464 GCA_907169655.1 Acomys percivali
ACCCCTTGAATTTAATTTTAGACAGTGGAGTGGGTGGGTAAAGCATGGGGAAGATAGATGAAAAAGCTTTCTATGAGCTGATAGTGTTGATGATGGGTTGTGGCTACATGGGGTTTATCATGATTATGATTCCCTGTGATATATATATGCACACACACACATACACACACATATACATGCGCACATATACATACATGTATATATATACACACATATACATATACATGTATGTGTATGTATGTGAAACAGTGTAATACAAAGTTAAAAATAATTTTGAACTCCTTGAGAAGTCTATATATGGCTTTGTGGGCTAGGGTGACTGAATTTGATTATAATGATCTTTTCTTGTTCGATATGCAAATTCATCTCAAGAATTTTGCTGTTAATTTTACATGAATTCCTAAAAGTACTCAATATGGGCTCTCTTTGGTTGGTCCTTCTATGACTTCCTTCATCTCACAAACCCACTAGTACAGGTGTCAGACTGCAGCTTTGGTCATCCCCACGCTGTGCAAGAGAAACCCGGCATTTGACAACTTACCTAGGGCATTTTCTCAAGACAATAGGACTACCCCCTTCTCCCTGGAGCTTGCCTGCTGATGGGGGCTGCAGGGAGAAGGCTTCCTGAGAGGGAAAGAGTGTTCACATGAACACATCTGCATGTGCTGTCACTTGTGTATGTGTGTGTGTGTGTGTGTGTGTGTGTGTGTGTGTGTGTGTGATCCTCGGGCTTATTCCTGCCTTTTATCATGTTCTCCTGACTCAGAATTCTAGACACCCAGTTACACTTCATACATCTAGTCTACATAGCAAGACAGACAATGGCACACAAAGGACAGTCTAAAAGTGTTTTATGAGTTAGTGGATACTAGGAGAGCATACTTAGGATACATTCTTAGAACAGTCTTTTTTATGTAAAGATTTATTTATTCACTTTACATCCCCTCCCTCCTCTCCTCCCAGTCCCACCCTCCTTCTCTCTTACCCTACACCACTTCCCTGTTCCTTAGAGAAGGGGAGACTCCCCTACCAACCCACCCCAGTTCATCAAGTTGCATCAGGACTGAGTGCATCCTTTTCCTCTGTGGCCAGGCAAGGCAGCCCCACCAGGG
This sequence comes from Acomys percivali, assembly GCA_907169655.1. Taxonomy (NCBI): domain Eukaryota; kingdom Metazoa; phylum Chordata; class Mammalia; order Rodentia; family Muridae; genus Acomys; species Acomys percivali. Next base: position 44,198,527 of record OU015755.1, read on the forward strand.
AGAAGTTACCATAAGGCAGGCAACAGAGTCCACGTCAGAGACAGCCCCTCTCCCCTTACTAAGGGACCCACATGAAGCCCGAGCTGCCCATCACCTACATATGTGTAGGGGACCTAGGTCCAGTCTATGTATAGTCTTTGGCTGGTGCTTCTGTCTCCATAAGGCCCTCTGGGCCCTGGTTAGTTGGCTCTCTTGGTCTTCTTGTGGAGCTCCTGTCACCTCCAGGTCCTTCTATCCTTCCCCTCATTTTCCCACAAAGCTCTCTAGGCTTTGCCCAATGTTTGGCTGTGAGTCTCAGTATCTGATTTGATCCATTGCTGAGTGAAGCCTCTCAGGGGACAGCTATGCCAGGCTTCCATCTGCAAGCATAAGTCTAGCAGAGTATCATTAATCATGTCAGGGGTTGGCTGTCTCCTGTGGGGTGGGTCTCAGCTTGGACCGGGCACTGGTTTGGACATTCCCTCAATCTCTGCTCCATCTTTATCCCCTTAAATCTTTTAGGCAGGGCAAATTTTGGGTCGAGGTTCTTGAAAACACAATCTTAAATGAATTAACACCCAAGGTGACAGTCTAAGGTATCAAAAGCCAAGACCAAAACCAAATCAAAACAAAAGAAAACAAGACCAGGAATAAATTTGTGCTTACTCAGAACCTGCTTTCAGTGAGGTCAAGAACCAGTGTGGGGAACCAGGGTGAGAGAAAACAGCATATACAACAGTGAAAGAAGCAAACTTAACACTCACCATAGAGCCTGCTCAGGGAGAACTCTTTTGTAAAATGATAAATATCTCAGCAATAAGAGAGCCATGGAATCCTTTAATACAAGACAGCTCTGCTCAAACATACCATCTCAGATGAATGCGGAACATGGTTGCAGCTAGAGTAAATCAGAGCGAAAATGCATGGGGGACCAGTCACTCTAGGCTATGGTTTTTGAGGCTGGGGAGCGAAGTGGCAAAGGCAAACACTTAGCCCCCTCAGCTGGGGATTAGTGCGGGACGCTGACAAGCCCCTCTAATTAGAACGGGCAGCTAGGCCATCTGTAATAGCTGTGGGGAGCTGCTTTCTGCCAACAGTGTCTGTTCCGGGGGTCATTGTGTGGGGCGCCTCTCAGCCCCACAGTGAGCCTTGGCTCCTTGCTCCTGGAGTCAACTTGCATGCAGCTCTTCCCCCAACACCCCAAGGAGCTCTGTTGTTCTTCTCTAAGAGGCACAAAGGATCCTGAGCTCATTGTGGCTGTCTCTGAGGAGGACGGTGAAAGATGACACTTGGAAACATACACACTAATTATAACCCTATTTAGTTCCTGTGGGTGACTCTCACCATCCATCGCCTTCCCCCCTGTCCTTTCCCACATTTCATCCCTATTTGGTGAGGAGGCATGGGTTATTTCTGAAAACTAGAACCCTGCCTCCCTGCTCCCCCACCAGCCACCGAACAAGGGCGAACCATCCAGTGGTGATTAACAATCTCCACCTTCAAAATGCGTTTTATGGGACTCTTGGTCAGGTAAATCTAAATTAGCTCATAAGACACAGCGCAGCCATCCCTATTAGCTACTGGACCTCTGCCAAGGCGACACACTGTTTTGGGAGCTGGGCTTCTGGCACCGGGGAGTATAAGGACCTGAGGGCATGGGCAAAAGTGACCGTCCGTGTTTCCTGGGGTCAGTCACAAGTTCTAGGGAGGTAAACACAGGGCTAGTGCAGCTTTATTGTGGGGAAGGGAGAAGGTAGGACATCAGAGACACCATGTCAGCTAGCCATGCTGCAGGGGTTCCTCTTGGTATTCCAAATGGCTTAGAAGAGAACAGAAGGACTTTGGGGGCATCTCCAAGAGGGGCTTAACCTCCTCAGGCCAATTATGAAGGCTGAAGTTAACTAGAAAAAGGCGAGCACTCGGGACTTTTTGGAAGACAATACCTCAGTGTCCTTGACCAAGCCACTTTCTCTTTTCTCCTTCCCAGAGAAGGGCTCTAGGAACAGGACCTCAGAGCTGTTTCTCATCTCAAACACCTACAACTCTGAGGAATTTTCTATGAATTTGTGGCTTTGCCCTGAGATGTTTGCCTGACTTTTAAGAAACACTCACTCCTGGCCCAGATGAAGGCATGGTTAGCTGTGTTTCCAAGAATATGTATTTCTAAGATTTATTTTTACCAACTGCTTTGACTGTTCTGCTCTCTGAGGAAGAAAGGGATTAAACATGAAGTAACCCAATGTGCTAACTATAAAGAGATTATAAATATAAAAAATATGAACAAAAATTTGAGGACCTACTAAGTACCAATGTAATTTGTAGGAGGGAGGGAGGGAGAGAGGCGGCGGGGGGGTGCGCTCAGAGAGACGACTCTGCTGTTAAGAGCAAGTGCTGCTTGTAGAGGACTTAAATTCAATTCCCAGTACCCAAACCAGGCGGCCCACAGCTGCCTGTAATTCCAGCTCCAGGGTCTCTAATTCCTTCTTCCGAGCTCTGTAGATGTCTGCACATGTGTACATCTCCTGCTCCACCTCACATAGCCATGAACACATAGTTAAAAATCAAAATTAGTCATTAAAGTATGTAGGAGAAAATTGAAATTTGAAAGAGAAGATAGAGGACCAAGGGTAAAAACAGTTGTGTTAGGTCCTTCCTAGGCCTGGGATAGGATGGGGAGCCCTTGGCGAGCCTTGACATTAGGATATTGATATTCCTAAGCATTCCATAAGTTTATATCCTTTAGCCTCTGGGGAGAGCTGCCTTGTACTGCAGTGTGAAAGCTGCAGTGTGCTGGGAGGGAGAGAATCCACATGGTGAGACATGAGACTATTAGGTATTTTTTATACACATTCATGGGCAGTAACTAGTCTCATGAGAACTACTTAATCCCTTCTGATGGAGATACCCTCGTCACCTAATTGCTCCACTTCTGGAAGGTTCCACCACATCTTAACATCGCTGTGGTGAGGGTCATACCTCCAACATGGTACCCCTCTGGGAATACACCATATTTACACCATAGGTGCTCTCACACTCAGCCCCTAGTGCAGCTTCCACAGGAGGCTGCCTTTCCCTCACTATGCAGGCTCTCTCTGCTTCTGTCTCTCTCTCCTCTCTCTGTGCGTGTGTGCGTGAGTGCATGCTTGTGTGCATGCGTGCATGCTTGTGTGCATGAGTGTGTATGTGTGTGTGTGCTTCAGGGTAGAGCTATGCCCTCAAATCTTGAGGCTCAGGTACCAAAGCCCTCAGAGCAGCTTTCCCTTGTTGCCTTCTAGAATATTCCAGGAGGCTAGGGCAAAACTGTCAGAGGACCCTCCTCCTTCCCAAATTGCTTTTGAAATAATTTGAAGAGGTTCAGTTCACTCTTTTTTTATCTCTCCTTCAAGGTGTCAGAATATGAAATGAGAGAGAGAGAGAGAGAGAGAGAGAGAGACAGACAGACAGACAGACAGAGACAGAGAGACAGAGAGACAGAGACAGGACAATCATGAGCCTTTACAATGACCAAAAACAAAAACAAAAAACCAAACCAAAACAACAACAACAACAACAACAACAACAACAACAACAACAACACCAAACCAAACCAACCAAAAAACAAAAATTGAAAAAACAAAACAAACTCAAAAGCTCAGGGGCTCTAATTCTTCTGATACTAGATTCCCTAGTCACAAAGGGAAGTAATTTCCAGTTTGCTCTACAAGAAGGAATAAATAATCACACACTCCTGTCAAGTTTCCTAGTGTGGACTTTTCTGGTGATTTTATATCCAGCAGTGCAGCTGTCGACAGAGGCTTAGCGGGGAGGGGGGGGCTGAGCAACCTGCAAATCTTTACAAAATAGCTCCCCAGGATACTGGCAGAATCCTTTTCTGAAGGAACCTGCATCCTATATCAAGATCAGAAAAATTTGTCTGTGGCGTTTGAACAGAGGACTGAGCACAGCTTCAGGAGCCTTTCACAACTGCTCTGCTGAGAGTGTCTCAAAAACGACCGAGGAAGAAGTCCTCTGTGAAGGTGTGGTATCCCTTGAGGCCTCATAGCCATGGCCCTCCTGCCACTCCACACTCCTGCCCTCTCTTCACCCAGGGACAGAAGCCACACACTCCCCACTGTAGTACCTTTTCCCTGAGAGCACTTGACCTGCAAGCTCCACAAACACTGCATTCAAGTTGTGTGACATGGTGTTACCTAAGGGAGAAGTGATGCCTTTTGAGTTGTTTGTGGTGTGGAGAGAAGGTTATCTGCTTCAGAAAATGGTCCCTTAAGGACGAGAACAACTTCTATGCTGCTTAGTGCTTGAAAGAGTCACTAGAAGGGCTGATATGGAGGGTGCTTGAGAATGCCACATTCAACAACTCCTGTAGGATGCGAGGCTAGTTCTGTTCTCTAACTCATCCCTCCGAAAACAGGGCTCTCTATAATAGCCATGCCATCAAAAACCATTTGCCTCCCTACTATGTGCTAGGCAGTGGCCTATAAGACAATAATCATTTGCCAGGTAACAACTATTTCAGACTTTCTGTGCCACCCGTCTAGTGCTACATCTCTGCTCAGCTCTGCCAAAGTCAGTCAAAGCAGCCAGAGATCATACCTAAATGAAGGGCCTGGACGTGTTCTGACAACATTTTATTTGTAAAATCTAATGCACAGGCAGTGAGTTTTGACTTTCGCTCTAGGCGCTGGTCATACGGAGTTAACACAGCAACATGCCTGCCTCTAAGGAATAGGCTCTGAGATGGGTGCTACTTTAAAGTCTAAATCTTAGGGCTGATGTGGTGGCTTAGTGGGTGAGGGTGCTTGCCAATAGCTGTGATGACTTGAGTTTAGTCTCTGGGACCCACATGGAAGGAAAGAACTAACTCCTGTAAGTTGTACTCTCTCTCTCTCTCTCTCTCTCTCTCTCTCTCTCTCTCTCTCTCTCTCTCTCTCTCTCTCTCTCTGTCATGCGCGCGTGCGCGCGTGCACACACACACACACACATACACGCTTTAAAAATGTAATGGAAAATAAAATAAAACAAAATAAAACCTGAATGTCTACTCATTGATCTTGTGGCTTTCAATAAATGAGTCAATAACAAAATTACACATGGATTGAAGAGGCTGTGCCGGACAGTTTTATGTCAACTTGACACAAGCTAAAGTCATGTGAGAGGAGGGAACATCAGTTGAGAAGATGCCTCCCTAAGATTGGGCTCTAGGCAAGCCTGTAGGGCGTTTTCTTAATTAATGATTGATGGGCGAGGGCCCAGACCATTGTGGGTGGCACCAAGCCTAGGATAGTGGCCCTGGGTTCTATAAGAAAACAGGCTGAGCAAGCCAGAGGTGGCGAGACAGGAGGTAGCACCCCTCCATGGCCTCTGCATCAGCTACTGTCTCCAGGTTTGTGCACTGTTTGAATTCCTGCCCTAATTTCCTTCAGTGATGTGCTATAGATGTGGAAGCACAAGCCAAGTTAAACTCTTTGCTCCTCAAGTTGCTTTTGGTCATGGTGTTCCATCACAGCAATAGCAGCCCTACCTAATGTACAGGCATAGGCAGGAAGGCCCCCTCTAGGCTCTGTTAAGCACACTGGTGATGCGTTTGCTTATTTCATTTATCTTGAGCTGGATAAGAAGAATTTCAGGGGAAAACATAATCAAAATATATCGTATAAATCATGTAACAAAAGAAAACCACCCCAATTTCTAACCAAATTCTGCAGGTGTAATTTAGAGGAGATCAGCGTGTTCAGGGTGATATGGCCATAGACAGTTGGAGCAACTTATATATGCACGCAGATGGAATAAAATGTTATTGCCTTTTGTTGTTGTTTGAGATAGCATCTTGCTATTTAACCCTGGCTGACCTAGCAGAGATCCTTCTGCATCAGTCTTCCGAGAGCTGGGATGACAGGCACGTACCACTGTGCTTGATCTGAAATAACATTCCTCCAATTAGAAAACTGATCACTTCGTTCATATGCTAAAGCCACAATTTCAAGTTGACCACACTGCTTTCTGGAGACTGTTTCTTTGGGAAAATGGGCACCTGTCTCCCACTGTGTTATCATTTCCTCTTTGGCATTTCCATGACTTCAGCAAATATCTGCATAAGACAGTATGTTGGGAAATTAAAGAAGAATATGTATTGAGTACTCAGGTGGGAGGCATTAGGTGGTTCAGCCAAACATCAGCCTGCACAGAAGCCCAGAAAAGTGAGCCAAATCTGGCAAGTGGCAGCCATGTTGACCCTGGTTACAAATATATCCCTTAGATGCTCCAGGGCGTCCTCAGGATGGCAACTTGGTCAACGATTAGACTTGTCAAGAGAGAGAAATAAACTGAAGGAGGCACTGGCAGCACTGCTCCTCAGATTGTAGAGGGTAGGGCTGACTCCTGGTTATGGAACCGAAGACCACCGGGTGGTACACAGACACAGGGATATTTATGAGGACCTGTTCTGTGCCTGGCACAGATACAAAGCTTAGGGGTACAAGGCTGTTCTCTATCCCAGTGAGAGTGACAGCATCAAGGGATAGGTTACTCCAGTGGCAACTTGGAGCACACAGCAAGTGGCATCTTGTGTGTGATGGATGGCATGTCTGAGTCTATCTCAGAAGGTGAGGAAGGACCAGCAACAACCCCAGGAGGAGGCAATACTCAAACTGAGTCTTACATGACTAGGGAGGACTGGAGAGATGGCTCAGTTGCTAAAGAAGTTTACTTTGCAAGTATTAGGACTTGAAATGATCCCTAGAGCCCACATTAAAAAAATCTGGACACGGTGGAGCATATTTGTAATTCCAGAGCTAGAGAAGCAGAGGCAGGGGGATTTCTGGGATCTCACTGGGTAGCTATCTTGGCCTACTTAGTAGAGACTGTCTCCAAAAAAATTTTTCCCAAACCAAACCAAATAAAAAACCAAGGTGTATGGCACTTGAAGATGACACCTGACATTGATCTCTGGCCTCCACTTGCAGCCCCCACTCCCACAGAGAATAAACAGAACAGCTAAAATGGAGCCATGAATTTTTGGCCAAAATAAGTCTAAATGTTAACCCAGAAGTATGGCAAAGTCATGTGGCAGAGACCTAGCTGGAGTTGGGTCTTCGGGCAGGAACTGGAAGTAGATGAAGGCAAGTTTGTATGACACACTAACATCTGAAGCTTATCTACATAGTGAGGCACTAATTTAAAGGGGTTGCATAATCAATGATTGCTATAAAAGTAAATTATTCTGCCTGAGCTGAGCGATACCGTAGATGGGATCACCCAGAAGTCAAGTCTGAGATGGGGGACATTTTTGTTGTAAGTCACTGAAGAAATGCTACCCAGGAGAAATATTTTGAAGGTTTGTTTTTATCTGTGTGTTTGTTTGTGTCTGTGCATGCAACTGTGGGTATCAGCAGAGGCCAAATGGGAGTGTTGGGTTCCTTGGAGTTGTAGTGACAATGAGATGTTCAACTGGGTGCTGAGAACTGAACTCAGGTCCTCTGGAAGAGTGACAAGTGCTTTGCTGAGCTGTCTCTCCAGCTCCAGAGAGGAAATGTTCTGAGGGAGGAGGTATAGAGGGAGGAGCTTTGGATGGATATGGTGTGAAGAGGAGAGAACAGCCTCAGCTTGAGGCCGCAGGGTTCACTCTTACACACAGGGTTCAGTCTTACTACAGGCCTAGGTGGCATCCCAACATGCATGGGCGGGGCCAACACAAAGTCCTGGATGTAGGCCTGGCTGGTAGATGAGCTGGTCAACCTACTGGCTCTCCCTTATCTGCACCACCAATGTGAGCTCTCCAGCACTGCTGGGCCACTCAGTGCTGCCCTAGGCAGGAGGCAGGGCCAGCTCTCCTGCTCTCATGTGCTCAGTTCCTGGCTCACTGATAATCATGCCTCCAGAGTCAGCTCTACTGTGCCGGGCAGGGCCGATTCTGCACATGGTCCCAGGCGACTGCCCTTACTAGGCATGTTCCCATGGTCTCTAGTGGTAATATGAGCCATGGATATCACACAGACTCGGACATGGCCCTCAGCAGCAGCATAGGCTGCGGCTTCACCATGGCCTCAGGTAGCAGGGCTGGCTACTCACAGCAGGCTACTCCTCTCTACCCTCATATCTCCAGTTCCATCGCTCTTCATGATGCTCAAACTGTTCTCCTTCTCTTTCTCTCCCATCTGTCCACCACACACTTGCATACTGTAGTGGCTTTGCTTCAGGCAGGCCATCTGACTGGTAGGCCTCTGGGTGACCTCCTCTGTCTGCACCATGTGGTGTGGTGGCAAGAGGGCCTTTAGGTGCCCTCAGCCCACCTGTGTGACATGGCGACAGTTGGATCTATGGACATCTTCTTCCTCTTGTACTGCACGATGTGGTTGCTGGTGGGGCTCTGTGTGTCTATGGCTGGATTGGTCTCTCCAATTATTTATTTAATTTTTTAAATTTTATTTTATTAATTTATTCATATTATATCTCAGTAGTTATCCCATCCCTTGTATCCTCCCATTCCTCCCTCCCTCCCATTTTCCCCTTACTCCCTTCCCCTATGACTGTGACTGAGGGGGACCTCCTCCCCCTGTATATGCTCATAGGGTATCAAGTCTCTTCTTGGTAGCCTGCTATCCTTGCTCTGAGTGCCACCAGGTCTCCCCATTCAGGGGATGTGGTCAAATATGGGGCACCAGAGTATGTGTGAAAGTCAGACCCCACTCTCCACTCAACTGTGGAGAATATCCTATCCATTGGCTAGACCTGGGTAGGGGTTTGAAGTTTACTGCATGTATTGTCCTTGGCTGGTGCCATAGTTTGAGCGGGACCCCTGGGCCCAAATCTGCCTATCATAATGTTCTTCTTGTAGGTTTCTAGGACCCTCCAACTTTTTATTTACCAGGTAAATATGGACAGGGAAAGAAGAGCTCTGATGATACCGCATATTTGGGCTGTGGAGACTTCTTGCCATGTTCTTCTGGTGGACGGCCCTGGGATGCCCACCTGCTTGTCTTTAACTCTTCATGGGTTAACTAAGGCTCCTGTAGGGATGTGTGTGGGAACACACGTGCTGGGCACATTAAATATTACACAGCTCCACCTTGGGCAGTCGATAGATGGTGATTTATTCTGAGAAATGTTGACATGCTCTGATGAAGTGCTCCGTTGGCAGCTCTTTTGGCAGACCTACCACTTCTCTGTAGCAGCAGCCTTCCCTCTGACATTCTTGAGCTAACCCTGCACTAGTGTACAAAGCTGGTAAGCCCTTAGAGAGGGCTTTATTGAAGTATACTTTACGAGCAATAAAAGCCGACGGTTTGAAGTGACAATGGTTGGACGAAGCCTCATGTTAAGATACTTAGTAGCTTCACTTCCCTAAAAGGCCTCCTGTTTTCTCTTTTGGTCAATGCTCTTCTAACTGTCATCCAGGCAGCCACAGATCTGCTTCCTGATGCTGCTTTTCCACCTTCTCCAGAATTCAAACGGACAAAATAGCAATGTGACAAATTATCTGTTAAGTTTGTTTGTTAAAATCTTAGTTTGATTAATCTTAGAAAAATGTGCCCATACCCAAGGTTCTCGTGCGGGTTGTGTGGTCTAGAAACAAGCAGAGACGCTGTTCAGTAGGACTTAACCTCCCGGTGGCAGGGGAACTGCTTTTCCTGCACCATGATGCCAGGTAGCCAATTTGGGTTGTCATCAGAATATTTTTTGGGTCAGATGTATTAGTCTGTTTGAATCACAGTGACTTTTTGTGGACTTTGAGATTCTGGCTGGTTAAACTTATTTACATAATGAAACTTGCTGCAATATGTCATTGATTCTTGTTACTAAACAAATATGCATGCTGGAGATGAAAATGCAGCCAGGTGTGACTTAAATCATGCGAGTTAAAATATGTTTTTAAAACTTCCGCCTGTATATGGTGGTCATAATGCTCTTTACTCACGTCTTCTCGCACCATGTGGTTGATTCATTGTCATCCAACTTATTTCTTCTCTCTCTGTGTTCATGCCCACCCCTCCTCTGTGTGTGTGTGCGTGTGCATGTGCGTGTGCGTGTGCGTGTGCATGTGCGCAGGGTGAGAAGTTATTTACAGGAGCAACTTACAGGTGTCTGTACCACTGAAGAAAATGCCTCATCCTCTTCTACTGACCATTAACTGCCAACTGTTTCTCTGGAAGGGCGGGTCTCCTGAGTCCCCTCCTCCATCTATGATGTAATGTTGATAGGCCCAGCCCTGTTCAGGTCTTGTGCAGGAAATTACAATTGTTCGGATTTCAAGAGTGCAAGAGCTTTGTGTGTTTGGAGGACAGCATTCCACAGCACTCCCACCCCTTCCTCTGGCTCTTACCTACTTTTGCTCCTTCCAAACAGGCCTCCCTGATCCTTGGAGGAGAACCCTCATTCGTTTCCAAATCTGCTATCCATGCTATGGCATTTAACAGGTTGGGTGGGAGGACAAAAAGGCTTTGGGAGGGTGGGGCTCCTGCTCATCTCTCTGGATAGATGAAGCTGGCCTTCCACTTCTTTTTCTCAAAGGCTCAATTCCCATGTCCTCTTTGGTTTTTCATTCTAGGACCCCACTTCTGCCTGGCTGAGCACTCATAATAAAATATCCAGGAGCATTTAGATCCTAGCAATCTTTTAACCTTTAGAGAAGGGAGAAAAATCACCCCTGTTTTAATGTACTTGGACCAGATGAAAAAGAACGTGTTTGTGTGAATCTGGTGGAGGTGGGGTGCGGGGGGAGGAGCAGAAAGAATGGATTTGTTTTTCACAGGCTAAGCTTTGGGCTGGGTGTGTTTCTATGATTCTTATAACTAAGAAAAATCTCTATACCAACACTGTGAAGGCAGCTAATAGTTTCTGAAAATCAAACCTTGTACTGGCTTAACCACCTTTTTTTTTTCATCTTTCCTTTCTTAGATCCCTCCTCTCCCTCTTCTTCCTCCATCCCTTTCTTTCTTTTCTTTTTTTTTGGGTAATTTCTTTCTATTTTTAATTTAATTAATTTATTCAGACTACATCTCAATTGTTATCCCATCACTTGTATCCTCCCATTCCTCCCTCCCTCCCTATTTCACCCTATTCCCCTCCCCTAGGTCTATGTCCTCCTCCCCAACTTTATGGTCATAGGCTATGAAGTCTCTTCTTGGTAGCCTGCTTATTCTTCCTCTGAGTGACAACACCAGGCCTCCCCTCCAAGGGGAAGTGGTCAAATACCCCCATCTCTTTCCTTAGGTAGAGACTCTGACTGGCCTGGGACTTGCTGTGTTAATGGAGTTAGGATGACTTTGAACTTCTGATCTTCCTAGCTCCACTTCCTCAGTGCTGAGATGATAGGTGTGAAGCACCATGCTTGGTGTATATGACACTGGGAACCTAAGTCAGGGCTTTATGCATGCCAGGTGAGCCCTGTCCCCAATTCTTTAGTTGCCTTTTTCCAGATGAGAAGAGGAAGCTGGGGCCACCCAGTAGGTGATGCCTAGTTGATTTCTCTGGTGAGTACTGGAGAAGACAGATCCTGTTTGTAAGCCATGGGTGCTAACAGTAGAATGGGCCACATCTTGTCAGCATTTCTAGTTAAAGCATTATAGAAAGGGGATGGGCAAGCCATCTGCTTGGGAGTTTGTGTGTCTGCAGAAAGCTTCTGTATGAGGAATTGGCCATTGTCACCTCCATTTTTTGGCTCCAGTAGGCTGGTGTGTGTGTGTGTGTATGTGTGTGTGTGTGTGTGTGTGTGTGTTTCTATCTCAGTTTCTGTTTTATTCCATCTCGCAGGAGCCATTGCTTTGGGCATAAGTGAGATGGGTTTACAATCTCACCACTTGGCAAGTAGAAAAAGGAATCTGCTTCTGAACACACAGTGCTCCTGGGATGCAACAGAGCCCTGCCTTCACCCTGTTACAGAGCTACCCATAGATACTGTCATTATCAGGCCCTCCAGAGGTCATGTTTTGGTTTAGACACATTGATTCACCTTATCTGGGGCACTCAGGCCTCGCCTGACTTACTGATTGCACTCTATGCATTCACCCATTTTAATAAAAGCAATGTGGGTCATCTGAACACTGAAACATTTATTATCTTTGCTCCCTTCAGTTTCAGAGCCAGGGTAACTGGATCTACATGTGTGCCTAGTAAAGGTTCCTCACTAATCTGGATCCCTGTCTGGACCTCTCCCAAGCTCACGAAGCATGTTTGGTTGCACAATACATCTTACCTGTGGCTTGATGTTGCCTCAGGTTGAGCATTCATTTTGTTTTTGTGTTTTTCAAGACAGGGTTCCTTTGTGTACCCTGTCTGCTGTCCTGGAATTCACTCTGTAGACCAGGCTGGCCTCAGACTCAGAGATCTACCTCCCAAGTGCTGGGGTTAAAGGCGCTAGGTTGACAAGTCTAAGGAAGCAAGACTGAATCTGGGTGGGCTAGAAAGCCTTTGCCTTGGCCTCACATCTGCTTTTGACGCTTGCTGGAGCATGCACACAGGGAGACACAGAGGCTTGTCCTGATCTCCTTTAACTGCTGTGTCCTTGCCTGGCTTCAGAGATTGACACTCTAGGGTGTCGAGGGAGAGAAGAAAAGACAGACACATGGGTACACAGAAAAAGTTGGAATTGGGTGGTCTGGGCTCTCTGATGGAGAAGCCTCAGCACTGAGGATGCTTAGGATATTTGTTATGAACAGCTGATGAGGGGTGAAGGGGTATTGAATACAGCTCAACAAGGAGGTGGGGCTTCTATACACAGATTAGAAAAGGAGGTAGAACTATTATATACAGATAATACGGAGGTACATTATTTTACACATCTGAATAAGGAGGCAAGTGTAGCTAATCTTGGAGGAGTAGTCCTGGACTACTGCAGTGGAGTAGTCTTAAAGCCATAAACATACAAGGAGTGCAAACTATGGTATACATCTTCTGCTAACACTGCCAACATCCACATATGGCCGCTGAGGGAAGGCTTTGCCATTTCCCTTGCCTGGGGAAGGCTTTGCCATTTGCTGTGAGTCTAAGGGCCATGTCTCTGTCAACCACACACATTCCCTCAGGTCTTCAGTCACTCCCTATAGGTGACATCTTGGGAAGAGGGAAGGGTGAGGCTCTAAGCAGTAGCGCATATATATCATGGCATCCAGATGCTAGGCCAATCACGCCGCCTCGCTCTCATGTATTGATTTCTTTTGCCTCGTAGTTTAGAAATATATATCACTAGGCTGGTGGAAGCTTCTCTCATACTCTCTGGGGATAGCAGCTCTTTTCCAATAGACTCATACTCTCCTCCTCTATGATAGCCTGGGTTCAGGCTAGGAGATTTGGGACCTGGGTTAGGGGAAGGCAAGAAGATGCCAAGAGTGCAAAATTTTAGAAGCATCCATCTCGAGTAGATGCAAGAACAGGGTCTCTGGCTCCGTGGACTAGGAATGAGCTCTTCCTTATGTTTTGTGCTCTGGATCTTTCCCTCACCTCTTTCTTCTCCTAGCATTGCTAGGAATTTATAAATCATAAAAATGGCCCTCTGAAAAGGCACACATTTCATTAAGACAGGAAGAAAGCCCACAGCACTTTAGCCCGTTGACATAGCTGGTCTGTTTCTGTTGTCACTGGTATGGGAAATAAACTCTAATAATCTGTCTCGGGTCCCATTTGAACATATTAGTTCTCCTGAGGGACGTGTCAGCAGGTACAACCCACATGCCAGGGACTGGGGAGGCAGCGGCGATGAGGCTAATTTGAAAATACTTCTGTGGCACTTAGCAGGGTGTGATTTTAATTCATTTTTTGTCCCTTGATAATCATAAAGTGCTCTCAGGCTGTGAATATCCATTTTGACCAGCATGCTCATACCTCATCTGGGGACCGCATTTAATGGCATGGTGATGATGGGACCCACAGGGGAATTGCGTAAGGTACAGATGTTTGCTTCAGGGAGAGAAACATCGATGATACTAATTCACATGGCTACTTCATACAAAGACTTGTAGACCCAAATACTTGCTAATATGAGAATATTGTTTGTACACTCACGCTGAGCTAATATTTGCATGGCATTTTGAGTTTGGCCAACGGTTTACCAACATTATGTATTAGCTACCTTTCTAATTTCCATGATGAAATATATAACAAAAGCAACTTCGTGGGGGAAAGGGTATCTTTAGGCTCCTGATTTAGGATGTAGGAGTCGGCTGGTCACCCTGAGTCCACAGTCGGGCAGCAGAGAGAGATGACCTCTGCCACCCAGCTTGCTCTCTTCTTCCGTTCAGTCCTGGACTCCAGGCCGCAGGGAGGGCGCCCTCCACGCTCAGGGCGAGTCTTCATCTCTCAGCTAGATCTCTCTGGACATGCACGCACAGATACGCCCAGAAAAGTGTTTGTACAATGACTCAAGTTGACAAGCAACCGTCGACACCAAGCTGCCTAGTCTATCAGAAGGAACACAAAGCAGTGGGCTGTGTGATTCTGCGGTAACCAGGCATGCCACTTGGCATAAATTAACCCCCTCCCAAGCCTCAGTTTCCTCAGGTGTAAAACGAGGATTATCATACCTACTTTCTAGGGCTGCTGGAGGATGCGATATAGGCAATGTACATATAGCATCTGCAGTGGCACAGGTGCATAGTGGGGAGTCGATAGCTGTCGGCTCGTTCCTCACGGGCTCCAGGCTGAGACTAGCATACTTTTCACTGCAGCTGACTTATCCTATTTTGTCAGCTCTGCCATCATCCTGTCAGTGCTGACTGGCCGAGTCTCAAAGGAAGAAAACTGTTGTTGATTTTTGTATGGATTGAGGTTCCAGAGGGCTTGGAGTTACGGGGAATTAGCCAGGCTAGGACGCCACTCCAATTTGTTAATCTAGGCTAGACTCACTTTCCGTCCAGCTGGTGCCTGGTCAGGCTCACTCTGGACAGGTGGCGACCCGCCTTGCTTTCCGCAATCCCATCGTGTTTCTTGTAGCTCCTCTGTCTGAGCACAGCTCTGTTTCACTTTCGTCCACATCTTCACCTCTTTCCTTTTGGTCTTTTCCTGTGAGCCTAGACTTTGAACCGGTGACTCCCCAACTCCCAGAACTCTATCTCACAGCCTCACCTGGAGTTGGAAAAACACCTGCCTAATTTACCAGTGGAGTCCAGAGAAAACGCTACAGATTTTACTATTTGGCAACCCGCTTCCTGGTGCCATCTCTGAGAGGGGTTTGCCGTTTTCTCTGAGGGATTCCTCGCCCTATAAGCAGTCCTGCTGTGGTTCTGGGCAGTGGGACTTAGGATCAGATAATCCAGTGTCTGTCTCATCCTCCTTTCCTTCCTCTGTTTCCTCTTCCATTTCCATCTCTTCCTCTTCCTTTTCCCTCTATTTCTCTCCCAGGCCACAGACATTTCTCTTAAGCACTGGAGACAGACAGAACATCTTTGGAAAGATGTAAATGAAGACGAAGCGAGACATCTTTTGGTTCTGTAAGCATGGTTGCTGATTTACATAAGGCCCCTTTAAAGTTGCAATAAGAAAATGTAAATTACCTCAGGTTTTTGTGACATAACTCCAAACTGCTGGCATATTAGGAAGTAAATGAGTTTTCCTTCGGAGTCTAACACATTTTCAAAACAGACCAGCCGTGCTGTATAAATGCATCTGTCCTCCATCTCCTACCACTCAGAAGCGTGGCCAAAGCAGTAAAGATACTGCCCTACCTTGACCTCTGCGTGATTTCCATTGCTGCTCTGAGCCTTTAATGACTGGTCATCCGGGAGGGGTCAATCCAGTCCCCTGCTGCTGTGAGGGTAAAAGGAGAGACTGAGAAGCCATTTGTATCATTTTACAGAGAAAAGGGTTAAAGAAGGCAAAATGAAGGCTTCTTAAAGATGGCTCCCAGGAGCATTAGGACCCTGAATGTCTGGCTTTGTCAACCACTCAGCATCTCACTGGCTAACCCTCCTCCTCTTGCCATAATCGGTGCCTGCTGAACACTCATTTCAGGTGATCATTTTTTTGTACCTTGGATGTTGTTCCCTTAATCCTGGCTGTTTGTGTCACCCCACCCCCACCCCCCACATCTGCACCTGGGCAGCAGCACCTGACCTTCCTGGGACCAGTGGATGAAGGAGGAGTCCCTGGATCTGATCTTTGGTGCTGTTGCCACGAAGCTTGTCCTCAGGGTCTGTTTTGCATTGGTGGGTCTGATCACATGATGCAACCCACCCCGATTTCCCTCAGTAGGCTGGTGAGAGGGCAGCGCTGCTGCCATCCCATCTCTGTTAATTAGTGTATTTAGTGGTGACCAGAGGCCTGCTCATCTCAAAGCTCACAGAGGACACTGAGGATGAGTGACAGGCTTGACGACAGCCCATCTGTGTTCCAGTTGGTCTTTGTATGCACATTGTGTGTGTGTGTGTGTGTGTGTGTGTGCACTTAAGTGTGTGTGTATGGTGGGTGTGTGATTGCGTGCATGTAGAAGACAGAGGTTGACATCATGAGGTTTAGGTGTCTTTCTTAGCCATTCTGCACCTTGCTTTGTTGTGATAGGGCCTTTTAACTGAACCTGGAGCTCTCTGTCTTTGGCTTCTCTCCTCAGTGAGGGAATTCAGGCATGAGCCACCACTCTGGTGGCTTCTGGGATAGGGAGCTCAGATCTTCATGTCTGTGTGCTGTGACTCACACTACTGACTGAGCCGTCTCCCAAGATCCCCCAGTTCACCTTCTTCTTGTGCCGCATTGTACCCTGACAGGCTCATGACAAGAAGGGGTTGGCTAAGACTGGCTCTGGCTAATAGCTCTCAGTGAGATCTAATAGTTCAGAGATCCAGCCACACACATCTCAGATTCCCGTGTGCTGTGCTTTCCTTAGTTGTTTCTGCAAGAGGCTCTGGACCAATCAGCGAGGCGTTTGTTTGTAAAGCTGTCCTCTTGCAGATGCCACGAGCCGTAATTTGTAATAATTTGTAATGTGGAGCTGGGCTTCCTGGCTCTTCTGGGTTCACTTGTGGTTTGTCACCTTGCTGCAAAACCTCTGAATAGTGGCCTCGAGTGGGTAAACTTCCAATTCTGCGAGCTAATGTGTGTCCCTACAACCTCACACAAGCCACTTGTGTTCCTGGGAAAATGAACCAGGGAACTTCTTGCTTAACTATTTTGGCATCGAAAATATATATCATAAGTGAGAGATAAGGAAAATATTGTTGGCTAAAGGGCTGCTGAGTGAACTGCCTCTTGGCCTTTTGATAGTGTCTTTGAAATGGAAATGGCTTGACCTTCTGGTCAGTGCCCTTTTTTGTACAAAGCCAAATTGCAGCCTCCACCCTCCCCCCCCAGCAGCAATTCACCTATGGACACAAACAGGATTTCCATTTTTTCCTCTATGCTCCTCCCTGCCCTTTGTTACTATAAACATTTTTTCACTATTCACATAAAAGACATCATGTTAATGAAAAGAAAAGAAAAGAAACACACCAAAATGTTTGTGACTCATACTGACTCCAAAATATCAGTGCTTTGTCTTTCTCCAGGTCTGTTCTCTATCTGAGTGTTTTAAATGTATTGTAATGTGAAAAGGCTCAGGAAAGGATGATTCTTCATGAATGGTGCTTTTTTTGGGGGGGGGGTGCCCCGGTTATCATCCTCCTCTTGCATTTGAATGGGGGGAGAGGGGGAAATTATCTCCCATTCATTGTGAAGGACAGAACAGAAAAAAGAGTAAGCTCTGTTTTATGCATTAGGAATGGGAGTAAATAAACAAATGGCCCTATGCACTCCTTGTCAGGCAATTCTGAATTGGGATGGGGAGGTCTTTTAACAACAGGAGTTAGTGACTGCATGTGCTGTGCTGAGGCCACACTTGGGGAGAGCAAGCCTTTGAGCCCTCCTTTCCACCATGACTGGGCGATACAGAATATCTCCTTAAGACTGGCGCTCAGAGGAAGTTCAGGATTGTGTTTAGGGAAGTGGTTGGGCATCCAGATGCTGCCCTGCCATGGATGCCCACTGCTTTGCTGGGCTACATAGTCAGGATGCAGTGAGACTGGCTTCTCTTCACCCACAGCGGCATGTCTGCACTCCATCCCTGGCATGGCCAAGGGAATAGAAGAAAGTAGAGCTATAGATCAGAGGCTTCGGATGGTTGCTCAGGTTCTGTCTGTGTGCCTGGCTCATTAGCCACTTTATTTTACTATTTTTTCCAATGAAAATTATTTTTAGGGCCAGTGATAAGACTCAGTAGGTAAAGGCGCTTGCTGTGGAGTCAGGTGACCTGATTCTGATTCCCAGGTCCACGTGGTAGAAGGAGAGAACTGA
Source organism: Acomys percivali (assembly GCA_907169655.1). Classification (NCBI taxonomy): domain Eukaryota; kingdom Metazoa; phylum Chordata; class Mammalia; order Rodentia; family Muridae; genus Acomys; species Acomys percivali. The sequence goes on from OU015755.1 coordinate 44,216,755, forward strand.
CTCCCACGAGTTCTCTGACCTCCACATGTAGGTTATGGTTTTATTTTCACGTAATAAAATGTGTATGTGTGTGTGTGGTATTTGTAGAGTATGGGTGTGGTATGCACCCATGCATGCACATGTGTGCATGCACATGTGTGCATCTGGGTTAAGTCTTTCCTTGATTATTCTCTATTTTTATTTTTTGAGACAGGGTCTCTCTGTAGACCTGGAATTCCTCAGTTCAGTCATGGCTGGCAGGCAATGAGCTTCAAGGATTTCCCTATGTCCACCCCCAGCATTGGGCCTACAGGCGTGTACCACCACATCCAGCACTGAGCTACAGGCTTGTATCACCATATCCAGCACTGGGGCTACAGGCGTGTACCTCCACATCCAGTACTGAGCTACAGATGTGTACCACCACATCCAGCACTGATCTACAGGCGTGTACCACCACATCCAGCACTGGGGCTACAGGCGTGTACCACCATGCCCAGCACTGGGCTACAGGCTTGTGCCACCACATCCAGTACTGGGGCTACAGGCTTGTACCACCACATCCAGCACTGGGGCTACAGGCATGTACCACCATGCCCAGCACTGGGGCTACAGGCGTGTACCACCATGCCCAGCACTGGGCTACAAGGCGTGTACCACCACATCCAGCACTGGGGCTACAGACGTGTACCACCATATCCAGCACTGAGCTACAGGCATGTACCACCATA
>OU015755.1:44229300-44250847 GCA_907169655.1 Acomys percivali
GTGTGTGTGTGTGTGTGTGTGTGTGTGTGTGTGTGTGTGTGTGTGTGCACGCGCTTCTGCATGAGGCCAGCATTCACACTGGGCATCTTCCTCGATCACATCCTACCTTATGTTTTGAGGCAGGGTCTCTCACTGCTCCCGGGCCTCACTGATTAAATGGCTGGACAGACAGCTCAGAGATCTGGCTTCTACATGTACTCATGTCTGTGCACCGGCACAGCCTCATGTCCTCATGTGATTGTACATATATGAACATGCCCACATACAGTGCACATGCCACACACAGACACAAACGTGGGGAAAAAAGCTGTGTTGTACATACATGACACACGGAGACAAATACAGAAAAAAAAACCCTGAAAGATAAAGTTATATAAGGAAGACTATAGAATAATATCCTCCATTGCAAAAACCGGAAGATGAGTTGAATTTCGAAGGAATATAGACTTTTCAACTGTACCCGTAAAGAAGAATTTTACTTCTTTAAAATCATGTAATCACACGAAGTAAACTATTTAAATCTAGCGTACATGAGTGGTGGGTGCATTGATGGGCCCCTTTCACTATTCTCTCTAAGTTTGAGTTTGAAGAATTTTTTTTGAGTTTTTTTTTTATTAATTTAGAGTTTGAAGAATTTAATAAGAAGAATGAACAGGGGCTCACTGGGTGGATAAACCTGGGTTATGTGTGCTTGTTTTTAGGGTATTTGCCATTGTAGATCAATCTGAGTGGCTTCGGTGGATTTTTGCATTCTCTCTGATCTTATGCAAGATTTCTTTTCTTTTCTCCAAGCACCCTTGGATTCTTCTTGATTTTGAGCGTTCTTTAGTCTTGATTTTATGTATGACCATATGCATTTTTATCATATACCCCCACATGCCCCGTCCCCATCTCCTCCTGAGATAACGCCATGCTAATGAACTTCATGTCATTTTCTTCTTCTTTTTTTTAAAAATCACATTGAATTCAACTGGTACTGCCCACATGTACATGGGTGTAAGACCATCCGCTCAGAACTGTCCCTTTTTAATTTTTAAAATTGGAGAGAAGGGTCATCTCTTTGAATAACATCTGTGGTTTTACATTTGCTTTAGGGTCCCTCTGAGACCAACAGAACCTTGTCCTGAGCCCCTGCTGAGGTTGGAGGAGGGGACTCAATGTGTCAAATAATCCTACCTGGAAACTCCTTAACTCACAATGAGGTTTTGTTGTGACCAATCCATTATGAGATGAAAACATCATACGCTGAAGATACGTTTAATACATCAGACCAACAGAACATCACAGCTTAGCAACAGGATGCAGGCACTCCTCTGAATCTGCAGGGGACAGGCTCCAGGACCAACCATGGACACCACAGTCTGTGTGTATCCTTTATCTAAAATGACACAGTGGTGGCATGGAACCCACTCACACCCTCCTGCATTCTATTCCTCAAGTCAGCCCCAGGTGGTTGATAATAAAGTGTAAACACAATGGACATTATTGTTTCCATGTAAGTGCAAAGAAAGTCTGCCAATGTTCTATAAAGATACTGCTGCATGCCCTGTCTGCATCGTTGTAAAAGCTGGGAAAACTGTAAATCAAGCCACTGTGATACTGGGTTTGTTTGCATATTTGTGTTCTGAGGCCGGAAAAAAGAATTTGAAAACACTGACTTAGCAACCCCTAGCTGGTGTGGGTAGTCTCCGTCTTTTTCTCTTTGCTCTGATGGACTCCATGTGGTTGCTGTGGGAATGGCTACGTCTGTCCATTTCCATGACCTCTTCCAGTTTGGCACCCTCAGCTGGTCTGTGTGACAGAAGTGGTCTCATCTCAGGGACAAAACACACAGAATCACTCTCCCTTTGTGGCCATCTGTGCTGTGTCCATCTCCACCTGCTTTCCAGTCTGCAGAAGGACCTTCCTGCTTCTTATTACCAACTGAGCACGCTCTTCCAGAGCAGTTCCATACATGTGTATGTGCACATCTAAAAGCTATCAACAATTTCCATCTTCAAAATGTTGTTTAAAAGGGGGCCTCTACTAGTCCCACGGTCTACACCATGCCTCCCTTTCCTGCTCTGTTGGAAGTTCTGCTTTGTCTTTTATTGAACACCCTACAAGGCGTTCTGTTTAACAGGTGGATTCTTGTATGACATCAACTGAGCCCTCTGTATCTAGTGAGTCTGCTAAACTATATTCTGATATTTGCCACACAATGCTCCTACATTCAGAAGATATTGAATTAGTAATTTAATTAAATTGTTGTTCACAGTTAGCCATTACACCATCGTGTGCCCTTTTGTCTGTATGAATGCAGCCTACTTAGATTGCAATCTCCTCAGTGTTGGGATAGCATCAGTCGCGTTCTGAGGGCTATTTGCTTGTGGGGCCTCAATAAACCATTCAAGTAATGAGAATTCATATTGCACATGAATTTTGTAGCCCCTTAAAGTCTTAGACCTCCCAGTGAATCCCCAGAAACAGAAAATCATGGCTCAGAGTTCAGATAAGATAAATACAATGTTCCATTGCCTGTGAGAGATTTGGCTGTTCCTCCAATCAATGAAGCAGGTGATGAGACTTGGGCTACTTTAAAATTTTTCTAGGAATTCAGTAGTTGTGCTTAAGTTATAGAGTAGAAAGAAAACATTGTTTTCACACATAGTGATCGTAGCACATGGCCTATTGGCCCCCAGAACAGACCCCACATCTACATGACTGGTAAGTCAAGAATCTTAGAAATGTGGGTGGCTATCAGGTGCCACACAGAACAAGCTTTTTGGCTAGTATGCAGTTTTTAGATTCCCTAGCGGCTAAATGGTCAGTCTACAGGGATGTGTTAAAGCAGCCACACACATCAAAGCCCTTTCTCTCCACTTCTTATCCTCTTTATTCTCTTTCCCCTTAGGAAAAGGGTAGAGTTTGGGCGTACTGCTTTGCTTTTCATGAACACGCACTTTGATCTCATGGATAAATGAAGTAGTGTTGAACCCTTTGGTGGGTTTGACTATGGCTTTCAGGCTCCTCAGCAATGAAAATTTGGCACAGGTGCTGCAGAGGAGATGTTGGTAAGACTGCTTAAAAAAAAAACCCAAACACAGAACAAATACAATCCCAAACAAACCATACGCATGTATGTGTGCATACATCCAGATAGATGGTGACCAAATAAGATTCGTCTTGGGGAATGCAAGGAAACCAAGTGTTCTCTTAACATCTGGTCCAAGTATTGTGGTGAGTATGAGATACTCCCCGACATGCTTTAAACACGTGGTTCCCATCAGGAAGCACAGTTTTGGAAGGTTGAGGATCCTTTAAGAGGTGGAGCGTTACTGGAGGAAGTGGGTCGCTGGGGGCGGGATTTTAGGTTTGACATTGTCGTTCCCTCTCCTCCTGTCCATTTTGTGCTTCCTGGTTCTGGTTGCAATGTTGCAATGCTGCAATGTGAGCAGCTGCCCTATGCTTTCGCTGCCGTGTCTTCATCCAAGGGTAAACTGTAATCCTTAAACTATGAGCCAAAGCGAAGCCGTCCTTCCTTAGGTTGCTTTTGCTGGGAATGTTGTTATAAGTAGCCAGCGCACGGACAAAGTTAGACTCTTTGCTTACCTGTGTTCAGGAAATCTGTAATTGCCCAAACCTGGAAGGAACCCAGTTGTCTAGTAGGTTCTTGGGGACTTTTTTCTTTTTTTTTCTTTCTTTTTTTTTTACAATGACAGTCATGTTGTAAACTGGAATTTTTATTTCTTCCTATTGAAATGTATATACATAATTTTTTTCCCTCTTACAAAGTCTCCAGAATGATGCTGACTCTGAGTGGTGAGAATTGGTACCCTTGCTTGGTTCTCACTTTTCAAGACTAGCACAGAATTACTGTCCTCGATTGTGATGTGCTGAGGAGCTTTTGTAGATGTCCTGTATCATAATCTCACTCTCCCCCTCTGTCTTTCTCATTAGTTTCATATTTCCTGATGTGGATGGAGTTTCTCTCTACATTTCAGCTGGTTTAGAACTTGTGTACACCGGGTTGGCCTCCAACATGCAATTCTGTCTCAGCCTCGTGGAGCTTTTTACTTATATTCTGCAAGTTGCCTGGTAGAACTCTTCCTGTTGTGTTCAAACACACTTTCCGCTTTTCACATTTGAACCTTTAGCATATTAAACATAGTTATTTAAAAATTTCCAACATCTGGGTCACATCTGACTCAGGTTGACTAATTAATTAATTAATTAATTAATTAATTAAGTGTGTGTGTGTTTTCATATTTTCTTTCTTTCTTTTTCCAAGACGTCGTTTCTCTGTGTAGCCCTGGTGTCCTGGAGCTTGCTCTGTAGACCAGTCTTGTCCTGCCTCTGCTCCCTGAGGGCTGGAATTCAAGGTGTTCACCACCACACCTGGCTTATTTTTTTATTTATATATTTCATAATTAAACATTTTATTTTTAATTGTGTTCATTTGTGTTTCTATGTGTGGGAATATGCATATGGAATGCAAATGCCGGCAGAGGCCAGAAGAGGATATCAGATTTTCCCGAGCTGGGATAACAGCCAGTTGCGAGTTGCCATGTGGATGCTGGGAATTGAACCTGGGGCCTCTACAAGAGCAGCCAATGCTTTTAACTGCTCTCTCTTCAGCCTCATGTCTCATAATTTGTGATTAAAAGCCAGACATCTTTACAGAGGTCTAAGGTAAATCTATGGATGGCTAAAACGGATACATTAATTTTTCCTAGACTTCATATTTGTGTGTGTTTGTGTGTGGTTATAATCGGTACACATTAGGGGTTTCGTTGTTGCTATGATTACACTCACTATAGCGGTTTCCCATGTTTTTGTCCTATCCTTGGCTTTATGATTTTATGGGAGCCAACACTTCTAAGGCCTTCTCTCTAGATGCTCTTGCTCTCTGCTCTTTCTTTCCACTTAATCTTTGTTAGCCTGGCATTTGGGATGTGGAATGGAGAAGGCTCTCTGTTGTCATGTTTGACTCTTTTCTAAAAACATGTTACTGCATGTATGTATGTATGTATGTATGTATGTATGTATGTATATGTGTGTGCACATTTGAGTGCATGCATGTGTATGCCGTGTGTCTGTAAGTGTGTGTGGGTGCATGTACCTCAGCATGACTGTGTGATTGTCTTCTCCTTCAAGGGTATTCTAAGGGTCAAATTCAGGATGCCAGCCTCCCTGACAAGCATCTTTACCTGGTGAGCCATCTTGCTGGACCAACTTTCTCTCTTTCCCTCCATTCCTTCCTCTCTTCTTTTCTCCTGTCTTTATTCTTTCTTGGGATACTGGGAAACTGAACCAGGGCCTTGATCATGCCTGGACACTGATCTATTTCTGAGATGCCTAAATCCCTTTCAATGTAGACACATGTAAAGGCTGGTTATAGGGTGTTTCTTACCACTATCTCATATATATAGATGATATATTTGCATATATATAATATATATGTACATATATATATATATATATCACATATTCTTTCTTTCTTTTTTTCCAGCTGCAGTGGGTCTTTACTTGTAAACAGTCAATTTTCCTCTTACAGTTTTTTTTTAATTAAAAAATTTAATTTATTCACTTTACACAATGTCCTCCTCCTACAGTCTTATGTTTCTGTTTCACTGGCACAAAAGAAGGCTCAGAGTTGAGTCTCATGCTCTTATAGTTGGAGCATTTTCTTGTTTTCAGGTCTACACCATAGAGAACGTTTTCCCCCCCTTGTCTCTCATCTACCCCCTGTAGAACACTCAGTGGAAACCCTGGAACACATATGAATGAACCTTAATTAGCTTTTCATTGCTGTAACAGAGTGCCTGAGATGGTCCTCTAAGGGAATGAATTTCACTGAGTTCACTGTTTCATAGGTTACTTGGCTCTGTGTTTCTGGGCCTGTGATAAGGCAGAGTGATGTGGTGAAGAGGAGCATTATGAGGGCAGAGCTGCTGGCCTCCTGGTGATCAGGAAGCAGAGAGCAAATGAAGAATGGCCTTAGGACAATTCTACCTTTCAGAGGCAAGTCCTCTGTGTCCTACTTCCTCCAACAGGCTCCATCTTCTTTTTTAAAATTTAAATTCTTTTGTGTGTAGAGGGCAGATGGTGACTTGTGGGAGCCCATTCTCTCCTGTAACATGAGTCCCAGGGATCAAACTTGGATCCTCAGTCTTGCCAGCAAGTACCTTTACCCACTGAGTCCTCGTACCAGCCTGAGGCTCCACCTTGTTAGGATCAATTCAGCTATGAGCTTATCAATGGATGAAACCATTGATGAAGCTAAAGGCCCCATGAGCCAATCATCTCTCATAAGCCCTCCAAATTAGAAACCATCAGGGACATCTTTAGAGTCCTTAAAGGGTCTGGATTTGCCTTCTTGTAGGCTTGCACGGTCCTTGCATTGCACATGTGTCTCCACTCACCGTTTAGCCATTGGTTAAGGTTTTCAGCAGACTTTTTTTCACAGTTTGTGGGTGCTTGGTGTCTGTCAGGTGAACCAGTGTCATGCTCTCCTTCTTGGCAGCACCTGTTTTTCCAGAGGTTTCAGATTGCTCATTTGCTTTGTATCCTTCAGCAGACTCAGGGATTCCAGAACAATTATGATTCTAATTACGTACAATAATATAATTTGATTTTTATAATAGAAAAAATTATGATTCAAATGATTAAATATTATCTTTTTATTTTCATTTTAAGAGTGGTGAGAATGTACTTTTTAGCTTCCTACATCTTCAGCATATGCTCAAATTTAGAATATTTTATTGATGAAACTTCAAACTCTCTTCTATATAGCCCTTACTTAGTGCTAATTGCTCATACTTACTATAAAATTGTTTTAAGAATTTTTGTGGTTATCTTGCTAAGAAAGCCAAAATTCAATCAATTGACAGAAATGGATTAAAGCACAAGCATGTCTTTATTTAAGTATTAGGTAGACGATTTTAAACTCAAAGCCATTTTCCTCTGATTGGATGTTGTTGGCTGAAAAGCTGTGTTGAAAAAGATTAAGAATCAAATGTGAATCTGGCATTTGATTAGTGATGTCTGTCATGAGCACGGCATGGTCAAAGGCGGAGCTCTTATGGCAAGTATCAGGAAATATGGCCAGTCAAGGAGAAGTGAGAAACTTCTGTAGGGAAGCAATAGATAATGCTTGCCACCTTAAACCCTTTTAATCTAACTGGAACAATGTGAATCAGTGAAAGTGGTGGGGTAGTAGACCCTACAGGCTCAAGTGACAGGTACTGGTGACATATTCGGGAAAGGAGAGTCTTGTGGGCTTCAGTAGTTTTAGAAGGCATATTTGCCTAGGGAAGCCAGGAACCCTTCTATTCCCAGGAGAGTGAGGTTGATTTGGAGACTGTTGAATTGTGGGTGATAGTGCAATCATCTGCAGCAATGTTCTGTGCAAGAGAAGGACACAAGAAGGGGGCTGGGCTCCCATAATTGTCAGACTTGCTAATTGAGAGTGTCAGGTCTGGTAGTACAGGCTTGTAATCCTAGCTATTTAGGAGGCAGAAGGAAGAAAGATTACAATTTTGTAGCCTGCCTGGTCTGCATACCAGTTCACGGCCAACGTGGGAAACTTAGGGTGTTCCAGTTTCAAAACAAAGAGCATGGAGGATGGCTCAGTGGTAGTGTGCTTTCTCAACAAATCTAAGGCTCTGGGTTTGACCCCTAATGCTGCTACCAAAAAGAGCAGTATGCAGAGATGGAAGCAGTGTGATCAGAAGTATGGATGGAAAGTGAGGTGAGGTCAACAGAGTGCAACAGATGCTCATAGAAAGCGGAGAAGGGGTTCCTGGCTGTATAGTAGCAGGTGTCACAAGTACTTGCTCATACTTCAAGCCTGGGACATGCCTGGTACTGTGGCCTTTCCTCCTCTTCTTTTAGGGGGCAGCCTTTGCTGTTCTCCTTGGCTCCTCAGCACTTTGTGCTCCCCTTACTGTATTATCCCACAGTTGAAGGCATGTGCGTGTGTTGACCTGTCCCTGTGCAAACAATCTGAGGCCTTGGCTTTCCTCTCCCACTGTTGGATCCAGTGCATTGTGCCTGTCAGGCAAAAGCCCCACCAGATGAGCCACACCTCTAACGCTCCAAGCTCTACAACAAAAAGCCCAGCCATCCCAGGCCTTCTTTTCCCACCTCATTTTCCCTTTCCTTGTCAGGTTTTTTAAAAGGCATGCCTTACATTTAAAGCCTTCATTTTAGGGGTAGGGGATTGCTGCATACTATACTTGGGCCTCGTGAATGCTAAGCCAAAGTCTTCATTTTTCAACGAGGCAGAGATAAGAAGTGCCGTGTACACACCTGTGGTCCTAGCACCTGAGGAGCAGAGGCAGGAGTGCTGAGGGCTTAAGACCAGGCTAGATTACCAAGGAGGACCTGTACAAAACCTGAACAAAATGAACATCCAACAGTTCCAGGATAGCCTGGGCTACAGACCAAGTTTCAGGGCTACATAGAGAAACCTCAAAAAAGAGAGGGGGGGAGGAGACAGAGAGAGAGAGAGAGAGAGAGAGAGAGAGAGAGAGAGAGAGAGAGAGAGAGAGACAGAGACAGAGACAGAGACACAGAGAGAGACAGAGACAGAGAGACAGAGAGAGAGAGACAGAGAGAGAGACAGAGAGAGACAGAGAGAAAGGCAGAGAGACAGACAGACAGAGAGAGAGACAGAGAGAGAGAGACAGACAGAGAGACAGAGAGAGATACACAGAGAGAGACAGAGAGAGAGACACACAGAGAGAGACAGAGAGAGAGAGGAGAGAACCCAGCTGCTGCTGTTGTTGTGGAAATTCTGGGATATGGAGCCTCCACGGAGGACACAGACCTCTCAGAGGCAAGCTTTGAAGGATAGTCTTGTTCCTGTTCTAGTCTAACCCTCCTATCCAGAGCTGTGACAGACTAGCAGTCACAGCCTCCTTGCTGCCATGGGGTGTTGCCCCCATGCCTCCCCTGCCATGATGGTGTGTCCCTTTTGAACTGTGCACCAAAGTAACCCCTTTCCTCCCTTGAGTCTCAGGCGTTTTCTCATAGCAATGGGCATAATAACTAGCATGCCAGACCAAATAATGCCTCAGAGATGTTTGATTTTCACACTTAACTGATTCCCATGTCTCTATTTTGTTAAGTGAGATATCTGGATATGAAATGATTTTTTTTTAATCATCAGATTTACAATTTAGGTAGCAACAAATGATCATGATGCATGTTAAAATATGAAATTTATAAACCTGGGGGCTCCCTGCTGGTCTAACGTCACAGCTGGAACACTGCAACCTGAATTCCATGTTCAGAGCAGATGGACACGAGCGCACTTGGAAATCATTAGACTCAGGACGCGAGGTGGCTTAACAGAGTGCTGTTGGGTTAAGACGTTTACAATTACGCCATTAAACTAAGAACCTGAGAAACTGCAGCTCTTATAAGTGAATTAGTGTGGACAGCAGGAGGATATACAAGGAAATAAATAGAATTTGCATCTGCCTAAGTGACAGAGTGAGGCTGAGCACAGAAGTGAAAGCTTCTTGCTGCAAGTGCTTTCCAAGTTAAAAAAAAAGGATGCTCTTTGGGTCTCAAAAAAGCACCTATTGGTGTTTCTCAGGATCAGAAATGCTACTGGCAAGACTTGGTCTACAGACAGAGCAGTGCAGGCAGAATACTGGAGTTATGGGAAGACCCTTTTCTTGTTACTATTAGTGTCTATTAATTGTACAAATAGGCTTATTGTGACATACTAGCACTGAAGGGAACATGGATCCACACCTATGGGCATTAGGAGTGATTGTCTCGTTGCTGTGGACAACATGCCTGAGTGGAACATCTTAAAGCAGGGAGGGATTATTTTGGTTTGAGGGCAGAGTACACCGGAAGCCCCAGTCTAACTTGCACAGACCACGACAACTGTACTGTCCCTGGAATATACAAGTAGTGGCTTTGCAAAAAGCTGAACAGTGGAGCCTCAGATTGGGGGGATGGTGGTAGGCTCCTTAGGATGGGCTAATGAACAAGATAACAGGATGGGATACATCCCATAATAGCTGCTTATGAGCTTAGCCATCAAGTGCAGGGGCTCTGAAGGCTTATTGGTCAGGTGAGGAAGGTGGGAATCATCTTCAAGGCTGACGCTGAGCAGACTCCTTCATGTGTGTTACAGCTTCAACACTTATTTACTGATCATGTAATACAGGCCTAACACCATGTTAGGCATGCTTCGATTTCTCACTGAGGGGATAAAGATAGTCATCGCCGCCAGAGCTTGGAAAGTTGTAAGAGAAGAATCGCTGTTAACAATGTAAGACTGAGTTTCTGCAGAAAGAACGGCTCAGTGTGCTCTTTAGGGAACTGGAGACCTTGTCAACTGTAGGGCATCGAGGAAATTGGTATTTTGGGAAGAAGGCATCTGCATCGGCCTTATAGCTTGGCCATATTGGAAGGCCAGAGTGATGACAGAACTTCCTTTGGGTTATAAATAGATGATGCCAATGTGTTTTGTAAACCACAAAATCTTGCTGAAATAAAGTTGTTAATCTCTTTGGCTCTCTTCTTGCCACCCCTGCCTCTTTCTTCCAACCTTGGCAATATAATACGTATGTGGATGTGATTGTGTTAAATATAAAAATTGAGTATCAAGGGCCTAGGGATGTGGCTCCATGGATAAAGTGCTTCATGGTCAAGTACAGGGACTGCAGTTTGGATCCCTCTGCACAAAAAAACTGGGTAGAGTAATACCCTCTGTAATACAGGCCTGGGTGTGTGCGTGGCTCCGTGGCTGGCCAATCCAGATGAAATGGTGAGCTCTAGGATCAGTGAGAGGCCCCTTGTCAAAAAACAAGGAGGTGAGTGATGAAGGAAGACACCTGACACAACTTCTAGCTCTATGTGCACACATACATGCCTTCCCCCACAACGAATGTGTAAAGCTCATTGGTATCCGTAATGACTGGTTTTTTTTTCAGAGCACAATTTCTGTTTATTTTTTCAGCATGCCTTGCAAAGAATATGTAGCCACAGCGTGTTTCTTTTCTCAGTGGATGCCAAGCTGCTGAGTGGAGTGAGAGGGCTTTTGTTCCTCTGGATGCAGAGGGCTTGTATGACCTCTACAAATCCTCCTGGTTAAACTCTGTGGTTTAATGGGTCTTTGGCTGAGGACCAAACTCACATAATGTTCAAACCATAAGTCTCCAATGCTACTTTTAAATTTAGCTCAGACTTGTGGAGTCTTTGTCAGCCCTTCTTTTAATTCCTAAAGCGCGGACAACGTTCTACTTGAGAGGTAAGCCATAAGACCGTGAAGCAGGCAGGAATATAGCTCAGTATTCATCAACAAGACTGTCTCTGCTAGGCATCTTGGTTTTCACCTGTAATCCCAGCACTAGAGATGCTGAGACAGGGGGATTGTGAGTTCTGGGTCAGCTTGGGCTACAGGGCAAGAGTGCATCATATTTAACCAAGCAAATAAGTGAATCATCGAGTTAGAGTTATCACGTGTTAGTTTATATGCTGGGTAGATGTCTTGAATTTCGAGTGCTCTTTTCTAAATAGCTAAGTTAATTTTTAAAGTAGTAGTTCTTTCTTTAAAAAGATTTTACATTTTACTTATAGGTACGTATGTGTCCGTGCTTGTATGTGCAATACCTGCAATGGTCAGAAGAGGGCGTCAGATTCTGTAGAGCTAGAGTTAAAGGTGGTTGTAAGCCACCTGATGAGCATGCTGGGAACTGAACCTAGGTCCTCTGAGCAGCAAGCAGTCTTAGCAACGGAGCCCTCACTCTGGATCTTTGCTTTTTCCTTTTGATAGATCTCTTGTCTAGACGTTGAAACTGGAGAAAATGGTTTGATTCGTGATTTCATGGCTCACTGGCTTTGCGAGAATAACATTTTTAGGAAGCCTATTGTGGGCCAGGCAGTGAGGTCAGTGTTCTACATACTGTTTAGTTTACTTCTCACTGTGACTATGAAGTGGGTCCTTTTGTCATGCCTGTTGTATACATGAAGAAAAAAAGGCTTCAAGCCCGCCCTGATCCTCCTGCTACACCAGTTTCTGACCAGAACACGCTCCATTCATTGCTTCTGGATAAGGGCCAACTTACAGCCACATGGAAGAGTCAAAGCTTCAATTCAACACAGGCTGAGCTGACATCTTGTCTTAGCCACCCACTAGCTAGGGAAGCTGTTTGAACTCTTTTGGGTGTCGGTTCCCAGACCTATATAATAGCAAGGCCAAGGACAGTAGTAATTTCACCTCTGAGGGCAACTGAGAGATGGAACCAAGAAACATTTACAATGTATTATGCCCAAAACTGACAGCTGCTATTAAAGTTTCAAGCCACGCAAGTTGAGAATGACAGCTTCTGGGGTTAACCACTAGTTATTCTGCTTGGATGTGCCATTTGTTTACAGTAAGCTGTGAGTGACTGGCATGGAACTATTTGAATTGTTAGGCACTAAGTGAGAGCATTTAGTTAGGTTTTTTCCGGCTTTGACTAATTTCTGTCTGTTCTCTTCTTGGACACCATTTGTCCATCTGGTTTTGCTTTGCCTGGGTTGAGTTTGTAGGCCTTCTTCTCCTATAAGCATCTGCTCACAGAAGTAGGCACAGGAAGGTAGGAAGCAGCCTAACTGTGCTTGAGTCATTGCTGTCCAGAGTGGGGCACTGTGTCCCCTGCCCTGCCTCCCACTAGGCAGAGCGGAAGCCCCTTGCTCTCTGCTCTCTAATGCCTTACGCTTTTGCATTGATGAAGGCGAGGCCTCCAGAGAGAGTCTTCTTTTTAAAAATATTTGTATATATACATTTATATTATTACACACATATAAAATAAACAACATACAGCAAGAAGAACCATGGAGCAATCAGGAATTATATAACTGTTACATTCATAGTGTTTTGGCTATATGTATTTGGTACCCTTAAAGAAAGCATCTTTCCTATCTTGGTGCATCTAAAATTCTGAATGTAAATCAATATCTATCATATCTAATCTCTATCAACTGAAAACATCTCTCTAGATCTAAAAACATCTTAACTCCTAAACAACTAAGCTTAATTGTAAAAGTAAACTATCTGGTCTTCAACCCCATCAGAGACTTGAGAAGGAATCTTGTGGTAGTGTCTTCTCAAGTTTAGAAAGAAAGAAGGAAGGAACTGAAGAAGATCACAAGGACATAGGTAGGAAGAAAGGGGAAAGGCATTTCCTGAAGGCGATGGCTTCTTCTTCCCAGAAGACTAGGTGAGGAGAAACGGAGGAAGGCAAGGTTACAGGCATCAAAAGAGGGCCAAATAGGGAAATGGCTCAGCTGGGCTTCTCCTAGGTGACTACCAGTGCCTTGTCACAGAACCAGAGGTCTGCAGCCATGAGAAAAGGAGTCTGGGCTTTGTTCTTCCTCCCCAGGTCCTTTTCGGAGGCTCTCCTCTCCTTAACTAGGCACCAAAGACCCTTGGTGGAGTGCTTTGCTGAAAATGAAAGGGACTGTAGTGGGCTGGGGAGATTTCATGGTTGGTAAAGTCCTTGACTTATAAGCATAAAACCCTGAACTGACCCCTGGAACACATGCTAAAAATGAAGCCAGGAGTGGTGGTACACACCTCTAACCTCAGCACCAGAGAGATGGAGACAGGTGGATTTGGGGGCTTGTCGGCCAGCCAGCTTAGCCTTATGGGTGAACCTCAGGTCAGTGAGAGATTATGTGTCAAGAAAACAAGGTAGACACGACAGACACACACACACACACACACACACACACACGCACGCACGCACGCACGCACGCACGCACGCACGCACACACGCACACAAGCACACAAGCACACACACATGTATGTACATGAGGGACTCAGGGACTCTTGTCAGCACCTTTTTGTCTCTGGAGATGGAGGTGAGGACAAGAAGAACACAGTCCGGAGGGAAAGAGACAGCCCGAGGATGCGCCATGTTTCTTTGTGCATTTGTGAGAAGGTGTGAGGCCCAACAAAGGTGGCTGCCTGAATGTGGAGTGTATGGCAAAGCTTCTCAACTTTGCACAGTTGAGGATGGCAGCACCATTAAAGCGTGTAGCTAAAAAGTTGTCTCTAGACATTGTTGGATATTCCCTGGGGAACAAAACTACTTCTACTGATGAAACTTGGGGTACCAAGGGGCAGCTGTCCTTCAAGAAGTACGATGGGGCTTATATGGCTTATCCAAAACTCTGTGTGTGTGTGTGTGTGTGTATTGCATCATGCTTTCTGGTAAGTTTCACACATTTTCAGGTATTGCAATTTCAGGTGTCTGAGGATACCTTTTGTGTTGAGTGTGGAAATGTACCTGTCTGGACAGGGCTGGTGCCAAGTCTGACTGCTGATTATGGTCTCTGCTGTGGTTTGAGTATGATTTGTGCCCTCAAGAAATTCACACTGATATTTAATCTCCATTCAGTGTATTAAGTGGGTGTGAACTTAATTTGACAAGGATGTGTACAAGTGGGGCTTTTGGGAGGTGGTGACTAAAAGTATATGAAGTCACGGAGTAGAATTCCGGAATTGAACCCTGGTGGCTTTCTAAGAAGGAGGGAGGAAAGGAAGCAGTTTCTGTTGAAGGACACCAAGTGCAGGCTGCGCTCAGGGAGCCCCAGACGCCTTCTGCCCCAGCAGGGCTGCCAGGCAGGGAGGAGACATTCAAACCAGTAACCTGGAGTCTGGCAAAGGTCTGCTCTCTGAGAGATGTCTGGCTTGAAAAGGAATTTACACAGAAGTTTTCCAGTATGGACAATAAAGCTGATCACGGGTTGGTCTCGAAGTCATCAAGAGAATTAGCCACTGAAGATGCCTGGAATACAGCTCCTGTGGTGATCAGGAAGAGCGTGTGCTGCCACCTCAGGCTGTCACGAGCAGCTGAAGCTGGTTCAGTGATCTCCAAATGGTGGCCTGAAGGCCAGGAGAAACCAGCTCCCCTTATGGTTGCTACAGCCACAGGGCACAGAGCCCCTTGTGGAGCTGGCAAGAGCCACAGGCCCCTGAGATAAGGCCCTGAAATTGCAAGCTCTCCAGGAGACGGCTACCACACATGTACTGCAGCCCAGCTGCTCTTTGAAAGCAAGTGAATGA
This sequence comes from Acomys percivali, assembly GCA_907169655.1. NCBI lineage: Eukaryota > Metazoa > Chordata > Mammalia > Rodentia > Muridae > Acomys > Acomys percivali. Next base: position 44,244,362 of record OU015755.1, read on the forward strand.
TTTTACTTCAAGGGTGTGTTCACCTAAGAAATACACTAATTACCTTCAGGAATTGCCCAAACATGGTCACTCTGAAATGATTTAACAATAAAGTCTAGAGGTCTGCTAAAAAAAAAAAAAAATGGAGGCAGGCCACCGTTTACATAGCTTCCTGTATTTGCCTTGGGACTGTCACAGCAGGAAGGCCACCAGCAGATGTAGCTGCCTGACCTTGGGCCAGATTGTGAGCCCAAATAATGCCCCCCTTCAATGTAACGTACTCAGTTAGTGGTACTGTGATATTAGCAACTGGAAAGAAGCTCAGTGTCCTTGCAAGGGAAACAGGACCATGGTGTCCCTGTAGCGTCCACAGCACCCACCTTTGCTCCTGAAACATATAAGGTAGTGTTTGTGCAAACCTCTGGAATACAGACACGTTTCAGTTCTTGCTGACAGTGTCTGTGCATGGTCCAGTATGCACTGTGGCCAGGAAATGGTATTGTTCACAGGGACTGATCTTGGAGGTCTAAATTGGTGTTCCAGTTGTAGATGGTCCACGGTTGCGGAGGATCATGTCTGAGGAACAGCTGAAGTGAGGACGGACTGCCACTTAAACAGCATCTTGGGAAGTGGTAACAGCTATGTGCGGAGGGAGGTTGAAAGTAAGGGTGCAACTGTACTCAAGGACAGCTGTGAGCTGTGAGATCAGATGACCCACTGTGTCTTGGGTCTACGGCAGGGAGGGCTGTGGCAGTGCAGTTCTAAACTCTGAGACAGGAAGGCCAGGTTTTACAGAGGAGCCAAGCAAAGTGGAGCAACGGAGAGCCTCTCGTGATTCCATTCCAAAGTGCCTCCTTGCTGGATGTGACAAGCTTGAAAGTGGCTGAGATGGTAGGAGAGGCTATCTAGGAACGAAGAGATGGGCCAGGCTGTGACTTTTCAGGCACTACTTCGGGACAAAGCCTTTTATCTTTATTCATACATCCAGTCATCCAATAAACATTTGGATGTCTACTATATCGAAGCACAGAGCCAGGTCTACAGGCAAGGGCAGCTAGGCTAAGCTAATAGAGTTTGGGGCTCATTCACGATTCATGTAGACTGAAGTAGGACAGAGGATCATGGTTCATGGGCCCACTCCTCATGGGTTTTGGTGGTTGGCTGTGATGGTCCAGGAGGCACTGGCAGCTCCCAAGGGCTTGTTGCTATTTCTTAGAGGTTGAGCGTGGGCTGGGCTTGATTAGTAGGCACTAGCTTGCCTGAGTTTGGGTCTCTAGAACCTATGTAGGAAGCTGGCTGTAATGGTACATTCCTGTAATCCCAGATGGGAGATGGGAGGCAAAGACAGGCAAACCCTAGACACTCTCAGGCATTAGCATACAGGGCAAAGTTCCAGGCCAATGGGACCCTGCCTCAAAAGAAGCAAACAGCAATGGTGGAAAGCTCATGAAGACAGACTCCTAAAGTTATCCTTGAATCTCAACACACACACGTACACACATGCCACAGATGAACCTAGCCACATGAATGTACTGCAAACACACACACACAGAGGCACTCTCCCCATGGACACACACAGACACACACACAGACATGCACAAAGGCACACACACACACACACACACACACACACACACACACACACACACACACACACACACACACACACGACTAAGCTCCCCATTTAGTGGCTCACTCCCCTCATCAGCCCAGAGCTTGAGGGCAGTCTGCAGTGTTTGCACAGAGACCTCAGTGTCTTTGAAATTCTGTCTTACCCTGTGCAGTGGCACAGGCTCCCCAATGTGAGCTGCTAAAGAATCTGATTCTATACTTTCTTGCAGCCCTCATTCTTAATAACATTTGTCTAGACTTTCCCAAGCCATCTCTCCACAAAATAACAAAAATATTGACAAAAATAATGGAAAAGATGCCTATTACCCTGAGTCTACCCTACACCCCGTCTCAAGTTGTCACCATCACAGATAAAGCTTATTTTTATGGGATACCATTCCACCTCTACCATTTCTGAAGCAAAGTTTATTTGCACAGAAAAACAAAGGCAACTTTTTATCTGTGACATTGCTGGGAAGAAATGTGATTCTGCTCCCCCCCCCCCCGTTTTATATTAGCCTTCCTCCTGGTGTGTCTCCACCCCACAGTGTTTGCTTTTTCACAGAAATCAGGTTCTATGCTTTTGACACCTCCCCCCCTCCCCCATAACATTCCAATTTGCAGATGCTATGTCACTCTCTACCACTTTGGAGGGACAGAAGTGGTGGAGGCACATTCCCAGGTGGGAGCATCCGCGGCTGTGGTCCATTTTTTACAAGGCTTGTGGGCAGCTGGCTTTCCCGTGCTGACAGTGGCTTGTGCGATAGCCACTCTTTCATGCTGCAGAGGCGCCGGCATTGATCACTGGAAAGTTGAAGGTGCCTTCGATAGCGGATTCCAGACAAGGTCTGCAATAAATAAGCTCGGCAACGAAGAGTCATGCTTCCTTCCTTTGTGTGCACAATACCAGGTCTAAATTTCAGAGTCTGGCCATGGGTGTGTTCTCCCTGCCCTGTGTGTCAGACACAGGACATCTTCTCTCTCTGAGAAGCTGCCTCAACATGCATCTGTAGCTATCTTTAAAAAAAAAGTCTGAAAATGGTGGCAGCTGGTGGACTGGAAGCATTTCAGTTGTGCACTGTTACTATTTAGGCTCCGCTAGAATCTGTTTTTTTCATATATATTGTAATTGGTCCAATCCTCCCTGCAAACCTCTTTCCCCCCAGTAATAATTTTGAAATTTCTTTGTAAATATATATATAGAACAATCTTTTGCTTTAAGTATGGAGGGGACATTTTCCCCCCTCTTCAAATGGCAGTGTGATAAACCACACACCGATGAGCCCCTCAAAGATTATTGCTATTGATTTCTTTCTTGGAAACGTGGGAACATTACCAGATGGGGTGTGAGGGATAGGTGTGTGGGTGCAAATGCAGTTTATTGCTTGTTGACTAAAAAAATCTGTGAGAGCCTCCACTACCCCTGTGTCCGCGCTGCATGCAAAGGTGGATTTTGCTCCCAAACCTGTCCTTAAACCGCGTAAGTACATCTTTGAAGGACGTAAGCTTTGAAACAGATTTAAAATACATACAGAGCCCAACCATTTATTCTGTCTGGCTTGTTGCAACTCAGTGGTATTTGGAGTTTATGGCATCTATGGGATTCGCTTAGCACAACCAGGCGTCTATTGTGTGTGTTTTTGTACACACCCCCCGGATGACGGCTTCTCCAGCTTCCCCTATATCCTTCTCAGACAAGTGTTAATCAAGTCACCTCAGGTTGGAGGAAGCCAGTGCCTGGGCCTCAGGGAGGTGCCCATTAGGGAAAGAAGCTGACCTTTCACCCCCTCCTCCTCCTTTTAATGATTCCTTCTCCAACCTTCTGAGGGGATCTTTCATGCCCTTTGACCCCTGTTAGAAGAGGAAAGCTTAAACAGCTAAAAGGACCTCAACATGGAGGCTTGTCTATCAAGCGATACTCCACAGGCCTTTCAGGAAATGCTGAAAGACAGGCGCGTCAGCGTTCAGTGCATTAAGGAGGCAGATTCCCAAGCCCGACACCATTTTCTCCATTTATTTCAGAGGCAAACTGTGTGTCTGTGGTGAAACCCTCCCCCTGCCTTGCTGTCGCCTGTCAGTGTTGTTGGCATCCACAGGGTCTGCAAGTGGCTTCTAATGACAGTCCTTGGATGAGAACTATGTGCCCTTTGAAAAGGAGCAAGGGGAGCTACACCTCAGATGGTCCCCAGCGTGCCACTCGGGGGACTGCAGACTCACTTCAGTAAGCATAGAGAGAGGTTGGTTGATGCTCTACGCTAAACTGGCGAGGTGTGTGGGGCTGACGTGAAGATTCACACAACGGTTTTCCGCAGTCAGGACACAGAAATTGATGGTATCTAAAGAGTGGTTTAGAGTGGTCTGTCCCCTTCCCCCGACCAAAAAGCTGACACACTGGCTTGGATTTGTTCCATGTCAGGGATGAGGACAACCCAGGGATGGAGGAGAGTTAGCCACATCTATTGTCCCCACTGAGAGCACAGAGCTGATATCCAGCTTATTGTTACCGAGTGGTCTTTTTGTATGCATGCACACACTGTGGTTATTTTTTCTTTTCTTTTTAATTTTTATTTTATTAATTTATTCTTGTTACATCTCAATGGTTATCCCATCCCTTGTATCCTCCCATTCTTCCCTCCCTCCCATTTTCCCCTTATTCCCCTCCCCTATGACTGTTCCTGAGGGGGATTACCTCCCCCTGTATATGCTCATAGGGTATCAAGTCTCTTCTCGGTGACCTGCTGTCCTTCCTCTGAGTGCCACCAGGTCTCCCCCTCCAGAGGACATAGTCAAATGTGAGGCACCAGAGTACGTGAGAAAGTCATATCCCACTCTCCACTCAAGTGTGGAGACTGTTCTGTCCATTGGCTAGATCAGGGTAGGGGTTTAAAGTTTACCGCCTGTATTGTCCTTGGCTGGTGCCTTAGTTTGAGCGGGACCCCTGGGCCCAAATCTGCCTATCATAATGTTCTACTTGTAGGTTTCTAGGACCCACTGGATCCTTCTACATTGCTATTCTCACATGGTTCTCTCATCTAGAGTCCCAATAGGATGTCCTCCCCTCTGTCCCAGTTTCCTGGTAAGTGAAGGCTTTCGTGGGACATGCCCATTGGGCTAGTATGCAGATAAGTGAGTATATACCATTTGAGTCTTTCTGCTTCTGGGTTAAATCACTCATTATGATTATTTCTAGCTCAATCCATTTATCCACAAATTTTGGGAATTCCTTGTTTTTAATAGCTGAGTAGTATTCCATAGTGTATATGTATCCCAGTTTCTTTATCCATTCTTCTACTGAGGGACATTTAGGCTGTTTCCATGATCTGGCTATTATGAATAAGGCTGCTATGAACATGGTTGAGCAAATTTTCTTGTTGTGTGCTGGTGCATCTTCTGGGTATATTCCAAGGAGTGGAATAGCTAGATCTTGAGGAAGCCCTATTCCCAGTTTTCTGAGATAGCACCAGATAGATTTCCAAAATGGTTGTACTAGTTTGCATTTCCACCAGCAATGAAGGAGCGTTCCTCTCTCCCCACATCCTCTCCAGCATGTGGTGTCACTTTAATTTTTGATCTTAGCCATTCTGATGGGTGTAAGATGGAATCTCAGAGTTGTTTTGATTTGCATTTCCCTGATGACTAAGGAGGTTGAGCATTTCTTTAAGTGTTTCTCAGCCATTTGATATTCTTCTGTTGAGAATTCTCTGTTTAGTTCCAAGCCCTATTTCTCAATTGGGTTATTTGGTTTGGTGGTGTTTAATTTCTTGAGTTCTTTATATATTTTGGATATTAGACCTTTGTCAGATGTAGGGTTGGTGAAGATCTTTTCCCAGTCTGTAGGCTGTCGCTTTGTTCTCTTGACAGTGTCTCCAGCCTTACAGAAGCTTCTCAGCCTCATGAGGTCCCATTTATTAATTGTTGACATTAATGCCTGGGCTGTTGGTGTTCTGTTCAGGAAGTTGTCTCCTGTGCCAATATGTGCCAGGCTCTTCGCACTTTTTCTTCTAAGTGACTTAGTATCTCTGGTTTTATGTTGAGGTCTTTAATCCACTTGGATTTGAGTTTTGTGCAAGGTGACAAATGTGGGTCCAGTTGCATTTTTTTACACATAGACATCCAGTTAGACCAGCATCATTTGTTTTTCTGCCACACTAGGCATTGAACCCAGGGTCTTGTGCATGCTAGGAAAGCACCCTGCCATGGGACCACACTGTCGGCCCGTTCTCTGCTTTTTCTTTGGAGGTAGGTAACTTGGTGGTGGTCTTGAGCTCATGCTGTCACCCCAGCATGGTTTGAGCTTGTGATCCTTTTGCTTCAGTGTCGCCAGTATTTGGCCGATCGGCCTGTGCCACCATGTGTGGCTTAGCTGATTGTTCACTTTCTATTACAAGGTTGGACATTTTCTCTTTGATTTAATGTATTCATTACTTGTTGATGGCTAACAAATCTCTCATGGCAGAAGGCAGCAGAATGGAGTGATGGTAATTCTCTTTAGAGGTTCCAGAAGTTGGCTATACTCAGCTTAGTCAGTAGTGCCTGCTCAGATTTTCCTTCCTATGAGCTTTTAAAAAGAATTGTCATGCATAGGTAGTGTATTAGCACCTTTCTGTTGCTGTGATAAAATACCATGACCAAAGGCAACATAAAGAAGAAAGGGTTGTATTTTGTCTTCCAGAGGGACAGAGTCTACCAAGGCAGGGAAGGCATAGCAACAGGCAGGAGTGGTGACAAAGCGGGAAGCTGGCTGATTGTATTTTCACACACACACACATACACACACACACACACACACATGAGAATAGGAAGAATAGGAAGACAGGGATAGGGATAGGATAGGGATAGAATAGGGATGGGATAGGATAGGATAGGATAGGGATAGGATAGGATAGGATAGGATAG
>OU015755.1:44282438-44294570 GCA_907169655.1 Acomys percivali
CTTCTTCTTCTTCTTCTTCTTCTTCTTCTTCTTCTTCTTCTTCTTCTCCTTCTCCTTCTCCTTCTCCTCCTCCTCCTCCCCTTTCTCCTCCTCCTTCTCCTCCTCCTTCTCCTTCTCTTCTTTCTCCTATCCCTCCTCCTCCTCTTCTTCCTCTTCTTGTTTTTTCTTTGCACACAACTACTGAACAAAACAGCAACCACCAAAACACCCAACAACTAACAACCCAAAGACTTGATGTATCCCTGAGATATTGTAGTTTTAAAGGACTTGAGATGTAGAGGAGACTCATCCAAAGCTTGATTTTCTTCTCCTTCAGATTTTTTTTACTTCCTCGGTCAGTCCCCTCCATTTGACTGTGTCATGTAATTAGTTTTGGCTAGTAGGTGAAGAGTGGACTGTACATATGCCACTCTAGGGTCAAAACATTTCATTGACCTGCCAGACCATTCAGCATTTTCTTCCTTTGCTGTGTCAGTAGGGCAGGTCATGTGATCTGACAGCACAGGTGTAAGATCTGGAGGCTCCATCACCCTGGGTCTTTAAGTCATTCTATGGAACAAATGCCCAGATAAATTGCCAAGATGGGGCAGTAACAAGCCTTTGTGTGTTAAAGACTGAGAATGTTGGGATGTTTGCTAGTGTGGATGTAAATTAACTCACTCTTCTAATCGAGTGATTATAATGGTTGGAGAGGGATAGGAAGAAATCAGTGGTAGATATGTTTTTTTCAAGAATTGGGAGTGAGATTATCTTCAGAGCTGGGAACAATCACTCAAGGCTTAGAAGAATTGGAGCTGAATTTTAGTGGTTTGGGTTGCAGAGAACAGTCTTAACTATCGGGATGGAAAATACTCCCTGAACTAAAAAAAAAAAAAAAAAAAAAAAAAAAAAAAAAAACCACTCAAAACAACAATTCATCTAATTTTCTTCTTGTGTCAACTTCCTGCTTTTTAGTAGATAGACTGGAATAGCAGTTGACCTGCAGGGTCAACCAGGCAGGTCACCTTCATCACATGTGTAGTCACCTTTATTTTCTCTAATGGACAAATGTCCTGAATTCTCTATACACACGGCACGTTGATAGATCGTCTTCAGTGGAGCCATGGAATGTTCTCCGAGGGAAGCCTCAGATGCAGGCTGGCAATCTTCACTTTTGCCCAACTGTCTTTGTTTTTTTTTTTCCTGCCTGCCTTTAGTTCCTGTCTGTCTTTCATTCTCTAGCTTCCAGGATAAGACCATGAGGGATGGGGAGGGGGGAAGGAACTTAGATTACAAGGGCTCTGTGCATATCACACAAATACTCACCATGGATTATATACAAAGCACTCTTTTCCCTGTTTTGGGAGAATGCTCAGGTTGTCAAATGGATTTCCTAGGTAGACACAAGTAGAAAGCATTGGGGTTTATACTTACACTAATGTCTGAGGCTCATGTTGTTATAGACTACACTGCCCTCAATCCAAAGCATTGTAATTTATTAATATGTCTTCCTTAGACTAATGCTGTAACATTCTTGATTGGAAACAAAGGGTTATGGATGTAAGTTTTTAATCTCCTACAATCTTCAAGCAATTGTTACCTTACACAGCAAGAAATTGTGAGAGGAAGAGGAACTACAAGTGAAGCTTGCTTCTAGTAACCCCTATCAGGAACTTTAGAGTGAATGGATGGGTATGAAGTCTTCAAATACTTTCTCCTCTTTTTTTAAAAAAATTAATTCCTTAGGAATTTCATACAATGTATTTTTATCATATTCACCACTCACGTCACATCGCTCAGATCCATCTTTTCCATCCCTAACCCATTCAAGTTTATGTCCTCTTTATTTGTTATTTATTTTGTAACTCATGAGGTGCAGTTGGTGCTGCCCATGTACTCTTGGATGTGTGTCCTGCTGGAGTGTGGTCAACTTAGCTGGGGCCATGCCCTTAAAGAAAACTGACTCTCCCTCTTCCAGAATTGAACAATTGCCAGTATCTACTCTTTCCATACTAAGATTTGGTCTGACTTGAGTTTGTGCAATGTTGTGAGCTCATATGAGTAGTGGTCCTGAAAGTAGCTTTTTTCTTGTATATCTGTGATCTCTGCCTTTTCTTCTCTCTGAAATTTAAAGACATACTATCTATTTAAGTTTTGTAAATATGATGGAATCATATGGAAACCATGTTAGTGGTTCTGGAGAACCATCACTAAGGTGGTGTGTAATTTGGTTAGAGTTTCTGTTTTCCCTCATAGTTTCTTCCCATTTGGTGATGTGACTAAATATGTTTAAAAATATTCCAGAGAGCTTGCATTTGTGTTGAATTCCACTAAGTTCCATGCATCAGCATCATCTTCACATTTCCTCTCTGCACTGTTTTACTCGAGTCATCTCTTCCTCAGAGATGAATTTGTTTTTACAGCAGTTAGAACCTTCTGTGTTGGATTCTGTTACTCAGATGTGTAAGAAAGACATGTCTTCCATCTTCAGAGAACCCAAACCCAATGCCCGAAACACAAGCTAACACAACACAGGTTGGCTTGTTGATAGCTGAAGACCCAGGTAGGTAGCCATCTGAATGGGTGGAATTGTCATGGATGTCTCTGGAAGAATAGCTCTTCCCTATCTGTGACGTAAGATGAGAAAGCACTTGAATTCTTGTACACTTGAAACTTTTCTTTAGAGCTATTGTGAAATCTTTAAAACTTGTCATGTTTTAAAAACAGTTTCTGAAATATAATAAGAATTAGTTTCCTTGGTTGGACATGTTATGACCTTCCTTACAACTAGACTTTTTGTTGTTGAATTCAAAGATGCGCCTCTTATAGACTCAAACCATAAATACATTTCACCATTAGAATTCTTTTTCATTTTGCTTCAAAGTTATTTCTCATATCTGGACTTTATTTTCTTTCTCTACCCTGCATTAATTACTATCATAATTGCATCCAAATTTTGCTTTCATGCATCTTAATACATATTTAATTAATAGTTGAATTGCATTGGTATCATTTAGTTTACTTTTCTCATGTACACCAAACAAAAATATAACCTTCGGCAAGATAAATACCATATTTGTTTTGTTGCCTACTTTATCTCTCAGACTCAAACAGGGATCAACTTATTCATACACAGATTTGTTGGATGAACAAATTCATAGGTACATTTACACTTCGAGTTCTCACAAATTAGAATGTAGGCCTCAGACATCTTGTAGTGTTGTCTTTAGGAGGCATCTCAGTGCCTGTGAGAAAGTACCTCTCAAATATATATTCAGCTGAGTATAAAAGGAATTCATTATTCTTATGAACTCATACTTTTTGAGACATTAAGGTCCTTCCATTCTAGGTAGAGAAAATGGTGTTTCAGTTCATTCATGTAATTACAGTAGCATCTAGGTTTATTATAGTTCCTTGTTCTGTGTAACTGCTTAGAAAAAGTCTTCACCAAGAAGAAAAGCATATCATCCTGGGCCCCATGAAATTTAGTGCACTAGGAAATTTAGAAAACTTTGAATTATGGAAATTTCTACACATTTATTCTTAATTAACATTTTTGGGAATATTTAGTTAATGTTTTCGTTAATGTCATAATGTTAAAAATTTGTGACTTAGTGAATTTTATATACAGTTTTATACATGTATGAAACGCATTCAGATTACTGTAATCTCTAACATCTGTGTGTGTGTGTGTGTGTGTGTGTGTGTGTGTGTGTGTGTACATGTGCATGTTTTCCAGGCCACTTAGTTTGACCAGGATCATCTGTGCTACTAGGGATTTAAAATTATCTACTGGAGTCTGTTAGGCACTTCAATGAGTACACAACTGAATGCAATGTCTGTCCCTTTCCAAGAATCCATCAATGTCCACTACTTTGGAAGGAAAGGATGAGCCCCAGGAGCCTTTCCACAATCTACATAGACTGTTTAGCACAGAATTCTACCAGACCTTCAAAGAAGAGATAATACCAATACTCCTCAAACTATTCCACAAAATAGAAATAGAAAGAACATTGCCAAACTCATTTTATGAGGTCACAGTCACCCTGATACCTTTGACACACAAAGATCCAACAAAGAAAGAGAACTTAAGACCAATTTCCCTTATGAACATTGATGCAAAAATACTCAAAATACTTGCAAACTGGATCCAAGAACACATAAAAAACATTATCCACCATGATCAAGTTAGGTTTCACCCTAGGGATGCAGTGATGGCTCAACATACAAAAATCCATCAATGTTATCCACCATATAAACAAACTGAAAGGAAAAAAAAACCCACATGATCATTGCATTAGATGCTGAAAAAGCCTTTGACAAAATCCAACTTTCATGTTAAAAGTCTTGGAGAGATCAAGGATACAAGCCAATACCTAAACACAATGAAGGTAATATACAGCAAACCGATAGTCAACATCAAATTAAATGGAGAGAAACTTAAAGCAATTTCACTAAAATCAGGGACAAGACAAGGCTGCCTACTCTCTCTCTATCTCTTTAAAATAGTACTTGAAGTCCTAGCTAGAGCAATAAGAGCATTAAAGGATATCAAGGAGATACAAATAGGAAAGGAAGAAGTCAAACTATCACTATTTGCAGATGACATGAAAGTATACATAAGTGACCCCAAAAATTCTACCAAGGAACTCCTACAGCTGACAAATACCTTCAGAAAAGTGGCTGGATACAAAATTAACTTAAAAAAGCAGGTCTCAGTTATTCAAACAATAAACAAGCTGAGAAATAAATTAGGGGAACAATGATCTTCACAATTGCCACAAATAACATAAAGCATCTTAGTGTAACTCTAACCAAGCAAGTGAAAGACTTGTATGACAGGAACTTCAAGTCTTTGAAGAAAGAAATTAAAGAATATGTCAGAAGATGGAAAGCTCTCCCATTCCCATGCTCATGGATCAGTAGGCTTGACATAGTAAAGATGGCCATCTTACCAAACTCAATCCACAGATTCAAAGCAATTTCCATAAAAATTCCAACACAATTCTTTACAGAACTTGAAAGAGCAATTCTTAACTTCATAAAGAAGAAAAAAAAACTAAGGATAGCTAAAACAGTTCTTTACAATAAAAGAACTTCTTGAAGTATCACCTTCCCTGAATTTAAACTGTACTTCAGAGCAATAGTAATAAAAATCACATGGTATTGGAAAAAAAGACAGGTTGATCAATGGAATCAAATTTAAGACCTGGAAATAAACCCACACACCTATGGACATCTGATTTTTGACAAAGAAACCAAAACCATACAATGGAAAAAAGGAAAGCATCTTGAACAAATGATGCTGGTCTAACTGGATATGTACATGTAGAAGAATGCAAATAGATCCATATTTATCACCTTGCACAAAAGTCAAGTCCAAGTAGATCAAAGATCTCAACATAAATCTGTTAGAAGAAAAAGTGGGGAAGAGCCTATCTCTGGTTCTTAATGGCATTTTTGTCCCCTCTTCTGCACCACTCTCTGAGCCTTGATAGGAAGCGGTGTGCTCTAGATGTCCTAAAAATGATAATACTCTTTGAATGGGGCCAGAGGGACATGCCACTATGAAAGAATGATCTGAGAAATGCAACACTACTTGTTTTGAAGTTCAAGGCATGGGCCACATGCCATAGACTGTGAGTGGGTCTTAGAAGTTACAAAAGGCTCTGAAATGAAGTCTCCACTACAGTCCCCAGAAAGGAGCTGAGCCTTGCAGACATCCTGACTTGATTATAGCTAGACTTCATCAAACATCTCAACTACAAAACTAAGGTAATACCAGCATTATATTTAAGCCAATAAAGTTATGGTATTTGTCAAGGATCTCATTGAAAACAAACACATGATATACATATATTTTATGACAGATATAATCACTCCAAAGAAGATAACAGAAGCATCCAATGTCCCCTTATGGGACAGTATCTTTTCCTTCAACTCAAAGTGGTTATGGAAGGCCACTTTGAGGAAGTGATAATTGACAGAAATCTGATGAGGAGAAATTCTGGGAAGAGGGTTGTAAGCAGAGGATATCTGCAGCATTTGAAGGGATATGTCAAGAGTGTCATGCCAGTGGTGAAGTCTCAGAAGGGCTGGCTTTGAACAAGTTCATCAGAAGCAAGGCACTCTTTCCTCATTCACTCATTCATTCTTCACTCATTCACTCACTCACTGCAGAATTTTTCACTCAGCAGATATTTATTAGTGGCTCTGCTATGCCAGGTATGGTTTCAGGTGTTGAGGACACAGCAGTGAACACAGTTTGTTCACCATGATGCTTAGCTTTGCTGATGTGTGGAATTCTTTACTCCAGATAAAGGCTCCAATGCTCTTGTTCCCATATCTTCCCATAAGTGTTCCCATATTTTCCAAGTGAGAGAATCCAACTTGTTAAGATTCATAGCAAATACACCAAAGCTGGGTATGTTTCTCTTTTAGATTTGGGGAACACTTATGCAATCTTGCCACTGAAGTTTTCTAAAGACACCTACTATAAGAATCCTGGGGTACAATTAAATTTTATATTCATCTTTCTTGAAAATTTAAGCTGCAGTGGTCATATTACTAATGACTCATCATTCATTTCAGGAAGATTTGAATTTTGACACCTAACATGCCTGGCAGACTGACTCTTCAGATGATTTGAAAGTTTCCTGAAGAAACAGGAAATGATCTGCGTGGATACATGCACACACACACAGAGTAAGTATTCCAGTCAGCCTTTCTCAAGGCCTATGATTTCGTCCAGACATCTTCCCTCACCAAATCTCCAAAGGTTTTTTCCCCATCTTTGTTAAATTTACTAATTTAGTGAGCGGGAAAGATAAGAAGGGATGTATTGGCGAAGTCACCTATCTCTTCAGACAGCTGATGTCTCAGCAAATCAGAATTGATTTGAATTAAGGTGAATGATAACTGGGTGCTGTCAGGCCACCTCCCAAGAGCCTGTTGACTGAGTTTTCAGGGTGAGTTTTCTATGTCCCCATGGCCTCAGACTGCCTCTGCCTCTGCCTTTCTCTCCTCCCCAAAGCTGACTTCATCTCCCTCCGCCTCACTTGATCCCTCTCTCTAGCCTGTTGATATAAGTTGAAGCTGAGTCTGTTCCATCCTCAGAGCCCCAGATGCCTAGTTGTCTATTACCAGAACTCTAGTAGCCTGCTAAGCAAGGTAGAGTCTCAGGGGACAAAACCATGTGGGTTTCAGTTTCTAGCCTGTGAGTGAGAACCCTTCATGATATTGGAGGAAGCAACTGTTGGTTTTTGCCTACAGTTTTTCTGGGAGAATGCATACAGTATGTGGCCCTTTCTTTTACATGTTCCTCCCAGGGATGCCTCCCTCCTAACATTTTCATGTTTTTTATTTTTTCTCACTATGTCAGAGTCCATCTGAGGCATGCATACAAGAGAATTGTTTTGGATGGGAGAAGCATATTCCTTAGATGCTTGGGCCGCCCAGTCCTTGTTGATGCTGCTCCATTGGTCTCAATATCTTTTGCCTTTTCACCCTGTCTTTAAAGTTCATCTCAGATATGCCAGGGAGGCATTTTCAGGTCTTTGCCTCTCCCCGCAGATTGAATAGATACTTGAGACCCTCATACTCTTCACTGTGTCTCTGTCACAGCCCCTCCCAACTAGCCGAATCTTGAACTTTTCCATTTGCTTCTCCAAGAGGCCTAGAATGCCAATGAGCAAGACTCATGCAAGCTCACAAGGTGCTTATTGAATGCACACTACCTACTCCTCCCCACCCCCACCCCCGGGACCAAGAGTAGAACTGGGTATTTTTTGGTTCAAGTGACTGTAAATACCCACAGTACACCAGTGACCTAGGCAGAGAAAATCTGGGATTAAGAAACATGCTAACTTCATGTATGCACTTTGTGTGAGGAATGGATTTTTTTTATGAATCAGCAAGGTCCCATTCTGAAGGGCAGTGGGCATATCTTATACATATTATTAACATTTTATAGGTCTTACCACTTACGCTTATAACTGACTTAGTCATTGGGATGGTGTTATATGTATAAAGCCAAATTAATACCTAAAGGGGGGGGGGACTTTTCTCTGCACAAGTGCAGAAAACCAGGAAGGGCCATCTGAACCACTAGCTGAGGAGCCCTTGGCAGCTGGTGGCCTCTGGGGTGGCGGAGATTTGGGTTTCTTTAATGGTATGGCTTTGCACCTGTGAGTATATGGAAAACACAAATGGAATGAGTATAAAAATGATAAAACACGATAAAAAGGGATAATAAAAAGTGTGGGGCTTCAAGTAGGGAGGGAGTGGGAGAGCGGATCTTGGAGAAGTTAGGGGAAAGAGAGGACGGTGAATATGGTCAAAATGCATTGTATATATGCATGACATTCTCAAGTAATAAAAACATTCTATCAGAAAACTTAGATCCATGACTTGAATTCCAGAAATATTTTCTACATTTAGAGATTTTTTTTGAATAGGGATTGTTTTTTACCATCTTATTTATTTATTATAGCAAATAAACCAAGCATTATGACCAAAACAAAAATCTAACTAAGAAACCAACTTCAGTGTACATAGACCCAGAAAGAAATTTTCTTTTAAGATTGTAAAACAAAATAAAGATAGTATTCTTTTGGGGGACAATCTGAGTCACAGAAATCCACCTGCCTCCACCTCCCCAAGTGCTGGGATTACAGGCATGAGGCACCATGTCTGTCTTACAAATTATTTTTAATATTAATATATTCTTTGGGGCTTTAATTTGCACTGACCTTCCCTTCCCTCTTCCACCCCTCCCTTTTTTTCAACTTGACATGGCTAGGGTTATCTGGGAGGAAGGAACTTCAGTTGAAAAGATGTCTCCATCAGATTGTCCTTAGGCAAGACTGAGGGTTATTTTCTTGATTAATAACTAATGTATGATGAGCCAGCCTATTGGCAGTGCTACTCCCGGGGCAGTTAGTCTTGGTTTGTATAAGAAATCAGGCTGGCTGGGAGGTGGTGGTACAAGCCTTGAATCCAGCACTTGGGAGGCAGAAGCAGGCAAGATCTCTGTGAGTTCGAGGCCAGCCTGGTTTAGAGAGTGAGTTCCAGTACAGCCAGGGCTACAACAGAGAAACCCTGTCTTAGGAAAAAAAATAGGAATCTGGCTGAGTAAGGTATGGGAAGCAAACAGTAAGCAATGTTCCTTCATGGCTTTTGTCTCAGCCCTTCCCTCTGGGTTCCTGCCTTAAGTTCCCACCTTGTCTTCCCTCTACACATTATGACACAGTATATGAAAGTCAAAGAACTCTCCTCCCAGGTAGCTTTTGTCTTGGTTTTTAGCATAGCAATAGACGCCCAAACTAAGATGCTTTGCCCTTCTCTTCCTTCTCCACGTCTCTTTGCTCTGCGCTGGGGATGGAACCCGGGACCTCAACTTAACATCCTAAATTACACATTAATGACATATAATTTTGAGTTATTTTCTGGGATTAAGCAGAATGAAAAACAGAGACGTACATGCCTGAGGTTTGAAGGGTCCCCCAACTTGGCACAGGAAATGAGTCATTTTGTAGATAGATCTATTTAAGTACAAACTATTCCTGCAGACAATTATATTTACACTTGCTTACATATGCAAACATACACAAGTCATTATTGATCAAGCTCATAAAGGTTCATTTCTAAACTGTATGGCTATTATGAGTAGCAAAGTTTATGACTCAATAGTCTTTTTGAGTAGTGGCTATGTGAGGAATGACCACGAGGCAGTAGTCTTCAGAGGGCGGACAGCCATCCTGTCTAGTGATGTAGTCTAGCATTTACCTTGGTGATAGCACTTCTCCATTTGGGATGCATAACACATAGGAAGCCCCAGTTTCCACACCAGCTACTAACGTGCTGCAACCCACTGGACCATCAAAAGGGCCAAGGGTCATTGTTACTATTTCCAGTTTTCTGAATGAGGAAAGAAAGACCAAGAGAGGTAGAGGCTGTGCTCAATGGTGCTTTGTTGTTAATGGAAGAGCAAGGGTGAAGACCCAGGATTCCCAACTTCCTGAATCAGAAATCTTGATTAGCTATCCTACTGTGTCTGTGAATATGCACTCTTGTGTGTGCTGAAGATCAAATGTGGATTAATCTCTACCAACGAGGTAGAGTTGTCACCTAATTAATTACTGGAGGCCTTATTTACACACCACAGAATGCCAACTGGTGGTATGTGTTGGAATGACGATTTCCTCCATGTTTTTCAGTCAGCCGTTGCTGCCCCTCACACAGGATCAGTCTGAATTTCACATCTGGGTGGATTGCTCTTGTGTTTCTTAGCAATGGTGGGGTCTCAGTCAACATTTCTGTAGAATGACACTTCTGTTGGAGACTCATTCATGAAGGTGGTCACAGTGATATTTTGCTCACAGTGCTGCTGTTGGCCAACTTTGGTCCTTGGCTGGACTGTCTGCATCCCCAGTGATTTACGAATCCAGAGTGAAGAGCAGGAAAACATAAAATTTATTCTTCCACAATTTGAGGCATGGGCTTCCCTAGCATTTCAGAGCCCTCTATTTCTGTGATGGGCTTTGATTCAATCCAGCCTGAATGAAAGACATTTCATCACCCCAGAATGCATTTCTTTATTTGCCTTGGATCTATGATTCTGTCAGTATTGAGAGAAAAGAAAAATCAATGCTGCACTATAAACCCTGGGCCGCCTCTGGCCAACGTGGTCAGCATGGTGTGAGCAAAGGAAATGGCAGGGGAAAAAATTGACCGCTCAGCAAGAGTGTGGCCAGTAACGGACACAGCTCAGGGCTAATAACAGCTTGCAATTACACATGGAAAAGCCAGAGCGTGTAGGGCACTTGGTGCGAGGGGGATGTAATACAATTTATTGAACCGCCAGTTAGAGTTCTGTAGCTTCTCAATAAAAGAGAGTGTTGGACCGCACTCCTTAAAATATGGACTTGTATAGTGCCAGCTGGTGTAGGGGATTTTGGAGAACTGGAAATCAGAAGACAATGTCTTGAAATCAGATGTCTACCAGTCAATCTGGGCGTACACTCTGAGTTTTGGCATCTGCAGATCTGTCCGTCTCCATAGCATTCCAGTCTAGGATCAATGCTAACTGTATGGGAAAGCTGAGTAGGGATAGTGAGTGGAACAAATAGATACACAACATAGGTGTTTTGAAGTGAAATGTCCAGGATACTGGCTTTGCTGAACACCTGACAAGTGGCCCCCTTCTTAATCATCCTTTCCTTGTCTGTTTTCCCAACCTTTCTCTGCAGGGCTCCTTTCCCACTGCTTCTAACTCAGAGTGTTCCAGAGAAGCAAGGTACAGAATGGACAATGTGTTCTGACTAGCCATTGGGGTCCCCTGAAGAAATAAAAGGGAAATAGATTTGATTGCCAGCCTGCTGAATCCAGACTTTCTGGCTCAGGTGGGATTCATTGTCAGTGGACATTGAATTCCCCAGCAGGAGACATTGAGGGCTAGTTGTGGAAAAATGCCCAGGGCTTGGTGCCTGTGTTTCTTTTTTCTTTATTAAGAAAGTTAAATAATATTTTTTATTAATTCTCTGATTATTTCATCAATATACTTAGATTATATCTACCATGTCCCTCAACTGCTTAAAGAAAACTGACTCCCTTTCCCAGAAGTTGTCAATTGCCAACGGTGCCCCAGCTCCTCAACCACCAGTGGGATGTGATGTGCATCTCCTGGCTCCATGCTGGGATAGTGGTTGACTACAGTGGATCAATGTTTTGCAGTAGAACCAGGGCTGTGGAACCTATGAATGAACTTGCAGTGGCTGTGACAGCATTCACAACCTGAGTAAGCCCAAGGCAGACATTAAAAAACCCTGATATTAATGGCTTTAATTTAATAAGCCAAATATACTTACAAATTATAAAAACAATTAATTAATAAAAGTTCAAAAATAATTTCTGGAGATGCAAAACTAGGAAACAAGTGCACTGGAGACATTATCACTCTATAAAGGACTCAACAGTCTATGCGGCTGTGGTACTCCATGTGTATTTGGTGGGTGGACAGGTGACTGTTGGTAGATTCTGCACCTCCTCTTGGTAGACTCATGTTGGGAATCAGAGTTGTCTGGGAATTTCTTCTTCTTCTTCTTCTTCTTCTTCTTCTTCTTCTTCTTCTTCTTCTTCTTCTTCTTCTTCTTC
>OU015755.1:44294580-44312002 GCA_907169655.1 Acomys percivali
TCTTCTTCTTCTTCTTCTTCTTCTTCTTCTTCTTCTTCTTCTTCTTCCTCTTCTTCTTCTTCTTCTCCTTCTTCTCCTCCTCCTTCTTCTCTTCATTCTCCTCTTCCTTTTCTTTCTCCTCTCTTTTCCTTCTCTCTCTCTCTCTCTCTCTCTCTCTCTCTCTCTCTCTCTCTCTCTGGTTTTTTGAGACAGAATCCCTCTGTGTTAGCCTTGGCTGTCCTGGACTTGCTTTGTAGACCAGGCTGGCCTCGAACTCCTTTCTCTGTTTCTTAAGCTAGGCCTTTCCTATTCCTTCAAATCCAAAATATTGACTGAAATTCAACTATAAATATAAAGCCATATAGTATTTGCAGTAGACAATCCTATACACTGTAGCTTCTTTGTCTCCAGAACCAGTGACTATGTATTTATCATCAATTGAGATGTCACAGCTAAGTACTGAAGAGGATTCCTTGGACTGGGTCATACAATTTGGTGGCAGGTGTGGCAGATGTTGAGGAGGTGGCCCTGTCTAATACCCATGAACCGCTCATCACAATAAACAAACTTTAGGAACAGCACACAGCTCTTGTGGAGACACAGTAGGTACTTAACAGGTTTGTTCAAGAGCATTGCTTCCATGTTGCTGCATTCCAGGCTTACAAAGAGCCATTTCCCAGTGGGAGCTTCTTCTTCTTCTTCTTTTTTTTTTTTTTTTTTTTTTTTTTAGGATTTAGATATTATTATTGCATGAAGTAGAAAGGGGCCGCACAAGCAGAGCAGCCAGGGGAATATGTATAAAAACAATACGCTCTTCATAGGAAGTAAAGAATAGCATGTAACTGTGAATGAAAAACCAGCATTTAAGCAGAATAGTTGGATTAATAGATTGAAGTATGGAAAAGAGCATGTTTAAGGAAGCCAATCGCATCCCAGCCGACGACCACTGAGACGCCTAGGGACTGAAGGGAGAGCCTGTGCTTAAGGAGGAGCTCCAAGTCTGCAGCCAGACCTTCTGTCTTGTTAAATGAGTCAGAGTTTCCTCTGATGCAGTACTCCACAGTTTTACAAACATTTTCACAAATACAGTGTCTATTAGATAGAAGAAAAAGACTTTTGTAATTCCTTTTTCTTTCTTTTAAATTAAATACATTTTTATTTTGTTTTTTTTTTTTTGGTTTTTCAAGACAGGGTTTCTCTGTGTAGCTTTAGCTGTCCTGGACTCACTTTGTAGACCAGGCTGGCCTTGAACTCACAGTGATTGGCCCAGTGGGAGCTTCTTATGAGGTTCCTCTCTTCCTTGTTCTCCGATCTCACAAGGTGTCTCTGGAATCTTAGCTCTGCTTTCTGGGGGTCGACACAGCAGGTCTTGGGGTCTTCTCAGAACAGCTCTGTAGCTGCCGGTCAGCTGCTGATATAAGGCTGTGCTGGGTCCTAGGGTTTTCTTTAAATTTGTTTTATTTTATTGTATATCACGTATTTTTTTGAGGGGGTTCTCCAAGGATTATTTGCTATCATAAAATCAGATTAATGTGTTATATTGGCAGATATGTACATATACATATGCGTGTGTGTGTGTGTGCACGAGCGCACATGCGTGTGTGCTCGAGTGTGTCTAGGTCCTGGAACTCACTTTGTAGATTATGCTGGCCTTGAATTCATGGAGATCCACCTGCCTCTGCCTCCCAAGTGCTGGAATTAAAGGCGAGTGCCACCATGCCCAGCATGGCAGAATATTTTTACAGCATGATGATCTCGAGACATAAAATATTTGATAAAATACATCTAATCTAGATTTCTTATGTTTCTTTCTTAATTTTAATCTTTATTGAAAATAGATTTTTTTCATACAATATTTTCTGATGATGGTTTCTCTTCTCTGGGTGCTCACAGATCTTCCCCACCTTGCCACCCTCATAAATATACAGCCTTTCTCTCTCTCTTTCTCATTAGAGAAAAAGCAGACAACTAAAACAAACGAACAAACAAACAAACAACAAACTAACCAGGATATGACAAAACAAACAGAAAAAAAGAACCAAAGAAAAAGCACAAGCAATACACGCACACACACACACACACACACACACACACAAACACACACACACACACACACAGAGAGAAAGAGAGAGAGAGAGAGAGAGAGAGAGAGAGAGAGAGAGAGAGAGAGAGAGAGAGAGAGAGAGAGAGAGAACCCGGCAGAACATAAAGTCAGAAACAATGATATATAATATATAAACAAAAGACTTGTAAGGTTAAGAAAAACCATTCAAAACAGTATGAGACAAAAACCCTCCAAAAATACCACTGAGTTTGCCTTATATTGACCTTCTACGGCTGGTTGTATTTTTTATTTTTAACTTAGCATAGAAATAAATAGGTTCCTTTTGACACTTTTAGAGTTTTAAAACTCACATTTGTTTGTTTGTGTACCTGCTACAGCATGTATGTGAGGCCGGAAGACACACAGGAAGCTGGCTTTCTCTTTTCACAGGGTGGGTCCTGGGGTTCAAACTCAGGTTGTCAGTCTTGGTGGTAAAGGCCTTCACTTGATGAGCCCTCTGTCTGGCCCCTGGAGGTGTTTTCATGCATCCGTTGTTTCGGCTGAGCCTCTCCTGTCGCCTCTTCCCCATCTCTGTGTGCCTGCCTTGTGCCCTTCCGCTTCTATTCCCCCTTTTAGTTTCATAACACATATATTCTGTTACTGTCACTACTTCCATCCCTTAAAGCAGCCTTTCCCCCTTTCTCATGGGTCTGTTTCTAGTTTACATCCACACATGTCCACATACATAAGCATTAGAAGCCAGACTCTGCACATGAGAGAGGACGTGTGGGCCTTCTCATCCTGAGTCTGGGTGACATCACTTAAAAACGACGTTTTCCGGTTCCGTTCTTTCCCTGCAAAGTTTCTAATTCCATGTTCTTTAATGGCTGAATAAAATTTCATTCTTTCCCAGTTCTAGTATCCATTCTTCTGTTGACGGTCTTTTGCCATGGTGCTTTCTGTTAAGTCGAAATCTGTGTGAGTCAGGCGGGCCTGGTGGGGCTTTTATGTAAATGGTGTCTTGTAATTCCAGGTAATGCTCTGGAGGCTCTCAGACCTTCTGTTACAAATCTACACAGACAGAGTTAGCAAAGAAGATCTTTGGAGCAAGGGTGGGGGTAGGGGTGGGTGATAGGGGTGAGGGTAGGGGTGGGTGGTAGGGGTGGGGGAAGGGTGGGGGGTAGGGGGGGGGGTAGGGTGGGTGGTAGGGGTGGGGGTAGGGGTGGGGGTAGGGATGGGGGTAAGGGTGGGGGTAGGGGTGGGTGGTAGGGATGGGTGGTAGGGGTGGGGGTAGGGGGGGGGGTAGGGGGGGGGGGAAGGGGGGGGGGAAGGGGGGGGGGAGACTGTTTCCTTGGTAATGAAGAGACTACCCTTTAAACATTCTTGCTCTAGAGATCTAGAATTTAAATTGCTGCGGAGTCCAGGGGGGAATAGAGCCGTGTGCCCCAGTGATTACACAGGAGCAGTTGGTCCTGAGGCTGTGCTGAGTGAATCACTTAGTTTGGAGCATTTACTAAATGCACAGGATGGGCTCAGACACAGGGCAGAATGTCAGCTCTGGGTTGAGGGTAGGCACCAGGGAGTTGGCAAAGGGCCATCTTTGAACTCCACATTTGCTCTGGGTGATTAAAGGCAGAATGAAATTAATGGAACAAAAACTAGGTGACCTGTGAGCTCTCTGCCCCCCTTGCAGCAAAGTCAAACAGGGTGGGAAGAAGGGATAGAAAAAGGGGAAAGGGAGGGAAGTTGGGCCCTCAGCCCAGGCCTAGATAGCTCTCCTCTCTTCTCTCTCCTCTTTTTCCCCTCTCCTCTTCTCTTTCTCTCTCTCCTTCCTTCCTTCCTTCCTTCCTCTCTCTCCTTCCTCTCTCTCCTTTCTCTCTCTCTCTCTCTCTCTCTCTCTCTCTCTCTCTCTCTCTCTGTCTGTCTCTCTCTCTTTCCATCCCTCTCCCTCCCCCTTTCTCTCTGTTATGCCTTGCTGTCCTCCAAGCTAGACTCTAGACTTTCCTCTCCGTCCTGTCTGGTGCAGTCAGTCTTACCCAAACACAGAAGCTTCCCAGTTTTGATTTTTGCCTCATGGGACACGCACATGTGCAAGCGCAAGCACACACACACACACACACACACACACACACACACATACACACACACTCATGTGCACGAAACCTCACACACAGCTGCAGACCTGGAGGTGTTAGCCACTCTGCAGCTGCTGTCCTTCTCACATTAATCTATAGGATCAATGGACATTTCATTAGAGTAATCAAGTGCGGATGCCTCCTGCATTTATATTCTGTCCCCCCACCCCGCCACTCTCACAGGCTAATTGGTCCTACAGCCAAGAGTACATGGATATTTCTCCCTATAGATGAGTGTCAAGAACATTTTTTTTTTACCGCTGGTTGAAACACCTATCGATACAGCGTGTGTATAAAAGCCTTTGCCCATCAAAGCCACAGGGCTGTTGATAATAATACATTATTCTTTCTTGGTTCTGATGTGGTGCTTCATTCACTTCCTTTCCTCGCTTACACCTTAACACACATCCACACACCATTTATGCTGTCTCATCTGAAGAATTAACCAGTCCTGGCTTGCCTTTGTTTTAATGTTTAGCCCTAGAAATACAGCCCCTGCACCCCCTGGCATGCACACACTGTATATGGTGTTTATTCTGAGACAGAGACAGCTTCTGTAAGAACCAGAGAGGTGGGGTGTGTGCTGGGGCTAGGGCTGGGGGTGGGGGTGGGGCACATCTTTCAATTCTGTTTATTCCTATCTCCCCATTAGATGTACTTTTTTCTTCCGAGGACCACGTGTCTGGTGAAGGCTACACACAACATCTTTGTTCTGAGCAGACTTTCCGTGACTGTGGTTTGATAAAGCAAACAAAGGAGCTCCTGCATCCCTCCTCAACAAACACGTGGCCAGGCATAGCGATGGCCAGCGGCTCCCAGGACAAGAAAGGTCATGCACAGAAGTCTCAGCTCTAAAATACATGCAGGGGCCAGGGCAGTGCCTGAGCTTACTAGTATGCCCCCCTCCCCCGCAACATCCTGAGTGGGCCCCCAACCACATCTTACCAAGGTGTGGCCAAGAACATTCTGGGAATAGCAAAGAAGGATACATGGGAAATGTCAGGCTCTGTGGGTGGCTTGGGTTAGGAAGTGGCTCTCTTTTCTGATTGTTAGCTAGCTGTGCAACTGAGGAAGAGATTGTGGGTGCCCAGGGGATAATGGGCTCTTTTAAACCCTGAGAGTAAACTGAAGGTAAGTTGGGGTGCAGTGGGGACAGGGGAAGAACAGAGCCAGAAGCCTGGGCTTTGCACCTGTTTCATTCACCATCTTCTCAGAGTCAGATGTGCTCTTAAGATCTGTTGCTGGCCTACTCACAGAGTCCCCTCCCCCGGCTTCTGGAAAGGCTGATGTTTTCCTTTTGCCAGCCCCTGTGACCCTCTGTCTGAGGCCATCTGTGTCGGGAGGAGTGCGCTCTGTTGCCCCATAGGCAGGCCAGAAGTATTGAGGAGCTAATGCCCTGCTTGACTGGTTCCAGTCACCATGTCCTAGAAGGCCCCAGGGAGGCTGGGACTCAAGTTTCCTCAGGAGTCCATTTTGAATAGAATTTTTTTGCCCTCTCTGTCTCCCTCCCTCCTCACCACTGTTTCATGACAGCATCTCCCAAATGAGCCACCTGTACTTTGGTCTTTGTCTGAGAAGGCTTCCAGCAAAACCTAGTAGAAAATAGTTAAAATGCAGTCATGCAACCATGCGTGCATGCATCCACCCATTCTTGTTGATTGGTGGCTCACTGTGCTGGAGCCAGTGCAAGATGTTGATCTGAAAAGTTTTATCTTACCTGTCCTACATCTGTCTGCAACAGGCAGAGCTCCTGTCTGTGTGAATGCATGCATGTGTGTGTGAATGAATGTGTGAGTGTCCATGAATGTATGCATGTGCATATGTTAGATGTGTGTGAGCACGCTGTATGTGTATATATATGAATGTGTGTACATGAGTGTATACATGTGTGTGAGCATGTATATGAATATATGTGTGCATGTGTGTGTGGTTGTATGTGTATATTGTATGTGTGTGCTTGTGTGTGAGCTGTACATATGTGCATTTGTGTATGTGTGTGCATGTGAGTGTATGTGTATGACCATGTGTATCTTTCGTGTGAACATGCTGTACATATGTGTGAATGTGTGTACATAAGTGTACATATTTGTATGAACTTGTGTGTGAATATGTGTGCATATGTGTAATTGTATGTGTATGCTGTATGTGTGTCCCTGTATATGAGTTGTACGTGTGTGTATTTTGTGCATGTGTGTGCATGTACATGTGTGTGCATGTATGTGAGTGGATATGTGAGCATGTGTACCTTTCATGTAAGTGTTCTGTGCATATGTGTGTATGTGTGCCTATGTGTGTGGGTATACATGCTTTACAGTCTGTATACTTCTGGGCTAGTCTTAGTGATGCCTTAAACTCAGGTGGACTTACAGGCAATTGTGAACTGCCTAATGTGGGAACTGGGAGCTGAACTCAAATCCTCTGGAAGAGCAACAAATGCTCCTAACCATCAAATCATCATCTCTCTAGTCCCTTTGGTATAACTTTTTAGCAAGACACTTTGCCTATGTAGATGCCAGTTTTCACATTTCACAAATAAAAGAGGAGGAGGTTACGTAACTGTCCTATGATGTTTTGTTAGCAGAGAAATATACAGCCATCTGGTGTAGACAGACATCTCTAGTATATGTGGTTTTGTCCTCTTATATAGAAATTTCAGTCTTGGCTCTCTCTGAGTTCAGATAATTTATTTCCCTGTAGAATCTATTATGTCCAAGGGAGCAGAAGATACAATCCAGCAGCATTTGATTTGTACACTGAATATTCAAAGGCTTGACTCTGGCACCACCTATTCCTTTTTCCTATTTAGGGTGACGAACTGAGAGTTCATACAAGTGACATCCATCACTGGGACCTCTCATGCATGGAAAAATGGAGACAAATATGGGCTAAAGTCCCAGCCATGATTTTAAAAATCCTCTGTCCCTAGCAAAGGTGATGCTGGAGTGAGGTGGATTGATGTCCCGGAAAGTGATGAGGGACATCGGGGCCGCTTCACACATCGGAGCTGGTGCCCTTCGCTCTGACCTGCAGGGCGCCCGCTCACAGTGTGAGGGGCTCCATCTCTACATCCATCAACTTCTCTGATTTTCATTTGAAGCTGACAAGGTGATGTGGGCAACTGTCCAGACGGCTTAGGACAGAGACCATCAAGTCATTCCACATGGGCCACCAGACAGCACCTAGAGGTAATGGCCTTCTGTCAATAGTGTCCCGGCCTGGATTCAAATCAGTGACTTAGGGGTGAAGGGCTCTGGATCCTATTATTTAGTGCCCTGAGCTGTCTAGGGCAGAGACCTGTTCTCACCACACTTAATGACAGAACTTAAGGGGATGCTCTTGCTCTTTTCTTTTCTCTCTCTTTCTTCCTTTCTTTTGATTTTTTAAAACCTAAATCCAAGTTTGGATCAAACGGAAGATGGATCTGGCACTTGACGTGATGGAAAAGATCAGTTAATGTGCTTTAGCTGAGTATATGGAAGGTTAAAACATAACATACATCCTTATTTCTTTCCTTCCTCCCTTCCTCCCTCCATCCCTATACTGTGTCTCTTTCCTTCCCTCTCTTCCTTCTTCATCCTTTTTTTCTATCACTTATATATCATCAATATTATCTATCTATACCTCCTTCCTTCCTTCCTTCCTCTTTCTCAGTACTGCGTTCTTTCTGAGCTGAGTATAAGTACATATCATTTGAATAAATTTATTCTCTTAAGGTTGAACTCACGAACCCAGGCTTTTCTAAGCCTGTTTTTAGGGGTGGACTATGGTCTTAGAATAGGACGTGCCGATGGTCAAGAACAAAGAGCTAATCAGTCCTTCCAGAGTGAGACCCAGAGGTGTTCAGGGTGTGCAGGTGGGAGGGAAGACAGAACCTGCAGCTGGGAGCCCCACGGGGCTGAAGGTGAAGGGCCCAGCGTGGCACGTGTTTGTTCTCACCATTAGCTGTAATGAAACCCGTGCCTTGCAACCAAAATGCTTGCTAAAGGTCACAGGATCCATTTCTCTTGCTAGCAGCTAGCCTTTTTCTTCTCCCTTGCCCGTTTGAATCTTAACCTTGTAACTAACGACATGATCTTAAAAAATAAATGAACAATTCAGCCAGGACTGCTTGCAAATTAAGACAAAATAACTAGAAAAGCCATGATTCTCTCTTAAAGACTAGAAACTAGGTCAGTAATAATGTTTTAAGCTGCGCATTAGGGCTCTGTAACCCTTTGTTCTTAAACTGTACAATCCCTTTAAGCTGAGAGTTTCAAAGCCTTTCTGAGACAGACTCCAAGGCCTTCTGCAAGGTTCCTCATGGTAAATGTATGGTAACAAACATCTTCTTTTTGGATGAGTTGGGGGGAGGTGAGGGACGAAAGCTGCTCTCTCTGTCTTTCCTCCTTATTTCCCCAGGACCATATTTTCACAGGGCTCCTGGATCAAATATGATGTTGGAGATCATTTCTAGCCTTTTGCACGGCTGCATCTAGAAAGCTGCAGCCACAAGGTGATGGACCCCAGCACAGGTCAGAGTGAGTGGTGACCTCCCTCAGAGCAGGCTTTCAGCAGTGCTGGAAAGGCTGGCATGACCTGACATTCTTCCGTGATCAAGCTCTAAAATATGTGCAGAGCTTTATCTCTTTAGCATTGATCCCTGTTAAAAGATAACCAAACCTGAGAGAGATGTCATATTTTAGTGTCAATGAATGGTGTACAAAAATGGAATTGGAGGAGTGAAGTAGACAGAGTAAGATCGGAGAAGAATTAGACAAGGAATGAGCACAACTGTCTGGGTACCAGTGGGGCAGATGAGGGCTCTGTGACCTCCTTTGACAAAAGAGAATTGTCACCTACTTTTCAATTTTGTCGCCCCAAACTGGAATATACTAGACTCCCGAGACTGGCATCCCAAAGTTGTATGGATCCCGGTTAACTACATAGTTACATCTAGACCATTTCTGTGAGCTCCCCTACCCACTGATTTGCCTCTTAGTTAATGACGTAGCTTTCATGTGAAACGCTTGGCTAAAACAGCCTTTTCTGCAATGAGTAAAGATATGGCCTTAAAGAGCTGAAGACTGAACTGCCATGCCCAGTGGCCCCCAAGACAGAGAGAGAGAGACTACTATTTTGCCATAGGCTACTGAGAAGGCATTAGTGGCAAGAAGCCATCTGTAGGTGGGTCTTGTTGAGGGTATTTGTGTAAGGTAGTCTCTACAGCAGGATGCACTGACTTGGCTTTCTGCCACTTCTGTTTATGTAGTATGTATACAGGCTTCATCATCTTACTTCAGCCGCATGGCTTTCCCATAGGACATCTGGAGAGATTTTAGGAACATAAGAGTACGATTGTCTCTTTCTTTCTTGCTTGCTTTGTTTCCTCATAAAGGGACCAGATCTATGTGTCCGGAGCCAAATGGATGTAATTAGGTGAGGAATCGCTTTCTCCCTGTGTCTGAGCAAATATGTTCTGCAGTATACCAATTTCTCAAGGGCAGTGGGCTGGGACGGCCAGTCATTGCTGGGGGATGGCTGCTGACCTTCAGGCCAGGCCGACTTTAATTTGCACAACACTGCTGGTCCCAGGAGGCTCTTCAGGCCAGGCCACACAATCAACACAAACTAGCAGCCTCCCGTTACCCAGCTGCCCTCACCCACCGGCCTGCAGGACACGGACATGTAGCTAACTAGACATTGCTGCCGCCCAGATTTTGGAAGTGTGAATCGGGAAATTAAACTCCATTTGAATCTAGGCTGATAGGCAGAAGCCAAGAAGCCTTAGTAGCTCGCTGGTGTCTCTTTCCAATTGCATTATTTAGCAGGAGTCAAGAGGCAGCCGGCATCTGCTTTTTGTTCTAATTGCACACCCGGAGCCCTTCTTTCAGAACAAGATGCTTAAAGGAAACTTGGGAAATAGATTCTAATTGTTCAGATTGTCTAAGAAGGAACCAGTGACTCAAAGCAATAGTTTACCTTGGGATTGCAGACTGTTGGCTCTGCAGTCTCCTGCCTTCTCTAGGCTGAAACTGAACTGGGGAAGGGCCTAGCAGACATCACAGCTCTCTTAATGGCTGGGTGGGGTTGCTACGAGATCGGTACAGTTGATTGCAGCACAATGAATCAAAATAAAGAAGGAGGAAGAGGAGAAAAAGAGACAACAAACAAACAAACAAACAAACAAACAAAAAACCCCAAGGCCCCAAAACAACAACCTGACTGACTGGATGGGGTGAGTTGAATTTTATGGGTATATGCTCTTGGATTTCTTTGAGTGTGAAAATGTGCAAGCATTCTGGGACTGAAATTTTGTTTCCAACTAGAGAAAATTAAAGGGAGATAGCAAGTGAAGACAGTTGTAGCTTGGGGGCTCATTTAAGCCTCATAAGTATTCAGGGGACTTAAATGTCAGGCATTAAAAACTCCGCTTGTGTGCCAGGGAGCTTGCGCAGTAGGTGGATTGTTCTCTGTGTAAGTGTGAGGACACGAGTTTGAGTCCCCAAAAATCACATGAAAAAAGACCGGGCAAGACAGAGTGTATTTATAATCCCAGAGCTGGGGAGGCAGAAACACGAGGATCCATGGAGCTGCTGGCCAGCCTCTCTAGCCTGGCCAAGTCTCAGAAAACAAGGGGGACGGTACGTGAGGAACATGTTAGGTTGACCCTTGACCTCTACAAGCATGTGCACATGTACACCATGAACACACACACACACACACACACACACACACACACACACACACACACCCTAACGAACACATCATAACTGTCACTTAAATTCAAGTCTAATGAAGTATTTGCTACTATGCCCACATGTTGTTAGGTGAGAATTTGAGAAAAAGAATTCTCTTCAATGCCCATCACATGTAGTAAATGGCAGGGATGTTAGTGAAAGGGAAAATAGTATATGATTTTTGAATGAGGTGGTGTCAAGCTTGATTTGGGGTAGCACTGGTTACCCTACTTTCCCCCAAAAATGCTGAAGAAAAAAAACCATGCCTAATTATGCTTATGGGTCTATCTAGTGTCAGACATCAAGAATTTTGGAGGCATCTTGCCCTTTGCTCTTTATGATGACAATCCTGAGTAACTGGGCACCCGTTCTTGTCTGGGAGTCTTTTACAGACTATTAGCTCACTTGGCTCTCACAACAATCTTATGAGAGAAGAGCTGCTGAGCCCATTACACAGATGAGGAAGATGAAGGGCAGAGAGGTGAGAGAGCTTGTAGCATTTAAGGATGGGTCAGGGATTCAGACTTGAGGAGTCCATCTCTGGGGTGCACTCTGATGGTGTTTGTATCACAGGCAGGATGTGCTCACTGAACGTTTCTTCATGAAAGAGTCAGCAAAGCCTAGTGTAGGCCTTTGGTTTAGTCTATTAGAATTTGCTCTGAATACCTGTTCTCATATTCCAGGCACGATTCAAAAAAATTGTCCAATTTTTCCCTTTCTTCTTAGTTTTCTTACTTTTGACTTCATGTCCCTTGACAGTTGATGCATTTTATAAAATATATAGAATGAATTTCAATTAGAAATCAGTGCTGTTCCAAACATGACTTTGGTAGAAAATAGAGAACAAGAGACAGAGCAGAGCAGATTGATCTTAGAGTTTTATAACATGTTATATTTATTCACTCAAGTCAACAATGATCATCCTAGGAGGTAAAAGAATACATTTTTCTATACATCTTTGGGGTCTGGCCCAGTGTTTCCAGGTTCTTGGCCTCTTGTAGAAAATGAAATCATACGGTAGTTCTATCTTTGGATTTTTGAGAAACTTCTATGCTGATTCCCATAGTGGCTACCCCAGTTCACAGTCTCAATGGTATTGCATTTGTGTGATATCATAAACCAAACAAGATGATGAAATAGTTATTGCTTGTATGTTTCTGAAAAAGAAACTGAAAGTTAAGAGTTAGGTGATTTATCTGAGCATCAGAGCTCAGCTAGAGTTGGTGGCTGCCAAGTTCAAGGGTGATTTTGCCAACCACTGGGCAGCATGCTCTGTGTGGAAGGAATAAAACCAACCACCACAGACTGGGGAGAGTCCTCCTGGAATCTATTTATATTTCTCATCAAGGTATCCTCCATGGGGAGAGGGGTGTCTCTAGTACTTTGAATAAGATAAATTGAAGGAGAGTTCGGGTGAGGGGTCTTCTTACCTTCAATGCGTTTTCCACAGTTTCTCCAGTCTAAAACTGCAGAAAAGGTGTTAAGAGGAAGAAAGGAAAACCCAGAGGCAGCTAAATACTTCCTGTATGCTTTGCAACTAGGCACTGGGACCCACTCTACATCATCACATGAGACACAAATTCAGGCACACGTAAGGCTCAGGTCTGTGTATACTCATTTCTGAACCTCAGCATCATTCCTGCTTTGAAAGGTCCAATTCTATAACATCCCAATCTCTCAAGGTATGAGTCAGTTGTGGTCTTTCTAAAATTTCCTTTGCCATACAGGTATGTAAATAAAACCATCATACATGGTTTCCCATCTCCCTTAACCACTGTGCAAGGGGATAGCTGGATGCCATGGGTGTGGTAGCCATGGAAACCAGTAGCTGTTCCTACAAAGGCTTCCAGGTCAATAGGAAGTTTCTGTGAAAGCTCATGCAAGTCTGCAGAAGACGTGGCTTGTCATGCCCTGGCTTCTCTCTGTCCTTCAGACAAGAGCATCAAGTTTTCGCCCTTGATTTCAACTTTCCCAAGAAAGGCAATGACACCCACACCCATATAGTTGCAGGAAACAAATACATGTTTAAAATGCACTGGGGATGTGTGAGACACATCTAAAGCTAGCCTCATGGCTGTCAGAGAAAAACATTTTGAAGGAAGATTCTAGAAAGAGGAATAGAAAAGACACTTCATTTTCTTCCCATTTCCTAGACCCAGTCTTTGCCTTCAAAAAGGTATTTGTGAATGGAAAAGATGAGCGTGCTTGTAACCCGGGACCTTCTAAGAGGCTCTTCAGGGGCCTGGTTAGGAGCAAATGGATCTGGTCCCTTTCATCTGCTTTGACTCCCCTTGTTCTGCTGTGAGTGTGAGGGGCTGTGGATGCGCTAATAGCGAGAGGGCACTGTTCTTGGAGACACGAGAACCAGGCCTGCACCTTAATGCAAATACACTCAGGGCACAAGCCACATCTAAAAAGCAGCCTCAGATAATAAAAACCTTTCATAGAAGGTTTCTGGAGAAAACACACAATCGAGGCGGGAACATATTACTTGTTTTCTTTTTAAAATCCTCTTAAGAACCTGTGATCAACATCCATTTCAGTTCTGAAGTGGCCACAGCTTTATGAAAGCCTATGGGATGAACAGTTAGTCCCCAATTCCTGGCTCGGTGCTCACTGCCATTTAATTTTTACATGATGGGGTGGGGGGGGGCGCGAAGATAGCACCAAGGGAGACAGAACTTGGGTCTGGGAGGTGATGAAGTGTGAAATTTGTAGGCTCACTTTGTCTTCCTAGGCAGAGGGCTGGCATGGCTCTCTTTCTTTCCCAATAATGGAGTATCTCCCTGACTTATTCTGTATATACATGTCTATACACTGTGTATAGACATGACTATATACATGTCTAACGCAGACACACAATGAGCTGCTTTCCAACTGATACTAGATATATGACAGGTAAATTCTAGAACTCCCCTCTTGGGTCTTCTCCTCACCTCCATAGTATCAGGGTATGGATGGCTAGTGGGTTATAGGAAGTTGAAGGGAATGCATTGGGTACTTGACTTTAGGCAGCTGACGTGTGATCCAGAGTGGTGATGTGGACTTAGAATTGTCCTCTCTTCTCTGGATTGTGAAACAAAAATAGCCTCCTAGGTGAACGGAGTTTCTATTTTTCCTTTCAACCCCTTCATTGCACCCAAAGAAACAAAGTGCACAAATGCATTTTCATTGCACTAAAAAAAAAAAAAAAAAAAAAAAAAAAAATCCCTCAGGGTCTTTTACCCAACATTATTAGCATACCAGTCTAGTTTCTAGTGATGGCAGGGTCAGCAGCACTTGCTCTTCCTTCTCCTCCTCCTCCTCCTCCCTCTCCATCAATGGAGCTCCTTTCTCAGTTTCCCCAAGAGGCCATTCTCTCGTCTACCCCAGAACTCTAGTAGATAGATACTCTGTGGATTCTCTCTATACCATTTTCTGGTCCTAGTGAAACTAGTCAACTGTTCTTTGTTGTTATTTTACTAACATGTTATTTGTGTTGTTACTAAAGACAAATTCTCAACCTTCCAGCTAAGTTGGGGTTGCCTGCACCCTGCAACATGCTTTGTTTCTTCTCTTAGTCTCAGCCAAAGTTACTAGTTCAGGTCCTTTCCTAGTGGACCAGAGGACAGGCGCCACTCCCGTGTCATCGCTAGTAGCTGGCACACCAGGAAGCACCCAGAAAGCATTTGCTGACTTTGTATGTGGCTGGCTGGCCACAGAGGCATCGTCGGAGATGTTTTCGTGCTGAAATGGGAATCAGCCACCAGGCCGGGCTCCTTTTCACTCTCGGAGCTCGCCTTGGGCATACGGCAGGGTTGACTTGATGAGCCATCAAAAAGTGGCGTCTTTTAATACCATTTTGCATTGTAGATTTCTATGTCAGCAGAAAATCGGGATGGAAAGCAGACAGTGAAGTCAAATGTACGATTTTGGTATAGCATAGGAGAATAACACGTCCACTCCATTTAATTTACTGAATTTGTCCCTTAAAAAAAAAATCCCCTGAATTCAGGCAATCCAGTTTGTGCAGCCCCAGTGCGACAGGGATCAATATCTGGCCTCTGAGAGATGAGACGGTACATACTGCAGATTCAGAACTAAAAATCCATATGGCCGCCTGTGATTCAGGACAGCGCTGTAGGGCTGCAAGCCACAGAGAGAAAGATCCCTACCCTGCCGGGCAGGAATGAGAAACGGGAGAGAAGGTAGCTTTCCCATGCATTATCTTGAAACTGGGAAACTGCAGAGAAGGAGTTAGCTATGAGACAGGTTTTGTTAATCCTAGGATTACGATCATGATTTCCTTGCATTTTCTCAGACATTCATCTTTTATAGAAATCTTTGGGATGTATACAGTTTTTTTTTTGTCACTGTGAACACACAGAGTATACAGAATTTATCTAGGTTTTAGACTACAGCTTTGCTATTTCTGTCATATAGATTCCAAGCAAGGGTATCGCTGAGTTAAAGATATGAAAAAAAATAAGTCATGTTAGGCTCTTCATGTGTGTTAACAAGAATGTAACTCAATTTATATAATTTTATGGGCCATTTTTGATATTTGATTTCCCTGTTAATTTATTAAAAATGTGTTTGTCAACAAAGTTCTGAAATGCTATTCTATAGCTTTTGCTCTTATTAATTTTCTGTATATTCAGTATTTTCCTTGGCTTGCAAAAAGGGTTTCTTCTTATTTTAGAGATTGTTCTTTGATAATTTCAAGCATGTCCATCATGCACTCTGACCCCATTCTCCACTGCTCCCTCTTCTCCGACCCTTGCGGCCCTTTCTGCCTTATAAGACCTCTTCCCACTTTCATGCCTTTTCGTTGTTTTGTGTCCCACTGGTTTAACCGTGGCCATCTGAGTGAGCATGGAGCTATCCACTGGAACATGGGGGGACTTACCAGCGGCTGCACCTCTGAAGGTAATGGCTCCCCATCTCCAAATAACCATCCACAGCCAATATTTCCTGATGACACTGACCATGTCATGTCAAGAAGACAATCTTTCACAGACTTCCTTCTCATCCCTCAGCTCTTATATTCCTTCCCTTCTCTTTCCCGTGATGCTCCCCAAGCCTTGGAAGAGGTGGTGCTGATGTTTAGGGGTGATCACTTTACACTTACTCATGCTCGGCATCTTGAGCTGCTGTGAGCCTCTCTATTCAACCATTCACTGAAAAGAGAGCTTCTTTGATTAAGTTGGAGAGTAGAACTTACCTTCAGCTATATGCATACATATTTAGGAAATAGAGTGACAACATACATACTTGGCAGAACAAGGAGTAAACTCCTTTTTAGGACCCATGGCTTCCTCAACTCGAGGCCTTTGATGATGCTCAGTACCACCATGAACTGCATCCTGCAGAGCAGGTTCTACATCCCATCACATTACACTTAGTTAGTCTCATAACAATTAAGCCACTGTTGCACCAGCAGGCACACCTTACCTGGTAGTCAATACTGTAGCATGTCAGGGACACAGATGGATAAGACCATCAGTGACTTTTCTGCATAGAACCTTCTGGCATGCTTAAAGCTAGTCATAGAAAGGCAGCGCTAGGCATACTCCCAGCTCAAATTCTCAGTGTCCTGAAGCCGAGGCCATGTGGTATTTTTAGCAGTAGGGTCTCATTTTAATAGGCAAGCAAAAGCAGAATCAGGAGCTTGTGTTGTTTGGGAAGCGATGTCACTGGGATGTGCTTGACCAATGACTCATAGGAATTCCCCCCCCCCTTTTTTTTTTTACCACCAGCACTTGGATCTTTGGTAGCTCATGGCTTCTAGGATTGGCAGTCCAGCCATGGAGGTTTTCTTTGAATACTGCTTCAGAAAAGCTTGTCTGTGAAGAAAAGGAGGACTATGGAAATGTATTGCTAAGTGACTCTTCCTGAGAATTAAGGTGAGTTTTTCCCTTCCCAGCACCCACATGGGAGTGATAGTGGGTATTCAACGACAGAGCCATTGAGGATACTTGATGAGGCCTGACGAGCCCTTGACCTCCATCTACCATGAACTGACCAAGAAAAGTGGAAATTATAAGGAGAGTGTATTAGCCATGGGGAAACAGTGGGGGCTTGGGCTTGTCCTATTTTGGGGTTGTAGGGAAGGATAAATGCAAAAAAGAATGGGGGTGGGGGCAAAGGTTGGGGAAGCAACTCCAGTTCAGCCAAATGGACCGGTGGCCAAGTGGTGGCATTGAGGATGGTGAAAGGATGGAGAATAACCACCTGGGCACTATGAGGAGGACATTGCAAAGATGCCCTCACTGAGCCTGGCGTCTGTTGGGAGTCTGCCCAGGACCATCCACTGCTGAAGCTCTGACCTCAAAGCCAACAATGGCAGAATTGATTTCAGTGAAAATAGAACGTGGAAATGGAGCTCGTGCATTAAATGCTACCAGATATCTGGAAGGAAGCTTAAAAATTCATGTCACTGTGGTAATACCTCAAATTAGCAGATGTTAGAAAAGTGGAGGGTAACCTAAATTTGTCATTGTTTTCCTTTGGGAACTAACAGTGTGTGTGTGTGTGTGTGTGTGTGTGTGTGTGTGTGTGTGTGTGTG
>OU015755.1:44312012-44349016 GCA_907169655.1 Acomys percivali
TGTGTGTGTGTGTGTGTGTGTGTGTGTGTGTGTGTGTGTGTGTGTGTATGTTTGTGCTTTTCAGTTTAGTTTAGTTTTTTGTTATTCCTGCATTGTGTTTTTCCCCTCTTCATCTTGACAAATCTTTTTGTAGGAAAATAGCTGGTGAGTGTAAAAGGCTCTCATTGTGGCGAGCACTGACATCCAGCACCTCAATATTTAATTGGTACAGTTCCTGTTAATGTTTTATTCATGCTCACCCTCAGACAGGGTATGAGGACATTGATAATTGCATAATTTTCTCTCTGTGTAAATTTGTACACCCTGGTTTGCGTCTGTCTGGAATAAAACTTGTTACCTTTTTTTTTTTTAGCTTTCTTAAAAATTAAATTTATTTTTAAAAAATTTATTCACTTTACATCCTGATAGTAACCCCCTCCCTCCCTCCTCCTGGCCCGCTTCTCTCCTTCTTTCCCTTCTCCCCCTCCTCTAGTCATCAGAAAGGGGGAGCCCTCCTTCCCTACCAACTGACTATCCCCTGTGGCCTGGCGTCAGTGCCCCCTCATGGGGAAGTGATTGAAGAGCAGGCCACAGAGTCCATGGCAGAGGCAGCCCCTGCTCCCCTTACTAGGGAGCCCACATGGAGACTGAGCTGTCTATTGGCTACATCTGAGCTGGGGGCCTAGGTCCTCTTCATGCCTGGTCCTTGGTTCATGCATCAGTTTCCACAGGGCCCCCATTGGCCCAATTTGTTCGCTCTGTTGGTTTTCTTATGGAGGTTCTGTCCTCTCTGGGTCCTTCTATTCCCTAACTCTTCCATGAGATTCCCTGTGCTCTGTTCAGAGTTTGGCTGGGACTCTCAGTATCTGCTTTGATCCCCTGCTGGGTGGAGTCCTTCAGAGGACAATTTTATGATAGGCTCTGGTCCCGTTAGCTCTCCTTAACAACTTCCAGTGTCTGTTATTTGCCCTTCTGAATGAGAATTAAGCATCCTCCCTAGGGTCCTCCTTATTTCTTAGCTTCTTTAGGTCTATGGATTGTAGTATGGTTATCCTGTATTATGTGGCTAATATCTGCTTATGAGTGAGACTATACCAAGCATGTCCTTCTGGGTCTGGAGCTTGTTACTTCCTTTCTCTCCTGTTCTTCCCCCGACTTTCTAGTTTGGGTTCATGTCTCAGAATAAAGGTTGAGGGACCATTGGACACCACTCATCTGTGGGGTGGTTTCTGTATCCTCCCACTGTTTCCATCATAGAGAGCCTTTTCAAGCTTAGCTAGTGCCCTAAGTAGGAATTATATTGTTCCTTCAATATAGGATGGG
This sequence comes from Acomys percivali, assembly GCA_907169655.1. Lineage (NCBI taxonomy): Eukaryota > Metazoa > Chordata > Mammalia > Rodentia > Muridae > Acomys > Acomys percivali. Next base: position 44,313,315 of record OU015755.1, read on the forward strand.
AATGGAGGGAAATGCTTTCATTTGAGCAACTCAGCAGAAATGCTTTATATAGTAAGACCGGCTACATCTAACGTGTCATTTTCTGATAAGTGAAATGAAAATCAGAATTATTCACAATGTTGATTCAGAGGCCTACTTCTGGTAATTCCAAGTCCATTTGCCTTGGAATAATGGCCCCAGGGATATAGATACTTTTCAAAGATCGGACATTTTGTGATTATAAATAGAAATCAGATTATGTCCTTTTTGTAGTCAAATTTCCATAGACTGTGAAAAAATTTAAGATATATGATTATGATTCCCTTATAACCCTGAAAAGAATCCAGTCAGTCAGTGTTCTTGCACCTTAGGGCATACTTATTTACATGGACATAGATTCACTATTATTAAATAGTAGGTTGTTTACTAACTGTTTTTTAAAAAAATCATAAACCTACTGGCCTTTGCTTGGCTTTTGTCTTTTGTTTTAATGTGCATTTAGCTTAAATCTAGTTCCTCTCATGATCTCTGTGATATGGAAGTTTCTAAAATCCACTCTATTTCTTAATTGTCTCCTCCCTGTTCCCTCAGTAGGAGTGTTTTTAGTATACCTCAGGTGGTCTTCTATCTTTTTCTTTTTTATTTGTCTACCTCTGAGAGTTTCCTCTTTTCCTTGACCTCTATAAATATCCCATGCCTCTTCAGAATTTCCTGTTGGGTTTCCTATCCACTCTCACATTTAACTTATCTCAAAGCTGTTGTCCTCTGCTCTAACGTGATGTCTCTGGCCAGCGACATCCTCATTTGTTTGGTCTCCTACTAGCTCTGGCTTCACCCTTTCCACAATCCTTCTATATCTAGCCAATAATCTTTGTTTTCCTCCCATTTCTAGCCATTCTCTTCAAATCTCCGCTCCCCCTTCCCTCTCAAGCTCAGAACTTCGTCATGTGTTCTCTGAAGAGCACATAGCTAGATTGCAGCAGGCACACAACAGCATCCACTGAGAAACAGGTGTGTCTCCCCCTGCCACAGGACTCTCTTTCCTCTCAAAGCCAGACAGAAACTTGGATTTTGTGTTCTCTGCCTATGGAACTTCCATAAAAGGCTGTGGAGATGACAAACAATTAAGTCTTCAGATGACCTTCAGCTGATTCTATTTTCAAATACCACTGACCATTGCAGATAATTATTTCTGTCATGGGGTGGGGAGTAGAAGGACATGGCTGAACCGCAGTGGTAGAAGTGGTTCAAGCTACATAGGAAGGAATCTCTTTAGAGGATTTCTTCTTAGACAGGCAAATGCGGCGCTTTGTATGCTTTGCATGGTTGGAGACATTGCTTTGATCCATTCAGTGGATTTATGATGGATGAGGCTGAGTGACAGGTTGAGCAAACCTTAGGAGCTATTGCCTGGGGACTCTAGGTCTTGTGGGCAGCACATGGATTTAGATAACGAGCTCTCAGCTGTGAAGCCTTCAGAGGCCTTTCCTGAGCACACTGCTTACCACTGCGCCACAGGACTCAGGACATTGAGCTAGGGCTTAAGCTCAGATGTGACACAGAGACTTCAGATTTTAGAGCTTCATGTTAATTCGAAGCCTCTTTTGTCTCTTGTTCAAAGGGTCTGAAGATACATTGTTAATTATTCACGTTTGACAAACATCTCGGTTCCATTTAGGAATCCAGAATCCTTCTTTATGGATACCTCACCATATGTTAGAGTAGGAACTTTGAATCTTCTGCTATGGCCCTAGTGGACAATCTGGAGGAACGTATGTACTCTGTCCATGTAAATGGTCTTAAATGAATACAAACTCTTACAGGACATGATCATAAGATGTAGTGAACACAATCTTAGAAGACAAACTATGTTGTGATAATGTATATGATTTCTTATCGATTATTAATAAGAAACACTGGTGTGTTCAATAAGTCCTTCAGTTCAGCATAATAATGAACATCAACCTTTTCATGATTCTGATTCTGTGTAGTTATAACATGGCATGAAAATATCAATGATTTTTTTTTTTTTTAGCAGCAGTGAGGGATGCATGTCAGTGGTAGAAAGCGTGCCGAGCTTGAAGAATTCTTGCCCATAAGACCCTGGGATCCACTAGAAGCACTGTCCCCTCAAAATGTTATAAGAAAATATCTGACTTCTAATAACAAGATCCATCAAATACATTGTGATGATTTTTGTGGCTTGTTGATCATCACTTGTGTAAAGAAAATTCTGAATTTCAATGGTAGGTTATAGAAAATTACAACTTTTCCCAAAGCAAGCCTCCAGGATCCATGAACTCTACCCATGGGCTATTTGAAAATTGGCTAACCTCAAGTTGATGGTCCTGTCCTGAACTGCTGGGGCTGGCACACTTCTGTGTCAATATTCTAGTGCTACGGAGGGAAAGAGAGAAGTCAAGGGCAAGCAATCAAGTCATGTCTGCCATTGCTATCCAAGGGAAAGGAGGCGGGGCCTGTGCAGGCATGCCTGTGTGTACATGTATGCACATGGGTATAACTATGTGATCAGCATGCCTGTGTGTACATGTATGAACATGGGTATAACTTTCTAACCATGTGCTCAGCTAGAGTCGAGGGGTTTAATTATGTAGTAGAGGAAAGATAGAATAGAAAGATACTAATTCTCTATTCCACCAATATAGGATTCCCCAAAGTATTCCAGAAACCCAATTTCCTATCAACCATGCTCAGAAGAGATTGTGTGACTTAGAAAGTCTTATTGTGCGGATTGAGCACAGTGTGTCCAAGTGGCAGGCAAAGAGGCAGCACTCAGCAAGTATCCACTGAAGCTGACTGTTGGTTATAAGTCCCGTGAGAGAAGATACTGAACTTCTTGTGATGTGAAGGGATTCATGCTTAAATTCACCCACCCAGTCATTCACTCAGACATGTTTCATATGGATTGAGTTTGAAGTATATGCCACCTAGGCATGGCTCTAGTTCAGGAAATAATGAGAAGGAATGCAAAGTCTTTGTTCTAATGTGTCCTTCTCTTTGCTTTGGAGGAAATAAACGAATAAATAAATCTTATGTTCCAGGAGGCAAAGGGTATTATCGAAAGGTTTCCACAGGGACGCTATAGAAGGCAGAATTCTAAGATGGTATCTATGGTTTCATGACTGCACTCTTGGATCATCATTTCTTGAATCCTCTCAAATTTGTGACTGACATCTGCATGTATGCTAAGAAGTATTCCTACGATTAGGTTGTCCAACGTGCCATAGGAGACAGCGAAGGTGGGTTTAAGTTTCCCAAGTCAGTGGCTTTTGAGTTAGCCTGCAGGAAGGTTATCTTGGGTGACACTGATTTCTTCTGTTAAAGTCCCTTTGTGAGAAACTGGGGCCAACATGAAGTTATTGAGAAATTAATCATACTGTGCTCTTATAAAGCTAATAGCTCTATTGTGGAAAGGACCACAAGGAGAGGCCAGAGAGCTGAGAGCTGAGAGCATCTTCAGTTCCTCACTGCCAAGGGAGCAGGAACCTGATCACACAGCCACAAGGAACAACACAGTCCAGTTGGTTGTGCCCTTGTGTGACCTTGAACAGACACCCCCCAGCTAAGCCGTACTCAAGCAGAAACTGGATTATTAAATGCACATTTTTATTTTATTTTGTAATTCAAAAAATTATTCCTTAAACTGGGTGTGGTTGTGTATTCCTTTAATCCAGTACCCAGGAGGCAGAGGCAGGTCGATTTCTGTGAGTTTGAGGCCAGCCTGGCCTACAAAGTGAGTCCAGCACAAAGAAACCCTGTCTCAAAAAATAAAAAATATTACTTGAGACATTTTTATACAGTATATATTATAATTGAGCATATGTTCCTGTTCTCATTTTTTACTCCTCATCTTCTTAGTCATCTTTCACCCTCAGACAAGTTTATTGTCAATTTCATTCAGTATTTATATATGTATATACATACACATATACACATACATACATGATTTTATGTGATTATATAAAATCTTGGAACCACAATGAGGAAAAAAAAGCCTTAGATATTTATCTTCCTGCGACTGGCTTAATTCACTTAAGACGACTGACTCCAATCTCATCCATTTTCCAGCAAATGACATGACTTCATTGTTCTTTATGGCTGAAAAATAAAACCAATAGCCTCAAATGCATGCTGTTTTAGGCCACCAACTCTGTGGTCATCTGTCGCATAGTATATGTGGAAAATAAATATGAATGTTGTTGGCAAAGGGTGACCGGGAAAGGAGTCCATGATCAGGACCCAGTGGAGACAGGAAAGAGTGAAGAACAGACAACAGCTTCTGACACGGAACAGCAAGGGAAGACTTATTCTTCATGGGGGTGGAGCATAACCCAGGGGTGGGCCAGAGGGGTGGGCAAAGGTGCCAATGATGTGGCGAGAAGAACTTGAACAAAGTTGCAAAGAGAACAGCTTACTGTGGACACAGGCCTGTGGCACAGCAGCAAGCCCTGCTAAAGGGATAAAGTCTGAACGTTTAAGGATGAAGACAGACAGCTTCCCACGGTGCACTGGCTATGTACTGAGAAGTGAAGACTGGTCAAGGGTGAGGAAGTGGGGACCAACAGGTGCCAGAGAGAGGTAAAAGCATGGGTTTATGTTTGAGCAGTGTAAGATGCTACCCAAGTGACTTATCCAAGGGTGTAGTTTTATGTACCTATGTATGTATGTATCTTTTAACTAATTAATTTACTGTATGATGCATGTATATGTTTATAGGTTCCAGAGTTTGACATTGAGTGTCTTCCTCAATCACTTTATACCCCAGTTTTAAAAAAAACTGGCTTACTAATTAGACAATATTAGCTGTCAGCAAGATCCAGGGATTCTCCTATGTCCAGCTTTTCAGCATTGAGATTACAGACACGTCCCACCATTTCTAGCTTGTATGTGTGTGCTGGTCAGCTGTACGAAGAGCTTAATGTTTGTGCAGAAAATCACTTTTCTGACTGAACTACCTCTCCCCAGACCTGGGTATTTATAAGTCTAGAGTTTAGGAGAGAGTTTGGGGATGGAAGTAGTAGAAAGTTTGTGAGTGGAAAGCACACGTGTATGCACGTGTGAATGCAGGTGTCAGAAGAGGCCAGAAGAGGGCACCAGATCCAATGGAGCTGAAGTTACAGGTAATTGTGAGCTGCCTGAGGGTGGGTGCTGGGATCTGAACTGAGGTTCTCTAGAGGAGCACCAAGTACTCTCAGCCTCCACACCATCTCGCTAACTCTTAGATACTGTTTAGATCATGATACTGGGAGAGAAGACACAAAATGAACAGTAAATTATGAAACCTAAATTGAACACTGAAACAGTGAGCTTGAAAGTCAACTTGAGGAGCTGGCATTCTGTAAATGAAGACAATAGAGTTCGAAATGGCATCTGGCATGTATCTCAGTGCAGAGACTTCCAGCAGAGCTTGACAAACCAGGGCTCTCGATTCCAAACTCGGGGATTTTTAAAGTACTCAGTTGCTTTTTCCTTTATTTCCCATTTTCCTTACTTGTTAAAGAATCTTAAAGAATCAGCAGGTTTGGTGACTTTCCTTTGGTAGGGCTGCAACCCCAGACACCAACCACAGAGGTATTCTCTCTTCCTTGGGACTCATCTGACAAGATTTGATCTGCTGGCCATAGGAGGCTGGGGCTCATGTGACAAATGCATTGTATGCTGTGGTGCCTATAAACCTCATGCCATCAAATTAATAATGAAAAGCCTCCTATCAAAACTCCCCCACTGCCCGACCCTTGTGCTCAATGGCCTGCAGCACATTTGGACTCATCAATAGGTGTTCAACAATATTACAACTTGTTTAAATCTTGGTAAAGTAGTGTTGTGCACTCCTGTTATTGACTTCCCTTTCCTAATTACCACCTAAAGGTGACAGATGACGGAGCTCTAATGACCACATTCTTGGAGAGCAAGTGGTTCTGGGTTTCAACTCTTAGTTGTCTTGGCTGTTCCAAAGGAAAGAGAGCTCCACTAGTGAAAGCAGGCTCTTTTTAGGAAGGATCCACGCATGCAGGCAATGCTGGAGAGCCTTCACTGGGAAGCCTCTGGAACTGGAATGAAGCCAGGCGATTCTCCTTATGAATGGGCCTGCTTGATTACTGCAGAAATGTTAAGGTGCATGGATCAGCTATGGCCAGCTTTAATTACAGTTTGTGTGCAGGTTGCCGGAGAGTAATGTTTCCCCTCCCCCTGAAACTTAATTTTTATTTTGTGCCTCTGTTTTGCTGGCACAATGGTAACACAATCACCATTTTTTTTTTTTTTGCCATGGGATAAAGTTTGGGGAGCATGATTTTGTAATACCCAAGTTTGGCTAGGTTGGTTCTGGGCACTGTTTAATATTTGTGCTTTTATTTGCCCATTATCCCGCCTCCTCACCAGCTGACCTTGTTTAGGAAGCCACATTGCTGAGATTTCATTGGTGCAGCACCCTGTCAGTCATATATAAAAGACACTACCTCACAGCATACATCCAGGTCCTCTGGTTCATACATCTTTCTGCCCTCTGTTCTGCAATGTTTACAGTCTTAAGTGTAGAGGTTGTGGTGTTGTAAATGTATCAATTGGGGGTTCAGTACCCTGAAGTCAGTTCTCTGTGTTTTGACCAGTTGTGGATTTTTGTGATTGTCTTTGTTGCAAAAAGAGAAACTTCTTTAATGAGAGTGAGAGGTGCACTTACCTGTGGGTGTTTAGAATGCAATAGGGAATTATACTGGTTTGGGAAAGCAGCAGTAGTGGGCTCTTCTCTAGGGTCTATCATCTCACCAGCAGAGGTAGTTGGCATGAATTCTCTTCATTTGAACAGACTTTAAATACAAGCATACTAGCTGTTGGTTACCCCCAAGATATGAGTGCCACTAAGGTATATCTTGTGTATATCTAAACATTCAATCATTATTAAGATTTATCACAACACACTTTGGACACAGGACTTGGAAGAATCAATCTGGAACTGACCTAGAAACCTCCTTTCAGAGGACTAGCTCTCATAGTATCTGAAGTTCTGTGCAATCAGTAGTTCCTCTCAGCTTTAGGTTTTCTTAAGTACCCTTTATAAGAGAGGTACCTCAAGAAGTAGGCTATATCTCTGACTTGCCCTAGTGTATCTAGCATAGTGTCTACCATATAACACACTTAACAAGTATCTGAGCAATCAATTACTAGGGTCCTGAGAAAAGAATGTTAAGGAGCAAGTTCGCTGGTAAAGGGCTGTGGTTTGAGTTGTACTATTTTATTCCATCATTATATTTACTTTTTAAATTAATGAAGTACTTACGGAACACATAATATTTCAAGACCTGTGATAGAGCAGAGATAAGGAATCAACAGCAAAACAGACACCCATCCACCAAGACATATCTAACCTTTGTGTCATTTGTGTTCATGGAATTGATCTGTGTTCTAAGTGACCTTAATTATTTCAGAGAATCTATTACGGAAATCTACCACAGTTTATCAAGTACCCTAAAGCCCCTTGGGTTGTTTCTAAACTTTGTTTCAAATATGCATGAAGTGTATAACTGTCCATGAATACTGAATTTGATAAGTCTGTGGACATCTGGAGGGTACTTGCATTACTAGATAACTCCCATTACTTCTATATTAAGGCTCACATGTAGTTTCAAACAATTCAATCTTACATATAGGGTAATTTTTGTGTTTCTTTATATTCTGTTTTTAATCCTAAGATCCACAGACTTTCCCCCTTTCCATTGTCAGTAACCTGAAACAGCAGGTTCTGAGGAACGCTAGTCCCGAACAGTATTCTGGGTCCTGTGGTCCTTTCTTCACCTAGATTTTTGGTGCCTCTGTTGAGAGTCAGTTATCTGAACACGCATAGGTTTGTTTCTGGGATCTCCTTCTGTTTCACTGGCTTCAGTGTCTGTGTTTGTGGCAGCACCATGCTGCTTTGGTCATCACAACTCTGCAGTGTACTTAACATCAGGCACTGTGATGCCTCCAGATTTAATATGTTTTGCTCAAGACTGCTTTCACTCTTAAGCTATTTTATGTTTCTATATGAATTTTAGAATTGCTTCCTTAGTTCTGTAAGAGTGTCATCCCCTCCTACATCTTTTTTGTCTTTTTGTGGGATTGCACCAAATATGTAAGTTTCTTTGAGTGGCAAGGGCATTTTAATGTTATTTTTAAGCAGCATTGGAGGTCTTCCTACTTTTAATGTATCTTCTTCACTTTCCTTCATCAGGAAGAAAAGGTCCACTTGGCTGGTTTCCTGGGCATTATGCTTTGTATTGATTGTTCGGTTGTAGCCATTGTAGATAAGATTCCTTTCTCAGCAGGGTCATTGTTTAGGCATAGAAATAGCACTGATTTTCTATTTTTGTTTGTTTTTGAATATGTGTATGTGTTTTTGGGTATGTGTATTACAGCGTAGTACCTGCAGAGGCCAGAAAAGGGTATCAGCTGTCCTGGAGCTAGAGTTACAGGCAGTTGTAAGACACTGGATGGTGCTGGGGACTTAGCTCAGTTCCTCTGGAAGAGCAGTCCATGGTGAGCCATGTCCCCAGGACAACGCAACTGAATTTTTGATGCTGTCTTTTTATCCTGGCACATCACTAAACTTATTTCTTAGTTCTATTGTCTTTGGTAGAGTCTCTAGATTTTTCTACCTAGTAAATTATATTTAAAAATGAGAAAAGTTCACCTTTCTCTCTTCCTGTTGTAGACCTTTTCTTTCTTTTCCCTAATTTTCTGGCTAGATTTTCCAGAATGTTGTTTCTTATAGTTAGCTTCAGCTGTCAACTTGACATATCCCAGAGTTACCCAATCAGATTGGCATAAAGGCATATCTTTGGGGGGGCATTTTCTTCATTGATAATTGATGTAGGAGGGCCCTGTCCATTGTGGGTGGTACTATCCCTAGGCACGTGGGCGGGGTTGTATAATTACGGTAGCTGAGCAAGGCAGAAGCAAGCCAGTAAGGTGTGTTCCCCCATGGTCTCTGATTCAGTCCTGGCTTACAGCTTGCTGGCTGAGCTTCTGTTCCCACTTCCCTCAGTGATGGACAGTAACCAAGAAGTGGTAACAAACCCTTTCCCACCCAAGCAGGTTTTTCTCAAGGTGTGTATCACAGCAATAGAAAGCAAAGTAGGGCACTGTCAGATAGAAACATCGAACATAGATCCTTTACACTGCTCCCAGTTTTAGAGGAAATGCTTTTGACATGCTCTCATTCACTTCAGAAGTATGGTTCATATGAATTTTTATTATGCTAAGCTGCCATCTTTCTGTATTTAACTTATTAAGAACTTTTATCATGAAGAGCTGTTGAATTGTGAGCACCTTAGGAATGTTTCTGTGGGCCACAACTTTGACACAATATCCCTTCCTATGCTCCTCAGTTTTAGCACAGCAAACTGTGTTTTTCAAGATGCAGTTCAATGGATCTTCCATTATCAATCAGAAGTTCCAGAACCTTCCTCCTATGTCAGCCTCATACAAGTAGTGCTCCGTAACCACCATGCGTGTTTTCTCTCTACTTCCTCTTGGACTGTCGCTTGGTTCTTGCTCTTCTAGTCCTCATAGTCCTGTGAGCTCTTCATGGCCCAGGAGCATGCTCTCTCATCTCCAGGCCTTTTCATGTCCCTGCTCCTCCCACCCGTACGCTGCTGCACTCGGCACTAGTGATTGATTAGTTCATCGATGAGCCTAAACAATACACGAGTTGCTTCAAAATGCTTATGGATCTGAAAGACGCTAGCTAGGAGGATTTATGGCTGAAAATCAGATGACCTTACAGGTAAAAAGTTAAGGGACTGAGGAAGTGGGCAGGCATGAAAAATCGTTTAAATTATTTTCTGAGGTGAAAATAAACAGTTCAACCCACCAAGTAAGGGAATGCCAACTGGAGGCTTCTCATCCTTGGTTGGCCATAAAAATCACAGCATAGTTAACATTAGTCTAAAAATATTTTCAGTTTTTAAGATTAAAAAACACTTTACTTCCTTTCTTTCTCTCCTTTTTTCAGATAATCCTCCTATTGAAAAATCCATTTAGACTAGTCTTTGTTTTTATGAAATTTAAAATGTATTAATATTACTTTTGAAAATGTCATACATAAATACATTCTATCATGGCCATACCCATCCACCATTGTCCCCTTTCAATGCCCCCGCATATCTCCCATCTCCCTCTCAAGTTAATATAAAAAAACCCCACTAGGTCCGGTTAGCCTTGCTCACATGAACATGTGTGTGGGGTCAGCTACGGGGTCCAGATGCCCTACCCTGAGCTGAGCTGGAGAGCTAATGACAGTTGACAGCTGCTGGGGGATGGTCTCCTTTCTGATCCAATGCCTCTGAACTGCTTCCCCTCAGCTCTCAGGTCCTCCTGGAATGCAGAGAAATGCCGTGAGTTTGGTATTAAAGATGAATAAAAGAGAACAAGATAGAAAGTGCGAAGCCAGCCTTATATCTTTGGGAGGAAATTTTATTTAATCTATTTCCTTTGACTGAGTCAGTATTTCTCTCCTTCTCTCCCTAACAAGCAAAGATTTACAAGCTCTCTGTTGTTTGCTAGCTTCATGCCAAATATAGCTCAGTCCTGCACTCAGGGCTCTGCTTCCTGCTTCCTGTGGGCACAGGAGGGCATTTCCAAACCCAAGCTCATACCAAGAGAGACAACAACCACTCTGTAAACCCTCCTCCCATTTCTCCCATCTCCTTTTGTTCCTTTTCACATTTCTGCCACAAAGCTCTCATTTTGCTAATGACTACAACTTGGAGGGACTCAGACACTTCTGCACAGCAACTGAAAGTGAAATCTTTCCAGTAGCTGAGGAGCAAATCTCTGGGCACAAGAGTTCAGTATAAAGGGGCATACAGTTGGAGAAGGATGCTCTGCACTCAGTTTTATTATTCTTGTGTTCCTAGGTTTGCATCTGTTCAGAACAGTAAAACAATGAAACACCAGTGCACTATTTTCTTCATAAAAATCTCCTAAACTCCTGTTGTATCAGGTGGAAATTATTCATGTACTCTATATATGTTTAGGAACTTTTGGTGAAGTTTCTTTTAGTTAATTTCACAGGTTAGCGTACAGTAATGGGTCTCATTGTGTTATTTCCTGACATGCGTATTTGCTGTGGTCTCTTAGCAGTCATTTTTCTCCTGCGCTGTCCTCCCATGTCCCTTGCCCTGCCCTGCCTGGTTCCTTTCCTTTTCCCAGACACTCCCTCCTCTTGCTTTCTTCACACATGGATTGTTCATTGGAGAAGTTCTAGGTAGCTAAACTGACTGGCTGAGGTCAAAGTCTCTTAAGGGTAGTCAGATTACTTCCTATGTAGGCACATGGTTTGCTAAGGGTAGCTCACCTGGACTTCACCATGATTAGATCCTGAAATGGTCAAGCGGGCAGGCTTGAGTTGCAACACTGAATTGAGCATTGAAACAGGTTGAGTAGTTGACACACAGCTCACTGCAACAGCTCAGAGCCCCATTTCGACCCGAGTCTGCCTAACTCAACAGGACCAGACCCCGGAGGCTTCAGTGGTTGTGCCCCGAGCCTTAAGGGAAACTCAACCATTGAGGACTGTTCACATGCTGACTTCGTTTTTAGTCTGGTCATCGCCAGAAAAGAAGATCCAGTCTTTTGTAGCACCGTGTTCAAGGGAGCAATTTCCTGAAGGCAAAACCCAGACCAACTGAACCAAACCAAATTAGACCTGATCAAACCAAAGTTAACCAAATCAGCACAACTCAACCAACCAAACCAGACAAGACCAGACCAGGCCAGCCCATATCAAAGCAACCAAATCAGATCAGATCAAGCAAACCAAACCTGGTGTGTGAACTCTGGCTAAGCACCATGTCTGGATCTAGGTGGTTAATGCCAGAGAGTCTCTTTCTTCTGGGCATGAGGGAATAGCAAGTTGTGATACAGACCTACCCTAAGTCTAACATTCTCTTCCAACTTTGTGAGTCTGATGCATCCTCTACTCACTGTTACTCCCCCCGCCCCAGGGACATTTTGCTGTCCCAAACAAGAGCAGAACACCATTGGTCATATCAAGGTTTGCTGTGGCCTGACAGCCTTTGCCCAATTATACCCTGCTTTCTTTTCCAGGTAGTGGTGTTGGGAAATTAAATGCAAAATTGACGGGACAGCATCAGATCCTGTATGGGACACTAACTGCATAACACTTGGTTTTGATTTAGTGGATTGGAAGCTGCTCAGAGACCATGCCCTTTGCTTAGCGTATGTGGGACGTAGGTCAATGCTGGTTAACTAACAAATTAATTCAAGTGCTTCCTCTCAGGCTTGGCATTTGGACTCTAATTCAAGGAAAACATTGATATTTGCTTTCTGGTGAAGAGAATGGTACCTTAGACTTTGGATCCCTTTCAGATGATGTATTCATGAGATGCCTGGATGTGGCTCATCATCATAGAAGTGCCTAGGGAGCAAATTGTGTCCAGTGTTGACTTAACCTTGGTAAAGCATGTCCAGCTTCAACCTTTGCTCCTGGTAGAGCATCTGGGTGTTCTGTTTGGCCTTGTTTTCTCTTGCAGCCTAGCTCCCACATGCTTGCAGGTCAATGGACTTGCCACCCTGGCCTCCTGTCACACCCCTATGGTGGCCTGTGCCATTGGTCAGCACTGTCTCAGAAGAGTGGCTCACCATTGGCTTTGCATCCAAGCTGCCATAGATTGGTGTGATATCTCCATTGTCACTACCAGACAACAAGTTTGAATGGCTGTGTTTTAAATTATCAGTCAAGCCAGAGAAATAAAACAATTATTACTCTAGAAAGAGAAGTCAGAGCAGGAATTGAGCCATCTTACAGCATTGCTCTTCATTGTCCATGGACGTGAAGTGGTTTTTAAATTTTATTTTTATTGTATTTAATTGAAAGGTAATAATTATGTCTACTTATCTGATGCATGTGGTGTTTTGATCTATGTATTTATCACAAAGATACTTAACTGGAATAATCAACATATCTATCATCTTCATTAGCTTGACAGGTTTTTTTTTGTAACAACACTATTATAAGAATAAATATATTCTTGGACTGAAGATGTAGCTCGGAGGGACAGTGCTTGCTTAGCATGCACAAGACTTAAGATTCAGTCTCAAGACCTTAACATGAAAAATATTTAATCTTTAGAAAATTTAGAATTTAAAACACAGTCTCACTAACTATGATCATTGTACAGCACAATGAGCTACTAAAACATTTTTTCCAACCTATCTACAAAACATTGGTCAAAGAAATGGAAGACAATAAGTACATGGAAATATGTCCTCTATTTATGGATTGAACAAATTAATAAAAAATGCCCACACTACCCTAAGTAAGATATCAATTCAATACAATCCCTAACATTTCAAAATTTCAATGATGTCCTTTACAGAAGTATAAGTCTACATGAAATAAAAAATGCCCCAAATATTCAAAACATTTATATCTCCAGCTTACAAAATATATTATAAAGATGCTGTAAACAAAATAGCATGGTATTGGTGCAAAACAAACACACTACTGACCAGTTGAACAGAAGAGAAACTTACAAATGAACTCAAACACTTATGGTCAATTTGAGTTTTGATGAAGTAAATGCTGAGACGCAAAATGAGAATTGACAGCACCTTTAGCAAGCAGTTGTGAGAGGACTGAGGAGAGAGTAAGACGAAACAGGAAATCGCTTTTAGTTGCTCTGGGCAATGACTTCCTGACTACGACTCTCCAGGCACAAGAAGAGTTATTGACTTTCAAGCAACACAACATTAAAAAAAATTAAATTTCACTTATGAGAGAGAGAGAGAGAGAGAGAGAGAGAGAGAGAGAGAGAGAGAGAGTACAATTGAATGTAGGGCCATGGAAGCCATAAGAGGTTGTTTGATCCCTCGGAGGTAGAGCTGCATGTAAGCCACCAGACATGGTGCTGAGATCCAAACTCTAGTCTTCATAATTAAGTAGCAAGTTATCTTATTTGATGAGCCATCTCTACATCCCACAACATCATATTATTGGAAAAAATATAATTTTGAAGAAAACGTGGCCTGGGTGTCCCATGTCTAGATCAACACAACATTTTCCTTGTGCCATCAAAACTCCACCAGGTTACTAGAAATGGATACAAGGTTCCTTTCAGTGAAAACTCTCAAGGTGGTGAAGGACCATCAGGTACACATGTGTGATTTATGGATCACATTAGAGATGGACTGGAAATGATTCCCACTGCCTATGACTGTGGGGTCTGCTCATAAGACAAGCCATCTACGCTTCAGGTGGGTTTTATTAATGTGACTCATATCTGATGGGAGTATGGCTTGTTTATAAGGGTTTGGTGCTTCTGTCTCTCATTTCAAAGAAGGGGTTTCCTTGGGTGTGGCTCTGCAGATTGAAAAGCTCAGAGGACCATATAGAGTGCTTACTCTGTGTGTGCTGAAAATACCCCTTTCCTCCCCTTACCTCCCCCCTGAGGAGATGCTTGTGCCATAGGAATGACTCAAAATTGAATTATAAATGACCCAAAGCAAGCAGCTATTGCTTATTCGAAAGGAGAAGGTGGAGAGAGGTTTCTTAAGGTTTGGGAGCAACGTGCTCTTCTTCCATAATGAGATGTGACAGCAAAAGACACTAGGGAGATTGTCTTCACTCCTCTGTCTATTCCATGTGGGGTCTAATAAAGGTGAATGGGAGGAAGGATGTCTTGGAAAATGCAATAGTGATGAGGGCTGGTTCTCAGAGATGGGACAAAGTGAGCAGCGAGGAGAAGAAAGAGGCTAGCAGAGCTGAGAAGCTGGGACAGTCACAGCTAGTAACTGAGGGCCCCATGGGTTCTAATTTCAGATGTGCTCCAGACCTGCAACATGCCTTGGCTTAGCAGGAGCAGAGAGGAGAGGAACATTCACATGCGAGGCTCTGGGGTGCAGGCTCTTTAAGCTTCATCCATAGGCAGACGCCCATCACTGAATTACTAAGAAAACCCACTGGGTTGTGGAACGGATGGAGCTGCCCTAAGATGGATGCACCCGGGGCCTGCTGTCTGCTGAAGGGCCAGAGGTGACCATCACCTTGAGATGAGATCTGTGACCTGTGGCCTAATAGCGCTTTGAACTCTGAGTCTATGATGGAGGACCTGGCCATGGTTTAAAGCAGTCCCAGGGTGACCCTGGCAACCTCCCCTTGCCTGTGCACCTCCACCCCAACACTCACATCTCTGGGCAGTGCTGATGCGTGGCCATGCGGAGCTTGGCTGCTGTCTGCCCCTGGCCTGCTGTGCCCTGTCATTGAAGTGAAGGCTACAGGTGACGGGATCAGAAATTACTAGATGCCCTGGCGGTAAGGCACTTCGATCGATCGGAAAGGGTAGCGATTTTCTGCACAACGGTTAGAGCTCTTCTTTTCCGTGAGGGGGGTTTAACATAATGCAGTCTGTGCTCTCTGCCCAGCACTGGATGTTAACCCTTGCTTTCATAGACTTAACCTAAAGCTGCCGCAGGACGGTTACAGTGGGCCTCTGTGTATTTCAGAAAAGCGCCTTCTGTCTGAAGAGCGTTTAGGTCAGAATAGCCTAGCAGTCTGGGGAGGCTAGTGCTGTCCTGGTTGTCCCTTGGAACAGTGGCTGGTTTACCTTCAGTTGTGACTCAGGCAGCATACTCAGCATGGCTGAGTTTCAGCACGGAAAGAGGGTCCCTGGTGCTGGGCAGGCAGGGAATGCGTGTCATTTGTCCTTTTCTGAGGCTCTCGATTTAGTCTCATGTTTGAAAGGAAAAGATGCTTAGCTTCTTAACTGTGACTACGTTTTTCTCTTGGGCTCAGACATCCTACAGTGCTTTCTGGCTAATTCTCAGACTGCACCTCCATTTATTAAAAAAAAAGTACCATTCTAGAGAAAACTTACCCTCCAAATTTTGGCTGACACTTCAAATTATCATACAGATAATTTGTCATTGTAGATTACAAACATCTGGCCATGTGTACCCTCTGAATATCTAAGTGCAATTTTGATGTTTTGATGCCCTGCTCCTCACCATTCCCACTGTGTGACAGGCTGTGGACAAGAAGGTGACAGAGAAGTGTGGGAATCAGAGGTCTCAGAAGCGAGTCCACAGACAAGCTAGAAACATCTACTTTTCAAAAAAAAAAAAATTATTTGTTCTTTAAGATTGTTCCATTAGTTATTTTCAATGGAAAGAAAAGATTTTTTTGTGATAGAACTTTCTATATAAGTAAATTAAGGCTATTATACGATAATAAGAATGCATTGTGAGTCGGGTGGTGGTGGTGCACGCCTTTAATCCCAGGACTCCGGAGGCAGAGGCAGGTGAATCTCTGTGAGTTCAAGGCCAGGCTGGTGTACAAAGTAAGTCTAGGATACCCGGGGCTATACAGAGAAACCCTGTCTCAAAAAAACAAAACAAACAAATGAGCAAACAAATGAATGAACGTGTTGTGAGAGATTCATGTATTAATTCACTCACTGGTTCTCTGACTTACTCCACAGATGGCTATGGCCCATTTGGTGCCTGCCAAGTTACTGATTCCACACAGTCCTGGAGGAGAGTGGATGTCACTACAGAGCACTGAAAAGAAGTCTCCAAGGCTGAGGGTGAGTGGGAGGAGGGTCTCCTTTCTGTGGGGAGGAGGTCAGGGGAGGCTTTAAATTAAGAACTGAAGATGAGGTGGGACTGAGAGCGGATAGGAAGACAGGCTGATTCTGCCATCTGTCTGCTGCGTGAGGCCAGGCGGGTTCACAGTCCTCCAGGGCTGTGTGTTCCACTGTCAGGTAAGGGGCATGAACTACTTAATCTGGCTCTGGAGCATTAGGCACGGCATGACACCTGGTCCCATTATAAACATCATTCCCAGGGTATGTTCAGATGATTTCCAAAATAATGCTTTCAGGTGCTGCACAGTCCTGCTGGGGCTCATCAGCTTTTAAACGTCTATCTGGTTCTGTTGACCAGGGCCGTTCTTTGTGGTTCCCAAGATGATGAACTGAGTCCTTATCTGTGTTGTTTTCTTTCCTCATTACTGCCACAAAACGCAATTAGCAATTGAGGAAAAGGGTTTAATCAAACTGTAGTTTGAGGGTGTACATTTCGTTCTGGTGGGAAAGAGGAGGTGCAAGGGGAGGAGGCAGCTGATCACCCTGCATTCACGGCTAGGAAGCTGAGACCAGGCGATCAGATCTCAAGGCCTACCCTTCCCTGCTACCCAGTTCCTCTAATAAGGCTCCCCTCTTCTGAAGGTTCCACAATCTCCTCAAGCAATGCCACATGCTGGGGACCAATTTTCGAACATGTGAGGCTATGGGGAACATTTTTCTTTACCGTCTGAAGAAGTTGTAGGACTTCGGAGAAAGAATGTCACAGCTTGGATTCTGTGTAATCACACTGTGTTATCACACTGATTAATGGTTTAGACAAAAAGATAAAGCCAATGGTTTCTCTTTTACCAATATTGAATTCAGCACCTACTACTATGTGCCAGGCAATGAGTTGACAGGCGATTGGAGGAAGGATGAATCAGGTTTGGATTCCATCTTTGTGGAACTGTTGAAGCAAATTTATGAAAAGAAAGTTGCATTTCAAAACTGAAGGGTAGTACTTGATATATATATATATATATATATATATATATATATATATATATATATATATATATATATATATCTTGATATATATATATTTTAAACACAGACTTTATCTAGTGCACATTTATATAAATATGCACAGAAACGTTTACATAAATGGCTGCATAAACAGCCACCTAAAGAAGCCAGTGCAGTTGCCTCATTTCTTCCCACTGGGGTCCTGTCCCCACTTTGCTCCACAGGTGAAGGCTGCTTATTCAAGTTCAAAGGTGGGTCCATAGCAGTCATTTCACAAGACATCATTGTCACTTTGCGCCTCTACGGTTTTGGTGTTCGGGTCCTGGAAAGTGATCTTGTGTATCGGGAAAGTGCAATAAAGGCTAGCTGGGAGCCTTCAGGTGCAGAGCACAGATTTTGTGAGAATCCGTTGGAAAATGCCACTTTGACCCTTTCTGTTTCTTTAGCTTTCCTCCAACCCCAGCTGACATGGCATGCCACAAACACTAAATAACCTCTGGTCACAACCAACATTAAAGGTCATGATCTGGGAACCTGAAGTCCCAAGATCTGATGGTATCAGGAATTCATCACTAGGATGTCTTCAGAAGCATGTCCCTGCTGGCTTTGTGGAGTCTGTCGTGGGTCTAGAAACCTTTTTAAACAGAACCGTCCTCGAATCTGGGTGGTCATTCAAAGCAACTCTTTCCAGGGCTATTCTACTGAACACTGGCTTTGCAATCGATCGACTCCTCTTTTTAGTTGTGGCTGATTTAGAAATAGCTTGTTGGCATATCTGGGTAACCTCAAGGCGGAATACACGCCCTGGAAAGGAGATCTGAGTTGTCCTTTGACTTCTAGATAGTCCCTTCCTCCTGGTCTCACAGGACCTTATTCCATTTCAAGTTGTGTGGGGGTTGTGTTGTCGTCTGTGCTCATGAAACACTTTCTTGTGTGTTTGTGCCTGTGGAGACCAGAAGGTGTCACATTCCCTCAGCTTGGAGTTACAAATACTGTGGGCCACCTGACATGGATGCAGGAAACTGAACTCTGGTCCTCTAGAAGAAGAGCAAGAGCTCTTCACCGCTGAGCAATTGGTCCAGCCGCAGGACATGACTTCTTGCCCTCACCCCAGAGTCAAGAGTTCTACTTTTATTTTTTTAGCTCTGCCATGCAGGGAAAGATAGTTTTAATCTCTCTAATCTCTGGACTCTCTTTGTAGACCAGGCTGGCCTTGAACTCACAGTGATCTGCCTGCCTCTGCCTCCTGAGTGCTGGGATTTCTTATGCAGAAGACGTTCTTTTTTTTTTTTGTAATTTAATAAGATGATCCCTTTTATGACCCTGGAAAATAAAAAGCAAACAAGAGAAGTTACCTTTAATAATATGAATTATGAGTTGAACACATCATCGCCAGAGATGATGCAATCCTATATGTAGAAAAAGCACAAATATGCTTCAAATAATAATAAGTGAACTAAGGTATCTTCCAGCACAGTCAACACATGAAACCAGTCATGGATCTTTACCTGAGAAAAAACCACTCAAACTCAAGAACATTCTTATTAACAACATCATTAAAGAGAATTAAATGCTTAGGAATAAATTTAACTAACAAGGCCAGAGATGCCTATATAAAAAAACTTCCATACACAGCTTAAAATAAGTAAGAGGCACAAACTAATACATGGGAAAATGTTCATAGCCTATAAGAATGAATATTGTCAAAGTTTCTGTTCTATCTCAATGGCATATTTCACACAAAAAGACAATTATAAAGTTCATATGGAAACACTAAATTCCTTCAGTAGCTGAAACAACCTTAAAAAAAAAAGAATAAAATAGGAGACACTACAAAGCCAAATTAAAAATTATATTACAGAGCTAAGGTGACTAGAACAGTATGGTTTTGCTACACAGACCTGTAGAACCAGGAAACAGAACGGAGATCACAGAACTGAGCCTAGGCATACACTAACCACTGACAAGGATGATAAAAAGACAGACTGGAAAAAAAGAATATTGTCCTCAATAATCAATGCTGGAAAAACAACTGAGTATCTACAAGAAGTAAGGAAGGGAGGGGCAGAGAGGGAAGAAGGAAAAAAAAAAACCAAAGCAAAAGAAAGCTTATCCTTATGAGCTATGTCCTATACAGACATCACCTGAAAACAGATAAGGACTGATGTTTAAACAAGATCTGAAACAGTCAAAGTCCTGAGAGGAAACAGGAGAAGCTTTGGCCTTGGCCATGGGCTTTGGATTGAATGAAACAATTAAAGCAAGAGTAGGCAGGTGGGCGGACATCCAACCAAAGCGCTGCTGAATAGTAAGAAAGGAATCAACAGAGAATAAGGAGGTGACAGTGATGGCTGATGCCATTCTGGGTTTTAGTAATAATAATGGATTTTTATGGTAGATCTGGCAGTGGCTTGATGGGTTCCTGTTAGCTGGAAAAGAGCGCTCATCACACACTTCCCTGGCTTCGGAGAAAGCATTCACTGTCGGAATTACTGACTCATTTCAATTACTAGTGCTCCAGCAACCAACAACTGTGGCTCTTACAGGGAACTTCAAAAGGAGGGAGCGTGTGCCCAGAATACTCAGGACACTTTGACAGCAAATAGGCAAATGGAAGCATGGCATTTTATGGATAGCCATTATGGGGAAATGTGTTAAATAAGGCAATTTATTTTTATTTACTGTGCATTGATGCTTTGCCTGCATGCGTGTCTGTGTGAGGGCATCAGATCCCTTCTTCCTGGAGTTCAGACAGCCATGGGCTGATATGCGGGTGCTGAGAATTGAACCCAGGCCCCGGGAGAGTAGCCAGTCTCTTAACTACTGAGCCATCTCCCCAGCCCCTGAAATAAGGCAATTTAATATTCAAAAATTATCATGGAAAACCTAAGGAAACATTTCTGTGGGCCTTGTCAGTTGTGCCTTGGGCTTCAGATTCTTATGTGCACTTGGAATATATTAATCCTTTACTTTGCTAGGACAAGCATTCCTTAACCAGGGTCCTGGTATGAACTTATCGGGACATGTCTCCATGTAAATATCTTGGATCTAACATAATGAATGCATACATTATAGTTAATGGTTTTAAAGTACTCATCATGTTCCTTTGAGAATGTCAGACCGAATGAAATATCATCAGCTACAAGTCTACAGTCACTTCAACTTCTACAGACAGTAAATCTGATCGGATCTCTTCTGTCTTTGTGGTAGAAACATAGATGAATGAGACAGCGGTGTAGATCTCAGAATCAGACAGACATTGATTTCACCACTGTCTTTAGCACTTAGCCAGTATAGTCTGGGGTAAATTGCTTCATCTTTTGTGTAATTTTGAATCATTACTATGTATCTTGTAGGTTTGTTCTGAGGACAGGTGAAATTGGGCTTGTAAAGGTGCGAGGCAGAGAGCTCAGGGTGTTTAATAGACACTCAGGAATGAGAAGCAAGCTTGCATGATTTTATGGTTAGAGAGAGGGAAGCACATCACTGGTAGTCATGACAGGTCCAAGTGCACTGGGAGCCTGTTAAGTGATGGCAGCACCAGCCCAGGGGATGTCTGCCACTTGGGTAAATAGGATCCACATGTACAAGGTTGGGTATTCGATCTTATGGTGGGGGGCTGGAATCTTGGAAAACTGGCCTGTTTACACTTCCTCATCCTTCAGATCGCTGCTGTGCAGTCATATTGTTGATCTTAAGAATAAAGTGACTGACTAGCAATATCAGAACAGGCCAATCACACAGCTTCGGGATGATTCTTTGGCTGCCATAAATACATGATGTTCAAGTGTTGGCCTGGCAGTCTGTTTTATTGAATTGACTGATTTTGTTTTTGTGGGTTGAGTTGGCTGCCAGCACATAGTGGTGACCCTCAGCCAGAGTCTGTGTTTATAAAAGAAATGTGTATTTAAACTTCTAATAAGAAAACTAAATATGGAGTTGTAGTCAAATGACAGTCATTAAATTCGCTTCAAAGGCCATTGGACAACACATGGGGTATTGATAGCAGAGGGGGGAAAAGAAATGCATGAATAAGCCAAATGGGCTGCTAGTGCTCCAACCTCAGTCTATCGGGTTTATATAGATTTTTTGAATCCCATAAATCTATCTCTTTACCAATTGTGATGGGGACAAATAATTGAACCTGTTAATTGGTTGTTAAGACTGTTCCCTGGCTCTGAAATTTTGTTGTGCAAAAACAAACAACCTTGCTGTGCGGCTCCCTACTTATATCCTTCTGGGTACCATGTTTCTTCATCTCTTTTATTCAATAGAGGCGGGAAAAAGTGAAATAATTTTAGAAAATACAGCAGGCTCAGGTGAGGTGCAAAAATAAATCACCGCTCAAGGCTTCACAAGACCCAGTGATACGATGTGCTTAATTTGCTCAGTTATGAAAGTGCCTCAAGGGTCCTGGGTTATGAAAAACAGCAGATATTTTGCGAGGAAATGGAGTCAAATTCGGAGGATTCTCAACACTCTCTGACGTGTTTAGTGGCGGATGTGATCTCAGGTTGGGGTGGGGGGCAGAGGAGGGGCTCTGCGGATTCATTGTTTGCTCTGTCCATGTTGGGGACACGCTTCCGTGTTCGAGCGCAGGCACCTCTAGACTCCCGTCTTGGAAACGGCAGTGAAAGCGGTAGCAATCACAGCTCTTAAGGTGCTCCGCGGTGGTGAATCACTCCATTTTGTAAATCCATCTCCTTCACTTTATTTCTTTACTGTGAGATAATTTGGACGGATGTCACTGGGGGAAAGAGAGAGTGATTGGTGCTTCCACCTCACCCAATAAAAGAAAATTCCTAATTTTCTGTCTTTTATCTTTTGCCATTCTTTTGTGCTCCTCCTTGGCCTTGTCAAAACATATCGTTCAGTTAGAGACTAAAAATATTTTCCCATCGATTGGGGTTATTGATTTTTTTTAATCTGTACTTTGGCTTGAAGAGCGGGGGTGAAGGGTGAAAGTTCAGCAGCTTAGTCTGCCGTTTTTATCTGGACAGAAGAAAGTATTGGCAGCAGATTTGATTTACCTTGTTGGTCAATGGTAGACACTTCAGCCACTGAAGTCCACCCTCCAGCATGCCGTGCTGCTGTCTCTCTCTCTCTCTCTCTCTCTCTCTTTCTTTTTTTTTTTTTCATATCCAGGGACTCTTGAAAGATCCACCTTCCTATTGATTTTCTCACTCTGTTCCTAAGGCATGATGCCCCTCCCCCCCACCCCTTTCTCTATTTTGGATTTCTTCTTCAGCTTCCAGAAGCTGCCGTGCTTTCTGAGTGCATGGTGAATGGAACAGCACTGCATGTTTCTGCTACTCTGTTACTGGGTTTATTGTCTGGGATTGAGTCCGACTTACAAGGTCCTGGCAGGATTTGATGTGGCCGGGTCATATCTCACAGTCACTGGTATCAGAGCTTGTCAGAGCCATGCAGAAAGGGCACAGACTGAATGCTAATATGAATCCCGAAATGGTCCTCAGGTTTCCACTAGCATTGCATTGATGAGGAGAACACATCTATGGACAGAGAGGAATCAGAGTCTTGGCTCAGCGTGTAGGCATGGAGACATGCTTTTTTGTATTAGAATCCATCTTTTCTCACAGACGTGCAGTTCTTGATGATCTAATCGCTGGGTGCTTTAGTTTTCACATCTGTAAAATGGGACTAGAAAGTAAAGCTGCTTCATTTGGTGACTGACAAATAAATCCATGCAAGAGTCCTAGACCAGAACCAAGCACGCTGGATGTTCTTAGTGAGTACGTATTTATTATGACACCCCCAAATCTGAGAATAAAGGAGAAGAAGGCTGAGAAGCAAAGAGCTTCATCCAGCCGGTGAGAGCTGACTTAGTTATCAGGGACTTAGTGTCTGTGTTGTGGAAAAGAACTGACCACTGACTTACTTCCCCCATTGTGAGTGCTGGGGATTCTAACTTAAGTCACTGTGCATGCTCTTACCCACCAAGACATCTCTCCCTCCCCACCACCTGACTTTATTTACCTTCTTAGACAGAATTTCATACCCTGTTGGAGTGGCTTGCTGTGATCTGACTCTTCATCTTCGTTCATACTCTTGCCTTGTGTTTGAGTGGTACCTGCTCTTACTGTCTGTAGAAGGTGGGGTCTGCTCCCACAAGACTTTGCTCTTCCTTATTAGTTGTCTACCCAGTGACAAGTTGGAGGCATCTCTTCGTTTGAACCCCTTTGGGCAGTTCTTCAGTTCTCCTTGGTTCTTCTGATGTGAAAGATCACATCTCATCTTTGCCTTTCTGTGCAGACAATACAAAGATTTTCTGAGCACCTGCTTGCTTTTTTTAGTGTCTACACTTTCTTTCCAGGTTTCTTGTGATCTGACCAGTAGAGGATAAATCAGCTAGCACTTATGAGATGCATGATCTTACATTGGGACAGCAGCATTTTTGAAACCCTTTCACATCTCAATTTGCCTAGTTAGTCAAGGCTATGTTTTATGTGTAGCTGGAAAGCTGAAGTAAAATTGATGTGAAAATATTTTCTTGGGGCCGGAGAGATGTCTCAGCAGTTAAGAGTGCTTGCTGCTCTTGCAGAGGACCCAAAATGGTTCTCAGCACTCATATCAGGTGGCATAGAACTGTGTGTATAATTCCAGCTCCAATGGATCTGAAGTCCTCTTCTGGCCTCGTGGGCACTGTACTCATGTGTATATATACACATAGAGCCCACAGATAACACAAATAAAATAAATATTAAAAAAACCCTATTTTATCAGCTTGGTTGATTGTAAGGGTAGATAAATGGTCTATCAGTTATTTGGACAATTTAACTCAAATGGCTATATATATATATATATATATATATATATATATATATATATATATATATGTACATGCTCATTAGCTTTAATGACTCTAAAATCTTGCTGGCTGAAACAAAGGCATGAAAAGAGCTGTTCTTAGGGGTGGACACCTTTGTAGGAATGCCACTGACATGCCAGCTAGGGAAGAAAGAAAGACTGTATGAACATGATCAACAGCACTAAAACAAACTATGTGCTTGCAAAAAATGAATGGAAAGGCAGGAAAATATCCTGGAGAGGTATTTCCTGTGTGCCAAGAGAGCAAGGCAGATGCATTCACTGCGTGTCACTAGATAGATAACAATTTCAGTGGGTCCTTGTTCTCGAACCAGACTAACCCTAAGACCACCTAACCATGATATTCTTACCAAGTTTACCTCTGAAGATCTCATTTTCAGACAAGGAGAAGTCCTGAAGTTTCATGTGCATGTGAATTTTGGGGGACACTATTAGCTCATTATATCTAGTGCAGCCAGTAGACTGGGTGCAGTTCCTGGGTAGAACGAAATCAAGTAAGGGCCAGAGTTACATGACCTGACTGCTCTGCGCTTCCACCATACACCTTTGATCCGTTCTGCTTTGAGAGCCTGAAATAAGGATGTTTATAGAGTGACTTATATAGCAAGCGCTTATTGAGTGCATTGTAAAAGAGTGAGGTAGAGATGGCAGGGGATGGTCAGCAGAAAGAACTGTAAGAATGGACCCTTCATGGAATAATCCATTTTCATCTTTTCTATGACCATCTCAATATGCTTTGATGGTGAAAGATATAAGTTAATGTTCTACTCTGGATTCCATTAAATCCCAAATGTTTAGCACATTACAAACCCAGTTACCCCATTTTAGACAGATAAGAATATAATTGCATGAATCTGGTGATATTCTGATAAGATGGGAAAAACTTAGCTCATATTTTAGTGAAAACCTGCAGAGGATAGTATTACTATAGTAAAGAGAGGGACATTATGTGATACTGGGGACAGAGCTGACATGACACATCCCGCTCTCAGGACCCTCCACACTCCCGCTCTCCAGATCCTGAACTAACCCTTAGTCCTATCATCTTGTGAGAATAGCCATTACTTCATTAAAATTATATAGTTGCTAGATCATCTTCTGTATTAGATTATCTCATTACTTACGACTGGTGACAAGTATGAGCTTGACAGGGCAGTGGTGCTAATCTAACCAACACCCGAACATTATCTACAGACACTCCTCCTTCAGGATGAAGCCCGTCACCCACCCACCCACCCATCCAGGTCTAGGAGCATTTTCCTGAGAAAGCTCTTATCTGTTTTCCTCTCTGAATTGCCTCCAGCTGTGGAAAGCAGCCCAGATCCAGAGAAGGATTGATAGACAGTCTGTCCGTACCCTCTCTTCTGCCTAGTTATTACCTGCCCTCCCCTACAGGTGTTGGTCTTGTTTCCAATCTCTGAACACAGCCCCTCCCCCTTTCTTGCTTTTCCTCCCTGGAAACCTGGCCTGTGACAGGGGACAGGGGACCAGGCCTGGCTGTTAGTAGTGTCTCGGCTGAGTGGCTCATGGAGCGTGGAGGTGTCTGTTCAGGATGCAGTCTTTTCCTGACCCAGGTCTGCTTTCACTGCACTGTTCTTTATACACCTCTTTGACAGAAGTCTGGAGTGTCTGGGGTCATTTCTTGATAAAATAAACCTGTTGGTGCTATAGGAGAGCTCTGGATGCCTGGTTGTTCTGGAGGGAGTCAAGGATTCTTATGCAGACCTTTCTCTGTTTTCTGTGACATGGTCCTTTCTTTTATGGTTCTGGGACTCTCTAAATCTTTTTTATTACAATTTTTATTAATTCATTCATATTACATGTCAATTGTTATCCCATCCCTTGTATTCTCCCATTCCTCCCTCCATCCTGCTTTTCCCCTATTCCCCTCCCCTATGACTGTGACTGAGAGGGACCTCCTCCCCCTGAATATGATCCTAGAGTATCAAGTCTCTTCTTGGTAGCCTGCTGTCCTTCCTCTGAGTGCCACCAGGCCTTTCTATCAAGGGGACATGGTCAAATATGGGGCACTAGAGTTTGTGTGAAAGTCAGTCCGCACTCTCCACTCAACTGTGGAGAATGTCCTGTCCATTGGCTAGATCTGGGTAGGGGTTTGAAGTTTACTGCATGTATTGGCCTTGGCTGGTGCCATAGTTTGAGCAGGACCCCTGGGCCCAGATCTGCCCATCAGAATACTCTTCCTGTAGGTTTCTAGGACTCTCTGGATCCTTCTATTTCCCCATTCTCCCATGCTTCTCTCACCTAGAGTCCCAATAGGATGTCCTCCCTATGACCCACTTTCCTGGTAAGTGAAGACTTTCATGGGACATGTCCCTTGGGCTAGTGTCCAGATATAAGTGAGTATATACCATTTGAGTCTTTCTGCTTCTGGGTGAACTCACTCATTATGATCCTTTCTAGTTCAACCCATTTGTCCACAATTTTTGGGAATTCCTTGTTTTTAATAGCTGAGTAGTATTCCATAGTGTATATGTACCACAGTTTCTTTATCCATTCTTCTACTGAGGGACATTTAGGCTGTTTCCATGTTCTGGCTATTATGAATAAGGCTTCTATGAACATGGTTGAGCATATGCCCCTGTTGTGTGGTGGAGCATTTTCTGAGTATATTCCAAGGAGTAGAATAGCTGGGTCCTGAGGAAGCCCTATTCCCAGTTTTCTGAGATAGCCCCAGATAGATTTTCAAAGTGGTTGTAATAGTTTGCATTCCCACCAGCAATGAAGGAGTGTTCCTCTCTCTCCACAACCTCGCCAGCATGTGGTGTCACTTGAATTTTTGATCTTGGCCATTCTGATGGGTGTAAGATGGAATCTCAGAGTCATTTTGATTTGCATTTCCCTGATGACTAAGGGTATTAAACATTTCTTTAAGTGTTTCTCAGCCATTCGATATTTCTCTGTTGAGAATTCTCTGTTTAGTTCTGAGCCCCATTTCTCAATTGGGTTACTTGGTTTGGTGGTGTTTAATTTCTTGAGTTCTTTATATATTTTGGATATTAGACCTTTGTCAGATGTAGGATTGGTGGAGATCTTCTCCCAGTCTGTAGGCTGTTGCTTTGTTCTGTTGACAGTGTCTCCTGCCTTACAGAAGCTTCTCAGCCTCATGGGGACTCTCTAAATCTTGAACCTTTCCTTACTGCTGCTGTGGAAGCTGGCTGGCTCATGATCTTATTCTTTGTGGTGTGTAGGTGTTGAGTTAGGTCTGCTAATCCTCTATTTTTTTTACTTCCCCCAAAACACATTGTTCTCTCTCTCTCTCTCTCTCTCTCTCTCTCTCTCTCTCTCTCTCTCTCTCTCTCTCTCTGTCTTCTTCTAAGGCTTACAGTTTTTATATTCTCTTACTTCAGAGTTTCCTCAGAAAGGAAGGTTGAGAACAGATGGGCAGTGTCCATTAGCATACCAGGTGTGCAGGAGGCTCATTTTAATTGCAATTAGGAGTATTTATTTTTCTGAGACAGGATTTCTCTGTGTAGCCTTGGCTCTCTTGGACTTGCTTTGGTAGACCAGGCTGGCCTCGAACTCACAGCAATCTGCCTGCCTCTGCCTCCCGAGTGCTGGGATTAAAGGCGTGCGCCACCACTGCCTAGCTGAGTGTATTATGTATGTATGTATGTATGTATGTATGTATGTATGTATGTATGCATGTATGTATATATATATATATATATATTTTTTTTTTTTTTAGGTAGGGTCTCATGTATCCCAGGCCATCTCAAGCTCCCTTTGTAGACCTAGGATGACCTTTATCTTCAGGGTCTTCTGCCTCAGGATTGGAAGTGTGCTACCCCCACACCTGGGTTTGTGGTAGTGGCAAACGAACCCAGGGCCTTGTGCTTGCCAGGAAACCGGATCACAACCCTGTCCCTGGTTCTGTATTTTAAAAGCAAGGCAGATATTCCTAATTAGGTTTTACATTACCTTAGAGCCACACCCTTATTCATTTAGGAAATTTAGGCAGGTGTGGTAGACTGTGGGACCCAGTGTGTTTTAATCTCTTAGAATATTGCTAAGAACACAATTTATGTGTAGCCCAGAGACACAGGATTCAGGTCTCTGGTAGCGATTAAGACTTTCTTTCAATACATGTGAGCAGGTAAAGAGACGTTAAGCCCTCTAACAAATGACCAGCTGCTTTCTTTGTGTGCTAAGGACCATCCAGTAACTCCAAGCAGCTGCAGTGTGTCCAGTGCTCACAGACAGCACACTTGTGTGTCTGCCTGAATTTCTTCCATCTCGTTCCGACCCGTGACCCCGTGGAGATGCACTCCAGGCTGACCAGCTCATCACTGGCTCTGCCAATTAAAGCTGGATCCAGAGGTTGTACATTTAAGATCATGCCTTCTTTATCAGGCTTTGTTTGATGCCTACAGCCACATTCTGCTGTGCGTTTAGCCCTTGTTTGGGGAATCACAAGAGTGTTTTTGAAAAGATAAGGGCTAATTTCTGGAGAGTGGTCCTGTGTACTGAAGGTGGTCTGCAGTGCTGCAGTCTGCCAATCAAAAGCTGCCAGCAATGTCATTCAAGGTCAGAGACTCAGTGAACCGCCAATCAAAGTCGGCAGGGCTGTTCATGCTCACTTGTCAGTGGGGGAAAGAGGTCACCCTCTCAGTGGTGTGGCTAGTGTGTAAACAATGAGAGTATTTCAGTGGCTGGAAACACATTGTGCTGTGTACCCCCTGGTGATGTGAGGATTCTCACCTGGTTTTATCCTTCCTACAGGAATAGAAGAGAAGATAGTGGGGAAAACTAACAATGGTATTAAAAAAGAGAAGAACACGTAGTTGATTTAGCACAGAGTGTTGCTTACTACTTTTGTTTAGCATCAAAGTTGATTAGAATGAATAACCTAAACACTTGGAAATTTAATTTTAGATATCTAGATAGAGTTATCATCTTTGGTCTTTGCCCTTGACATTCAGTTTGCTCTCTTGCTTTAGCTCAGCTAATTATTATATTGGTTAATTTTCATCAACAAAGATAAGTTTTTTTTTTCATTTGTGGAAAAATAGCATTTTGTAAGGTGTGTTAACATCATAGAATAGAACTTAGAAAATTCAGATTTTTGGGTCTGGAAGACAGAGATGGTGGAAATACAGGGTTATGTATCTTAGCAGGCTCATCATGGAGTTTTCCAAAACAGCACCCTCTAGAGGTGGGAGGCTTACTTAATCATTTACAGCATTTGCCATTCCAACTATTTCTGCAGTAATGAAACCTGGTGTGTGCAGATGTTCACAACTCAAGTAGAGCCTTCCTGATGACAAAACTTCAAAATGTGATGTTCTGTGAGTGATTTGGTTGACCATGATACAGCATACAGGTGTTTCTGTTCACCCACAGGTTCAGCCTTATCAGTCTAGACCATTGGCTAAAACTTTCAGAATCTACCTGAGAATACTCATAACAAAAGCTCAGAAACTGTGTTAGTCTATTCTTATTCAATCATCAAAAATTCATACACAATGGCATTTCAGAAATCCACAGAAATCAAAGGCAAAACTAGGGCATGCTCATGTATATATGTGAGGCTGTTAATAAGTAGAGGTTGTTTTGTTGTTTTAATCTGTAGGATAGGGAATGGTAGATATATATTTTGAGTGGTGATGCAGGGGATGGGGCTTTAGGGTTGGAAGTGCCTTTTGGACACAGACTTCTTATTTTGTGAGTGGTGGCATGGGGAGACCTGTGGAGGAGATGGGGACATGTAACGCCACGGCAACTCCTAGAAGACCCGCCTTCGTGCCCTCTTTCCTTTAGCTGCCAAACTTGTGGCATCTCAGGCTCATGCTAGAGATGTGTTTTCTGAGACTTATTAATAGGCGAAAGGAAGACTTGGCATAGAGAGTGCGTGCTTTATGGAGGCCAGAGCCACTTGTGCAAGAATCGATGGAGATGCACATTGGAGATCCAGGGGCTCAAGTGCGTAGATTAGTGGTAAGAAAAGATGCTTCCAATTATACAAGGCAAAGACGTCTCTTTCCAGCAGTCTACCATGCTCTAAGGTTTGGAATTAAAATATTCTTTATTCTGAGAAGCCACAACTTTTTGATGGTGAGTAAATACATGCTGATGGCAATAGACTTGGAATCAGGAAAGGGTGTGTCTTAGGGTTTGCGTTGTTGCAAAGAGACACGTGACCATGGCAACTCTTATAAAGGAGAATATTTAATTGGTGCTGGCTTACAGTTTCAGGGGTTTAGTCCATTATCATCATGGCAAGAAACATGACAGCATTCAGGCAGACATGGTAGAGGAGGAGCTGAGAATTCTACATCTTGATTCAGAGGCAGCAGAAGAAGAATGTGTGCCACACTAGGACCAGCTTGAGCATACATGACCTCATAGCTCACCTTCACAATGGCATACTTCCTCCAATAAGGTCACACCCATTCCAACAAGGCCACACTCCCTAATAGTACCATTCCCTATGGGTCAAGTATTCAAACACATGAGTCTGTGGGGGACCATTACTATTAAAAAACACCACAACACCTGATTTGAATTTTCAACCTTGGCTGGCTTGTTTGGTGGTAGGATCTGGAAGTAGGGTGGATGAGAAAAGGAATATAGAACATATTTTCCGTTCCTTTCTCTGATATCTTATACATACCCCTAGGCGTGGAGGGAAGATTAAAATCTGTGAAGACAAAAGAAGAGTGATTCAAGCGTGACTGGTTTCTTTCACAGATGTGCAGGGCTGGCCAAGAGGCACACCACAGCCAATTTCCAGCTCTGACAGCTGCCGAGGTCGTCAGCCTCCTAATGGCATGCCTTAATTCCTCAGAGGCTGGTGTGTCCTTTGAACGCAGCAGTTGTTACCCTTGCAGAGCTGAGAGAAGAGAAACTCGACCGTTGTGCTGGTCCCTCAGTGTACAATTACCTGGCCAGTAAAACCTGAGGCTTCGGATGTCGGGTTCTCTTCTCTGGCCTCCAAGGGAGCAGGTTATGGATGCTCTGCATAGACATACAATCATATACACCTGCTTACATATGAAGTATGTATGTTTGTGCTCATACACACACACAGGAAAGAGGAGAGGGATTCACTGCTGAGACTTTCTAGGGAGGTGGCAGGACTTTGGTGAGAAAACCCAAAGGCTGCCATGATTGGGATAAGGACTATTAACTGGAAGAGTCATCCGCAAGGGACTTTAATTATGGCTGCTTCTAAGGGCATGGTGAAATCAAGAAGGTTGGCATATGCAGATAGCCTCATGACTAGGGCTTCAGTTTTTGGGATTCATCTACAGTGAATGATGGAGCTGTTCATATCATTCTACTTTCTAGCCTCTTGGCATGAGTAATGATTGGGTGGGGGCTGTGGCCTAGGAAGCGTGTGTAGGTAAGAGTCTTTGTCAGGGCGACCTGAGTAGATCCAGTGGGGTGGGGCGTGGTCTACTATGTAAAAATAAGTAGGTTGGCTGGGGGTGGGGGTGACCCAGTTGCTAAAATGCTTGTCCTACTAGCACAGAGACGAATGTTTTGATCCCTATTACACAGTTAGATGCAATGAAGAGGTGGTGGGCCTCCTGTAATTCCAGCCTCAGGAATCAGAAATAAGGGATCCTCTGAGCAAGGTACTGGCTAGACTAGCTGTATTATCAGGCTTTGGGTTTGCCTGAGAGACACTGACTGAAAGGATACAGTGAGAGAGTGCTCAGGAAGATTTCCAAATCAAGTTTGGGCCTCCACATGAATGCACAGATATGTGTAAATCCACCTATATACACATAATCATCACCCACATACACATGAATATGCATACACACCATGCACATGAAAAGAAAAACAAACAAACAAACCCAAAAGTAGAAAACAGCATTATCAGCAATAAATTATGCTGAGTGAGCATATTTGGATGGTTCTTCAGATGATTATGGGTCTCAAAATAAGAAGTAATGTGGAAAAAATAGGATGATTATGAGGCCAGGAAAGAGGCTCACTCAGTAAAGTGCTTACCTTTTAAGACTGTAGATCTGTGTTTGATGCCAAGAACCCATGTTTTTAAAAAAGCCAACAAAGTAGTATACTCTTGCAGTCCCAGCACCGGTGAGATAGAGACAAGTGGATCGATCCTTAGGGCTTACAATTCAGCCAGTCTAGGTTACTTGGTGAGCTCCAAGCCAGTGAGAGGCCCTGCCTCAAAAAAGAAGGCAAAAGGAATGATGCAAAGATGTCGTCTTGCCTTCACATGCATGTTTACACAATGTGCATGTACATACATAGGTGCACGCATACACATGTTGATCATAAACACCTAGTACACCTAAATTAATATAAATTGGAATTTTCAGTCTTTAATCTGTTGAGGGAAATTTGGTTTAAGTTCCAACCAGTTCATACAAAGATTGTTTGAGTTCACTTGAAATGTTCCCTTTTTCAGTGTTAGCAATCTATATTCAGCTGTGGCTCCTGATACAATTTAATTCCTATGTTATACATAAGGACATATTTTGAATTCACTCAGAGATAAGAAGAGATGGGAGGAAGTCCCTGGATGACGGCCTGTCCTCCTTTCCTTGGTTCCTTGTCCAGGAGTGTCCATCTCGATATACAACCCTTATATGACTATTGAGAGGGTGGAGTATGACAAGTGCACTTCACAAAAGCCACTGCATCATAGTCTTCCTCAACAGCCTTAGGCTCCCTTTACAAGGGGGCTGTTGTTTCTGAGCTGCCTACCTCTTCCTTTGCACACATTCTTTTGTTCCATCTGAGCCTAAGACCTCTGCTGTCCAACATGGGCAGTCAAAGGTCTTACTGGAAACACACCAGGGACTGGCTCCTGGGTTAGGGCATAGCAAGGGTTTCGTCATATGCTAGTGGTTAAACCAAGGCTGCAAGCGACCTTGCAACTGGCCAGTTCCAGGAAGGAGTCCCATGAGCAGAAGCAGCAGACAGAGGGGTGGAGTGATTCCCAGTCCTCTGAAGTGGCACAGCTGACAAGGTCTGGAAGAGAGCTGTGCAGGGCTAGGAATGGAAACAGCACAGCCATCCAGAACCCTGGACAAGCTCCCTGACGCAAGCCTGTGGCATCATCTTGGTTTTGATGGTTAGAGAAGGGGTGATCTTCAGGGAATTACTGTCATTGAGAGCGCCAGTCACATCCTGTGGCCTGACAGGGAGCACTCCAGTTTTCCCACTCATTTATTCATTCAATCATTCAATAAAACTTATTAAATCCTACTATGTACCAGGCTCTTTCCTAACTCAAAAACACATAAAAATGAACTATACAGATTCATTCCATGGGATCAAATAAGTGGACACCCAGACAAGTAAATAAAAAAGTATATAGTGACGCAGGGTTGGTGAGATCTATACATTGTGGGAGCTTTTGCTAGCCACACAGAATCCAGATATTATGGGTGTTGGCTGAAGGGAAAGGTGTCTCCATGATGGGAGAGCAAGAGTTCTTTTTTTTAGAGGAAAGAAGAGAGAGGTTAATGTGAGTGAGTCATATAGAGAGGCAAGCCCAGCGTAGAGGATGTATCTGATCTCTCTATTGGATCATGCTTAATTGGATACCAAAATACCAGTGTTTAAGTTGGGACATTGGAATATCTTTTGAATCTTAGGGCATTGATGAGGTGGATGAAGGATGCATTGGCTGCACTCGTGTGCCTCAGCATCCATTAGCAGGAATTACTCATAGATCCTGACCAAGCCCACTGGTATCTCCAGTGACTTGCAGGTTCTTAGAAGCTCCACTGCCTTGCTAGTGGAGCTACAAAGAGTAGAATTTCAGGTGGACTTTGGATTTGGACTTTAGAGATGATAAATAAGAGATATATTGTGATGGTTATTATTGTAACGTTGACAGTGTCTAGAATCCCTCGGAGATGTGGGCATGTCAAGGATGGAACATCCAGATTGGGGTTGAAGACGAAAGACCCACCCTAAAAGTAGGTGGGCTCATTCTGTAAAATGGAATCCCAGAATGGAGAGAGAACACAAGCTGAACACTAGCATCCATCTCTCTGTGCTTCCTAACTAAACACAGTGTGGACAGCTGCTTTACACTCTTGCTATGAAGCCTTCCTCACCAGGATGGACTGTCCCATCAGACCGCAAGCCAAAAGGAACCCTTGCTTCTTTAAACTTTTTGTTGTTGTTGTGTATTTTGTCTCTGCAACAAGAAAAACAACTAGCACATCTGTGAGCAAAACTAATTGCAGAGGAAGTGCAGTACAAGTATAGGGAGGAGATTCTTGTGGTCCCGTTGGAAGAAGAGCTATCCAGTGCCTCACAGATAGAGAAAGTCACAGAGGGGCATCCTGTTGCTAAGCTGTGATGTTCTGTAGGTGTGGTGTATTAAACACATTTTCAGCTTATGATGTTTTCATCTCATAATGGATTGGTCATAACAAAACCTCATTGTGAGTCAAGGAGTTTCCAGGTAGGAATATTTGACGCATTGAGTCCCCTCCTCCAACCCCAGCTGGGGCTCATGACAAGATTCTGCTGGTCTCAGAGGGACCCTAAAGCTAAGGACACACACACACACACACACACACACACACACACAGTCTTTAGGGATTTCTCCGTTCCTAACACTACCAACTTTCTCAGTGTCCTGGCTAATCTCTATTGTCAACTTGATTCAACCTATGGTCACCTAGGAAGAGGAAGCCTTAACCTAAATAATTACCTAGACTAGATTTGCCCATGTGGCATTTGTCTGAGGGCCAGTGTCTTGATTGCTAATTGACGTGGGAGGACCCAACTCACTGTGGCCTGAACCATCCCTAGGGAGGTGGTCCTGAACTGTATACATAAGCCAGCAAAGGAAACCAGAGAGTGATCCAGCAAACAACGTTCTTCTGTGATTTTTGTTTCAAGTTCTTGCACCGAGTTCCTGCCCTGACTTTCCTCAATAATGGAGTGTGGCTTGGAAGTATAAGATGAAGTAAGCCCTTTCCTCTCCAAGTTGCTTTTGACAGATGAA
The DNA here is from genome assembly GCA_907169655.1 of Acomys percivali. NCBI lineage: Eukaryota > Metazoa > Chordata > Mammalia > Rodentia > Muridae > Acomys > Acomys percivali. The sequence continues at coordinate 44,348,718 of OU015755.1, forward strand.
GCTAGAACACTCAGTAACACAGAGCAGTTGACCCAGTCTGTGTAAGGGGTTGGTTCCATCAGGCAATGTCACTTCCTTTCTGTCCAGCTCATCTACTGTAAGAGGCAGCCAGCTACTCATGTCTATTTACAATCATGATAGACAAAGTTCATTCTCCGTTCCTCTTTCCTCCGGGATGCTTACACCAGTGGAAAAGATTCTGATCAGTTTGGCAAATGAGTGATAGTTATGGTGATTTCAGGCTTCAGCAATGGTGTGTGTGTGTGTGTGTGTGTGTGTGTGTGTGTGTGTGTGTGTGT
>OU015755.1:44362856-44384353 GCA_907169655.1 Acomys percivali
TATCTATCTATCTATCTATCTATCTATCTATCTATCTATCTATCTATCTATCTACTTTACATCTCAATCTCGGCTTCCTCTCGTTGCTCCTCCTGGCCCACCCTCCTATGCTTTTCCCCTCCCCACCCCCACTTCTCCTTAGGAAAGGGGAGCCCCCCACTCCCTGACATCAGCCTGCCCTGACACATCAAGTCACATCAAGACTAAGTGTATCCTCTTCCATCAAGGTGAGACAAGGGAGCCTAGCTAAGGGAAAGAGTTCATGTCAGAGACAGCCCCTCTCCTTTTGCTAGGGGAACCACATGAAGACCAAGCTGCCTATCAGTTACTTATGCGTTGGGGGCATAAATCCAATGAATGCATGCTCTTTGGTTGGTGCTTCAGTCTCTGTAAGCCCCCACAGGCTTAGCTTAGGCCTGTTGGTCTTCTTGTGGAGTTCTTGTCCCCTCCAGGGCCTTCTATTCTTCCTCCCACTCTTCCACAAGACTCCCCAAACTCTGCCTAATTTTGGTTGTGGGTCTCTGCATCTGTTTCTATCTGCTTCTGGGTGGAGCCTCTCAGAGGACAAGTATGCTAGGCTTTTGTCTGCAAGCATAACAGAATGTTATTAATAGTGTCTGGGGTTTGCTCTCTCCCATTGGGTGGGTCTCACGTTGGGCCAGTCATTGTTTGGCCATTCCCTCAATCTCTTCTCAGGGTAAATTTTTGGTCAAAGGTTTTGTGGGTGGGTTGGTGTCTCCCACCTTCCACTGAAAGTCCTGCCTGGCTATGAGGTGGCCACTTCAAACTCCGTTTCCTCTGCTGCTAGGAGTCTCAGCCAGAGTCACCCCCATCTCCTCCCAGGAGTCTACCCTGTTGTAGGTTTTCAGTTTGTTTCAGATATATCCTCTCTCCATTGGTTTTTCTCCTCTCTCCCATCCCTCTCACCTCCCATTCCCACTCTCCCCACACCTGATACCCACCATCATTCCCCTGCCCATCCTGTTTCCCAGTCAGGTCTCTTTCTTCATCTACTTATGATGTCTATTTTATTTCTCCTTCTGAGTGAGATTCAAGCATCTTCCCTTGGGCCCTCCTTGTTACTTAGTTTCTTTGGGTCTATGAATTGTAGTATGGTTATCCTGTGCTATATGATTAATATCCAATTATAAGTGAGTACATACTATATGCGTCATTCTGGGTCTTGGTTACCTCACTCAGGATCAAATTTTCTAGTTCCATCCATTTGCCTGAAAATTTCATGATTTCCTTCTTTTTTTAATAGCTGAGTAGTATTCCATTGTATAAATGTACCATATTTTATTTATCAATATTCCTGTTGAGGGACATCTGGATTGTTTACAGTTTCTGGCTATTATGAATAAAGCTTTTTATAAACATAGTTAAGCAAATGTCTTTGTAGTATGGTGGGGCATATTTTGGGTATATGCCCAGAAGATATAGCTGGGTCTTGGGGTAGAGCTATTCCCAATTTTTTGGAGAAAGTGTCAGATTGATTTCCAAAGCGATTGTACAAGTTTGCACTCCCATCAGCAATGGAGTCATGTTCTCCTTGCTGCACATCCTCACCAGCATGAGCTGTCACTTGAGTTTTTGATCTTAGCCATTCTGATGGGTGTAAGATGGAACCTCAGAGTCATTTTGATTTGCATTTCCCTTATAACTAAGGACATTGATCATTTCCTTAAGTACTTTTTGGCCATTTGAGATTCCTTTGTTGAGAATTCTATACCCTATTTTTAAGTTGGATTATTTGTTTTGTTGGTGTCTAATTTCTTGAGTTCTTTATATATTTTGGATATTAGCTCTCTGTTGGATGTAGGGTTGGTGAAGGTCTTTCTCCAATCTGTAGGCTGCTGTTTGTTCTATTGACAGTGCCCTTTGCCTTAAAGAAGCTTTTCAGTTTCATGAGGTCCCATTTATTGATTGTTGATCTTAGAGCTTGAGCTGTTGGTATTCTGTTCAGGAAGTTTTCTCCGGTACCAATGAATTTAAGGTTATTTCTACTTTTTCTTTTAGCGGATTTATTATATCTGGTTTTATATTGAGGTCTTTGATCCATGTAAACATGGATCTATTTTAATTCTTCCACATGAAGACATTCAGTTATATCAGTACCATTTGTTGAATAGGCTATCTTTTTCCATTGTTTAGTTTTGGCTTCTTTATAAAAAAACTAAGAGTTCATGTGGGTTTATTTCTGAGTCTTTCAATTTAATTTCATTGACAAAACTGTCTGTTTTATGATAATACCATGCAGTTAAAAATTCTATTGCTTTGCAGTGAAAATTGAAATCAGGGATGGTGATACCTGTAGAAGTTTTTTTTTTTTTTATTGTACAGGATTGTTTTAGCCATCTTGGGTATTATACGTTTCCATATGAAGTTGAGGGTTGTCCTTTCAAGGCCTGTGAAGAATTGTGTTGAAATTTTGATGGGAATTTCGTTGAATCTGTGGATTGCTTTTGCTAAGATGGACATATTTACTATGTTAATCCTACTGGTCTATGAGCATGAGTGATCTTTCTATTTTCTAATATCTTCTTCAATTTCTTTAGTCAGAGACATGAAGTTCTTGTCATACAGGTCTTTGACTTGCTTGGTTAGAGTCAAAGCAAGGTATATTATGTTATTTGTGGCAATAGTGAAGGTGCTGTTTTCCTAAATTTGTCCTTAGCTTGTTTTTTTGATTGTATAAAGGAAGGATACTCATTTTTAAAGTTAATTTTGTATCCAGCCACTTTATTGAAGGTGTTTTATCAGCTGTAGGAGTTCTCTGGTAGAATTTTTGGGGTGACTTGTATATACTATCACATCATCTGCAAATAGCGATACTTGACTTCTTCCTTTCAAAAATTTATCCCCTTGATTGCCTTTAGTTGTCCTATTGCACTAGCTAGAACTCCAAGTGCTATACTGAAGAGCTATAGAGAGAATAAGCAGCCTTGCTTTGTCCCTGATTTTAATGAGGCTGCTTTAAGCTTCATTCCATTTAATTTGATGTTGGCTATTGCCTTCCTGTACACTGGCTTTACTATGTTTAGGTATGGATTTTGTATTCCTGATATTTCCAAGGCTTTTTATTATGAAGGGGTATTGGATTTTGTCAAAGGCTTTTTGAGCGTCTAATGAGATGATCATGTGTTTATTTCTTTCAGTATTTATATGGTGGATTACATTGGCGCATTTTTGTACATTGAATCATCCTTGCATCTCTAGGATGAAGCCTGTTTCATCATGGTGGATGATGTTTCTGATGTGTTCTTGGATATGGTTTGTGAGTGTATTATTGAGTATTTTTTTCCAGCACAATTCTTTTTTTTTTTTATTAATTTATTATTGTTACATCTCAATGGTTATCCCATCCCTTGTATCCTCCCATTCTTCCCTCCCTCCCATTTTCCCCTTATTCTCCTCCCCTAAGACTGTTCCTGAGGGCGATTACCTCCCCTTGTATATGCTCATACCAAGTCTCTTCTTGGTAACCTGCTATCCTTCCTCTGAGTGCCACAAGGTCTCCCCCTCCAGGGGACATGGTCAAATGTGAGGCACCAGAGTACATGAGAAAGTCATATCCCACTCTCCACTCAACTGTGGAGAACGTTGTGACCATTGGCTAGATCTGGGTAGGGGTTAAAGTTTACCTCCTGTATTGTTCTTGGCTGGTGCCTTAGTTTAAGCGGGACCCCTGGGCCCAAATCTGCCTATCATAATGTTCTACTTGTAGGTTTCTAGGACTCTCTGGATCCTGCAACTTTGCTATTGAGTATTTTTTAAAATTTTATTTTATTAATTTATTCATATTACATCTCAATTGTTAGCCCATCCCTTGTACCTTCCCATTCCACCCTCCCGATTCCCCCCTACTCCACTCCCCTATGTCTGTGACTGAGGGGGACTTCCTTCCCCTATATATACTCATAGGGTATCGAGTCTCTTCTTGGAAACCTGCTATCCTTCTTCTGAGTGCCGCCAGGCTTCCTCATCCAGGGGACATGGTCAGAAATGGGGCACCAGAATTCGTGTGAAAGTCAGACCTCACTCTCCACTCAATGATGGAGAATGTCTTGTCCATCGGCTAGGTCTAGGTAGGGGTTCGAAGTTTACTGCCTATATTTTCCTTGGCTGGTGTCATAGTTTGAGCAGGACCCTCTGGATCCTTCTATTTCCCCATTCTCCCATGCTTCTCTCACCTAAAGTCCCAATAGGATGTCCTCCCCTCTGACCCACTTTCCTGGTAAGTAAAGTTTTTCATGGGATGTACCCCTTAGACTAGAGTCTCTATATAAGTGAATATATAACTTTTGTCTCTTTTTGCTTCTGGGTAAACTCACTCATTATGATCATTTCCAGTTCAATCCATTTGTCCACAAATTCCAGGAATTCCTTGTTTTTAATAGCTGAGTAGTATTCCATAGTGTAAATGTACCACAGTTTCTTTATGCATTCTTCTACTGAGGGACACTTAGGCTGTTTCCATGTTCTGGCTATTATGAATAAGGCAGCTATGAACATGGTTGAGCATATGTCCCTGTTGTGTGGTAGAGCATTTTCTGGGTATATTCCAAGGAGTGGAATAGCTAGGTCTTGAGGAAGCCCTATTCCCAGTTTTCTGAGAAAATGCCAGATAGATTTCCAAAGTGGTTGTACTAGTTTGCATTCCCACCAGCAATGAAGGAGTGTTCCTCTCTCTCCACAACCTCGCCAGCATGTGATGTCACTTGAGTTTTTGATCTTAGCCATTCTGATGGGTGTAAGATGGAATCTCAGTGTCGTTTTGATTTGCATTTCTCTGATGACTAATGAGGACGAGCATTTCTTTAAGTGTTTCTCAGCCATTCGATATTCCTCTGTTGAGAATTCTCTGTTTAGTTCTGAGCCCCATTTCTCAATTGGGTTATTTGGTTTGGTGGTGTTTAATTTCTTGAGTTCTTTATATATTTTGGATATTAGACCTTTGTCAGATGAAGGGTTGGTGAAGATCTTTTCCCAGTGTAGGCTGTTGCTTTGTTCTGTTGACAGTGTCTCCTGCCTTACAGAAGCTTCTCAGCGTCATGAGGTCCCATTTATTAATTGTTGACCTTAAGGCCTGGGCTGTTGGTGTTCTGATAAGGAAGTTGTCTCCTGTGCCAATGTGATCCAGGTTCTTCCCCATTTTTTCCTCTAACTGATTTAGTATGTATGGTTTTATGTTGAGATGTTTAATCCACTTGGACTTGAGTTTTGTGCATGATGACAAATAAGGGTTTAATTGCATTTTTCTACATGTACACATCCAGTTAGACCAGCACCATTTGTTGAAGATGCTATTGTTAGATTTGGCTTCTTTGTCAAAAGTCAAGTGACCAAATGTGTGTGGATTCATCTCTGGGTCTTCAATTTGATTCCATGGATCCACCGGCCTATTGCTGTGCCAGTACCATGCTGTTTTAATTACTGTTGCTCTATAGTACAGCTTGAGATCAGGTATGGAGATTCCCCCTGAGGATCTTTTATTGTATAGGATTGTTTTTGCTATTCTGGGCTTTTTGTTTCTCCATATGAAGTTGAGAATTGATCTTTCAATATCTTCAAAATATTTTGTAGGTATTTTGATAGGGATTGCATTGAATATGTAAATTACTTTTTGTAAGATGGCCATTTTTACTATGTTAATTCTCTCAATCCATGAACAAGGTAGATCCCTCCATCTTCTGATGTCATCTCTTTCTTAGAGATTTAAAGTTTTTTTCAAATAAGTCCTTCACTTGCTTGGTTAGGGTTATTCCTAGATATTTTATATTGCTTGTGGCTATCGTGAAGGGAGTAGTTTTCCTAATTTCTTCCTCGGCCTGTTTGTCATTTGTATATAGGAAAGCTACTGACATTTTTTGAGTTAATTTTGTATCCAGCCAATTTGCTGAAGGTGTTTATCAGCTGTAGTAGTTCTCTGGTGGAATTTTGGGGGTCACTTATATACACTATCATATCATCTGCAAATAGGGATAATTTGACTACCTCCTTTCCCATTTGGATCCCCTTGATCTCCTTTTGATGTCTTATTGCTCTGGCTAGACCTTCAAGAACTATATTAAAGAGATATGGGGAAATCGGGCAGCTCGATTTTAGAGGGATTTCCTTGAGTATCTCTCCATTTAATTTAATGTTGGCTATTGGCTTGCTGTATATAGCCTTTATTATGTTTAGATAAGTGCCTTGTATTCCTGATCTCTCCAGAACTTTAAACATTAATGGGTGTTGGATTTTGTCAAATGCTTTTTCTGCATCTAAGGAGATGATCATGTGGTTTTTTCTTTCAGTTTGTTTATATGGTGGATTACATTGATGGGATTTCCATATGTTAAACCATCCCTGCATGCCTGGAATGAAGCCTACCTGGTCATGGTGAATGATGTTTTTGATATGTTGTATTTGTTTTGTGAGTATTTTATTGAGTATTTTTGCATCAATGTTCATAAGAGAAATTGGTCTGAAATTCTCTTCTTTTGTTGGATCTTTGTAGGGTTTAGGGATCAATGTGACTATGGCCTCATAGAAGGAATTTGGTAATGTTCTGTCCATTTCTATCTTTTGGAATAGCTTAAATTGTATTGGTATTAGCTCCTCTTTGAAGGACTGGTAGAATTCTGGGCTGAAGCCATCTGGCCCTAGCCTTTTTTCTTGGTTGGGAGACTATCAATGATTGCTTCTATTTCTATAGGTGAAATAGGGCTATTTAATTTGTTTATCTGATCTTGATTCAATTTTGGCAAATGGAATCAGTCAAGAAAATTGTCCATTTCCCTTAGATTTTCAAAATTTGTGGCACAAATGCCTTTAAAGTAGGTTCTTATGATTCTTTGTATTTCTTCGGTGTCTGTTGTTATGTCTCCCTTTTCATTTCTGATTTTGTTGATTTGGATAGCGTTTCTCTGTCTTTTAGTTAGACTGGTAACGGTTTGTCTATCTTGTTAATTTTCTCAAAGAACCAGCTCTTGGTTTTGTTGATTCTTTGGATTGTTCTCTTTGTTTCTAATTTATTGATTTCAGCTATAAGTTTGATTATTTCTAGACATCTACTCCTCTTGGGTGTTTCTGTTTCTTTTTTTTCTAGGGCTTCCAGATGTGTTAAGTTATTTTTGTGGGATGTTTCCATTTTCTTTATAAAGGCACTTAGTGCTATGAATTTTCCTCTTAGCACCACTTTCAATGTGTTCCACAAATTTGGGTATGTTGTTTCTTCATTTTCATTGAATTTCAGGAAATCCTTAATGTCTTTTTTTATCTCTTCCCTGACCCATGTGTCATTAAGCAGAGAGTTATTTAGTTTCCATGTGTGTGTAGGTTTCTTGTTATTTCTGTTGTTGTTGAAGTCCAGCCTTAGGCCATGTTGATCTGATAAGATACAAGGTATCTTCTTGTATCTGTTGAGGTTTGCTTTGTGACCTACTATGTGATCAACTTTGGAGAAGGTTCCATAGGGTACTGAGAAGAAGGTATAATCCTTTGTTTCTGGGTGTAAAGTTCTATAGGTATCTGTTAGATCCATTTGATTCATGACATTGGTTAATATCATTATTTCTCTGCTTAATTTCTGTTTCAATGCCCTATCCTTCAGTGAAAGTGGGGTGTTGAAGTCTCCCACTATTAATGTGTGGGGATCGATGTGTGGTTTAAGCTTTGTTAATAGTTCTTTTACAAATGTGGGTGCCCTTGTATTGGGAGCATAGTTGTTCAGAATTGTGATGTCATCTTGGTTGACTTTACCTTTGATGAGTATGAAGTGTCCTTCATCATTCCTTTTGATTAATTTTGGTTGAAAGTCTATTTTATTGGATATTAGAATGGCTACATCAACTTGCTTCTTGTGATCATTTGCTTGGAATATTTTTTCCAGTCTTTTACTGTGACGTAATGTCTATCTTTGTGGCTGAGATGTGTTTCTTGAATGCAGAAGAATGTTGGATCTTGTTTATGCATCAAATCAGTTAGTCTGTGTCTTTTTACTGGTGAATTCAGTCCATTGATGTTGAGAGATATTAATGACCAGTGATTGTTAAGATCCTTAATTTTGATGTTGGCTACCATAGGGAGTTTGTGTGGTTGTGTTTTTGCAATGGTGTAGTTATCTATTTCCTGTGCAGTTTTGGTTGTCGCTTGCCCTTTGGCATGGAGTTTTCCTTCTATTAATTTTTGTAAAGCCAGATTTGTGGGTAGGTATTGTTTGAATTTGGTTTTGTCATGCAATATCTTGTTCTCTTCATCAATGGTTATTGAAAGTTTTGCTGGGTATAGTAGTCTGGCCTGGCATCTGTGGTCTCTTAGGGTTTGCAGGATCTCTGTCCAGGCTGTTCTGGCTTTTATGCTCTCTGCTGAGAAGTTGGGTGTAATTCTGATAGGTTTTCCATTAAATGTTACTTGACCTTTTTCTCTTGCCACTTTTAAAACTTTTTCTTTTTTCTGTATATTTTGTGTTTTGATTATTATGTGATGGGAGATTTTTCTTTTCTGGTCTATTCTATTTGGTGTTCTTTAGGCCTCTTGTATGTTTATGGACATCTCTTTATTTAAATTTGGGAAATTTTCTTCTTTGATTTTATTGAAAATATTTTCTGGACCTTGGAGTCGGGTGTCTTCTCTTTCCTTAATGCCTATTATCCTCAGGTTTCATCTTTTCATGGTGTCCTTGATTTCTTGGAGGTTTCGTGTCAGGAATTTTTCAGATTTAGCATTTTCTTTGATGGTTGCTTCAAGACTTACAATTGTATCTTCTAGACCTGAGATTTCTTCCTCCATCTCTTGGATTCTGTTAGAGAAACTTGCCTCTATGTTGTTTTCTTTCTTCTCTAAGCATTCTCTTTCCCATTTTTCTTTTGTCCAGGTCTTTACTATTGTTTCCATTTTCATCTTTGGATCTTGAACTGTTTTATAGATTTCCTTCTGCTGATTGGTTGAATTTTCCTGGATTCCTTCCAGTGACTCTCTATAAGCCTCGTTTATGTTTTCTACCTGTTTGGCTACCTCTTCCTGCATTTGTTTATGGATTTATTTTTTTCCTCCATTATCATATTCATTACTAGGGATTTGAGGTGTTTTTCTTGTATTTCAATTGTGCTTGCGTTCTCCAGGTTGCTTCCTTTGGGATAGTTGGAATCTGGAGATGCCATATTGTTTTGGGTTTTGTTGTTCATGTTTCTATGCTTGCCTTTAGTAATCTTATTGTTTCTGATGTTGGGAGGTATCTTCTGGGGACCTTCACTGGTCGTTGAGAGCAGTTTGTTGTTGAGTAATTGTAGGTTGAGGTCCTTTGCCCATGGTGATCAGGGAACTATTTCCTGAGAGAGGCAGGCACCCTGGTTTTGGCTCCTGAAGACTTTACTTTACACCCTGGATTCTCCGCTGGGTCAGCCGAGGTAGGTGCTGGTGCTCTGCCGCTCCAGTATCATTTTGAGGTAGAGTATGTAGAGCCAGTTTTTATATGTTTAGCTGGGCTTTGACTATCCTGCCCTCTGTCCCTGGGGCTTTGGGTCCTAGGCTCAGATCATCCTAGAGTGCCTGAATCCCTGTTGGCTTCTAGAAATTGTTTAGGTTTCTGCCTGATCCAATGAGGTAGTGGGGCCTAGGTTCTGCCTGCCAAGGAGAGAGCAGCTACTGCCTTTTGATTGTTGTTGGTTTGCTAGATACTTGCCCTATCTCCTCTGACCTGCCCAGCCATTCCCAAGAGTGTGAGAATCCCAGCTAGGCTGTGGAACCTGGCTAGGCTGGTATAGTTGTGACCAGTTGTGCCAGGGTAGTCTTCTGGGGCTAGCTGTTTGGTTTCTGTCCAGCCCTGCTCAGAAGGCTGTTGCAGCCCTTGACTTCTGGCACCATTTCTGGCCTCAGATCACATTGCTGTGGCTGTGTATCCCTGATTTCAGCAGCTTGCAACTTGCAGGCATGGTCCAGACCAGGCTCTGGGGGCTGGATTGCCCTCTGTAGAGTTTCCTTCTCAGAGCATGCAGCATCTGGGGACTGTACCCACTACTGACTGGTGCCCAAATGGTGCCTAGGCTTTCTGTGGGCTTCCATAGGTCGGGGTTAGGGGTCTGAGGCACCAATCCACCCTCATAGCTTTCCCTTATCCAGGAGATTTGAGGTACCCCCGCTGCAGATTCAGTCCCAAATACTGAGTTTGCCCGCCAAGCATGGCCACCACTCAGAGCTTGTCACTTACAGTCTAGGTCCTGTCCAGGCACTGGGGGACTCATCTGTCATCCGTCCTGGGGTGCTGAATGACCAGAGATTTGACTAACCCATAGTCAGTACTGTGTGGATCTCTCTCAACCAGTTATGCACAACACCCGCTGTCTGTGGGTCCAGTTAGTGTCTGTGGTCTCTTCCCTGGAGATCAGGCAGCATGTGCCTTCGTCGCCACCATCTTGCACCAATAATTTTAACATTTTGATGTCACTAAGACAGATCCACCTCCACCAGAGCAAGACAAAGCCACGGATGCAGTCCTGAAGAGGTGAGCAAGTGGCCAGCAGAGCCATGTCCAGCTATGTTTATCACCTCTGGAGAAGAGTGTGAGCTAGAACTCCAAGAGTGTAGAATGTGGAGAGCAATGTGGGAAGAGGGGGAAAGCTCTGCCCTGACGCAGCAGCAGACCGAGGCCAGTTTATTTCTGTTCCTTAGTGGTATGGAACTGAATTTAGAAGGGGACAAAAATTTTGTCCATGAAATATTCCACCTGCAGGTAATTTTTTTTCAGGGAATCCCTTGAGTTATGAAAATTCCAATTTGAAAAAAGAAAGAAAATCAGCCTATTATAATTTTTTAATGACTCCACTACTAAATCCATAAGCAACGGTTCAGATGTGGTGCTGCTGAAGTGTTCTCACTCCTCCCAACCAGGCGCAAGCTGCATCAAGGAGAGGGTGGACTTCCCTACCTCTGCTCAGGCATCAGGAGATAGATGCAGTCATTACTGCTGAGTGCCAGCAGCAGCTGGAACAGGTGTCCCAAAGGAGTTGGCAGCAGCTATCACTTGTAAACCTGACAAAGGTCCAAGTGGAGAAGGGGTTGGCACGAAGAAATCCCTGACATCATAATGGTGCTGCTGACAGGTGTACTGGCCTCTGTCATGCTAGATGAACTCATTCAAGCCTGGTCCTTCACAATAGTGTAGAAATGGTGTTCCATGGTCTCTTTTGCAGTGAGCCATGACTGGTGGTCACATCACAGCAGCTTGTCCAGAAAATCCAAGGCCTTAGGGCTGACAAGGTGCTGGTTTTCACTGTGGACAAAGAGTTCCCATCACTTACAGAGTGTCTGCCCATGATATCATTGAAACATGGATCTAATTCAATGTTGTTCTTGTCAATATAGTAATATAAATCTTCTGTTCCCAGAACCTTGGTTGTCCTCACCAACTGATCATAATTGTCATGTCCATGGAAAAGAGCTCTTTCTGGAAGATCATACTTGCCAGAATTTAACCCAAGCTCCACATATCCAAACTATAATCGTGCATTTGATAATCTACAAGTAGCTCTGGACCTTTGAAGTATCGGGAAGCAACTCAGACATTATATTCTTGGACAGGATGGTAAAACTCAGCTAAACCACAGTCTATTAGCCGGAGCTTTCTGTGCTCATGATCAATCATGATAGTATGGGGTTTCACATCTCTGTGCATAATCCCCATGCTGTGACAATAATCCAGGGCTTTCAAATTTTCATACGTGTGAAATTGAATGTCACAGTCTGTTAATATCTGGTACAATTGCTTGAAGCCTATGTTGTTTACATGTTCAAAAAACAATGCAGGGAGGGGTTCGTGATACAGGGTCTTTTACAATGTCTGTAAGTGTGATGATGTTGGGACCACCTCTCAAATTCTCCAAAATTTTTACTTCATGCTTAATTTTCTTCTTTATTTTACTGGCTTGCAAATTTTAACAACAACATCTTCATTATTTGTGACATTGATGGCTTCAAACACTTCACTATATTTGCCTTTGCCTAATTTTTGAACAAGCTGGTAGTCATCCTGATTTCCCCATGTGACTCATAATCCCAGTTTTCTTAGGGTCTGTGGGTGTTAACACCTGTATAAATTCTAGCCCTGCTTGGCACAGGTCCTAGCATGTCAGACAGGTTGATGGACAAAGCTGAACTTGATGTTTGAGGATCTGGCAGTCACCATGTTCAGAAGCAGATGTGGGTAAGATCTTGTTTCAGATCTTTCTTTAAACAGTGGTGGAAGTGGCAGCAGTAGCAGCTGCACTCCTCTCCCCTCACGCAGACAGTATGGCAGCAGCGGAGCTGAGCTAGGAATATTATCTTTCTTCTATTCCTATTATTTTTAGGTTTGGTCTTTTCATAGTGTCCCAAATTTCTGGGTGTTTTGTGTTAGAAACATTTTAGATTTAGTGTTTTCTTTGACCAATGTATCAATTTCTTCTATTATGTTGTCTCTGCCCTAGAGTCTTATCCATTTCTTATTCTGTTGCTGATGTTTGCATCTGTAGTTCCTGCTCTCTTTCCTAAGTTTTTCATCACTAGAATTGCCTCAGTTTGTGTTTTATTTATTGCTTCTATTTCTGTTTCAGGTCTTGATCAGTTTCATTCATTTGCTTCACCTGTTTGCTTGTATTTTCCTGTATTTTTTAAAGGGATTTATTTATTTGCTTCATCTAATTGATTTATTTTCCTGTAATTCTTTGAGGGATTTGTTCATTCCTTCTTTAAAGGCCTTTATCATCTTCATAATATTAAATTTAATGTCATTTTCTTGCACTTCAGGTGTGTTAGAATATTCAGGGCTTGATGTAGTAGGATACTGGGTTCTGATGATGCCATACTGTCCTGAGTTTTGTTGGGTGTGTTTTTTATGCTGGCTTTTAAGCTATCTGTTTTTCCTGGTGTTGGCAGGCCTGGAGGTGCCTGATGGCATTAGGCCTCTGGGGTTGCAGGTAGAGCTGGCTGGTAGTCCCTGATGGCTCCTGACCTCTGGTAATGCCTTCTGGCTGCTGGATTATGGGATTGCAGGTGGAGCTGGTGCCCAGGAACTGACCCCTGAGGGCACGAGGCAGACCTCACCACTTCTGAGGTTGCCTGGAGGAACCTGGAAGGCAAGGAATTGGGGAAGGGTCTCACCTGGTAGCCTCTGATGGCTGCTGATCTCTGAGATGCAGGTAGAACAGGGTCCGGGAACTGTCACATAGAAGGGAAGAGGGCAGGGCTCACTGCTGCTGCCTAGTTTTTATGCCAGAGAATAAGGAACCAGAAGACTAGAAAAGAATGTTAGAGTTAGTTTGAGGCTAAGCATAGCAATTCAGTAAGAAGCTGAGGGAATCCAGTTTGAGTCAGCTTGGAGAGGAGTTTGAGCTAGGTCATCTGAGTTGAACCAACCAGCCAGAATTCAGTTAGAACTAGTAAGGGTGAGCTTATTTAGCAGTAAGCTTTCAAGACAACAATTATCTTTTTAATATTTTATTAATTTATTCATATTACATCTCAATGGTTATATCATCCCTTGTATCCTCCCATTCTTCCCTCCCTCCCATTTCCCCCTTACTCCCCTTCCCTATGACTATGACTGAGGGGGACTTCCTCCCCCTGTACATGATCATAGGCTATCAAGTCTCTTCTTGGTAGCCTGTTATCCTTCTTCTGAGTGCCACCAGGCCTCCCCTTCCAGGGGCTTTGGTCAAATATGGGGCACCAGAGTTCATGTGAAAGTCAGACCCCACTCTCCACTCACCTGTCGAGAATGTCCTGTCCATTGGCTAGATCTGGGTAGGGGTTCAAAATTTACTGCACATATTGTCCTCAGCTGGTGCCATAGTTTGAGCAGGACCCCTGGGCCCAGATCTGTCCATCATAATGTTCTTCTTGTAGGTTTCTAGGACCCTCTGTATCCTTCTATTTCCCCATTCTCCCATGCTTCTCTCACTTAAAGTCCCAATAGGATGTCCTCCCCTCTGTCCCACTTTGTTGGTAAGTGAAGACTTTCATGAGACATGTCCCTTGGGCTAGTGTCCAGATAAAAGTGAGTATATACCATTTGACTCTTTCTGCTTCTGGGTTAAGTCACTCATTATGATCAATTCTAGTTCAACCCATTTGTCTACAAATTTTGGGAATTCCTTGTTTTTAATACTGAGTAGTATTCCATAGTGTACATGTACCACAATTTCTTTATGCATTCTTCTACTGAGGGACACTTAGGCTGTTTCCATGTTCTGGCTATTATGAATAAGGCCGCTATGAACATGGTTGAGCATATAAGACAACAATTATATCAGGTGAATAAAAGTTATATTTACAATAAGGTGCTTATAGGGGGCATAATTGGTAGGCTTATTTCTGGATATCGCCAGCCTCCAGTAGTGTTTTTTTTCCTCAGCACTATATAAGTTATTTGGGACCTTCTGTGCTTCCATATAAGTTATATGTTTTTCCCCATTTCTATGAAGAATGTCACTGAAATTTCTATGGGGAATCCTAGCACCATTTATAAGAGAAACTATTGTTTTGCCATTACATGTTCTTGGCACCTATGTGAAAAACCAGTTGGTTATATATAAATGAATCTGTTTTTGTGATCTCTTTTCTGTTGATAGGTATCTATGTTTTCACTCCAGCATTTTCTCTTTTAATTACCATAACTTTGTAGTAGATTTTGGAATTAGGTAGTATTAGGTATTCTGCTTTGCTACTCTTAACTTTGTTTGAAATGATAACATGACAATCTGAAATTGTCCCCTTCAATGTGATGCTATGCAGTGCTCTGGGACACACATATCATGAGTTTTGGTTCCAAGTGCTGAATTCTGAGATGACAGAATGCACCACCATGCTGTGCTGGGTATTTATTTACATGTTCCTTTGATGACTTAAAGGGAATGGGCTTTGTCTGGTATTGGAGAGTGGGATGAGTGAGGGATGGGGTATGCAGAGAGAGAGAGAGAGAGAGAGAGAGAGAGAGAGAGACACACAGAGAGAGACAGAGAGACAGAGAGAGAGAGAAAGTCAGACAGACAGACAGAGAGAGACAGAGACAGAGAGAGAGAGAGAGGGAGAGAGAGAGAAAGGGAGGGAGTGCTATGCTTGCTTCTGTTCCTTCAGTTAAGCCTTGGCTAGACTTCCAGAGAAAGACTCTTGGCATCAATATTTGCTTTAATGTTCTTTCACTTGCTGTGATAAAAGAACATTCTGACCAAAAGTAGCTTCGTGCATGGGAGAATAGCAAAGTAGAAGGATCCAGAGGGTCCTAGAAACCTACAAGTAGAACATTATGATAGGCAGATTTGGGCCCAGGGGTCCCAGTCAAACTAAGGCACCAGCCAAGGACAATACAAGTGGTAAACTTTAAACCCCTACCCAGATCTAGCCAATGGTCAGAACAGTCTCCACAGTTGAGTGGAGAGTGGGATATGACTTTCTCATGTACTCTGGTGCCTCACATTTGGCCATGTCCCCTGGATGGGGAGACCTGGTGGCACTCAGAGGAAGGACAGCAGGTTACCGAGAAGAGACTTGATACCCTATGAGCATATACAGGGGGAGGTAATCCCCCTCAGGAACAGTCATAGGGGAGGGGAATAAGGGGAAAATGGGAGGGAGGGAAGAATGGGAGGATACAAGGGATGGGATAACCTTTGAGATGTAACAAGAATAAATTAATAATAAAAAATTAAAAACAAAAACAAAAACAAAAGTAGCTTCGTGAAGGGAATGATTTATTTGGCTTATACATCCAGATCACAGTTTATCCTTGAGAAAAGCCAGGGTTGGGATTTAATATTGTGAAGCAGAAATCGTGGACGAATGCTGTTTGTTGGCTCTTACACATACCATGACCATATGACTACCAAAAATTGGCTGCACTCTCCCACATCAATTAGCAATCAAGACAACCCTCCACAGACAGGCCCCCAAAACTTTCTGTCCTGAGCAATCTTTCAGTGGAGTCTCCCTTCTTTGGTGACTCTAGGTTGTGTCAAGGTGACAGCTAAAACTGACTGGAAAGTGTTCCTAGATATGTATCTGAAACAAATATAGATTTGATTTAATTCTTTACTGTGAGATCAAAGCCATGTATGAGTCCATGAGGAGAAATAGATAGATAGACAGACAGAGAGAGAGAGAGAGAGAGAGAGAGAGAGACAGACAGACAGACAGACAGACAGACAGACAGACAGACAGACAGTAGTTTAATTACGACTCAACTCTTAGCTGGAAGTCTTGTGCTAGAAGCATTATCTGGAAGACTGCCAGGGCTGTTGAAAGGAAGCCATGAGGAAGACCTCAAATTCAAGTCCCATAGCTCCTCAGAGTACTTTCTGTGATATGTTCCCTTTCATGTATATATCTCTTCACATGAAACATTTTAAAACTACTTAAGTATTAACTCATTTGGATCTCATGGAAATATAATGGATAGTTAATACAATTATTTCTCCCCAAAGTCAAGGAAATAAAAGTCTGCATTTAACAAAGTTTCAGTATTTCCTTGGGAAC
This sequence comes from Acomys percivali, assembly GCA_907169655.1. Lineage (NCBI taxonomy): Eukaryota > Metazoa > Chordata > Mammalia > Rodentia > Muridae > Acomys > Acomys percivali. The sequence continues at coordinate 44,379,345 of OU015755.1, forward strand.
ACAATGAATTCATGCCACCATTCACTATCCTAACCTCCTCTTTCCTCTTCAGCTTTGAACATTATGTTTACATCTTCTCAGATCATGAAATGGAGCGGTAAGCAAAAGTGAGCATCATCCCGGACTTGCTCCCAACACCGCCAGTACCGACAAGCCTTGTGTGTTCAAAAATGTCATAGACCTTTCACACGAACTCTGGTGCCCCATATTTGACCACGTCCCGTGGATGGGGAGGCCTGGTGGCACTCAGAGGAAGGATAGCAGGTCACCAAGAAGAGACTTGATACCCTATGAGCATATACAGGGGGAGGAGGTCCCTCCCAGTCCCAGTCATAGGGGAGGGGAATAGAGTAAAAGCAGGAGGGAGGGAACAATGGGAGGATACAAGGGATGGACTAACAATTGAGATGTAATATGAATGAATTAATAAAAAAAAAACAAAAATGTCATAGACATGTCATCCTAGGAGACAATACCAACGCAGCGCTGCAGTCCAGGGTGGTTTTGAGGGTGAGTGGGGTGCATCACGCGTGTAGACTAGCATCACCAAGAACCTGGCTCCCCATTCCCGGGCCTCTCCTGTCCTCTCTCCATCCTACTCACAACAACTAAAACACATATTTAGTGTGTCAGGGAGTAATGCAAACTCTGTCTCCATGCCCTCCATGGAAACAGACCACACCCTCACACATTAGGGTCTTTGAGCTATCATTCCACCAGCTATTTGTTTTATCACAGTGCCCACTTCCCACTCAGATATTTAGACTTCGGTTGATACCCACTAAATGAGCTGTGCTGTGTGTCAGGGTTTCCAAATTGAGCAGATACAAAGAAATATTATCTGCGAAGACCCACTTGATCCTCCCCTTTTTAACCCAAGAAAACAAATGCAATAATAGATCTATCTGACTGTAAATATTATCTAAGTATGTCCTTTAAAAGCCAAAGGAATGTCAGATGCAATTTATTTTCCACCAGTGCAAGCTGAGACATTAAGTGGCAATTCTACTTCCATTAGCTAATTCTGGCAAATACGCAACTGTTTAAAGGTGCTGTCGATCGCTGGGCCCAATTAAGTATTTGTACCGAGGCCTTATTAAATTACCCTTTTCAAGTAGGCATAATAAACTAAGAAGTCACTGTACAAATTTTCATGGGGAAAGTCAGATCAGTATGGGATTTATCTAGAGAGAATTTACTTCTTGTCCAATAGACTTGGCATGTTGACCAAACAAACGCTAACTCCTTTGAAATTTTTTGAAGAGATTAAGGAACTATAATGTAAAAATGTCTGTGAATGTAATTATCATGATTTGTATATTGTTGAGATAACCTTACATTTTGGAATGTCTTTTAATAAAAAAAATCTACTTTTTTAAAAAACCAAACATTAAAACCAAGAGTTATTTTATTTTTTAACCACGTAGAGGGGATTTCTTTTTCTTTTTTTAAAGTTATTTATGTTTTTTTATTAATTTATTCTTGTTACATCTCAATGGTTATCCCATCCCTTGTATCCTCCCATTCTTCCCTCCCTCCCATTTTCCCCTTATTCCCCTCCCCTATGACTGTTCCTGAGGGGGATTACCTCCCCCTGTATATGCTCATAGGGTATCAAGTCTCTTCTCAGTAACCTGCTGTCCTTCCTCTGAGTGCCACCAGGTCTCCCCCTCCAGGGGACATAGTCAAATGTGAGGCACCAGAGTACGTGAGAAAATCATATCCCACTCTCCACTCAAGTGTGGAGACTGTCCTGTCCATTGGCTAGATCTGGGTAGGGGTTTAAAGTTTACCGCCTGTATTGTCCTTGGCTGGTGCCTTAGTTTGACTGGGACTCCTGGGTCCACATCTGCCTATCATAATATGTAGAGGGGATTTCTAACCTTTCCACCAAAGCTGATATTTTTCAAGGACATTAAGATTCTTAACAGGACTAGCTGACAAATCAGTGGATGAGGAGAAGGGTGGCGGTGAAGATCAAGTTAGACCAGAGAGTAGTTTAGTAGTTTCTGTTTTTTTGTTTTTTGTTTTCGTTTTTGTTTTTTAAGGCAGCCAGCTGTAGAAAACTTTGAGATCTGTGAAAAGATGCCCCTTTCTGTGTCTGCAGAGCTAGGCTGATTACAAAGTTCCAGCCTAGCCACTCACTGCTTTCTCTTTCTCATTCCTCACTGGGTGTAATTCCTATTATAATTCTTAAGCAGTGGTTGTATTGTTCCAGGATGCTTTTCTGTATAAGAATAATTCTTTGGGGGAGGAGGAAAGATAATTCTTGGAGGCTCATAGTGCTTACTGCTCTTGCAGAGGACCTAGGTTCAGTTCCCGGCACCTGCACAGTGCTTCATAGTTGCCTGTAGCTTCAGTTGGAGAGAACCCAATGTCCTTTTCTGACCTCCATAGATTTACGCACGCACTTGGTGTGCAAACATACACACAGGCACACATTGTTGTAGCTTGTGCTGCTTGTCTGGCTTTGTTGCTTGTATCTCTCATTGATCTATTTGTAGTCTTCTTTCTAAAAGCTACTAGAGGAATGCATTAGTTTTCCACATCATCGTCATGGAAAATATACTTTTTGGAAGGATTTCACTAAAGGGACAGTTATATATTAAGACTTGAACTTGAGATATTTCTGGACGCTCCTTCAAAGAGTTATGACGCCTCAATTTATCTCTCCTGAAAAATGTCCAATTTTTACATATGGAGCTAGCAAAAGGGCAAGGAATTTTGTATTTCAGGTTTTCTTTTCCTCATATAATAAATTCTGATTATGGTTTCCCTTCCTCCTACTCCTCCCAGGCTCTCCACACCCCTTTGCCCATGCAGATCCACATCCTTTCTGTCTCTCTGTAGAAAGAAAACAGGCATCTAAGGAATAATAATAAAGTGAGCTAAAACAAAATAAGACAAATTAGAATAGGACAAAACAACCAAAGAGAAAAAAAAAGGCAAAAAAATGTAAGCACAGGAAATACATCTAGATTCTGAGACATATACATTTGTATGCATAGCACAAGAATCCTATAAAATTTCAAAACTGGAAGCCATAATATATGCCCAAAAGACCTATAAGGTTAAAAAAATTCCCTGACAACATTACGAAACAGAAGACCCCCAAAGACGCTGTTGAGTTGTTTTTGTCGGTCATCTACTGCTAGACATGGGCCTACCCTGAAGAGCGATTGATTTGTTTCCCAAATGCGGTAATAAATTGGGGATAGCTTCTGGATTATGAACAGGAGCATATGCCCACCTCTTTCAATTGTAGGATCCCATCTAGTGCAGACCTGTGCAAGCTACCATAACCTTTATGAGTTTATACATTCACCAGCCCTTTCGTGTCTAGAAGTTCTTGATTTCCTAGTGTCCTCCACATTCTCTGACTCTTATCTTTCTGCCTCTTCTTACACAGAGTTCCCTGGACCCTGACAGGAAGCATTTGCTGTAGATCTCTCTTTTAGGTATGGATAGTCCAAGTCTCTTACACCCCGCATATTGTCATGTTGCGGGTCTGTGATGCAAGAGGGGATGTCTCTGATGATGGCTGAGCAAAGCACAGATCTATGAGTTTAGCATAATGTCATTGGGAACCATTTTGTTGCTTTCCTTTAGTAGGACAGTAGTATTTTGTTTTTCCTAGGTCCCTGGCCTATCTCGGGTTCTTGGCCACCCAAGCAGTGTTGGGTATGGGGGTTCCTCTCATGAAGTGGGCAAGACAAATCAGATATTCGTTGGTTACTCCCACAAGCTTTGTGTCACTATTCCACAAGTGTATCATGGAGGCAGGTCATCGTTGTAGACTGAAAGGTGTCTCCTTTGGTAGCATGCACCATCTTGACTTCTTGGTGTTTAATGAGCTATATACATGTTGTCTTCAGCAATAAGGCCTTATTGTCAGCTTCTGGAGAGCAATCAATAACCTTGGCAATAGCCTGGGTTGTTTGTGGATTCCCAAGAAATCTCTTTGGCAAAGCGCTTGGTTATATGTAACCCATTTCTGGTACAGTGAGTTTCACATAGTGACAAGAGATGTCCAGATGGGGTCCTATCTTCTCTGTTATTCTGTCACTTCATTTGTTCGACATCATATATGTGGTTTAAGAAGCTTCTACAGTTTTAGATATTCATACAGCCCTTCAATTGGGCCTTGGCTTTAGCTGTCCCTCACCATATTCCCTCCCCTGCTCTTCTTCCTTTCTACTCCTTGTTTGATGGTCCTGCTCAGCTCCTGCATCCTTGTTCATCTGTTAACTCTTACATTTCCCTTCCTACATAGAGCCTTCCTTCCTCTCTATTCCCTTGATCTATACCCAAACTCTCTGGTAATATGAATTGTAGATTGCTTATCAATACGTAACAGCAAATACGTAGCATATTTTTTCTTTTCTGGGTCAGAGTTACCCTTGCAGTGAGAATGGGAGGCTACAGTTAGAGTTGAGCTTCCTGAGGTCTGAGGCTAAGGCTGCATTGGACCTGCCATGGAGTTTTTCTGCGGTTTAGCCAGGTGACCTGGCATTAGAGTTTCTCACACTGTAGGCTCTTCTCTCACCTGGGAAAGATAGATGTTTGGGGTTTGATGATCTACTGCACTGCCTGTCCCTGTGCTCTCACTGATGTCCTGCTGTTCAGATACTGTTTATACTCAGTGCTGCCATCTTGGATGTCCCCTAAATTGAATTTTTGGCTCTTTACTTTTTTCTTTCTTCTCTCTTTACTTTTTTCTTTCTTTTTCTTTCTCCATTACCGCCCCCCCCAAGACAGAGTCTCACTCTGTACCTATAGCTGTCCTATAACTCACTGTATAGACCAAGTTGGCCTTAAGCAGATCCACCTGCCTCTGCCTCCCAAGTGCTGTGATTGAAGGCATGCACCACTATGGCAATCATTGATTTTCTTGATGCCACATTTATTGGGTTCTTTATACTTTTGATACTAGCCCTCTATTGAATGTGGAGTTGGTCACAATTCTTTCCCATTCTGTGGGCTGTCACTCTGAATGATGGTATTCTTTG
>OU015755.1:44390839-44413880 GCA_907169655.1 Acomys percivali
TCTCTCTCTCTCTCTCTCTCTCTCTCTCTCTCTCTCTCTCTCTCTCTTGATGTGTGTGTTGCTTGGCAACCAACATTGATCTGTTTCGAAAAAAAAATCACATGACTTAGGAATTGCTGGTGGCAATATTACTCTGTCATTTTTCTTTCTCATACCAAGCTAATAAAGGCATTCCTAACTGCAATGGCTGCTAATTGTTCCTTTTCTTCATTTGGGTTTAATTTCCATGTATTCCATTCATTAAGAATATTTTGGTTAAAAAAAAAAAAAAGACAGTGGCCTAGGAAAGATGGCTGGAGAAAGCCCAACGGGAACAGCTTTTCTTCTTGAGATAATAGAAAGACATGACAATTTATTTTTTATTCATGATTCATGAGGTTAGGCTTCTCTTTCCCAAACACCAATCACAGCAAAAATGGAAGCCAGGCAGCTTGTATTGTCCTTACACGCAAAACGCTCTGTGACCAGAGCCAGGAGTCTGAGAGTGTCTGTGCCACTGCTCACAGATGTCCCCTCCTGATCACCTGCCTACTCTCAGGCTTACCTGTCAGCATCCCTCTGAGGGGACACTCTGCTCACGCTGAAGCTCTGTGGTGCTCCCACACCCCTCACATGTCGCTCACAGTGCTCCAGTATGCTCCATTGCTGTCAGAGCTTTTTGCTTGTTTATTTGCTTAACTCAGTTTTATATTTTGTTGTTAGAATGGAAAAATAGGCCACGGAGCGCTGGGATTTTGCTCAGCTCCAGAAATTGTTGTTGTAAAGCTTTTTCTTGGAAAAAGTGTTGGCCTCTAAGAAACTGCATTTTGTCTGCAGGTAGACCACAGTGGCAGTAGAGACATGGGAATAAAATGGTAAAAAAAACCCCACAGCAGTAGGTGCCTGCTGGGAGAGAGGAGAGAGTCCGTTTTCTCTCTATGGCTCCTGATAGGTTTACAACACTCCAGTGGAAGGTACCTGATACCCAAGAGTATATGGGAAGCATAGATTGGACTTGATAGTTTCATATTTTCTTAGAGGACAGACACAAAGTTGGGTAGGTAGGAGAGGCCAGGATTGTCTGAGATGAGTGGCAGAGGGGTGTGATTTAAAATATATTTTATGACATTTTCAAAGAAACTTATACAAAATGAGAAACCTCCACACATTTAGCAAGTAAACACAAGATATCTTCTTTTCCAAACTTTCGCCTTGTATCTACGCTTGCCTGTGGAAAGGCTTTGTGCTGAGCCCTCTTGCCCACCCAGTGCGTCCCCAATGTCCCCTTCCCTCACTGCTGAGTCCTGTCCATTATGAGCCATTGCCTTCCTGCCTTCTCCTGTCCTCCCCTGGTGACAGTCTAATCAAGCACAGGCTCCACACACCCTTTACAGGCCAACATCTGACCCCTCCCTCTCTCTGAAATTATAGCTTGGAGTGGTCATTTTCAAGGCAAAAGGTCATCCCATCCCCATCCCTTTGGAGTCAATGTGCATCCACCTCCTAACCTCTGCCTTGGAGGGACAGGCTGTTTGGGCTGCAGTCCTTTCATTGCACATGGCCCATATTTTATATTTAGTGTGGAGGTCAAATTTAGAAAAGCAATTCCTCTTAGAACCAGGAGTTCCAATAATCTACCATCTTCTATTGGTGTTGGGGGGAGTGGGCAGTAATGGGTTTATGGGAAGTGCCTGCTGGCCTGTATTTTTCCCAAGGAGGGGATTATTCCTGTCAATCTACATGTTTCAGAATTGGTGGGCTCCCACTGTTTATTATTCAGTAAGCTTTTATTAGATTGTCTCCAAGCACAAAGCAGCAAGTAGAACACCCTTCTGGGTAGGCAGCAGGCTGGATCAATATTTCTAGGCATTACAAATCTTGGATAAAATAATGCTTCATTTTCATGTTGGCTCCAGGAGTCCAGGAGGCAGTTCCCTGTCTGAGAAAGGAGGTAGAGCGACAGCTACACAGTGTAGTCAGTATCTTCCAAAGGGAAAAATCATGGCCAAGATGGGCATTTTTAAAGATAAGGATATTTTATTTTATTTGAAACTGGGTTTCACTATGTAGACCAGGCTGACTTTGAACTCATAGAGATCTACCTGGCTCTGCTTCCTAAGCTTGGTGAATCAAGGGTGAACACTACCATTCCTGGCCTGGTGAATTTATGTTTAAGAAAACATTTTACTCTTGTTTGGTAGCTGATGCTATAAAGAATACTACTACTGAGCCACAGGAATGCATTGATTTTTCTAACTTTAAGTGAAATATCAAAGGAAGATGGCATTCTTTTAAAAACAAGCAGGGTGGATGAAATTGTATCTGTTATTACACATGTGTATGGAATGACTAGATGAACCTATTTATAGGTAGCTGATGCATCAAATTTAGAAGCCTTGTGACCCCTGGGCCTTTGCTCTCACCAGCCTCACCATACCCCCAGGTCAAAATGCTCTATGGAGATTTGGCAGGTAAGTTGGTTCTGTGCTCTGTGTCCAGGCTGGGTGTTGACAGCCTCCATGGACTCCAGGGAGCAGAGCAGGTATACTAGGCTTCTGTCAAAAACTCCTTATCTGCTTTTCCCACTTATCTGACCGGACGCGTGTCTGGGATGGAGCCGATTCCTAGGAGGATTCTCTTGACACTTCAGTGGTGCTAAAATAAACCTACCTCTCTCAAATGTGGCGACGTGTAAAGACAGGTGTATCACATAGAACCACACAGCCACAGACAGAATTGCTCTCAGCCATTGTTGTAACTTAAAGTCATTTAACTAATTCAATGATGATTGTGGTGGTTGCTAGTAGTGTGTGTCTGTGTGTGCGCATGTGTATATGTGTGTGCTATATGTATGCTTGTGTGTATGCATATATATGTGTGTTATATGTATGTTTGTGTGTCTGCGCATGTATATGTGTGTGTTGTATGTATGTTTGTGTGTGTGCATGTATATGTGTGTATGTGTTTTGTAATTTTTTGTGTGTATACACATGTATGGGTGTCACGTGTATGGAGGCCTATCATGGCTAGGCTCAGTTGTCTACTTGAAACAGCTTAGAATCACCTGAGAGGAATTGTCTTTATCAGGTGGGTCTGTGGATATGTCTGTGGGGCATTGTCTTCCTTGGCCCAAACACCAGTGGGTGGCTTTACTTCTCTTGCAAGCACTTTAAAAGATGAGTACCTCCTCAGCCCCATTACTGGTATTATTATGATTCTTATTGTGTTTTATTGATTTAGGCATTCTTACAATATTATCTCCCCAAATCACTTGAGAACAAATATTATTATTACCCAGTTTCTTTGTGATCCAGAAAGTGGGAATAAGAAATGAATGCTTTTTGACTATTTCATGTACTGGACAGAGAGATTAGAATGCCCATAAATATTATTGAAATTTATTCTTGAGTCTTTAAATAAGACGAATGTTGCTGGTAATTTACCCAGGTGAGTTTATACATAAATCCCAAGGACACCTGCACTTGAGTTTACCCTTCCTCCCACATGCACATAATTGAAAATAAGATCAAGAGATGAGCAGCAAGGCCGGCTCTGGGTATTTGCTTTTCCAGGTCCTGTTTGAGCAGTCAGATGGAATCACCATGCTCCTGTGAGGGTCTCACAGATCTGAGGCTCTGCAAGGTCAAATGATCTGCTCAATGTCACAAACCTAGTGAGTGTGTAGAAGAACCTGCTTTTAGGGTCCCCTTCACTGTGTGTTTATTCTTCTGGGGGGACCTTCAGTAACAACAAACAACACCGCTCCTAAGGACCTCTCCTGCATCCGGAAGAGATGTTTGCATCATGCTTGCCTTCAATGCACCCAGTGCTTAAGGTATTTGACCCTGAGAACAGCTGACGGATGGAAATGTAAGGGCTGGTGAGCTGGATACCGATAGTATCTATAGAGGGCCAGGATATCTGAAGTGTCCAGCACACCCATGGAGTTTCATAAGGGACCCTGCTGTTCTCAGGCAGTGACTGTGACAGGTTCTATAAGCAGGAAAAGGAAGCAGCTGTGCCCCTAAGCTAAGCAAGCATAGGGTTTCTCTTCATCCCCCGAGCTCTTCCAATGGACATATTAGTATCTTGACTGTTCCTGTTTCTCAAGAAATCCTTAAAATGCAATGGCAGCGTGCAAAGTTGGACATGATTATCATAGGCTTATCATGATGGGGAAGAGACCAGCAGATCCCTGGAGCTTGCTGTCAAGCCAGTTTGGCCTACTTCGTAAGTTCCAGGCCAGCGTACTCACAAAACCAAGATGTGTCTCAAAGAATAAGATGATGTTTTTTTTCCACCATGAAACTATGTTCTAAAAGATACATTGGTTCTAAGCTAAAGCTGCCAAATTGATTTCATCTCTCCCATCTCTGAATTAGGCATACCTCTCCACCCTGACCCTGCTCAGTAGAAGTAACAATGTCACCCATTGATCTAGACTACCGGTACCTCATGAGTTGAATTATCTTCGGTTTCATAAATGAGGAATCATACCCAAGCTGCTCCTTGGGTGGGTTGTGTGTGGCATAAATAATTAGAGACAAAGCATTTTTTCCTTGTCATGTAAAGTAGAAATAGAGAGCTGGGAGACTTTTCAACTCCAATGATGAAGGCCACCTGGAGCTGGACTGAAAACTTAGCTTCCAGTGACCAGGGGTCTGATAGGTAGAGTAAGAGGGGCAGGAATGTGGGATGGAAACTCCCTTCAAAAGTCGGCTCATTGGGTGCATGGCAATGCTTCTCGGTGATCTCATACTAGGATCTGCAGACATGAGGGCTTCCTGGAGGCTGACCCAGCAGCCCTCTCCCTCCACAGAGCAAGAGCAGCATTTCTACAGTTAACAAGTCTTTGTAGTCCAAAAAAGAAATTAATATCTGCTGATTGCCCTATGCTGAACTAAACTTACAAGAGTGCATTAAAATCCTTTGTGAGGGAAGTTGAAGGCATTACAAAAATGCATGGGCATCTTGAGCATTAATATTTGATTCAATATCTTTTAGTTGTGCATGGCATATTTTGATGGAAGAGGCGTGTGTAGGGTATAAATACAAATTGGAGAACCATCAGGCCAGAACAAGCTTGTCAGTGACTCCTGTTGGCAGAATTGACTAGACATCCCCTCCCATGCTTGGGCAAAGTTTTATTATCGTATATTAATTATACATAATAATGGGCTTCATTGTGACATTTCATATATGTATATAATGTATTTTGACCACATTCATTCCCCATTAGAATCTCTTGTTCCCCTCCCACTTTCTCCGATCCCGTCTCTCTTCCTATCTGGTCTTCCTTCTATTCATGTCTTTTTCTTCTTTTGAATGAGTTTTACTAGGGTTACTTACAGAAGCATGGGTGAAGAGTTATTTACAGAAGCATGGCCATGTTACCAATGGCTACACCTTTGAGAAAAAAATGTTTCTCTTTTCCCCAACCTCTATTAATTGCCTGTGTGTCCTTGGCAGGTGGGGGATGGGAATGAGGGTAGGGTTAGAGTTGGGGTGGTTGTAAGTCCTCCCTGACTCCCTGAAAGAATGTTGACAGGCCTAATCTTGTGCATACACAGATGTTTTGTGGCTATATAATACAGTAACAAGAACCAAGAGGAGATCTGCCACCCATCCACTCCACTATTCATGAAAACAAACTGTCATTGTTCCTCATGAGGGGTTGGGGACTTCTGAAAACCCTCACCTACATTTCATGTGATAAAGGGCATCAGGGCACTCACCAAGTATAAAGACCCGTGCTCAGACAATGGCATGGAAGACCAAAAGACAATTTCTATATCTAGGATTCTGTGGAAGGACAGATGGAAAAAAAAAACCAGTAAACAAGGAAAGAACCAAACAAGTGCTTGAGCAAGAAAGAATGCACAAAGGCAGTGCTGAAGGCGCTAGAGGGGAAAAACTCATTTCACTTCATTGAAAATGTCTTTCTGTCTCCCAGTCAATCAACCACCAACTTGGCAGCCTGTTGGCTGTTGTACATATTTGCTTTTTATTTAGACCAGCCTTGTTTACTCCTGTGGGAGATTTCTTGTCCTCTTTATCTATTGGCCAAAGCTTGACTGGGTTCCCAAGACCCCACCCTGGTGAGCAGGGAGTTATTTATTATAGAGCATTAAAAGCATATAGATTAGGGATATGAAGGCCAAATGAGCTGCAATGAACATGGATGAACAGGTATTTCTGGGGCGGGGCGTAGAATCTTTTGGGCATATGCCTAGAAGTGGTCTGGCTAAGTCATATGATTTTTTTTGAGAAAATTTTACAGTGTTTTCTATGGTACCCACACCATTGTACACTTCCAACAGTGAGGAAGAGTTTCCCTTTCTCCACATCCTTGCCAGCATGTGAACATGTGTTTTTCTTGATGATGACAATTCTTACTAGAGTAAAATGGGGCCTCCAAATTCACATTCCCCTAAATGCAAAAGATGTTGAACACTTGAAAAATTAAGTATTGGCCATTTGTGTTTCGTCCTTTGAGAACTGTCATTGCACTTTTATTAGTCCATGTATTGAGTGAAAATTTGTTTGAGGGTATGTAATTTTTGTAGTTTTTATATATTATTCTAGATAATGGATCCCCACCTGTCTAAGTTTTCCTCCCATTCTATCGTCTATCTGTTCTCTCTAATGGCAGTTTTGTTCTTTGCTTAGCAGAAAGTTTTTAGTTCCATGAAATTCCATTTGTCTTCTTGGGTTGATTCCATCAGAATATTTTTCATAAAGTTCTTGCCTGTGCTTGTAAGTTGAAGAATTTTTGTATGTTTCCTTTATCAGTTTTGGCATTTAAAGATTTATTAAATTATTATTATTTTTCTTTTTTACATATACATTTATGTTATTATACCTAAATACAATAAACTACATACAGCAAGAAGAACCATGAAACAATCAGGAATTATGAAAATACTATATTCATAGTATTTTGGCTATTTGTATTGGCATCCTTGAAGAGTCTAAAATTCTGAATGTAAATCAATATCTATCATATCTCATCTCTAGCAACTTAAAACACCTATATAGACCTAAAAACATCTTAACCCCTAAACAACTAAGCTTAATTGTAAAACTAAACCATCTGGTCTTCAAGCCCATCAGAGACTTGAGAAGGAATAAAAACTAATTACCTGAGTAAACTGGAAGTTCGTTAGCAGCTTTCAAAAAAAAAATGGCAGAGACAATTTGCTGCCTGAACAGTCACTGAAAACTCTCTATAATGTTGGAGCATCATCTTCAGCCTTCTGGCCCAGTATATTTGACAGACATATTTGTGAGGCAGGAACTATTGAGGACTTAAGTCATGGACCTATTTTTGGAAAAAAAATTGTAAAGAATAAGAGATGTAACTCTAATTTCATTCTCCTGGAGATGGATATTCAGTTTTGCTGGCACAATTTACTGAGTAGGTCCTATTACAAGGTACAATTTTGATAATTTTGTCAAAAACCAGATGTCCATAGCTGTATGGGTTTCATTGCTGTGGTGAGACACCATGACAATGGCAACTCCTATTTTGTGTCTTAAAGTTTTCAACATAGCTATCTTTTACTTTCTTTGTTATATTTATTCCTAGGTATTATCTTATCTGTGATACTATTGTGAACAGGCTACTTTTCCTTATTTCTTTCTTGGCAGGTGTGGTATGTATAAAAGTTACTGATTTTTTGTATCTTTTGACTTTTTTGTATTTATCAGACTTATGACTTTTATAGTGGAGTCCTTAGTGGTTTTTAAGTACAGAATCACATTAACTGCAAATAGGGTTAAAATGACTTCTTCCTCTCCCATTTGTATTTATTTAAATCTTTCTCTTGTCCTATTAATTTAGCTAAGATTTTGAATGCTGTGCTGAATGACTGGAGATAGTGGGCACACTTGCTCAATCTAGGCTTAGAGGTGGTACTTTTGTGTTTTTCCTATGTGGTAAAACATTGGCTGTAGGTTTGTGTAGTGGTTTGAATAGGTATGGTCCCCATAGAATCATGTGACTGAATGCTTGGCCAATAGGGAGCATCACTATCAGGAGGCATGGTCTTATTGGAGTATCTGTGGCCTTGCATGAGGAAGTGTGTCATCACAGGTCTCCTGTGCTCAAGCTGTGCCCATGCGGGACACAATCTTCTGCTGCCTCTGAATCAAGATGTAGAACTCTTGGGTCCTGCTCCAGCACCATGATGCTGGCCTGCATGCTGCCATGCTTTCTGCCATGACAGTAATGGACTAAACTTCTGAACCTGTAAGCCAGGTTGTGGGAGAACATTCTATTACATTACTGCTTCAGCCTTGTTAGTTGTGATGGATTCATTTAAATTATGTATACCTGGATTTAATTTTGGTGCACATATGCATTTAGTAACTCATCTATTCCTTCTGAGTTTTCTAGCTTTTTGAGATGCAAGTTTTTAAAACAATCCATAATGATCCTCTATATTGCCCTGGGGTCTTATCACAAGTTTCTCTCACCTCTAACTTTGTTAATTGGGCCTCTCTCTCTCTCTTTTGCTTAGTACAGCTAGGGATTTCTCAATCTTCTTTTTCTTTTTTCTTTTTTAAAGAATGAAGTCTTTGGTTGATTCTATGAATTGTCACTTTTCTTTTCTTTTCTTTTTCTTTTTTTTAGCTTTTATCCCAGTGTATGTTATTGCTTACCATATTCCGCAGTTGCATTTGCCATAGCCTTTGTTTCTGGAACACTGAGGTGTATTTTTTGTTGGTTCGTGTTCTGGTTGGTAGCATTGTGGCTAGTCGTATATTCCTCGCCTGCTAGGATGTGCTGGTTTGCTCTGATGGACACGTGGAGTTCTCTTCCGCCCACTCCTCTGCTCAGCTGTTTCCCCTCAAAATGTCTTCTTCCTTCTGCACTCATGCGCAGGGCTGTCTTCATCCCTCCCTGTATGCAACACTCCTTCATGTGTCATCTGCAGTGATGGCTGGAGCTGCTTTAGCTTCTGCTTACCTTGTCATGATAATATTTCCTCATCCATTTAAGAGATGACTCTGCTGGGTAGAGCAATCTTGCTCAACAGTTATTTACTTTCAGGGCTTGAAGCATGGCATCCCATGATTTCCTGGCTTTTAGGGCTGTCGACAAGAGATCTGACCTTGTTCTGCCTTTTTGCCTTTGCAGGCTGACTCCCATTGTCCTTTAGAGCTTTTAGTATTGTTTCTTTGCTTTGTATTTTTGACAACTTGACGATAGATATGGAGAGGTTCTTCTCTGGCCTATTTGGAGTTCAAAATGCCTCTTGAATGTCTATTTCTTTTTCTAGATTTGGAAAAAATATGCAATAATTATATTGAATAAACTGTCTTGGTCTTAGCTCCCTGATCTATTCTATGAATTCTTAGGTTTGTTCTTTTGAACACATGCCAAAGCCCTTGAAAGTTTCAGTTATGCTTATTAATTGATTTTTTAAAAAAGAAAAACATCTATTTGAATTTATTTTGACTTATCTTCTATTCCACTCTGCTTGGTCATGTCTATAGATAATGTTTTCCACTGTGTTATTTCATTTTATTGATTCAATCTTTAATTTCCAGAATTTCTATTTGGTTCTTTATGAGAGTTTCAGTTTCCTACCTGATGCTTTTTCCTTCATGTTTTTTGAAAATTTCTTCCAAGTTACTGACCATTTTGCCTACTGTGGTAACTTTCTGGCTTGGGCTCTGAATTGATTTCCTTACTTTGCTCATCTGTCTATTTGAATTCTTTATATGGCTATTGATCTTTTTTTGAAAGTAGGCCTCTGAAATCTTTTTCTGGCATTTCAGCCATCTCATTATCTGTGGTTTGGGGTATTGAGGAAGTGAGCTTGTGGAGATGTCGTGGTGGGCTGTTGCCTCATATCTTTGTGGTTTTCTCTTGTGTTTTGAACCTCTGGTAAGAAAGTGTTATTTAGTTGATGTGTTTTCTCCTTTACCTATTATTTGGCCTGTTTATTTTATTTCACATGAGTTGTGCTGGTGAGTTTTCCTTACTTAGAATTGTGTTTCCTCCTCCTGTTTAGGGGAGTGACTGATTGCAGAAATCTACATAAAGATTTCACAGTAAGCAGTCCTAGTGTTGCCTTGCAGTGGAGAGCATGGGTCTCTGGTCAGGTTCAGAGACAAGGAGCTAGGGTATTGGTTAGGAAAACTGTAGTTTAAGGCTTTTGTTTTTGAGCTAAGACTATTTATATTTAACTAGAGAGGTATGCAAAAAAGAGGGAAGATGGAGTAGAGTATGAATGAGAAGGCTAGCATGTGAGTTAGAGGCTTGAGAACCCTGTAGAAAGAAGAGGGAATTGCGAGGCATTGAGGTCTTGTCTGGTAAAGTTAAAACACAACAATGCAACAAAGTACAACACTGTAAATAATAATAAAACCAGGAACAAAAACAACCAAAGAAGAGTATAAAATAGAAGTAGAAGCAAGCAGTATTAGAGGCTGGAGAGACGGCTCAACAGTTAAAAAAAAAAAAGTCACATACCAATTACTTTTAATGAGGATTTGAGTTTGGTTTCCAAAAGCCATGTCAGTGGCTTACAACCCCCTATACATTCACCTCCATGGGTTCAGCATGTTTTTATGGCCTCTGTGTGCATTGTACAAATGTACACACACACACACACACACACACACACACACACACACACACACAAACACACACACACATGCCCACACATGCATTCACACACAGCATTTTAATGACTTAAAAAATAAACAGTAACTCAGAACATAATGTATTATGCCCTCTGTCAGTAATTTTTCCTGTTTGTGGTCTGGTTTCATTCTCCTGCATGTGAATATCCAAATCCCCCATTACCATTCATTGAAAAATATGATCCTTTTCCCTGTGTTGGTTTCTAGTCTTCTGTCAGTCATCAATTGACTGTATATGCTTGGTCTGAATTCTTGGATCTTTATTTTGTTCTATTTGTTTATGTGTATTTTTAAATACCAATATCATTACTGTTTTGGTTACAATAACTTTGTAGCATATCCTGGAGTCAGGTGGTATCATGCCTTCCACTTTGTACTTTTCATCCAAGATGATTTGGCCACTGTTTTTTTAGTTCTTTATAAATTTAAGATCAACTGTGGTTGACATACAAAAATACATTTGGTGTTAACATATAGTTTGTATCCAGGATCATTGCTGAATTTGTTTATTCTATTTCCTGGTAGGATTCAGGAATGATCTCAAAATGTAAAGAAACACTATCTAGAAATGGTGACTTAGGCCTTATTTTCCAATTTTGATGGCATTTCTTCTTCTTTCCCACTTGATGTGGCTAGAGTTTCCAGAAGTCTGTTGAATAAAAATAGTAAATAAGGCATCTTGTTCCAGATCTTAGAAGGCCTTCAGCTCTTCCTCACTTAGTACAAGGTCAGATGCTGAATTGTAGATCACCCTTGTTCTGAGGGAGTTTCCTTCTGCAGTGTAGCTGCCTCCTATAGGTCAGGCATGACCATCACTGTATTTTCCTTATTTTAAACATTTCCTTTAAAATTTACTTATTTATCTGAGGCTAAGTTGATATTTATAAAGAACATGTATATGAGTGTGTGCCTGAGAATATATGCTCTATGTGTGCAGGAGCCCTTGGAAGTCATAAAAGAGTGATGGATCTCTTGGAATTGGAGTTATGGGCAGCTGAGAGCCACAATATGGATGCTGGGGACCAAAATCTGTGTCCTTTGCAGGAGTAGTAAGCTGCCTTGGTTGATGAACAGTCTCTCCAGCACCCACTGCCTTTCTTTTTTGTGCAAGTGGAGGACTGACGTCAACATCACCTCTCTCTCTCTCTCTCTCTCTCTCTCTCTCTCTGTTATTCTCTACCTTCTTTTTTTGAGACAGAGTCTCTCAATGAACCTGCAACTCACCATTTTGACTCCACTGGCTGATCTCTCCAGCACTGGGATCATAAACATGTGTCACCATGTCCTACACCTTTATTAAATGTGGGGGTCTGAACTCAGGTCCTGTTTTCTGCTTTGGCTGAACACTGATTAAAATCATCTTGGGGAGGCAAAGGATTATTTTTACTCATAAGCCTCAATCTACCGCTGAGGGAAGCCCCACCAGGAACTCAAGGAAACTGAGCAGGAACTAGTGCAGAGGCCTCAGAGGAACACTGCTCACCACTTTGCTTCCCATGGTTTGTTCATCTTTGTTTTTTATACACCTCAGGACCTTCCAGAGGGAGTATCATTAACTGTGGGCTGGGTCCTCCCACATCCAGTCACCAGTTAAGAAAGGGCTCTGTTGGAGGAAATTCTTCTGTTGAGATCCCCCTCTTCTGAGATATGTCTGGTTTTGTATCAAGTTGACAAAAACTAACTGGTGTAGACCTTCATGATTGTACAACATAACTTCCCTGATCAAGCACCTCCCTAGCTCCCGAGCATTGCAGTCTTGTGGTAGAGTGGCTGTGAGGACTCATAGGAGCCTTTTATGAGATCTACTCTATTAACACTCCACTATGGACAGAACAGGAAATCACGAAGTTCACAAGACCTCCATGAGAAGCTCCTGCATCCTCCCCTCCTTGAATTCCATGAGCAGATTCACAAGTGAAGTGATCATCTCAGAAGAGCACATGGAATTCCAACCTAAGCCAGGAAGCACATGTGGGGTGCTGGAGTGTCTGAGATTGGAAGCGAGAGCCAGTAATGTAGAAGCTTTGTGTTTAATGTGATCACATTTGTATTTGTGTATTGATAAGGCTAATGATGTTTGGATGTCTACTACAAAATTAGTTAAGTTCAATTATAACACATTCACTTTCTTTTACAAGTTGACCTGCCAGTTGTAAAACACTGTGCTTGTTTTTGATTGATTGATTGATTTTGCATGTTCTTAATAGTTTAGAAAGACAATTTATTAAAGCAGAGGATGGGGGAGGTCCCTCCATAAAACTGTATATAGACCAGCAATCAACCAATGAACTTGAGGTTATGGAGAGACACTCTGCATTTCTTTTCAGCAGTTGCCTGGGTTCATCAAAGCCCCTTAAAGAGTCCACTGATAGCTTCTCACAGCCTTTGTCCAGCACCTTGAAATACCACTCATCTCATCATTTTCTGACCATAGCCTACGACCTTAACTCTAGACAAGAATAACTGTCTAGTCAGAGAAAGACAGAGGACAACTAGGTGGAGATTTGCCAGGTAGTGACCAATTTACCCTGGGTCTCTCCAAGATTTCCAAATACAAGCAGGAAGTGTTCTGCTCCTCTAGGACCCAGGGTAAGATTTCTGTCTAGCCATTTAATTTAACTCCTCAACAACCATAGTGGGTACAAGTTTTATTTCCACTGACCCACCTCTGCTGTCATTAAGAATTATAATTCTGAACATACGACAAAAATCACTAAAGTTGTGTAGGTGGTGTATGACACACTTCCCTCATTATTAGTTTTTTTTTAATGTATACATGACAGAAGAGTCAATGTGAACAAGCAGAAATTTTCATCTAGGCATTTCCAGAGTGTGTAAGATCACATGTTCTCTTACTAAATTAATGAATAAAACAAGGAAGTGTATATGTATCTGATCTTCTTGTAATTGAGATGGTTAACCATGATGCTATGAAATAAAACCCCCAGATAGCACTTAGTGATAATTGGCAAAAATAGTCAAAACTTACTGTGGAACAGGCAGGGAAGTTAAAATGACAAATAGTTATAGTACTGACTCTAATCTTTCTAGTTAATTGTAGACAGAATGCCGGGATGGTACTGCATGGGAAGATGTGATATTAGCAGCCCAATTTATCTGGGTCATTCGGCCATAAGCAGACAGGAGAAGAGGAGAAATTGACACCTAAAATTTATTTCCTTCCGAGATTATGAAACTCAAGAACTGTGAGGCAGGTTGTAACCTAACTGAATTATTTGGTAAAACCAATCACAGCTTTATAGAGTCTACACTAACACTGGGAAAGATAAACTACAACTCAGTAGGAAAGTCACCAACATGCCAGGGTTAAATGAGAAAAAGAAATTTCATGATACTCACTGTTTACAGCCAACCCTAACAATGTTGGGCACAACACTTGAGATGCTCTGGCCACTGGGGTAGAATTGTCAGGACCTTGGGGGCAGCTGCTGCACAGGCCTATCATGAAGAGCGGTTGTGAGATTGGAGCCCACAGCTCTGTGACCTTTGGCCTCTTCTGGGATCCCAAAGTATTGCTAGTTAATTCAATTTTAAGGACTCAGATGCCATAGATAGGCTCACTCTCTATTACCGGCCTCCCGTTGATCTTCTAATCTCTGTAATTCTCAGACGTACTCTCTTCTTCAATTTTATTATATCCTGGGCCTTACTCTTCATCTTCCTCACCATGTTGCTGGTACCTCAACCCCAACACCTGGTACTTATGCCCCTAACCACAGCCTATTTTCCATCTGGAAGCATCACGTGTCTTATATCCCTCTGAAAGGATCCGCACGTATTTCCTTTACAGCACTTCCCATGTCCCACCTTTCTTTTGATACTCTTTCTCTTTGTTTTCTCAACATTACTCCTATTTTGAAGCCCATGCCAAGTGTGATGGTTTGAAAGAATGGCCACCTTATTTTGGTACTTGGTCCTCAGGTGGCAGAACTGTTTAGGAAGGATTAGGAGGTGGTGCCTTGGAGAAGATTGTGTCACCTGGGTTTCAAAAGTCCCATGTCACTTCCGGTTAGCTCTCTATGCCTCATGTTTATGAATCAAGATGTCAGCTCTCAGCTGCTACTCCTGCCCCATGCCTGCCTGCTACCATGTTCACCTGTCATGATGGTCCTAGACTTCTGAAACTGTAAGGTGCAAATAAATTCTTTCTTCTATATGTTGCCTTCGTCATGGCGCTTTATCACAGAAATTAAAAGTAACAAACACACCGAGCTTTCCACTCTTTTCTGGGGCACAGCCTCCTATGGACATCTCTCTGTGGAATTCACTTAGTCCTCAGCCTTCTCAGTTGGCCTGAAATTACTGTTGTTCATTATAACCTTTCTCTTAGCAGTACCATGTATACTGCTTAGGTTTGATTTGTGCTTTTGATCCTGGAGACAAAACCTTTGCAGAGCCTTGAGCATACTCAATCACACGCCATCCCAGTCCCACTGGTGTTAATGACAGATGCCTCTTACACATGTTCAGCTGCGTGGTCTATTGAATACTGTTGGAAAAATTGGCAAAATTGTGAATCTTTGTGTCCTTATAACTCTATGGCTTCTGACAGTGTTGTGTTGCAGTACAGTCTGTGACTTAAGTTGTGTTTTTCCTGGCCAGCTCTTCCAGGTCCCTGACCAGTTCTACTTCTTTAATAACACAAACTCTATTCCAATCCTTCTCAGTAGAGACCACCTCGTATAAGTACCTTAAATCACATATAGGATAAAAGGCTTACTTATGAGGTTAGATGTTTCCCACAAAGAACTCATTCTGTAATTTCTGCACTCCTACATACCCACACCTTTCTCTAGACCTCAAGGGGAAATTATACTTCTGCCCCCTTCCCCAGCTCAGGAATCTTGCTCTCACAACCCATCTTCCTTACTGTATCGTTAGATTCCTTCTCTCTCGGTGGCTCCTTCACTTAGCCAAACATGTAACTCAGTACTACAGAGCCTTTCTTTTATTCAATCATATTTCTGTCATAGTTCATTCCTTCCTATGCCTAGAGATTCTGCTTTCTAAACCCATGGCAACCTGACCTGGGCCTGTGGCATTTTTCTCACTGAGATTTCTGTGGGGAGGATTGTGTTCTTGTCTTATGCCACCCACCCTCCTGGCAGTCTTCAACACTGGGGCACTCCTATTGTTTAAAACAATGTTTATATTTCAATTTATGTACATGTGCATGTGCCTGCAGGAGTTTATGTGCACAATGTGTGTGCAGACTCCCATGGAGGGCAACAGATTCAGGACTACATAACATAGATGCTGGGCACTGAACCTGATTCCTCTACAATAACTCTAAGTGCTCTTAACTTCTGGGTCGTGTCCCCAGTCCTTGCTAAGACTCTGTTGTTTGATCAGGATTACATGTAACTCATATTGGCTTCAAAGTCCTTCTGTAGCCAAGGATGATCTAAAGTTCCCGAATCTTCAGCCTCCACTTCCCGAATGCTGGGCTCATATGTATGTGCTTGGTTAGTGCAGGACTCGTTATGGATCAAACCCAGTGCCTTATTTATATTAGGCAAATGCTCTACCATATCCCCAGCTGGCCGTTGTTAATACAACTTCTAACTCCATTTTGTTCTTATTGGCAGTATTATGAGATGACCTGAGTGTATCACTGCCTTACATATGCCACTCTTAATTCTTGGAATTCTTTCCATTTGCCTCCACCTTGTCCAGCTAGAGAAACATATTCCATGCGTCTTTCCAATTCCAGGTTGGACACACCTTTTCTGAGCTGCCTTGGGAGGCTGAATTTCTCCCTGTGGTCCTCTTGTTGCTAAGCTATCTTTATTCCTTCTCCAAGCTGAGTTTCCAAAGTAATCTTTCAGTTCTAGAGTCTCCAGTTTAAAACCAGAAGCGGATACAGACAAGAATAAAAAGGAAGCTCACTCTTCTTCCTCGCTGACAGCCCTGTCACACTATTTCTGTCTGCATACACCAAGGGACTTGATGCTTTTGTTCCTCTTTCCCCTTCTCCATCTTCTTTATCTCGTCCCTCCATTTGAATGCATTTTTAATTAGCATCGACTCTGACTAATTAGCATTGATTCCCAGCATTGAAGCCAGACTCTCATAGAAGTCTTTACCATGTTTGTTTGAAAACTATGACTACATTTCAAATCTTTTCTCAACCTGATCTATGAGAAGGTCACTGGCTTTCCTTGAATGGATAAAATCGTTTACAAAGGACATGACTTTTCTTATCCTGTGATATCTGTTTGTGCGTTGTAGGAGTTCAGGATGTAGGCTTAGGTTCACATATAAATATGTAATCATATTAGACAAGAAATATAAGATGAGAACAGTGTGGCCACGTTCATGACTAACTATGGACTCTGAAATAAGAATCACTGTTTCAAGAGAACTGAACGCCATTTCACCAGGCGCCTTTGTTGGGTTTCGATTTATAAATTTTTTAGAGAAGAGTATTAACTAAGGAAGTGGACCGTGATGCCACCCAAGTCCTATCTATAATCAGAAAGGTCTCTCCAGCTGTGGCCCTCCTCTAGCTGGTATTTTCCCATTGCTGCTCATGTATTAATGGCCCTGGTGTTACTGATACTTCTGTCCCCATCACCATGCAGATTGATGGCAAAATGGTTCCGGCTAATACAGCTTTTAGATGTCGCCTGTCTAGACACAAGTGGGAATTACTGGAAACATGTCTCTTTTCTTTATTTCACCGATACGTTACCCTTTTGCACTTAAACCTCAGCCTCAAAGGGGCAGACATATCTTTCAGCTTTGATGATTTCATGGGGATGATGGGTTTTGTTTACGTTGTTACACTCAGCTACACTTGGCCCCTTTCTCCTTTCCTTATGTTTTCATGCATTAATGGAATAGGGTTATCCAGATGCCTTTGAAGGATGCCTGGAGTATTCTACATATTAGATGTTAATAGCTGGGAGATTACCTTTTATGCTTTAAAAAAAAAAACCCAGAACACATTTCCTTTTCTCGATATCCCTCCACCATCATGATTTGGATAGAAGTGTCTCATGTACATGTTATTTATAGAAGGAAAAACACAGGGCACGGCATGGCATTCATTCCAGCAGCTAGAAGACAGCCCATTGTTTATGAAAACAGAGATATGATGAGGGATGGATGGGTCGGTGGTAGAGGAAGGATTCAGAAGGCTTTGGCGGGGGTTGTTTTGACAAACCATCTTCAGTGAGAAGTGGGAAGACCGGGGATTGGGCTTGAATGACATTTTGAGGCAGAATAAAAAGAATTTGAAATATTGAGACTTAAGAAAGTAAAATGATTGACTTTGTCTAGTAACTTTTGAAACTATAGTGATATTTATGAGTCCACAGGATTGAGCCAAAGTTAGCCCCTTTTGGTTCTGCTGCTCTAAACTGGGTAGGTTTGGGAGGAAGATTAACATATAAAAAAACCCAAAATTTGTTTTTATGCTCTCTTTGCAAATGTGAGTATATTTTGAGCACATATGGGTCATTATATGTAGATAAGGGGTCATGCTTTTCTATCTTGAGAACATTGATAAAATTGTAAATTAAGGAAAAAGATAGGAAGGTCTTTACCGTAGATGAAATTGCCCAACATGCTTTAAAAATGGAAAGTAGCTACCCACATCTTGAGCATGGAGGAAGCCCTAGGTGGAGATAAAGCCCTGGAATGACTTCTCTTTGGGGAGTGACCTATTCAGGAAGATGTGGGAGGTGCTCTGGCCACGTCTTGGCTGTAGTGAGCATTTTAGCAGTCTCTGCCTTCTTCTTTCCAGACTCGCTGTTTGTTATGGTCAGTTATAGTGGGCTTAGGTCAGTTCTTGGCCGACAATGAATACATTTTTCTTTTATTTGAATGAATGAAAGACAAGAAAGATCTTTCTGAGCCCTTTATGAAAAGTAGTCTGTGCTTAGAAGAGAGAAGTGGCAGGTGAGCCCCACGATCTGGATGGTATGGTGGGAAGAGCATAAAGCTGTGCCTCATGGTGTGGCATCACTGACAGATGGGCCACTGGTACAGCTCGTGATAGCAGGATGAGATTATCAAAGAACTAGGTAGTGTGATCATCCCTTTATGCCAAGTGGGTATTATTGTGCATGACATTTTTGAATTTAATAATGTCAAATTGCAACATTCAATATTTTTATGACTTTTAATTTATACATGTATGACTTTTAATTTTTCTCTACTTTAGTATTTTGCTGTTTCATACACATTTATAGTAAATTTTAGTCATTTTCATCCTCTATTCCCATTTCTCATCCTCCCTCCCTCTCGAAACTTTTCTTCTTAATAAGAGCCTTATTACTTTCATTGCATGTGCATGCTGGCTTGTGTATATCCCACTAAATTTAATTGGAGGTGTTTGACAAGTGTGGATAGGAGGCTATTAGTGGCCACACCACATAGAAAAGCTAATCTGTCCCCCATAACCATAGATGGCCACATGACATTTTCTGACCAATTTAGTTGCATTGCTTCCACATAAATGAGAAACCTGCCACCATGAGAGTTCTGGTTGTTAGCATCTTCCCAAATGAGAAGATGACAGAGACGGGTTGCTGCCTGAACAGTCATCCAAAATTCTCTATAATGTTGGAACATCATCTTCAGCCTACTGGCTCAATATATCTGACAGGCATATTTTTGAGTCAGGAATTATTGAGGACTTGCTTACCCTGTCTTGGCAGAGTTTGGCCAAGAGTTTGGCTTGCCCATTTTTAGGCAGAGTTCTATCTGTAATTAATTTTATTCTCTCTCAAGTCTCTGATGGGGTTGAAGACCAGATAGTTTAGTTTTACAATTAAGCTTAGTTGTTTAGGGGTTAAGATGTTTTTAGGTCTAGATAGATGTTTTAAGTTGATAAAAATGAGATATGATAGATATTGATTTACATTCAGAATTTTAGACTCGCCAAGATAGTAAAGATGTTTTCTTCAAGGCTGCCAAGTACAAATAGCCAAAACACTATATATATATATAATTCCTGATTGTTTTGTGGTTCTTCTTGATGTAGGTAGTTTATTGTATGTGTAATAATAATATAAATGTATATGTAAAAATATTTTATAAAAATTGTAAATAAAGCAAATAAAGCTGCTATGAACATTTTAAAAAGAGTAGTTCTGTTTGTTTGATTACATTCCTGATATTTCTAGTATTTGGTCTAGCAAATACTTATTTCACTAGAACCTGCTTTCCTTGATTGTGGCATGAAGCTATGCAACATGTGTCCTGTTGATTTTTTTTCTTTTTGAGGATAATTTTGTAATTAAATTTATGTACAGAAAACTTAGCAGTGTACATTTAACCCAGTAGAGTGGAGAGTTCTTTTGCTTGCAATGCATGCCACAGATTTAGGATCCAGAATGTTGTCTCCCCAATGGCAGCAGATCTCATAATAATTGTCATTGTAATTGGTCCTATTTTAGCTGACACCAGGTTATCTAGACGCCCCCCCCCCCCCCCGTCTTCCATTTTATGCTGTGTGAAGGCAACATGGCACATGTCTTTCCATAGACGATTCACACCAGCTTGGCTTTCTCTCTGATAATAGAGGAGACCCTAATCTTTCAAAACAGAGCAGGTAGGAAGATAATTGGGGGGTGGAGCAATCTTCTTCCCCTTGGTCTTCTTTCCTTGGGGCATCTTGCACAAACATATAATAAAAATTAATCATCAGGTTGGGCTGGAACACACACATGGCAACACAGAGCCAAGTGAAGATGTTGGCAATGACAAAGGAAAAACTCACCAGACTGGTGTTACCCCCAACTCCTTCTCAAAGTCATAATGTCTTTTAAAATTATTATGATCACACATACACACACACACACACACACACACACACACACATATGTTTAAATAAATGATACCTGTTGAGTCCATTGACCACTTGGATTGGATGGCCTATCAGGGAACTCATATCTAGAGAAGACGTTCTGTCTCCCTCATTGGTTACTAATTGCCTGAAGACCTTCATCTAGGGGTAGGGCCTTGTGAGATTTCCCCCATTCACCTTGAAATGTCAATCAATGTTGTCGTTGTGAAGGTCTTGCTTAGGTAACCATATTGTTGAGGTGCACCTTTCGTGTCATATATAGAAGAAGGTATCTTGTAGCAGATATCCAGTTGGTCCTTTGTTTTTGGACTCTTTCTGTTCCCCTCTTCTTTGGTGGTGTCTGAGCCTTAGGTAAAGGGGTTGTGCTACAGATAGATCAACCAGGGTTGGTCAACCCATCGTCAGTTGTTCTCTGAATTTTAACATGCTCCCTTCCTTGTTCCTCTGTCTCCATCCCAGATAAACCATTAGCCCTTGATTTTCATATTTTCCTTTTTAATCTTCATATCACATGCATTCTACTCATTCTTAAGTCCTTATGTCACACTTGTCTGTGTCTTGTTAGACTTGATTAAAGAACTTCATTTAGTGCTCTGTGGAGTCAGTGGGCACACTCATAAAATAATACAGCAACACAACCACTGGGTTTATATAATGCTTCCAGTTTAAAAATGTGTTTTACTAGTATGTATGTGTATGCATATTTTTGTGTATATGCACAAGTGTGTTCAGGTGCCTTGGAGGCCAGAAGACGGTGTTGGGTACCCTGGAGCTAGAGTCATAGGTGATTGTGAACCACATAACCTGGGCGCTAGGGCTGAACTTGAGTCCTCTGGAAGACAAGAACATACTCTTAACTACCATGTCATCTCTATAGCTCCATCCACTTTCTTTTGCAATAGACATTGTATGGATTTCTAATACTAAGGTACGGTGGAGCGATGGTGGAAGTTAACAAAATTAAAAGCATGTGTCATGAGATGGGGCAGCATACAGATAAACTTGGAGATAGTTTCCAAATCCAACAGGAGGCTGGGAATCTGAGTTGTCTTTAAAAGGAGAATTCCTCCTTTTGTGTGGAAGTCACGAGGCACAGCAGTTTAGAAAACAGGTGCTGGCACTTACTCATGCTTAGATTTTTTCACTGTGGGAGTTTGTTGGATGACTTTTCATCCTTGGAACTCAAAGGCCCTTTCTGTAAAATGGTGATATTTATGTTTACCTTGTGAGGTTGCTTTAAGAATCAAAGATGGGGCAGGTAACCCATGTGAAACACATAGGGGAGGGATGGCCCATTGCACGTGCCTGAGAAATGGCACCTGGTAGCTCAGTGGTACCTGGTAGTGGACAGTTCTCTCTCTGGAAAGGGGTTGTCAAGAAGAATGCAAGCTAATTCATTCCCATTGGTTTTCTGAGCACGTGGCCACTGCTTGGCATGCCTGTGAACACCTCAGGTGTGGAAGACAGGCAGCTCCCATTACTGTATGGGATCAGGTCTTTGCTGGGTTGGTGATGTTTCCCCCAAAATCTAAGTGCATCTGTTGAGCTGGGGCTTTGGGATGGAGTGGGTACCCAGGGGAGAACAGAGGTGGGGGAGGAAAAGCGAAGCTGTGTTTGGTAATACAAACCACGTTTCCTGGCGTAGCCACTTAGTTCTTCCCCTTGGGAAACTGTTACTGGTATTTTGCCTGACTGCGAGTCTGCACTTCCTGTTATGAACTGGTTAAGGAGATAATGATAACAGGATTATGAGAAATGGTAGTGAGCCAGACCTCACGGTATGCGACCATGGAGAACAGGGCCTTTGCTATCTGGAGAGACAATAAAAGCAAGTTGCTATTCTTATTTGTTTTGTAAAATGTTACTTTTAGAATAAAAAGCAGTACTGTCTTATTTTATAAATTTTGAAAGACCTGGGGATGTGAGAATTTAAAAAATGGCAAGTGCTGCCTCTGCTCCATGATTGTTACTACTCACAGGCTGCTGTTTTTCTCCCCCCCCATCTCTTTGGTCACATGTACATTATGAATGGATGTGCAAGTGAGCATACAATCTTGAGACTTCTGTACAACATTTAAACAAAACAGGCACAAAACACACATTGATATGGAGGTACACATACACACATGTAATCATTGTATCTTAAATAATATCAAATAGTAATTGCCTCATGCAGTTATATATTCTTTTTAAATATATTTTATTAATTTATTCATATTACATCTCAGTTGTTATCCCATCCCTTGTATCCTCCCATTCCTCCCTCCCTCCCGCTTTCCCCTATTCCCTCCCCTATGACTGTGACTGAGGGGGACCTCCTCCCCCTGTATATGCTCATAGGGTATCAAGTCTCTTCTTGGTCAGTTATATATTCTTAAAGGACTTATTCTACTTTGTGTTTATAGCTTATGTGTCCAGAGTGATGCTGTGTCTAACTTTTGATCTTGTGTATGAAACTGCAATAAGCAGTCATCATAAAAACTCCACATCAATGTGTATTCAATGTGGTGTATGTGTGTGTGTGTGTGTGTGTTTGCACATGTACACATGTGTGTACAGGGGTGTGCA
>OU015755.1:44413890-44425391 GCA_907169655.1 Acomys percivali
AAAAAAAGTATTTATAGAGTTGGGCTAAATATGAAACCTGTGTTGTGTTGCAGGCACATGCTTCTACACCCAGCTTTCATGTGAATCCTGGAGATCTGAGCCCAGGCCCTTGTGCTCCTAGGACAAGCATTTTACCCAGGAACCATATCCACAGCCTTGAAGTTGTTTCTTGATGATGAATTTATCCCTAAACATGTTGATTCCACACACGTTGCCTTATGCTGCTTCATGTGAGTTTCCTGTCCAATTTTTGAGGATCTCATACATGTGTACAGTGAAATATGATTACACCCACCCATTCTGTATTTATCCCTCATTTGAACTCCATATATCTGCCCATCACTCCCCTCCTTCCTTCTCTCTCTCCCCGTGTCTGTCTCTTCCCACTAAGTCCCATTAGTGCTGTCTTTATGTGTGTGGGTATGGAGCCGTTCACTGGGGTGTTTGAAATCTACTAGCATTCATATTTCCAAGGAGAATGGCTCTCAGTCAGTGATGGGGCCTGGAGACCACCACTACCTCTGTTTTAACAACTTGCTGTGAAGGACAGGTGTGGTTTTGTCTCATTGTTATCAAAGTAACACAATTTTGTCAGCTTTTGACGTTGTTTTGGGGATGCGTATCTGCACATTTTATTTTGAAGAAAGTTTTTGCTGTTTGTACTGTTTTGTTAAATACTATTAATGCTTTTTGACCACAAATATGATGTTTTCCTTATTCTATGTGTGTATACGCATGCACAGAAGTATGGTGTTTAATGTGTCTATATACATGTATATATGTGTATCTGTGTTTCTGTTTGTGTTGTGATATGAGTGTGTTTGTGCATGCATTTGAGTGTATGTATATGTGTGTTTGTATTAAAGTATGTTGACTGTCTTAAGTGCTAAAGATATTTTTCTCATTTGTCATTTGAATTTGTATTTATTTTATGACATTACATAATAGGATATTTTTTCAAACTTCGCATGTCCAACTCTATCAATGCTTTTTTGGTGTTTTTAATTATTTCTTGTGAGTGCATGCATATGTGTGTGTGCATGTATACATGTGCATGTACCCATCCACGTTAGCCATGGTTAGCCTGTGGAGGTCAGAGTGCAATGTGTGGGAGTTGGTTCTCTCCTTTCAATGTGTGAATCATAGGGCTTGAACTCAGGCTGTCAGGCTTGGTGGCAAGTGTCTCTACCTTCTGAGCCATTTCAGTGACCCCCCATGGTATCTATCTGTCTGTCTATCTACCTATCTACCTATATGTTTTTAAAGGTCATTTTTTAAAAGTTTACATTTATGCTTTATTCTTATTTGTAAAATAAACCCTTTAATCCATCTAGAATTTATTATATTACAGTGTATGAGCTACTACATAGCCTAACACCTTTTATGTTTATGAATATATTTATTATTTATTACATAAACTAAAATAATCTTCTTAAGAAGTGAATTTTTCCGAAGCCAAGCACAGATTGCAGAAAAAAAATCTATTTCTTTCCTAGCTGCTTCAGGTCATCCGAGCTGGGGTGAGTTACTGGCCCCTCCCCCGGGGGAGTCTCAGCAGCGCAGAGCTGGCCCATTCCTTTCTTAAGAAAGAGGCATTTTCACGTGGATGCACTCAAGGTCCTTAGTAAAGTCAGAGAGGCAACAATCTTCTGTTGATTGAATTTTAACTTAATTTAATTTAATTTCCTTGGCAATCCCAGATGGTGTCATCCCATAGCTAAAGGCTAAAAAGGGGCACTCTGCAAATGGAGGGAAAACATACTGACTTATAAGCAGAAGCACAGGGTTCGGAAGCCAATGCTGCCCATCACTGGGGGATCGCAGTGTGGAGTCTCTGAGAACATCCAAGTTGTAGGCAGGGCTTTCAGTGCTTTGGTCAAACTTAAACAAGTAATATCATCCTTAAAGGATGCTCTGGGGTTAGAATCTAGAAAGGAGGGCTCAGAACCACAAAATACACACTGTATATGGGAAAAAACCAGAATTTTGTTGAACGAGAAAAATCAATACTGCTTAAATCATGGCTAGTTAGGAACAACAGAAATATTAGCTAACTCTGGCATTTTTAACTCAGCTCCAAGCAGGGACTGCCAAACATCTTGCTTTGTCATTTGTTCTTTGGCTTTGCCACACTGGAGTTTTTTTTTTTTTTTAAATCGCTTTTGCTGTTTGGCATCCCATGCTGCTTGCTGTTGTCTGATGGGACAGAGTGATGACCACCGTGGCTTATCACTAGGGAATGCACTCTCTCTTTGGGGAAGTCGGAGAGCAGCGGCATCTGAATCATTCCAGGGACCTCAGCCTCTATGTGGGTTATTTATTCATCCTGCAAACAGTCATTTCCTGTAATCAGTAGAGGATCCTGATGAAAATGGAGCCGAGAGTGCCCAGCCGGCTAGGCCTGTCTGTGTCAGTTCTAACCCACCACAGGACAGACGGTCAAGAGGAGCAGCCATCTCTGTGTGCTGGAACAGGAAACGGTTCTTAGCATCCCGCTCTTCACTGTGGCCATGTTTCTGAACAGCCACTGAAGCCAGGCCTAGGCAATCTTTTGACACAACACTGATCCTATGAGACTCAATTTCTGCGGCTTTGAGGTCCCCATGGATGTTCAGAGCCAGAGTCAATGGGCTATATGGGAAATGAAGCACTGTTGTTCAGTTTCTTTTTCAAGTTTTGGCAAAAAAAAAGGTATACATTCACAAAACATTTATGAAAACACAACTCAGATAACAAGAGGATCTAAAGGTGGCTGTCATATACCCACCCCCCTTTAATAGAAAGCTGGCTCTTGAAAACGCTGAAATTGTACCATTTTCTATACCCTCGTAACAGGTCAGGTGCCAAAGCTTGATGAACGAGATAGAGTCACACAATGGGATCAAAGGGACAGCCAGCCCAGTTTATTTCCAGGGGAAAAGCTTGCCAGGATACAAAGAGAAAAACAGGGACTCTGCTTGAAACCAATTCTCCCCCAAGTATAAATATGAGAGCAGGAGTCTGGCTGCTGTTGGCCTGCAGCCCAAGCATGCTCACAGAGACGCAGGGGAAGTAGAAGCTACTCACTTGGATGAAAAGGAATTCTACCCCCAAATTATATCTTGAAAAATTATTCGCATTATCCAAGTGAAGCACACTTGTCTCCTCCTGAATTATTTAAGGAATCAATTCAATCCATCTGCCCCTCCATGGCCCCTCAATGGCCAGCTGCATGTTTTTCCCAGTGCCCTCCTCTCATCTCCCTTTTGTGTGACTTTCTCCTACCTGAACCGGAAGTCCCCTTGAGTAGCCTCTTTACAACTGTCACTGGGTCTCATTCATCTCTTCTATTTGTAAATCTGAGCCATGTGACCCTCTTTGTTTGACATTCCCTAACTCTCCGTGAGCACATAAGTGGCTCTTCAGTTCCAAGATGATTCAAGATTATTGGCCACTTATAATTTATTTATTTTATATTTATGTGTCTGAGAGTTTTGCCTGCACACATGTATATGCACCATGTGCTTGCCTAGTGCAAATAGAGCCCCAAAAGAGTGCCAGGATATGTAGTTGTGAGCTGTCTGATATGGGTGCTGGGAACTGAACTCAGGTCCTCCTGTGCCATCTCTCCTGCCTTGCCACTGACCACTTTAAAGCCTGTGACTAATCTGCTTTGGGGCAGAAGATGCCTGACAGTACAGAGACCATAGTGTTCCTGGATAGTGTGTGCCACAGGCCTGGCTGTCTTGTTGCATTGAAAGTTGGGGGCTTTGTGGGTCCCCAGTTATGGTGATTCTGGCATGAATGGTGGTTTTCTGATTTTCTGAAGCTGGATGCTGCCTTCTGGCTTCTCCCGGGTCACCATGAAGGTCCTCAAACTCAGGAGATATAACAGGCCTGAGTTCTAGGTCCTGGGAATGGATGCTCCTTGACAAGTTATTCCTTCCAGTTGAGGGCAGAGAGACAGGTGCAAGCCTCTGAGCCCTACATCTGGGTGCATGGTTTCTAGGTATGTTCCTAAGGTTACAGGGTGAACATGAAATATTTACAAATTAAATTAAAAATAAATCAGGAGCTGGGGAGGTTGCTCAGTCAGTAATGTCTCCTGGGTGGGTGCAGTAAACAGGGACATCTAAGTTCAACCCTCAATACTCACATTAAAAAGTGGGAGTTCTTCCTCAGGAACAACACCCAAGATTGACCCCTGCCACCCCCCCACACCTGTGGGTGCACATACCCCAACCCTCTAAATTAGCTAAAAGTCTCAGCAGGCTGTGTTATAGATAATTAGAGGACCTACTAACTCCAAACCCAAATCCCAATCCCAGTTTCAGGTTCCTTTCAGATAGTAAAGTGGCTCAGGGTCCAGGATGAAGCCTTGGTTTTGCATGAGTGAGATGATGACCTTGTCCCTGGCAGGCCTTCCTGGTTGTGAGATTTGAATGAGAACCAGAGACTTCACGGCGAGCGAGTGGCATTCACAGTGTTTAGCTGTGTGGTAGGGGTGATGGCTAAGGGTGATAGCAGTGTTCATCAAGCAGCTGTTTTGTGTCAGGCATCGTTTTAACTGCTACAGCTAGTCGTTTGGCTATTGAAGTCTAGTGAGATGGGAACTACTACAACCCATTCTACTCTTTGGCTAGGGGAACTAAGCACAGGGAGGGTAAGCAGCGTATCTTCAGTGACCCAGTAAAAACCAGCTTGATTCAAGAGTCAGAGCTCATCTATGCTTCTACCACCTTCCTAGGAGCCCCTGGTCCTAGTAAGTACTGAAGATTGTGGAGAAATGCCAGTCTCCTCTTTATTTTGACTAAATTGCCAAATTGCTCTAGGCTTTAATGGCAGCTGCTGCCAAGATCACTGTATCCACCTGTGTGGCCTTCTCCCACCCTCTTATCTTCACATTTATTCTTTGTCTCCACCAAGCAGATATGGTACAATAGTCAGAGGCTTGTGTGACGGGCGGTAGAGAGCACAGACCAAGAATTCAGATCACTATCTTTCCATCTCATCTGCAGGACTGGCTGTGAGTGCCGCACACACACCGTCTTGAGTCCTCCTAGAGTCATACGGCCTCCTTTTAGTCTGTAAGAATTCTATACTATTCTTGCAAAGTGCTTGTCTGCCTGTGTGAAAACAAGGAACACAGGTCTCACCTCAAAGGAGGAGAACAAAGAATGTTTATTTGGGAGTCAAGCATGCGTTACCATTGCCCAGGAACTCAAATTCAGGATGCCCCAAGTTCCCTGTTCACAAGTGATAAAAGCTGAAGTCTTTATTATAGTAACAAAACAATGGAAATCATAAATCAAGAAAAAATTTCAGATACATCGCTGGAAATACCAGATAAGTAATTTAAAGCAAAGTAGGGCGCTCTGTGCTACTGGTCTTAGATGCTACCCAGTGATGTTCTTAGCTTTTGTGTTGGTGGAAGACAATATCTGTTCATATTTTCAAAAAGATTTATCTAAATGTCACCAGAATGTTACATGTGATTGCTTGGTTTCTATTGATGTCATAAGACACTCTGACCAAGCGCAATTTAGGGAAGAAATGGTTTATTTCATCTTATACTTTATAGTCCATCATCAAAGGATGCCAGGACTAGAACTCAAGGTAGGAACATGGAGGTAGGAACTGAAACCTACGCATTGGTTTGCCCTTAGGTTCGTGCTCAGCTACCTTTCCTACCTGCCTGGCTACCTGCCTGCCTAGGGATGGCAACACCCATAGTGGGCTGGGCCTTCTTCTATCAATTAATAATCAAGAAAATACTCCACATATGTAGTCACAGGGCAATTTGATCTGGGAGATTCTTCAGCTTAGGTTCTCTTTTCCTAAGTTTTGTGTCAAGTTGACAGCTGAAGTTAAGTATAATAGGCCACATATAGAGTTGGGCAAACATATGGTTACTTAGGATGCTAAAGATGGCCCAAGACATTTGGCTTTGCATCTTCGAACATTTCACTCTCCCATTATCATTAAAGTTAAACCAAGGCAATGAACCTTCATAGATGCAGCTTCCTTGTAGTAAATTTTATTCACTCTATAAGCTCAAGACCCAGAGGTAGACTGTCTTTGCTTGGGTCTCTATAGCTGACTTTTCTCACTTTATCTCTCTCAGCAGACACAGACAAACCATCAACAGTTTTTGGAAACACATTTCTCTTAAGCCTGTGTTCCTTTGATGCTTGCAACATGTGGTGAAAAATTTACCTGATGGATTGTGGGAATAGGAGCTTTTCTTGTTGGCTAATTAAGTTTGATTTGGTCTCAGAGCAGTAAGATATACAAAAACAAGTCAGCTGGAATATTATTCAAGAATTGTCTTAATGCTCCTGGGACATTGCTCTACTGACTCACATGGGCTTCTGCTCCCTATTAGAATTTAACCACTTCAGTTCATATTTTTTATTTGAAAGATAATGTAGCACCCTAAGACACAGAAAATTTATAAACTGACATAAATTATTGGGAGACTGTTCATATTTGCTTAATGTTATGTATACATACATACATATATACATACATACATGCATACATATATTTATGTATATGCATGGATTAGATATGTGAGCACAGATAAAGCATTTATCTGCCATGTCTTCTCCTGTGCCCAATGAAGCATTTACCATTGGTCATCATTAGCATATACTTCTTCAGAGAGATGGAAGTCTCACAGTTGCCTGGCAGAGTTTGGCTCCTTAACTTTATCACATCGTTCCCCTAATTTTCCTTAAGTATTTCATCTGGAAATCTGTGTTCCTTTGAAGAGCAGAAAAGTAAATTTTAGCTTAGATTTGCATGGCAAATCTATCAAATACTCTCAAGGTGTTGTGCACAGCTGTTTCATGACACCTTCACTGAGGCATTGAGAGGTTATGGGGCATGGATCCTATTCCATCTTCACAGATGAAGGTACTGGGCATCAGTCATTTATCACAGCAACAGTGCCAGCCAACAGAAGAACAAATAAGGAATCCAGCCCTTCAAGTCCCACCTCAAGTTCCGTTTAGCTCATAGAATAGGGTTCTTTGTGGCACTCCAGATGTTGGGACACACCACTAACATCATGTTAACAAGCAATTATGTTATACTTTTGAGGCTGAATACTTCACACATTGTCTAAGTCACTCTTCAGGATATCCTAAAGAGTCAATACCTTTACACAGATGAGAAAGCTGAGACTTGGAGAGATGAAGCAGACCAAGGGCACACATCACACGTGTGAAAACAATATCTAAACTCCCATACTGTGGTGTTATGTCCTTCGTAACATAACTCCTCCTAGAATCTAAGAATCAGTTGGATGAGGAAAGGCTATGAACTTGACTATCGAGCTTTCCAAAATAGTGCTACTGAGGCTGATAGGGTTGTTGTCTAACTGGTAGCTATGAAGCTATGGATGGGACAGTCTTTGGGCTAAGGGGATAAAGCCCAAAGAAACTAATTTTTAAATTCTTCATATGAATAAAACTAGACATATATTAGAATAATTTGCAAGTGATATGAGGACTTAAAAATAAGCAGAAAGCTATGATTATATTTTGGAATCTATCTATCTATCTATCTATCTATCTATCTATCTATCTATCTATCTACCTATCTATCTATGGTCTTATATATCTTAGTATTTTCTGTATATGTAAGGATGAATTCCCAATCCTCTTGCCTCCATGTCTTGAGAGTGGGGGGCCACAATATGTGTTCTCCAGGTTATATGTGGCACTAGGTTTTTGACAAAGGGCTTTGTGTTCACTAGGCAAACATTTTACCCTCTGAACTATATCCCTAACAATTAGGTCTGTTAGTATTTTTGACAATTTGGATTTTTTGATTCTGTCTCAAACCCCTCAGGGCATGCAAACCTAACAGCCATGGTAGCCAGAAATACTTAGAAGAAAAGTTTTGTAAATTCTGGCTCAGCCAGTGCCCAAAGTCCACCCCCTTTTCTGTAAACGACGACCAATGCCAATGATCATACAGATCTGATTGTTTCGTGTGACTGCTGCAGCGAGCCCATGCCCATTGATTAGCAATGGACACATTTTTCACCAAAGGCTCTGCCCTGCCTTGCTCTGCTAATCCTGTTTGCAAGCCTCTCCCCACAGAGATCACTACTTCCTAATAATGAATAAGCTTCCACTCGTGAGTTCAAACTGGCAAATTGCCACCTGCCGTTTATTAGCTTTGGATTAATGGATCAAGACTCAAACTTTCTAGTTAAAAGAACAAGACAAGCCCTTAGGAATCAAGACTCTTAAAAAAAAAATCCCCAATTGCTTGGAATTACCATTTCTTGTAGTCCAAGGAATTTTTTTTCTTTCCTTCTTCCTTGTAGACTTTGATTTGTGAGTGAAGCAGAAAGGAGAACTCACTTTTCAGTCCTGTTGGAACAGAGAAAACTGTTGAGACCAGAGACTGCTTGTATTTTCAGCCTGGGAATGTTAAATGGGACTCATATTCTGGCAGAAGTTACTGCTTACTGTGTAGGTACCTGAAAAGTCAGCTGGACAGATACTAGCACGGTCATTACATCATAGGCTTGAGGGACAGGAGGAGTCAGCGTGGAGTGGTGAGCCTGGAGAAAAAGCCACTCAAGGGCCTTCACGAGTAAACTGAGACTGACCCAGAGGAGGCTGGATTATTGCTGGCATCACTGGGAAAGAAATCTCGGTTCAGAAAGAGAAACACGTGTCTTGAAGGGGTACAAAATTAGTGTGGTGGCTTCAGGAAGCATGAACTCCTCATCCCTAGCAAAAGGAGGAAGGAAGTAGTGAGGGCAGGTTACAGGGCTGGGACTTGCTAGTTATCTCTCCTTAGTCACTGCAGATCCATGCTGCTGCAGCTATGGGAGGAATGGAGGCTTGGACCACTGCGCTGACAGATGAGACGATATGGCTGGGTGTGGAAGGCCATCCCCCAGCAATCCAGATTTTCCAAAGGGACAGTAAATGGTAAGAATAATATTTAGACACTTGCCTGTTGGTCCTGCTAGTCATATGGTATTGAAGTCTGTTCAAACTGGAGTGATCAAATAGCAGCTAGAGAGATTTCTCTATGTGGATACAGGAGCCATCAGCAAAGATAGAAAGGATTGAGCTCAGAGCTATGCATGGGGGAGGAGGCGACCACCATCCAAAGGCTTCCAGGGTGGAGGGAGAGACATAGGTAGCTCTGACTGCAGGAAGGATGCAAAGGGTAGTTGGTACAGAAGCAATGGTACAAGTGCACCTTGGGTGTTTATTAATGTGTTGTTTCCCTTCTCTTGTCCTCCTCAGTGTGACCTGGCTGAGCGTTCTATGTTCTGATTGGAAAGACAAGCCAGGAGCAAGGCAAAGGACTGTCACAGGGTCTTAGGACAGAGGTGTTTCACGTGCATTTGAACTTGGCTTTCGAAAGAAAAGCCAAGGGTTCTGCCTGAGAGGAAAAACTCAGTGGCATCCGGAGGATGTTCAGCAGGCAGGACATTCTCAGGGGATGCGGGGGCTCCTTGGAACAGAGGGGACAGAATAATGAACACTGTGACCCCAAAGCAGATCTTGAATCCTACTAACAATGGAGATGCAGAGCTGCATTTGGATCTTGGATCTGTGTCAGCCATTTTAAACAAGGAGAAAATGTGAGACTTAAAGAACGCCTGTAGACTAGGGTTCAACTTAAAGGAAAACTGACCGTCTTGCCCCACTTCAGCTATTGGCTTGTGGTAGAGAACATTCAAACATCTGCATTTTCTGTTTTTGAGATGGGGAAGTGAGCCTCATTCTGTCGACTTGGTTGGCCTCAAACTCATGGCAATCTTCTCACCTCAGCTTCCCAAGTACTGGGATTCCAAGCACATACTGCTATCCCTGGCCTCAATGCATACATTGCATAATGATGCACACATTGTTAATGTCCACATGCCCCACATTTCATAGGCAGGAGGTGGGTGATGATTGGGAGCCTCTGAAGAAGAAAGGGCAGCTCAGAGGACTGGAGTCATCTCCCAGTGGAAATTAGGGAGACATATAATTCTCTAGGAGGAGAAATGCCCAGAAGAGATCCCAGACAGGAATTGGATATGGTTGTCTGGAACGGGAAGGCCTGATTTCAAGCAATTACAAGTATTTCAGAAGGGGCAGGGATAATAACAGAACATTTAGCACCTACTATTAAATAGTAGGTGCTATACTAAGCTTTTAAATCTTTTACAAATATTATTTATATCTCATTGTAGGTATGCCAGGGTTACAGATGTGTGCCAATGCATCAGGCTTTTGTGAACTCTGGGGATTGAATGCAGGAGTTTATTAGGCTTGCATGGCAAATGTTTTATCCATGGAGTCTTTCCATTGGCCCATGAACTCCCGTTTAAAATAGGAACAAGCTATGTACATACCTAAGGGTTTTCCTGTAGGTTAAATGAACCTCGGCACCGCATGCAGTGCACAAGTTTTATACAGAAGGGATATTATAGGTTAACCCAAGTGTCTTTGCGTTACTGTGGAGGTGGCCAAGTCATAAAAGTTTCAGATGTTAAACAGGCTTAAGTTTAAGCTTACAGTGTCTTTTTTGCTTCCTGCTTTGTAATGGAATTTAATATACTAATTTCAATACTTTCTTGTGTTTGTTCCCATTACTGTTAAATTGCTGAGCATAAAAACAGAGGTCACATTTTCCAACTACAGAAGAGAGAAAAGGGCCCACCTTTGCCTTTTCTATTGGCCCCGTTATGAATTTCAAGATATATTAAATTGGCCAGGTATGGTGGTGCACACCTGCAGTCCCTGTGCCAGGAGCCAAGACAGGAGGAATGAGAGTTCCAGACCAGCCTGGGATGTATAGAAGACTCTGTTTAAAATATAATTTGCTAAGGGACTCTGAAGTGTAATTATACTGATTGCAGGCTCAGTGAGTTAGATATCAACTGAACACTCTAGAACAGCCTCTAATTGAGTAAAACCCATGGGTTTCAATATCAAAAGGGAATATGATTGCCCTGGCATTAAGCAGTGTCAATCTGCCCCTACTGGGAGTCTGGAGAACTAATAATTCCACAGAGGTATGAATGGGTCTGTGGAAGCCACAATGCAGTGATGCTGGAGCCAGCATGGACAAGCCAAGGCTTTGTGCATGGGGTAATGTCATCTGCCTTGAAAGGAATCATGATACTTACTGATTTTGCTATGCTGTTCTGAGTATCAAATGTTGGGTCAGATCTATGTGATGAAAGGAATAATATGAGTTTGCACGCTGTGGTTGCTTCCTGAACTTTGGAAAAATCTTTTTATTCCTCAGTTTCCTCATCTAAAGGTACTTTCTTGCCATGTTAAGTAGTTAACATTTAACCATCTCTTGCTTACTTACACTGGAAATTGTGTCCTAAGTGTATGTGGGTGTGTATGTATCTTGATAATTTATCATGTATTATATCTATCTTTCTAGTATTTATTTATAATCAGCCATAAATTATCTACAGATTGACAGCCATCTATCTATCTATCTATCTATCTATCTATCTATCTATCTATCTATCTATC
>OU015755.1:44427177-44445555 GCA_907169655.1 Acomys percivali
CACACACACACACACACACACACACACACACACACACACACACACACGAAGCATGTTCTAGCTCACTTAGTAGCTGGTCCTCTCTGACCATGAGAACAGGTCACTTTTACCTCAGAGTCCCCTTAGTAACTCCACTTTTCATCCAATGTGTACCCAGTGAGGAGTTTTCAATTGAGAGGAACAAAGGTAATGAATCAATTAACCAAAGAGTCCTGTACATACTGCACTGGTCAGCATATCCTGATCTTTCTATGTGGCTTTTCCAGGGATAGCTGAGTCAATGCCAGGTAGTCACATAGAAGAAACATTGGCTGTAACACACTGCTTGCTTCTGGTGAGGTCATGTGACTATTCTTCCCAGTGGAATGTGAGTGGATGACAGGCCTGGTCCTACAATGCCACTAGATTGCTCCCATTCTGTTCCCTCCTGAATATGAATGCTCAGAAGGGACTCCTGTGGTCCCAAGGGCTAACACCCCTGGGCCTCTGACTAACCACACAAAGCAGGCACACCTCTGAGCACTCTCAACTGACTGCCTTGGCCAAACCATGGGTGGGTTAGGCTGAGATGTCCGGGCTGTTCCTGAAGCCACCAATGCTTGCTCTGATATTTAAAATGCCCTTGATGTGGGATCCTTGGGAAAGCAGGTCTGTATAGACCTATAATTTTGAATGAAGCCTGGTAGACCCCAAGTGTGGCCAGAGTGGCAGGTGTAGGCATGCTGTAGGTACCATTTGCTTTCACATGACTGTATGTACATGGCAGTTGGAGCCTGACTTAGAAAGAGGCCTAATGGAGAATTTACTAGATTTCTGTCTGGTAGCATAAGGATTTTTCCAGATGAAATAACAACTGCAATAGCAACAGAGAAACAAGAGAACTTGTGGAAGCCTTTCTCCTTGTTCGCCATTCTGGCCATCTTTCTATACGAGACCTTTTTCTCTCCCAACTGTTTATG
This sequence comes from Acomys percivali, assembly GCA_907169655.1. NCBI lineage: Eukaryota > Metazoa > Chordata > Mammalia > Rodentia > Muridae > Acomys > Acomys percivali. The sequence goes on from OU015755.1 coordinate 44,428,137, forward strand.
ATGCTGGAAAAATTCTCTATGGCTTCCCTGGATGGCTCCAATATCTAAAGATGTCCCTCACCTCTGGATTTATTACTGGGCTTTTCTGAGTGGGGTCAAAGGGCATCCCAAGCCCCATATTCTGAGCCTCCTCCTTCCCTTATGTGCTCCATAACTCTCCTTTGCCACTTATTGACATTTTAGACACTTGATCTATGACTGCCTTTCCTTCCCTCCCCCTGTGTCCAGGCCTTGGTTTCTAGGGACAGCAGGAATATATTATCTCAATAGTGAGGACCAGGTCCACTTATTTGAGCTCTGCAAGTGAATTGCCAGTCAAGATTTTGTTTTTGTGTAGGTTCACATTATGTGTAAGACTTGAGGACTCAGCAAAAGATGAAATACATTCTTAATGTTCTAGACTTAGTAACTTAAGGCTGTGATCAGGAATGAAGCTCTGCACTATGTTTCTCTAATTATTGGTGCTGTGCACATCCTCCCCTTGGTCCCGGAAGGTACGTGCCACCTTCATGTTCTGAGAAGCATGCTTGATCTGGTGCTGGCTGGGGTAGGAAGTAGGGCCAGGCATTTTTGGCTTATCCTTCTTCTTCTTTTTTTTTTTTTTTTTATCTGCTAAGGACTGCTAAGGCTAGCATCCATGTGGGCATAAATTAGGAAATTATTTGAGATGGAAACTGGATCCAGGAGTCGTCAATTTCTTAGAGAAATCATCAGACCCCGTTGCGATGAGTATCTGCAAATCCACACTACTCTTCGACTCTGGCCCTGCTCACCACAGGTCACAGCCTGGGTCAGTTATGCCCTGGACCACAAGGGGCTGCTATGAACTCATGGGCTTTGAAGATCTGGTTTCTTTATTCTGCTTCAAAAATCAACCTTTAATTCTACAAAATGACTTAGAATATTGACTTTAAGACTCATTGGCTCCTGGGCTTTGGGGAGCCCTGATGATATCGAGAACAATAGGTTAGCCCTGCAGTTGCCCAGCTCTGATCTTTGGAGGGTGCCCGTCCATGATGGATTTTCTATTGCTTCAGGGTAAGGAAGAAAATAGGGACAACAGTCAGCTTTCTTAATAATAAAGCTATCTGTGTTCAATGTAAAGGTCTGCCTGTAGCTCAAGCTCATATATTTTATATTTTTTGATGTTAAAATGTTAAGATGGATTTTTTTTCCTTTCTCGGTTCTTAGTTGGCAAAACCAAAAGGTAAAAATCCCTATCTATGTAAAGAAGATTTGAGTATATACAAGTACACGTGTAAAATTACCTCATGTAATCTAGGTTTGGAACCCTGTGATTTAGCTGATATATATTTCTGTCATTTGCACAAAGGAGTTTCCTTTTGATATGTTATCAGTCTTGGGAAATCTGATTTTACTTTATCTGAGCAAAATAAACATTTTATCTTAACTTTCATAATCAGTCAATTCCCATGTGGAAGAGATTTTTCTCCCCCTCTGGCTATAGGGGCTTAGTCTCTCTCTCTCTCTCTCTCTCTCTCTCTCTCTCTCTTCCTTTCTCTCCCTCTCTCTTAGAGCTGAACTTATAAAAACTGGCCACAGGAAGTGACTTAGGGCAGTTTTGGTGTTGACACATAGAAATAGATAAATTTACTTACTGTCAGCTAAAATTGACATAGGACCAATTTGTTTTCATGTTTAATGCAGTATTTTAAGGAAAAAAGTATCAGGCAAGAAAGGGAGGTTAATAATTCTGTATTTTCTGATGCTCTTCATTAATGAATTAAATCAGGTATTTCATAAATAAATTATACTTATTTCTAATTTATAAACATTTTTGCTTTATCCAAATCCTTGGGAGTTGGATGGGATTGCTCACTGTTGGTTCCTACAATTTTGAGTGGTAGCTCTGAGCTGGAGAGCTGGCTCCCACAAACCTCCCTGTCAACCTATCCCAGCTAGCATGGACCTTTTTAGAACCCACTGTGCTCTTCCTCTGACACGTGGGAACAATCGGGAGCATTTTGGTCTTTATTTATTGGAGCTGCATAATCTAATTATCTCTCATTAGTACACACCTGATTATTTCATTTATCTTTGTAAATGTGACAACAAAAGGCTCACTTTAATTAAGCAGATCAGCCATTAGCTCTTGTTTTATAGGAGTTTTAAACATCCCTGTCCTAATAGCACAGGCCACGATTATAATCAGACTCCCAGTGTAGAATGGTGCAGAGGACAGTTTGATTTAGAACTCCATTTAGGAAGATGCTATGTAGGCAGAGTGACTCTTCAACAACAGAGATGCAGAGGGCACTGGCCAACACCAGGGTGGATGTGAGAGGACCAGGCTAAGACCTTCTCACCTCCACTGTAATAAAGACAGTGACCTCGTTGCTTTAAAAACTATCCGTTCATAATAGTAGTTGTTAGTATTTATCAGTCACCTACTATATGCTGGGCCTTGCTTGTTACTGCATCTATGCTAGTCTTTTATATGTCTTATGATAGTTTGTTGCAATAGTTAAGTCAACTCAAAAACTCACAGCTCTCATCTTAGACTGAATCAGAGCTTGTTTGTTCTCCAGCCTGGGAACAGAGATTTAGGTTTGTCCAAATTCCATGTTCCAACATGAAATCAGTTTTATGAAGTTTTTTTATATATAGTTTTATAGACCAGAGAAAATAGTAAATCAAGGCATGCCTAAAATATGTTGGTGGGCACATCACACAGGCAGGTACATCAAGATGGAGGAAGCTTTTCTATAGGCTCAAGATGCTGTCTGATGACACTCTTAGGTTTTGGGTTGGTAGAAGCTAGTTGCCTGCTAAGTTTATAGATTCTAAAGGATTTTTTTTATCTATTGTCACAGATGTTAGTTCTGACTCACGGGAGCAAGGAATGGCTGGTCCTAAGGGGGCTTAGGCTACAGGAAGGTAAGTTAGCCCCTGGTCCTGCAACATTCCAACCTCTCCACAGTGCTGAAATTCTAATCAGCCAATCAGTCTCTGCAGACCCCGATCCCTTTCAGGAGTTTTCATTCAGGACTTATTATCTTATTCCCATTTTCTAGATGAGCCAAGTGAGGACTAGAGGTCAAGCTCCTTGACCATGTGTGCACTGATGGTCACTAGAGCCTTTATTTAATTTTACTACCTTGCATGTTGGTTTCATCCCCTCCTTTAATTTGAATGCCAAAAGCTTCTGTTCTCATTTCCTGCCTGGTTTCCTTCCTTCCTTCCTTCCTTCCTTCCTTCCTTCCTTCCTTCCTTCTTTCTTTCTTTCTTTCCTTCATCTTCATTCCATTCATTGACTCTGCCTCTCATGATGAGGGATGCTTAATCACATTCTCCTTTCCTTGAGAATATCTGTGATTTGTACCTGAACAGTTTCATACATTTATATAATAGAGCTTGATCATATCTAACCTAACTCTTTCCCACTCCTTACCTCCCCCCAGTACTTTCACATCCCACATTTCCTCTTCTTCCTGTGTTGCCTCCAAGAGCCTGGGCAACCTACCAGTAGCTCTACCACTGAGGAAAACTGATCCTTCCTTCCCCAGCAACAACCAACTGACAGTGAGTCTTCAGCTAGTGATGGAGGTTCATGAGCCCCTCTCTCATCTATGCTGGAATCTCGACTGGCTTGCTCTCCTGTAGACCTCGTGCAGGTGACTATAGCTGCTGGGACTTCATAAGCACAATGGCTACGCTATGCCCAGGAGGTAGCATGTTATGGCCCCCCTCTCCACCTACTAGCTCTTACTCTGTGGGAACCCCCTCTGCTCTCCAAGGTGGGGTTCAGCAACCTCCTTAGACACCCATACCTCTCCCCGTGTTGCTCCCCTTGGGGCCTGTCCTCACTCACACTTTGGCAGTGACAGCAGCTAAGCCATCTGCCCAGGTTTAAGTGGCATTCCTGGTAGGGCCGCAGAGGATCCTCCTCTGCAGATGCTTTCTACCAGCTTCTTGGTGGCCAGTGGCTTCCCAGTGCCCCAGCCCATTGCTCTCATCCCAATAGTCTCTACTCATCCTAGCAATTCCAGGGATGGGCCACCTGTGCAGTATGGCAGGCTCAGTGCTCAGGGCCAGCAACTTGGTGAGGGGTGCGCTGTTGTTTTGGTGAAGACACAGCAATGGAAAGAGCATGCAGCCTGGAAAGGCCTGGCATGTGACAAGGAGGTATGGCTCAGTACTTGGGAGTGGGAAAATGTTCCACAGGGTGACAGGTGCCCAGAGAACAGGTTGCGAGCCAAGGTACAAGTGAGATCGATGGTGATGTGGGGCTACTGGAGAGAGCAGGCAACTGTGAAGGCCACACTAGGAGAGTCTGACTTGAACTTGACAGAGGTCACTGAGGAATTTTCAGAAAGCAAGTGATGCTTTTTTACTTATTTCTTATGTCAATTTCAATGGAGACCAATAGAAGACATTCAACTTTGTGGGAGAGTAAGAGAGACAGGAGTATGCAAAAGGCATGTCCAACAGTTGTACATGCGTGTGTGCATGTGCATGTATGTGCATGTGTGTGTACGTGTGTGTGCATGTGTGTATGCATGCGTGCATGTGTGTGTGTAATTATTATAAAAGAGGAGGTCATGAATTTGGGGGACTATTGTGAGGAAAGTGCAGGAGGAATTGGAGGTAGAGAGGGCAAGGTAGTATGATGCAAGTACAATATACTTATGTAAAAATTTTTTTCAAAAACTTTAAGTTAAAAATATTCAGAAAGCTAAACTGTGATGTCCACATAAAATGGTAAGTATGTTGATATTCCTATGTGTTGATGACCAAACCTCCCAGACCAGAAGACTTGTGCAGCAGAGCTTGCCTGCTGTGTGACTGAGGATGGGGCTGAGAGGAAGTGTGTCATTAAGCTGAAGAGATGCATGGCTAATCTGCTCTAGGAGGTAGATGAGTCTCCTTTGCATATTTTATTACCATTCATTAATTATGCAAAACAGAGGTAGATGTTTTATTTATTTATTTATTTATTTATTTATTTATTGTGTATATGTGTATGCTCATGTTTCTTCTGTGGGCACACGTGTGTGTGGAAACCAAAGATCACCTTCTTCCAATTGCTGTCCACTGTGTTGTTATACAGGGCACTCTCTGGCTTGGAACTCGGCAAGTAGGCCATGCTGGCCGGCCAGGGATCTTCCTACCTTCATCTCCCCAGAAGCAAGGCTAACAGACTGCACTGCCATGCCCAGCTTTTCCACGTGGCTTCTTGGAACCGACTCAGGTCCTCCCACTTGCACGCTTGCAGGCAGCTGTCATGCAGGGGTAGATGTTTTGAGTCAGTTGTTACCACAGCTAGAGGAGGCCTGGCCCAAACTTGAGGTGATGGTCACTGTGGGGACGTAAGGATGCCATATGGCTTTGTGATGAAGGGACAACATTTATTAGCGTTTTGGTTTCTTGCTTCCAGAACTCAAACTCTCTCTTCCTCATCCAAGCACCTACATGGGTTCATCCATGCTTTGAGCCTGGTCTCCAGTAACCATGGGACTGACACTTTAACAGCGTCCCTGGCGTCTTCCCCTTCCTTTTGTTCATTTGGCTCTTTTGCCATATAACTTCTCGGCTTAATTGCTTTCGGCATTAGGCTTTCTGTTAAGCCAGTTACTCTCCCTACCTTGCTTAAGAAATCTTATTCCATTTGATATTTTCTGACCTTCCTCCTGGGTGGAGGAATAATAGAGTATTTCACACAGGGATGAATTGTGATGCCGTAGGTGAATGTGTTGGGAACTCATAAATCAACGGGGATTCCTCAGGGACCACCCAGGGCCTCCCGGCCGTGGCCAGTGCTCTTTAGACCTCTTTATGCTAATAAAAGAGAGATTTCCCTCCGAAGGGCTCCACCTTTGCAAATGACACTCCTAATGGGCTCGCAGCCCTGTTGTGGTGGACGATTGTTTATCTGCTGGAGATTGGTGGCTTAGCCAGTGTACGGGGGCTCCTTGGAGATCCAAGGAGCAGGGTTTTGCCCACACAGGCTGCACGGAGGCCCTGAAAGAGGCACGGGCAGGAAGTCTGTTTTCCAAGGTATCCTTTTTGAAAGTGCAGGTGAGGGAGGATGCTTGGGGTCATTTATTGCCAGGTTTCTATATGAATTACTGGATTTCTGTGAAAGCTTTTTTTTTTTGGTTACCCATTTGACTATGATGGTAAACTGGAAACGAGATCACCATGATTTACTGCACTAGTGATTAAGGTGTGAGAATGCATGTTAGTTGGGGCACAGTCATTTAAGACTGGCTTGGTTTACTCCATGTAGGGCTAAGGTGAATAGTTGATTGCAAGGCTTTGGATGGAGAGTAGAAGAGAAAAGAGGAGGCCATGTTTCTGAGTCAGGTGACCTCAAAGAGCTGTAAAGGGTGACGATGAGCTGAGGAGTCCGACTGCATTCGCGGAGCAGAGCATCTCTCCATCTGTATCAGAGAAGCTTCTCCTTGGGGTCGGTGGCAGCAACGTGTGGAGAATCTTCTGAGTCTGGCGTGCTCGGCCCTAAATGGGACATACATATCAACCCCTCCCTCCAAGGCTCAGAGGACTTTGGAGAAGAGGAGGATGGAAGACTGTAGGAGCCAAAGGCAGAAGATGACTTGAAGGAAACCATTTTTTGGGATAGTCACACGTAGGAAGTCATAGCAATGGTTTCGGCATACAAGGACCTAAACAGACTCCAGACAGACACAATCCCAGCATGCACAGGGAAGGAGAGATGAATGCGCAGAAGGAGTTCAGGAGCTATTGGCATTTGAGAGCTGCCAGGAGAGGGAGAGTTAAATGTCTTTAAACCTATGGTTTCTGATAGATTGATCTCATTGCAGGGCAGGCCTTGCTTTCAAGAGTTGTCTGGCAAACCAGACTCCACTCAGTGGGAGTAGAAAACTCCCATCGGATGGGTAGAGAAGTGAGGGTGGATGTGGGAGAAGCCAGAGCGTGAATATGATCTTTGTATGAAAATTTCAAAGAAGTAATAGAAATGTTATCTAAAAATGGTGATAAAAATCCAATGCATTAAGTAACTGTGCAGACATGAAGATAACCGAAGTCACACAAGAACCAAGGGAATGTATTTGATATGCATATGGAATTTCATATTGCCCATTTGGATGTATGCGAAATAAATAGGTATGTGGGTAGATTTTGGGGCAGGGTCCCATGGCTAAATATGTAATTCTGTATGTCTAATACTGGTGGGAACCATTGATTTCAAGTAATCCATCAGTATACTAGCACATTTTAATGAGATGCATGCTGAATCTTCTACAATAACTAATAAATATTTTGGAAGAATTGGTACAGGCTAGGCACATATTTGCTCTTAGTGGCTTCTGAGCCTTGAGTTTTCCTTCATACCAAAGTCTGACTTTTCTTCTCTGATGCTCTCCAGATCTTTCCCCCTTCCTCACTTCCATCCCTCTGGCCTGACATCTACAGGCCCGTGTCCCTGGATTCTAGCTAGGGAGACCCCACAGGAGATAGGAAGGGGAGGGGAAGAGTGAGATCAGGGCACTTTTCCCTGTGCCCCTTTCTGTCCCCAATAAAATGACAGTTTCCTGCAGACTTTGGCTCTCCTCTCTTCTTGGCTTCTGCTGGAGGCTCCTCTGGGCAGGGCTGGGCCCTTCGGGTCTTTTATTATTAATCTCTTTCTAAGCAAACTCTCCTATAGTGCATTTAAGATGAGCGTGTCACCAGTGTCCTGGGTCCCTCCTTCAGGCTGAGCATGTTGCTGGTGTCCTGGGTCCCTCCTAGATCATACCTTAGTCAAGGTCATGGAATTCTTCCATTATCCTCTTTTTCAGTGACTTCTTTTTCTACGATGACATTTTTCATTGTATTGAAGTTACTATAAAATGTTATTTTAATGTCTGACCACCCAAATCATGCTTTTTCAGGGTCTCGTGCTATTTCCCAAGTATCTAGTTCATGTTTTATATACTCTAGTTTGATGTAGTTTTTTCATTTTATCTTATACTTTTATCATTTATATATGTTGTAACTGAAAACTAAGACTTGTGTTGATTTACAGTGGACCACATGATATTATAACAGCTGCCTCCTGCCTCAGGGTGACTAAACCAGGCTTGTTAAAAGCATTTATTGAATGACACAGCCTCTGTCTTTTTTTTCTTTTTTGGTAAAAACATTTTAAATCTGCAGTTATTCATTGTACCTAGCTTCATTATATTTAACATATTTCTTCCCAGATGCCTTTTCAATCAGAGCCCTTTGGTTGCTGCCAATCAATATCTTAAGAAACACAGGAAGAGAATATGAGTATTAAATAGGAAAATAAATTATGCATAAAATGTCCTCCAAGCTGAATTTTCCTTTTAGGCCACATGGATTTATGTTATCCTAAACTTTATGTCTCCTACATCATTCAAACCACTCTCTTCTGGCAGGAGGCAGGAGGCAGTGAATTATCTATTTGGCTAAATCTAACTGCCCAAATTCACTGGAAAAGGGCCAGCCCCGGACTTGACTCTGCTCTGTGTAGAACTGTCTCCAGTCTAATAACTCCTGAGTTGCAGAGTGATTTAGAGGGAGATTAAGTTTCTTCTTAGCCCATGACTTGGTGTTTCAACCTTGACCTAGTAAACTTGCCCTTTTCCAGGAGGAATCGGTAATGAAATCAGGGCCATCACTCAATCGCATCTTCTTCAAAAGGCCAAGGGAAAAAAAATAAATGGGAGAGTTTCTATGAAGGGAATTCCATTGTCATACTTCCAGCTACAGCAAGCCAAGGAATTAAACCATTAAAAAAAAAAAGCCATGAAGCAAGCAGGGGACTTATTCAGAAGAAGAGACATGAGAGACCCAGCTCTAAATGGTGCATTGCTGATGTCAGTGTCTCATAAAGCATGTGCTAGGCCCAAGAGCTCAGTTGCTAGTTAAACCATATGCATTTGTTTGCTATGGAAAAAGATAGGCAGTGGAAGTTTTGCTCCTCCAGGCTATTCAGGAAAGGAAAGCATGCGAAGCGAGTGTGACTACTCTATGCACCTGCTAATTCTGATTGATTGATTGATTGATTGATTGATTGATTATTGAGACTGGCTCTCATTTAGCTCCAGTTGGCCTTAAACTCCTCATATAGCTGAGAATCTCCTTGGACTCCTGATCCTCCCACCTCGGCTTTTGGAGTTTGGGGATTACAAGCATGTGCCACCGTGCAAGGTTTATGTGGCTCTGGGATCGGACCCAGGGTTTTGTGCATCCTACGTACCTGGTCTACCCACAGCCTCCTTCCAAACCCACCTAGCTGTCTTTCCATACCCCAAACCACATCCTCAGAAGGCTCTAAAGCAGATCCCCAGTGTTAGCTCAGCTAATGTGATGATGTAATAACTCATTGTGCTCATAGCCAGTCCCGGATAAATGAAGCTAATTGACATTTTCTGTGTGTGGATACTAATAACAGGGGTTTTCATTTCTCCTTTATCATCAGTGTCTAGTGGAACCATGCAAGTCGGCAAGCATGTGTTTACCCTGACACTTGCACACACAAGTACTTCAGGACAGTAGTGCTGCTACTAAACTGTTTGCAAAGGATGGGAGAAGATCCTAGAACAGACTCCAGCTCTCGCTCTACTGTGAGAGAGGCCTGAATCCCACAGCTGCCTGGGGCCAGTGGAACACTTGACTATACAGGTAAATGTCCCTTGTTTTTCTATGAAGCAGCAAACACCTTAAGAGCTCCCAGTTTCCAGAAAGTGTTAGTTAAGCAGTCTGATGGCCCCTCGCCCCCCTCCTACCTCCCCCAGCGGAACCCATGGGCAGATAAAGCGTGTCTTTAGCTATCACATACTCATTCCAATGACTCTGTGGTTTACGGTAGCCTTTCTGATTATTTTAAAGCAATGCCAGCCTAGGACCTGGCAGTACTAGCTGCATGGTGCCTGAGATCTCTTGTTGTGCTTTGGGGTGTTTGCAGGGAGCAGGGGAGGAGGAGGGAAGGGACGAAGGGAGGGAAGGAGCTCTGCGGTACGAGGCCTGGCTCAGTCATTTTTAAAATCAATACTTGCTCTCCAAGCCTTAGATAATTTAGAGAACATAATTCAGAATTCTCCCTTTCAGCATGTACCCTCCATCAAAGGGGGTGCTTTCACCCAGACTCAGCACAATGCTTGTGTGACCCAGGAATGAACAGATGAGGTTAAAAAGAGAGGAAAAAAATACATCTATTCTGTGTGCATTTCTCTAAGCATCTTCTGCAGTGTGTGGGGGTGTGTCTGTGTGTGAGTGTGTGTCTCTGTGTGTGTGTGTCTGTGTGTGTGTGTGTGTATGTGTGGGGGTGTATGTCTGTGTGTGTGCGTGCCATTGTACATGTGTCTGTGTAGATCTGAGAACCTAAATTGTGTCATCATACTGCCTTATTTAATAATTAAGGTTCTTTTTTTTTGGGGGGGGGGAGGTCAGTCCTTTATAAGATCTTAGTCTAAGGGATGCCAGCTTCAGATCATTTCCCCCCCAGAAGGGCAAATATAGGATACCAAAATTCCAGCCCAGGGGCTGCTGAAGCCTCTCCTCCTCTCATCATGGGCCGTACCACCCTGACATGATACGGCCAGTGAATCACTGCTGCGTTCCTCTGAACGGAACAACAGGCATCACATGCTTAAAAACCAGAGCACTGACTAGTATTTAATCCTTTGCCATCTCTTCGCCAGGTCGGTCTAAAACAGAAGCCCCCAGTGGAAAACATCTTGGTCATTTAAGCACAAAGAGCTCAAGATTTCACAGCAATTTTCCAATACTAATTACATTTCGTACAATCTATCATATGCATGGCTTGCAAAACCCTATTGATTTTAATGCATCCTCCTGCACTAGGAACAGGTTATTTTATGACATGTTATGTTACAGGACCTCTATGAAATACCCAGATCTTAAAATGTTGGCACAGATATACTCTCAATTATCCACAAGTGGATTATCCACTTGGTCTATTACCCACAATGCATTTTATATGAAAGCTGCTGTCATTAGGTGACTTGGTAGCCCTAAGCCACGTTGGATCAGCATGCATCCGTCCCACTGGGAATTGGAACTCACTCGGATAGCCTTTGTTAACATGGTTGGTGGGGACACCCTGCTAGAATTATCACTAAAAGGAAAATGAGCTGGCCTTGGAGATCATGCCTTACTTTGTATCGCCCACATCGCCAAGTCCCTCCCTTAGCGAGAAAAAAAAATCAAGACTCAATTGCAAACATGTGTTCAGGAATGCATAGTGCATATGTAAAGAAACATGTTTCTTACTGACTGAAAATAAGTGACAGAATATAATGGTCTGTAAGGAAACCTGCTCTGTGATGCCTTCATGCATTTTGTCTTTGAAGCTTTTCCTGGGTAGCATTGTGGAGAGAAAGAATGTGTACTTTGAAAGCATATAAAAATGCTTAATTCCCAAAACTCTACTATAATTATCTTGCCATTCATTTTCTAGATAGAGTTCTGTATTATGGCTTTCATATATGAATATGAGCAAGCACCTAGGCATACGATTAACATCTACACTATGTGTGTATCACACATGTATGAAGACCAAATATCAATTAGGATCAATAGCAGGAAAGACCTACTTCCCAAATCCATTAATTGTTTTATTGCTTATTCAGAATCTCCAGGGTACATACTAAAATAAAAGCTTTTCATTATGATTAAAATATGCATTTGACAGTTGCATCATATTTAGTTTTTCAATGAGGAACAGGGTACAACAAAATTCTCACTGACTCATTTTAATGATAAAGAAGTCCTTATAGTAACAAGCAGCTAATTAGGCCTGGGAGGCCAGAGACGTTTGTTACTGCATTTCCTGGCTGCTGTTTTCTGTCTTTTCCTTCTATGAATACAGCTAAAGTGCTGTGTTCCTTTTCCTAAGGACTCAGGCTGTGTTTTCTCTGTCCATGGTACTGACATGGTCCTGACAGCTGTCAGATGCTACCGTTAAGGCAGGACACTTGCCTCCCCAAGTATGGGCTTAGATGATGGGTATTTGTGACATCATTCTTTTTAATATATTTCTTGAACCCTTGGACTACCTACTAATTTGATTTAAACTGCAATTAGAAAAGTATTATGTGCCACACAATATTAGAAAGATAGACAATCAGAAATTGTTATTTCAAAGCGAGCCTACTTTTATTTAAGACTCCCAGATGCCGAAAGTCAGTGTGCTCACAGAACTCTTAGGCACAGACCATTTCAAATATGTTCGTGTGTTCCTCAATTGACTGTACATAGGAGCCGTACATTACTCACAAAAACACAAGGCATTTGAGCTTTGTCTGTGAGAATTTAATAATTTACCTGGACACCTTGAATAATCCAGCCAGACATAATGATTCCTTTTATCTCGGTAATGAGAGACTCCACTTACCCGAATCCTATACTATGTTTATCCAGTGATACAGAACCAGTGAAATGGACAAACCGCCAGCTCTTCCTGGATGCTTGGATCTGGCAGCTTAAATACCTAAGTGCATAGCAACCATAGTGAATAACATATCAAAACAAACATCTTGGAGTGCAGTGGGGTGAGAGCAGGGTGTGTGGGGTCAGTTGGCGAATGGGGGTTAATTTCTGCTCAGTCAGGTGAGGTGCAAATGCATCAACCATGCTGGAAAATCGCTCCAATTGTGGCCGAATGGTCGAGTTTCCTGCAGGATACGAGCGGCTTATTATTTCACGTTTTAAAAGGCTTGTTCGGGTCTAATCATTTGGATGGGAATCAATACAACAGAAGATAGGGACAAACATTAGAGAGCACACACGTCATCACCAAGGCCAGGTTTGTATGGCCATAACCCCTCCAGAAGTCCAGGAGGGGCAAAGTTCCTTTTGGTTTTCTGATGCCAGGGATCGGATGGCTCACTTCAAGTTTGCAGGCCTCAGGGAGGGTTATCAGCCAAGAGGCCAGTTCAAGGCAGCCCTTTGAATACGTTTCTGTTATTACTTTATTATTTATTTATTGCGGGTGGGTGGTCGTGCATGTGTGGAGGGCAGAGGACAACTTGAAGGAGCTGGCTCTCTTCTTCCATCACAGGGGTTTTCAGAGACCAAATTCAGGTCATCGGGCTTGGTGGCAAATATGCTTTCACACCGAATCATTTTGACAACCTGACACCTGACTGTTTTAAAGTCATGGCCAAAATGAGTCACCCAAGAGGTACAAAACAATCTCTTAGTGAGATTGGGATGACCAGGATAACTGCACGGGGAAGGTGGCTGCTACCTGTGCCCTTGCAGGTGATGCAGGCTTCCTGCCAACGTTGGTCAAATGTGCCACAGTGTCCCGGCTCTTTGACTGGTTGTGTGTGATGTGGACCTGTGAATGAATGAAGACAATTTCCCCATTGTAGCTCCTGAAAGAAGCTTCTAGGCTCCATGTTTGTAAATTTACTTATAGCAAGTCAGTTTTAGTATAGGGACATTTACATGTCATCGTGGCACATAAAAATGGGATTTTTTTTTGATGCCTATAAGAGTTCCAGTGTATTCCTGGGACTTCCTTTGGTCCGGTGAGTGTCTGAGTCACTTCAGCTAAAAGATAGATTGATGTCACCCAAGTTTCTTTGAACAAAATGAGAGACACTATGATGATTTTCTAATATGTCCAGGTTGTTCCAAAGAGCCAAACATTTAGTGACAACTTAAACACTGTGGTTATTTTGTGTTATAGTCCTTGCTACATAGTTGCCTCACATTCCCTCTTTATGTTTCAGAACCTTACCTGCATCTTCAGTATCGTGACACCTGATCAGAGGTGGCAGTCTCCCATTTGAGTTGATGAGTGCGTGGTAGGTCCCTTAAGTTGGACAGTTTGGTGTGTTGTTGTATTTTGGTCCTGAGAGGTTCTGTGGACTTGCATGCCAAAGCCTTGATGTACAAAATCACCCTCCAGCTCATATCAAAATGAGTTAAGGTGCAATGGGGATCTTTGTTCAGTCCTACCAAGCATTCCCTGCTTGAGTTAAGTCCTTAGGAAAGGCAGTTGAAAGAAGCCAAGTCTTTGGACGACTGCAGGTAAAATCCTGGCCATCTGCCTCAAAGTGCACAGAAACACACGCAGACATAGTGGGCTATAGGAACAGAGACAGATAGGCCATTTCTGTATTGTAGACTCCTTGAGGCATCTTTCAGGAGGAGCCTCCCACCTTTTCAAATTTAATCTAAATTTCTTAAGGAAGAAAGGACCCAAGCAAAACTAGCCCCTGAAGTATTTGCTTGTTCTGAGATAGACTTCTGAGATAGACCTATAAGAAGTGCTATTTATGTCTTTAGAAAAGACGTGAAGTTTTGATAAACTCCAAACAGATAATAAGTTGGAAGGAAGTAATTGATTAAATTTTGATGTGTTATCTAAAACGTATTTTAAATAGGGAATATACAGGACACATTGAATAAGACTGGTATTTAAAAAATCTAGAGTTGCCAACTCTTAGGTCTAGTGTATTTAAAAGCATTAAAGTGTGTAATTTCACCAGAAGTCACCTACAATGATTGTATAAGTTAATTTAAGATTGTTTTTGAAGAACTGGACATCCTTAATTTCTTCTCTTGGAGAGGACCCTGCGCTTTAGACAGCTCCATTATTTTTCCTTAAACAAATCAGAGGATATTATATTCATGTAGGAAACGTTTTGAATCACCTTTACTTTGTGCCATAAAACAAGCCCTCACTTAGTCTAGGTGCCCCCACCCCCAACCTAGTCTCTTCCTGGCCTTCCTATCTCTTAAACCACCTGCTAATCACAACAGTTGTTAATTCGAGTCCTTTTTAGTCTCTTCGAGGGATGACAGTACCAGCTCCTTTGCAGTGGCCATGTGGTCAGTCCCCCACCCAGGCTAGCAGGCTGCTACTGTGTCTGTCGCCGGGGTCTGCATTGTTCTCTGGCCTCTGCTGTCCATGAACAATTCTTTCTTGCCTAATCCCTGGAGACCTGCTTCATCCACAGTGGGGGTGGGGAAGGCTGCTTTGTGTGCAGCAAAATCTTCCCTGGAATTGTGCACACATTCAAACGTACTCGGAAAAGCCTAGTTTTTCTGGATGAGAGACAGGATGTGTTTATATATGAGTATGCTAATATGCGCGCGCGCGCACACACACACACACACACACACACACACACACACACACACACACACTTTAATATTAACAGTGACAACTAACATGTTTGGTTTCATACCTACAGAGTGTTTTAAATGCTTGGTCAGCAGGTATCTTAAAGCATATTTTTTCATACAATCTATTTTGATCATGTTTTTTCCTTCCCTCAACTCTTCCCAGTTCCTTTCTGCTGTGCTACCCATCCGATTTTCTGTCCTCTCTTTCTTTTCTCTTCCAGAAAAAAAAAACCTTCAATAAAACACAGAAATGAATATCAGAACAAACAAGAAAAAGACAAATAGGGCAAAAATAATATGCACAGACAGAACAAAATAAAACAAAAATCCCATGGAGTTCATTTTGTGTTAGTCAACTACCCCTGGTCTTGGCGCCCAGTCTGGCCCTGAAGTGATTGGGAAAAACGTATTTTCCCATTGCCAGTAGATATAAATTGCAAATAGCTTCTTGGATAGGAGTAGTCCTCTTCCTCTCTAGGTGCTGGGACCCCATCTGGCTTAAACCTGTGCAGGGCTTGGGTGTGCTCAGCAGGTGTTTTCAGCTCACACAATGCTCCCTTTCCATCGCGGTCATTTGAGTTTCCTTTGCCTTGTTTGAAAACTGTAATTCTTTTCACCCCGGACACAACAACTTCCTTCATTGTAAATTGCCTGAGCCTAGTGTCCCCTGCACAAGACCTGGCAAGGGATTTTGGAGTGAGGGTGAGACGGAAGGGCGGCCTTCCCGTCCCGCAGTGAACTGGAATTAAGAGATTGATTATTTTGCTTAGTAGCTACTGTTTGCTGCGGAGCCTCCCTCCGCTGAAGAGCAGATACAGTGACCTTGATTTCCACGTGGGGACCTTTGCTTTGGCACACAGCGCTCCACTGCTATGGCTTTAGCTCATGTCGCTGTGTTACAGGTCAAGGGAGGGCGGGGATAAAAGTAGATCCTTGCAAACAGCCTTTTCAATCAGGAGTCACTGGTAATCTGTAACCATTAAAGCTTGCCATATGCGTTGAAAAGGGAGAGACGTATATTCGTGACTTTGAGGGAAGATTAAGAAACAAAATCCATTTTTTAAGGAGGCAGGGAGGAAATCGTCCAGTGAACATTCTTTGAAAATATTTGTGTAGATCAGTAAGCAGGAAAGTTTTGTAAACTCCTCTTTAAAAACGTGCCTCAAAATGCTGAATAAAATTGAGCAACTCCCCCCACCGCCCCCATCTGTTGTTAATTCAGATTGTTTTGCTGGTAACAGCAACTACGCTCACGCTGCCAAGCACGGCGAGAGCGCCCCCTAGGAGTAGTAGTCGGGCACTGCAGGCAGGTGGATCTGCAGGAGCAGTTTCCTCAGGTTCCTAAGTCCAACCGAAAGCCCCCCAGTAGGAGACCTCTGGTTAAAGACTGGCAAGTGTTGCCTTTTGTTAGGAAATTTTCACATACGAGTCCCTGGGTGCCTTTCTTTGTCTGGTTACCAAAACCTCTCTGGAGAATGACTCTGAAATTTGAAATGGACTCTTGGACTAAGGGTTTAATCATGGTGTTTTGTCCTGTCTGAGTCTCTGGAACTTGATTTTGCCCTCGTTTACCTGGGAGCGGCAGTCTCATGCGAGATGAGTTGGTTAAGGTCAAGGAAAGAGGCCTCTTTAGACTTCTGGGCAAAGCCTCCAGGGTGTACCTAGGGTAGGGCACTAGACCTAGATACCAAAGGCTTCCGTTTTCATTCTGGCTTTGTTCCTTCATTCCTGTGTGGCTCTGGGTAAGTTGCTCCACCTCTCTGAGCTCCAGACTGCTTTCTGTAGAAAAGAAAGAGAATTCATCAGACACTGCTAATGATTATGTCCAATTATAAAGCATGGCTGGAAACTTAATATCGAAAACTTTGGTTTTAAACATTTCCAACCAGTAAATACAATATTTCACGGTATTCTTGAAGGATTCAAATTGCTCAAAAGATGGTAAATGTAAATTTGTTTTGGTGGCCATGTTTATAAACTGCAAACGGCAATATGCAGACTCGATTTACCTTAGGGCTTCTGTGTGATGATAGTCACATGACTCTTTAGTTATCTAAACTGAGTGATACCTCCTCAATTCTGATGGTCCCCTTTTGCCCTTACTGACAGGCAGGCATGAAGACCTGAGTGGCAGCTCTCCCCTCAGCCATAGAGTAGTCTGGTCACTATTGACAGGTCACTGTGGGCAGCTTCTCTAGGCTGGAACCTATAGTGTTGATTGTCTGTAAGGAAGCCATGGGAAAGACCTGCTAGTGTGTGCATGTGTGTGTGTGTGTGTGTGTGTGTGTGTGTGTGTGTGTGT
>OU015755.1:44445565-44463194 GCA_907169655.1 Acomys percivali
ACACACACACACACACACACACACACACACACACACACACATGGGTACTGTACTCCTCTTGTGAACAGGGTTATGGTTACTCAGAGGTAAGGTTTAGATGCAGCCAAGGGTGCCGGTCCCAATTCTTGAGAATCAGTGGCTAGGTTAACAGCAGAACCCAGTGCACACGACAGGATCAGTCTAGCCTTTGGGAAAGACACACAGCCATTCCCCATGTCAAGGGTGGTGACTGGTCTCTGTCTGAACAACTGATCATGTGCCTCTCAGTGATAAAACTTGGCCCTACTCTCTTCAACCTCCGTGCCTTTGCCCAACATGTCCCATTTCCATGAAAACCTTCTCTGACCTCATTCAGCCGGTGAGAGATCAAACAAAGCTTTTGCCCCAAACAGGTGTTTCTCTGAAATGGCAATACCCTTGTTATGTAATTGGCATTGGTAGCTGGCACCAGTGCGGCTTCACCGCTGTTTACATATTAAAGCACTCACTAATACTGTTCCAGCAACTCAGTGACTAAGACTTACACAGTAGGGCAGGGACCCCTGGGTCACGGAAGAATTCTTGGTATCAGAGAGAATGACCATGAGTGTCAGTGCTCTCCTTTTATGGAGATTTGAAAGTCTCCGAGTGTCAAGTTCCATCTGCAAACAGGAGCGATAAGAACACGTTTTTCCTTACAGGCTGCTTTGTTGGTTAGCTACAGCGCCACAGCACAGCCTAATGCTGATAGCTCGGTAAATCATCAGTTCTGAGGATGACGGTGGTGACTTCCTAGATTTGTTACAGCAATTGTCTCAGTACAGGAGAGAAGACCAGAAGTCTGAAGTCAAAAGTGTGGCTTCCTCTGGGGACCTGAAGTCCATAAACACGTAGAAGGAACGCCGGAAGGAACGAGCCCAGATTCTGGGAGTCACTGAGACCCCTGCCTTCTTAACCCTGTAGATTTCTTCTTCTGTTCTAGTTTCTTTCTGTTTTGGGGGATGAAACACTCTGACCTAAAGCAACTCAGGGAGGAAAGGGTCCATTTGGTTTGTGCTTCCAGATACAGTCTATTGTTGAGGCAAATCGGGGCTGAAATTGAAAGCAGGAGTTTGAAGCAGCAACTCTAGAGTAATACTGCCCTCCAGTTTACTCTCTAGCTCGCTCTTTGGGGCGTAGTTACCTGGTTTATACATTCCGGGATCACCCTCAGTGGGCAGGGCACTCCTGCTTTAATCATGAATCAAGACAGTCTCTCACAGACATGCCCATACCCCAATCTCATGTAGGAAATCCCTCAGTTGGAGCTTCTTCTCTCAGATGATTCTAGGCCTTTGTCAAGTTGATAGTGAAGGCTAACCAGGACACTAAAACAAGTAGCCATCTCCCTCCAATCTCTCCATCCATCCATGTGTGGCAGACTGTTGTCCATGTCTCTGTGTTCCACTGTCTCTTCTTAAAGGAGTATATGCCTCTAGGGTTATAAACTTCCTCAATCCAGGTTACCTCATTTTAATGTTATCTTCAAATACTCTATTTTCAAACAAGGCCAGGCTCTAAAGCTACAAGTAGACAGTAATATTAAAAGACATTGCCCCAGCCTGCTCCATAGCCATACCACCAAAATAGACTTAACAGTGATAATGCCCTCATCAGCTACTGGATGAACTCTGCTTAGACAGTTCATGACAGATGCTGTTCTATTTCAAGTAGTGGTGGGGGCATCGCTGTGATGTATTTTTTATTGAAAAGATCAAGTTCTCAATATTTTTATTTCACTTTTTGGTAGAGCTGTGATGCCAAACTGGTTTTCTCTCTTACCTAGGCCGTGGTTTAGACTTCCTTCTCGTTGAAGGAGATATGTTTTTGTTGTTGCTGTACTGACAGAAAAATCTAGGGTATGACTAATAAATGTCTTGCTGGTAGACAGAGTTTAAGCCTCTCACATTTGGGACTGATTTAGAAGGGCTGTAAGCTTTGGAGTTCAGTATGCACACCCTCAGGATACATTCAATATGGTTCTGCTTTAGCGATCAGAAGCCTGCCAGGGGTAACCATGGCCACCAGGGAGGAAGGAACCTGCACAGTGACAACCAGGTGACCTGGATGACCACATGGCTTCCTTCTTATTCTCATTATGAAGATGGTATCTGGGCAGGTGCTGAAGGAGCTGAGTCTGCGATCAAGAAGCAGCCTCTGGGTGGCAAGGCTTGTGAGCACTCTGAGGTTTTTTCCTTCCTACATGGTCACCCAAGAAGATGTTCTCATTCCTTAGGAAAAACCACTATTATTCCTGACAGAGGAATTATAAGATTTAACGCTTTAATGTGCATGCAGTGGTGGGGATGTTTGGGTAAGATGCAAGGCAGAAACAGAAAACAGTACTTACCAAAATTCAAACCATCTCCTTCCTTTACAAAAACAAACAAACAAACAAACAATATATCATTTTATTAGGCACATCTTACTGAAACCATTAGAATTAAGATTGTTTGGTGTTTCCAGTCTATTTTGGTATGTTTGGCTGAAGTACAGTATGTGTTTTCAAGCCAGAGGAAATAATATTAAACAAGAAGTGAGAAAGAAAACAACACAATTGTAATCTATTATTTAAAATTGACTGTAAAAGTAAAATAAAAAGGAAGATAGTGTTTCTGGTTGTATTTGTATTGTTATGGCTCAAAATAATTTTAACATATTTTTTACATTATCATTGCCATTATTAGAATTTGGGGGCTAAAAGCAGTAAAAGGGAGCACTTATTTGGGAGGGGAAGCAAAGGCAGCAGAAGTGGCTAGCGTGAGTGCTCTTGCAGACACGACATGCTACACACACCCCACTGCTGACCTCTGGCCTCAGCATCTTGTTTAACTCATGACTGCTGCATAATAAATCCAATTACCTGATTTTCTATTCTAAAACTGTACAGGTTTTTCCTCTCCTCACAACTGTTTTACGCTTTTCATTATAGCTGTTTATCTCTGAAAATATTTCCCTAAGCTAAATTGTCCCAGAATAAATCCAATGATCTGGGAAATTTCAACTTAAAAACTGTATTGTGCATGTGTTTGTGCGTCTGTAGAAGTGTATACCATGTGAGCGAAATGTCCTTAGAGGCGAGAAGAATGTATCAGTCTCCCGGAGCTGGAGCTGCAGGCACTGGATATGGGTGTAGGGACCTAAACTCAGGTTCTCTGCAGAAGCAACAATCACTCTTAACCACTGGGCAATCTCCAGCCTCAACAACTTAAATGAACACATTTCAAAGGAAAGAAAGAATGTTTTTTTCAATATGTTTTTCATAGAATTAAGCTTAGGTTAGTTTCCTTAGAACCTGCCCAGAAAATATAAAAGAGGATCACAGAATGCAAATTCAGAATTTTATATAGAAAGGCTAGGTTCTCCACACCGCGGAGGGTTCAGATGCAAGGGCTTGGGAGGCAAGTGGGAAGCTTGCAAACTCAGCTAGTAATAATTTGCCTCTGTACAACACCTTTGCCCTGAGTAATCCCACTGAGCTGAATTTACACACCCCTCAAATACAGGGAAAATGAGCTCATTAAACTTTAACCATGAGCATGCTGCATCAAATTATAAGGTGTCTTGTCTTAACTCATGACTGCTACCTTATAAATTCAATTACCTGATTTTTCTCTCCTGTTTATATAACCCGGTTTCGGCACGAAGTGAAACACTCCTATGAAGGAAGGGAGGACTATCCCTTAATTCTCAAGTGATGACATCACTAGACTATGTCTGTACATGAGCACAAGTGTATGAGATGGGTAAATTTAAAGAGCGGAAAGACAACGCCTTTACGATAAGACCCCTGTGATGCTTTGAGTGAGAATGGCTCCTATGGCTTCATAGGTTTGAAAACTTGGTCCCCCGTCGGCGGAACACTTTGAGAAGAACTGGATGGAATGACCTTGTTGGGAGAGGGCTTTGGGGTTACAAACTCCCATGCCATTTCCAGTTAGCTCTCTCTGATGTGAGCACCCAGCTGTTCCTGCTGCCATGTCTTCTCCCCATCACCATGGTCTAACCTTCTGGAGCCACAAGCTGGTTAGATGCTTTTGTTATTACGTCATCCTGGTCATGGTGCTTTAGCTCAGCAATTAAAAACAAAACAAAACCAAACAATCCTCAACACTTGGCTGTAAGGATGTCCTAGCAAAACAAAATTCCACACACTGCATTTCCCAGCTCCTTCTTTCTTTGAGTGGTGGCACACACCTTTATTCCCAGCACTCGGGAGGCAGAAGCAGGTGGATCGCTGTGAGTTCGAGGCCAGCCTGGTCTGCAAAGAGAGTCCAGGACAGCCAGAGCTACACAAAGAAACCCTGTCTGGAAAAACCCAAAACAAACAAACAAACAAACAAACAAAGAACAACAACAACAAAAACCAAACCAACCAAACAAACAAAAAACCCAAATCCCAAAAAAATCCCTGAAAATATTTTTCAGTGGATAAGAGTCATCTCAATAAGAAAAAAAATGTATGATTCTCTTCCTCTGTATGCGTCAGCCAGAAGAAAGTTGGAGGATGCCTGTGTTTGGGATGGGCAGGTGGTAGTGCAGCTGGTAACAGGAGATGAGAGTGCTCGGATAGTTGCACTGGGCTGCGACCCTAACCAAAAGCCATTGGGCCCCAGATTCACTCTCAAGCGACTGACTCTTGTGAGGCTGGTATGTGTGTGTGTATGTGGCATTGAAGGGAGCTTTATAGAAGCTAAATTGAAGGATGTGTGGGGTTTCTCGCTGACTTTGGATTTCTGAGATGAGTGTGATAAAGATGAGTGAAGAATGTAAAAATTGGAGAGCTGTGGGCATGCCTCCTTTACCAAAGCAAGGTGTGGCATGTTTCTTAATAAGCTTTGGTTCTCAGTAAAATGCAGATGCTGAAGCTGCTTCCTTTATTTTAGGACTAGATTGGTCATATACATTTATGTATGATTTTAAAAGGCTTTTAAAAGATTATGTCTATGCTCACGTGTACATGCCTGTCTGCTTGTGCCCACAGAGGCTAGAAGCTGGAGTTATGGATGGTTGTGAGCTGTCTGGTGTAGGTGCTGGGAACAGAACTTCGGTCCTCTGCAAGAGCCACGGTTCTCTTAACTGCTGAGCCATATCTATAGCCCCTCCATATATAGTTTATAATCATTGCTTTAGATTGGTGTGCAAACAACAGCTGTATCAGAGGAGAGACAGTCTCCTTAGAACGAGGAGGCCAAAACCTTCTTTGGAGACCAGAATTTAACCCGTCATCTTTGTTGTGTAGATTAGCTCAACCCCCCTTTCCCTTCCATGGGCTCTGGACTCCGTCACCAATGGAGTCAAGATTATGGCGTCTTCATTCTCAAGTCTGAACAGGAATCCGATAGAGAAATGAACTAACAGTGCTGACAAGATGGTTCAGTGATAAAGGTGTTGACCACCTAAGCGAGGACCTGTGTTCACCGCTTAGAACTCACATGGTAGAAGGTGAGAATCTTTTCCTGGAAGTTGTTCTCTGACCTTAGCACACACCCTGTGGCATATCCACATGTCCCCACTTCTCTCTTAAAAAAAAAATAAAGTAAAAAAAAAATGGACTAGTAAATAGCATAAAATTCAAAGAAAAATTACATAAAGCTGTTGAATTGCTTATCGTAGGCGGTTTTCTGCAGTGTGTTTGCCACTTCCTTGTTTAATAACCCCAGGTCATATTTCTTTGGAGAAGAAGGGGGAAACTTCACCAACAATGCTATAAATCAGAGCAAATGCATTTGAAGCTCTTATTTTAAACATTCCTTTAAAAATAGTCATTCTTATTTTTCTTTCTACTAACCTATTTAATTTCATTATTTCCTGTTTTGAGTGTCTGTCCATCTATCTGTATATAGCTATATAACTATGATCTATCAATCATTTACCTTTCAACTATACCATCTATCATATACATGTTTGTCTATTATCTTTTTAGCTATAATTTAATTATACATCATTTCTTTCTCATCTATCTATGCATATCAGATATCTGTCAATTATCTTTATTTATTAATATATCATCTATCTTTATCTATCAATGTTTCATCTGTCAATCATCTATCTTTATCTATTATCTATCATCTATCTATCTATCATCTATCTATCTATCTATCTATCTATCTATCTATCTACCTATCCATATCAATCATCTATCTTGTACTACCCTTTCTTCTCCTCTTCCTCCTCCTCTCCATCCTCTTCTTCCTCCTCTTCCTTTTCCTTTTATTGACTTCTGCTTCAGGAAGACTCATTTTGAAGCTTGGCACTTGCTGCTTCTCTGCAGCCATTTTATAGGCAAAAGCTTAAGCCCCTTGCAACATTCATTCCTAGGTAAAAGTCCAAGAACTCTGCAGTTAAAGTGTCAAGTCTCTAAGGCTCGACACTTACTTAAGAAAATTTAATTTAAGTTGACACTTTAAGTTCTAAGCCAGTTAGAACTGAGAAAAGTTTTGCTTGCTTTTATGTTTTGGTGTATCTGACCACTCCTATTCATAGAATTAACACTGCCTCTCTTGTATCCCAAGAGCTCTAAAGGTCCAGTGCTGACTGCTATTACTCACTTCCTCATATTGGCAGCACACAGCACAGATGGACAGAAAACACCTTTGCTGAGAACACTTACTGAGCACGTGAAATGATAACAACAAAGAGAATCCGGTTCCTGGGACAAATTCACAGTTCTTCAGTTTCCAAAAGGAGTTAAGAGGGAGAAGTTGGGTTAATGCAAATAATACAATTTTGATAGAAATGCATATTAAGAAGTTTGGGGTGGGACAAGAGAGTGATGACCAGCCAAGCCCAAATGCAGGAGAGCACACAGACACGAGTACTAGGAGACCTTTCCGAGATCTTCTTCTTTCTAGTGTGGATACAGCTGATGCAGAACCATCCGGAACTCAGGCGGAGTCCACATTCATGCTGTGCCACACCCCCAACCAAGGAGCTGCTTCAACAAAAGTGGAAAGGCCAAAAATGGAACATAAAGGCTCCTAACTCATGAACAAGGTGCTTTTACAGCCTTTGCTAATTTGCGGGGAGAAGTAACAACACAATCTAAACAACATAATTACATTTACTCAAGGTGATTATCAAATTGAAAGTGAATTATAAAGAATACAGTTAGTTTTAGCTTGCTACGCAATCCACCCTTGTTTATTTTTCAAACCCTGCAAAGCTGAGTTCTTAGCCTGCGCTCCAGGCTCTAAAGCCTTTCTCAGGTCTGAGAAAAGGCTGTGTGATGAGGATAAATAAGACAGTCCATGGCACAGGAGCCATCCTTGGAGTACCGTGAGGCTGGTGAGTGAAGGTACCGGGAAGGGAGTTTTCTCTTTCGGTTAACAGCTGCTTAAGCAGCTATCTGGGGAATGCTTTTACAGAAAAACTCAGGTCAACCTATACCAGGTCAACTCCCTGCCTTGAAGAACGAGTGTACGGGATCCCACTCAGCACAAAATGCAACACTCTTCACACAGAAATCAATCAATATGTGCTGTTGACTGGTGCCCGACTTTACTTAATGTCTACCCTTTATGTGGCTCAAACTGCATTGCCAGGGCAGATTCACTGATATTTTGAGCAATCCACTGTTGAATAGAGGGCAGCTCCTCCTTCCTCATAGTTATGTAAGCGAGACAAAGGTAGGAAAGAGTAGATACCTTACCTCGCTTCTGTCCCTTGTCCAAACTGGCCAAGTCATATTGCCTGCTTAGAATGTGATTTCCTTCATACCAAAGGAGGTATATGAAACTAGGTACTTACAAAATGAAAGTTTCTCTCATTTTAAAAATAAGATTTGAATGATTCTCAGGCAAAGATTCCTCTATTGAGAATTCTCTGTTTAGCTCTGTACCCCACTTTTTAATCTGGTTGTTTGGTTTGTGCTGTCTGAGTGAAGTAACCCAGACCCAGAAAGACAAATATGGTATATACTCACTTATAAGTGTGGATATTAGCCATAAAGTACAGGATAACCATGCTACAACCTGTGGACCTAAAGAAGCTAAGTAACAAGGAGGACCCAAGGGAGGATGCTTGAATTTAACTGAGATGGGGAAATAGTGTAGACGTCTAGGTTGAGTGGATCTGAGCAGGAGGAGGGGTGGGGAGGGCATAGGAGGGATCAAGTATGGGGAGGATGCAGAAGAGAGAACTGGCATCAGTTGGGGAAGGGCATCTTTGGAAAAAGCTATAAACCTAGGACAGTAGAAACTCCCAGGAATCTGTGAGGGTGACCCTAGCTAAGACTCCTAGCAATGGGCGAGATGGAACATGAGATGGTCAACCTCCTGTAACCAGGTAAGACTTCAAATGGAAGGAAATGGGGATACCAGCCTAGCCACAGAACCTTCAATCCACAGTTTTTTCTTGCCTATGAGAGGTTCAGGCATAAAGAGGGAGCAGAAAGTGAAGGAATGGCCAACCAGTGATTGGAACAACTTGAGTCCCATGCCATAAAAGAGAACCCACCTGACACTATTAATAATACTCTGCTATACTGACAGACAGGAGCCTAGCATAGCTATCTTCTGAGAGGCTTCACCCAGCAGCTAATGAAAGAGTCAGAGAGGTCAAGGAACACCACCAGAAAACCTACAAAATCAACTAACTTGGGCCCATAGGACTCAGAGAGACTGAACCACCAAGCAGAGAGCATGCATGGGACAGATTTAGGCCCCCTGCAAATGTATCAACAGATGTACATCTTGGTCCTCAGGTGGGAACCCTAACAGCAGGACAGGGGCTGTATCTGACTACATTGCCTGCCTTTGGATCCCTTTCTCTGAACTGGGCCGCCTTATCTAGCTTCAGTTGAAGAAACTGTGCCCAGTTCTACTACAACTTGGTATGCCATTGGGGGTTGACTATCTATTAGAAGTCTCTCCTTTTCTGAAGAGAAAAGGAGAAAGTCATAAGGAGAGGGGAGGGGAGAGGGAGGGACTGCAAATAGAGTACGGAAGGGAAGCTGAGACTGGGATGAATAGTAAATAAATAAATTAATTAATGAAAAAATAAAACAAAGGTTTGAGAGCTAATGGCAATCTTGCTAAAAAAAAAAAAAAAAAAAAACTCTGCTGTGTTACCATGGTATCTTAATTGTTGCTATCAAGCTCCACCTGGATGGTGTTGAACATTTTACAACCATGTCTGCCTTGAGCATACACAGAGCACAGGAGGCAGCTGCTATTGTCTCCATTTTCTGTGAGGAAATGGTCTGAGAGATGCTAAACCACTTGCTACGATTATGCTGCTGTGAGTGGTGGCGGTGCCAGCTTTGTCTTATTTATTTGCATTTCAGGCTCTTAAAGTTATTTTCTCTCCCTTTTATAACACTCCAATCCAACTTTCTTCCAAGCAACACAAGCATACACACACACGCTACAAAGTTGGGTTTATCAGAAGACTGGAACACTGCAGACACTGGTTCCATAAAATCTGAACTTTCACATCTAGACGATGAGCTGGCTAGTTAGGTGGGCAAGTGAGTTTTCTTTAAATGTGAGGTACCTGGGTTTCCCAAGAAAGGAGAAACAGAATATAGTGTTACAAAGAGATAAAGAGGAAAGTATAGTAAGAAGATTAAAAGCGGAGGGAGATAGGAGAGCAGTTTAAAGGTAGGAATTCGGGGAGGGGCGAACTAACACTAGGGTCCTTTGAAAACTGTATGGAAACTTACTACTGTAGAATATATATAAAATACATACACCTAGGAAAGGAATTTAAATAGAGTCACCATATAATGTTAGATACAATGCCCCAACTGGACATCTTATGCCACCAAGAAAAACTTCCAGTAACAGGAATGGGTTGCATCTTGTTGAATCCTTGGCCAAAAGGGTTCCATGCATCTTCTGAACATCACAGGCTATTGCTAAGGCTATCAGCTGTTCTCCATAGACTTATGGCAAGGTGTTACTGCTGAAGACAATGCTGATGTCATCGATCATGGAGAGGATGAACAGATATCCAACTGGAAGCTTCATTCCTACTGACTAGCATCCATAGTGCTTGAAGGTATTCTGCGCGCTGTACACTTCACTCTGCAATCTGTGTTCTGTACTCTGTCCTGGAAGATGAAGGTAACCATCAACATCACCCAGCTACAAGCCCTATGACCTACACCAGACACATGCCTGCAATAAATCCTGGTACCATAGTGGAATAAATGTTATAGCAGTAACCAATCACTTTTTTTTGACTGGATTTAAGGCACACTCCATGATGTGGAACCAAATGAAACCTGCTACTGCTGAAGTGGCCAACAACATAAGACTCATAAGAGGAAACTTTTAAAACTATTATTATTATTTAATACTATTATTCTGCTAATAATACTATTATTCTCCTAATGCCATATCACTATAACCATAGGTTACTCAAACTTCATCAGAGATGCTTCTTTTGCAGTGGATCCACAACTGTACATATGCAGGCAGTGGAAGACTTTATAAGATTCAATCCTAAATGGGATGCCTTCATCAAACCCTTCTCTCAAGGCTCAGAGGTCTATGTAGAAAGGGAGGTGGAAAGATTGTAAGAGGTGGAGGTGGAGGTGGATGTGGATAACTCCAAGGAAACCGTGTCTTCCAGACACAATAGGACATATAAACACACAAACTCACAGAGACTATGTGGTACCACTCATCGGAGCTGCAGCGGTTCAAGTCAGATAGGGTTCTGGAACTAGGAGGGAAAGTGGACATGGAGTCCACCCATAATCAAGAAGCTACTGGAAACTGATATGTGTTGACAAAGATACTATTGATTTCCTGCAATGGAGTGTCACTGGGTGAACTCAAGCACACTCCTGGGCAGAGCCTACTCTTAGGAGTAGTTAGCCAACACAAACTAACATTTTTGGGGAGGGTGGATTTTTGTTTTGTTCTAGCATTTTTTTGTCTTATTCTTTGTGTGTTTTTATTTATTTATTTATTTATTTATTTATTTATTTATTTATTTATTTATTATTTTGCTTATTTTTACAGAGAGAGACCATGAAGTTGGGTGGGTAGGAAGGTGAGATGAGACCCATCTGGAAGAAGCTGGGGGAGGAAAAAACCATCATGGAAACACATTGTATGAAAAATTCAAATAATTAAAAAAAGTGTGGCCCCTGGTAGGTTCACTGTACTTCAGATGGTATCCTCAGCCTATGCATGTACAGACAGTACAAATGGGACTCAAAGGTTATAAAGAAAAATGAAGCTGAGGGAGAAACATAGGACAGATTTAGTAGCATTTAGACTGAGAGAAGAAAGGGGTGAATATTATCAAGTTATATTACATGCATGTGTGAAAAACTCAAAGAAAACACATCTAAAATTGAAACCAAAAGTCAAGCTATCAATTTAGAAGAACAGTTCATTCAACCAATCACATATTCACTTATCTTAAGGTATAACCCATTACAAAAATTTTCTTCCTCCCACTTCAGAGTGTTCCAATTTATGTAAGTGAGGAGATCTCAAATTATCTAAGTGCCTAGAGTTATCTGGATGACAAGATTGATTTTCATGTGTGACGAGTGTGATCGGTCTCATTACTTTATAGTCACACCTCACAGTCTCCTAAATTACCAACTTGGGATGAGGCAAGATCATGGGATTATTCTCCAAAGGAAACATCATCTGAATCGATGTTTTATTTGGTTAGAGTCTCTGATAAGTATTGATTCATAGATTGTTGGACTAATTTTTACTTTCTACCAAGCTTGTTAGGACATACTTCTTAATTAAACTTTTGGGGAAGCAGAGGAGACTCCTTTGGAATTAATATTGACAATCAGTTGTCACAAAGATGGCCTTTAGAAGGAAGAAAAGTTTATTTGGATTCCAATGTAAATGTGCTACATTTCCCCCAGACACAATGGGAGCAAAGAGAAGCAAAGGGTCCCAGAGTATTAGCTTTCCATCACTAACTCCAAAGATCATATTGGTTGCCTTTTTATTCATACTGTATCTTAGGAGGTCTTCTGGACTTTCCTCTTCAGATCTGTGTTCAGTGGGGGACCGGCAGTATGGATGGAATTGACCTTCTCTGACCTCTCTCCCCTAATATAAACATTGGAGATGAAAATCGGAAGAGCACTGGGCAGGCAGATCACGTAGAACTAACTAGCATCTCTTGTTTGCTCGCTGGTTGGGAAAATTAGACTCTAATATGCTGTGACCCACGTTGTCACAGATGCTTACTTCTCAAGGGGCAAACAAAGAAATCTGGGTAGTCAGCAACTTAGAGATCCACTAGTGGTACCCATGAGCCACAGCCAGAAGCAAAGGAGAGGATAAAATGATGAAGACAGCTTACATATTAGAGTTCAAACTGCTGGGTACCCTCCAGCCATGGCCAGAAGCAAAGGAAAGGATGGGAAGGCAGGC
The DNA here is from genome assembly GCA_907169655.1 of Acomys percivali. Taxonomy (NCBI): domain Eukaryota; kingdom Metazoa; phylum Chordata; class Mammalia; order Rodentia; family Muridae; genus Acomys; species Acomys percivali. Next base: position 44,457,949 of record OU015755.1, read on the forward strand.
ATAGTCAACACTGTAGAGGTCACCCAGTGGTACCTGGGAGCTGTGGCTGGGAGCAAAGGAGAGAATAGAAAGGCAAAAACCAGAGCTCCTTAGCACAGCTCTACTTGGCAGGTATAATTAAATATATCCACTGCAGCGAGGGCAGGTCTGGGATGGGGGATGGGAGATGGCAGTTGTGAAGGAGGTGGGAGACTAGAACACACACTTTTTGGAGAGCTGGTCAATGACAGTCCTGTTCTTTGTCCTTTGCTGTCTTATGCATATTTTTACCCTGTAGGAGGCTTACCTGGCACAGATGAGTTTTGAAAAACTGCCCTGTCAGCAAGTTGGCAAGTTATTACCTTGTTAATTAGGGTCACTGCTCACTAATAATTCAACCAATAACATGGTATTTTTTTTAACAAGGCATTTACTGCATTTATTTCCTTTGGCAAGAGCCATAATAAATACAATGACATTTATTAATTTATGAAGCTTTTATCTAATATAAATTGCATTTGCCACAGTCCTAAATTTTCTTTGTCTCCATAACCATATCCTACTGCCCTTGTGTTTTCCTGGTTCTGACATATACACTTTCCCTGACCCCATGTAGCCTTATCAGGAGCAATGCCCATCATACAAGATGCTTGAAGAATTAAAGGACATAACATATAGGAAACTGACCTGGATATACATAGGAATATAGTAATATAGACAAATAAACCACTCAGTAACAATGTTGAAACAATAGGGTCTGGAGAAAAATATGTATTACGTCCCTACTTCAATTTAGCATACATACATTTGACATGGTTTAAATATTTAATTATATTTATGATCACGATTGTTGTAAAGGAAAGCATGGGCCACATCTTCACTTTTGTTAACATAATCATAACCAAAAGGAAAGCGTGCTAACTGTGGTGATGGGAGTTAATCCTATCTGGTGGCTGGAGAGATGGTTCAGCAGTCAAGAGCTTGTTCTGCTTTGATGAAGGGCCTGAGCTTGGTTCCCAGCACTCTCACTGAACACCTCACACTCTCCTGTAACTCCAGCGTCAGCGGATCCAAAGCTCTCTTCTGGCCTCTCCAGGTACCTGCACTTTTATGGCATATATAAATACAGACATGCACACATTAACATAAATAAAAGTACCTCTTAAAAATTTTTATCTAGGAAAGCCTTCATAAGAGCATGGGAAGAAAAACAAAGAGAAATGTCTTTAATTTTATCACAAAGGAAATATTTTTTATAATACGTAAATCTCCTGTGGGTTGATGAGATAAACAACTAGTAATCCACAGTAAAAATTTGTAAATTATATGGACTGTTTACAGAAAAGAAAATAGAAAGGACTCCTGACACCATCAACCTTTTGCATAAGAGGAAGTTCAGAGAAAGTCAACAGATTTCATTGTTCTGAAAATAATACAGTTGTCAAGGTTCCTCACTGCTAACATGGTGCTATATGTGCCAGTGTATAAATCAACAAATTTACATGTACTAATGAAACTTGGAGATCTGTGCATGCAACTTGCAGAGATGTATGGTGATATTCATGCCATAACACACTGGGGAGCATATACCCTGTGTTTTGTCATGTCTGTTTAGTCTCCTTAAAGCTAGGAGAAATTCTGAAGCCTTTTCCCATCCTCCTAACTTTTGCAGGAGCTAACTGAAAGTTCCACAAACATCAACACTCTGAGGACCTCGAGAGCTCTTGCTCCACACCCATCCATTATTATAGTCTCACTTATGTTTACAGGGACCATTCTTATATTTTAAAATAAATCTCTTTTATGACATTTGTTTATTTTATTTTATGTGTCTGAGTGTTTTGCCTGTGTGGATGTATGTGTACCATGTGTGTGACAATTGGATCCCTGAAACTGCAGTTATGGCTAGTTGTGAACGGCCACATGGGTGCTGGTAACCAAACGCAGGTCCTTTGCAAGAACAACACTCTTATTTTTTATAATGCATCTTTTTTTCTAACAATGACAACAACAACAACAACAACAACAACAGCTGTAGACAGGTGATTGATAGATACAGATACTTCCTCTCTTTTGTATATGGTGACATATTGGACAGTTGTTCTTTTTTTCTTTACTGTTTGTTCAATATGTAGTCCACATAATCTTATAGATCCTATTCCCACACTTTTGGTGGGTATGTAGTATGCCATTGTGAAGGTAAAAGCTTATTCCACCAAATATGTCAGAGTTATTGCCAATATTTTGCTCTTCTGAGACTCCACATTAAATAATTTTGTCCATTATGTACCACAGAAATATAGACATTCAGAGCAAATGATTGGGTTCTCAGGTACAGTAACATCATGCTATCCTCAAGGTACAGTCTGTGATAGTGTGTGTTATAGTTTTGAGTGTTCCAAATACTGTGGGCAACCAGTACACCTAAATAACAGAAGCAACCATGGGTCATGATATGGCTGTTAAAATATTACTGGGGAGCATTTGATTAGAATCAAAACACAAATAAAGAATATACAATCACAGAGGTTTCTTTTTGGGTTTTGTTGGTTTGATATTTGTCCAAAAGCAAAGGGACATATTACTGCTTTACACCCACTATTTACAGATGTGCATCGTGCAGGCCAGCTCAGGCTCTTTGCAAAGGCATCCTTTGTTCATTTCTAAGTGGTTGCTTCAGATTGGCCTAAGAACATGTTGAATGCGTAAGCAGAACATTCAACATGAATTTCACTCACTTGCATTAAGGGCATTTTGTGGCTGCTTTGTTCTTATTTTGTAAGAGTCCAGAAGAAGATGAATGGGTTGATAGCGAGAAGCAATGAGTGAGTCGGCGTGACCCACCTTTGCCTCTGTGCCCATGCTTGTCTTTTCTTTGAATCATGGCTTCTCTGCTGCTCACGCTCAGGGTTGTATGTTGTTTAGGAGCCCTGAGAGTAGAGATGCTGAGGTACTTGGTCACAGTTGGAAGTAAATGCTTCCACCTTACCCATGGGGTCCCTGAATTGTCCCTCTCACCCTGTTCTCCACCCTTCCCACGTCTTCAGTTGTTCAGAATTCTTTTCTGTAGGAATCAAAGCTTTACCCCTTAGTATGCTTCCCATAGTTATATTTAAGCTCATGGAAATTCTCATTGCTCCTTGAGACCTAGGCTTTTGAATCTTAAATCCTAACACAGGTCTTTACGCTGTGCCATCCATCCTTCCGTGCAATGTGTGGAGATTGACTGATGGTCAAAATGGTAAAAGCAGAGTCCTGTTGTGATGACTAGAGAAGTGTTCATGCCCCAGGGGCCTGGTTCTTATTCTCATCTTCCTGTTTGTGTCCGCTCCAAGATTTGGATAGAAGAAAACTATCTTCTGAAAGAGACTGGCAAACCTTCTTAACATTGATGACATCACTTATTAGGAGTAGCCTATGGAGTAGCAGAAGCTTCCACGTGTTTCTCAGGTCTCTTGCATCCATAATCTGTCTATTCTTCCTGAATATTTCTCACTTCAAATCTCAAAGTTTGATCTCTAGAGATAGCTAGAGCTGAAACTAAATCTTACTTGTACAAGAAAAATGAGATTTTTTTATACACAATTTCAGCATCTCTAAAATGGGTTAGTAATGGTAGGGTAGATTCATCAGCAGCATCCTATAAAAGGCCCTAAGGGCTGTATATGACACATCTTTCCCTACATCTGTCCCTTGCTCCTTGTATTCTTGTTTCCTATAAATATCTATAGCTCAAAAATCATTAGCATCCATAAAAATAAAATAAAAATAATCCCCTGCAATCCTTTAACCATCTTATCATTTTCACTTTCTAGGTTTCATTTTTTATTTATCTCTGAAGGATAGTCTTTAGCCCAAAGGGACACTCTTTGAATCAGATTTTATATTAGAGCAAGTCAATATTCTTTGAGGATGACTAGAAGAATCTTACCCTTTTCCATTTTTGAATCTATGTGTGTGGGGTGTTTGGGGTGGGGACTGTTCGGGGAAAGGGAAGAAGAGGGGTAGAGAAAGAGACGAAGTGGAGTGATGGGGCCAGAAGGAGGCACGTGGTGATCATAAAGCCTGGAGGGCCTGGCTTGCCTTGCAGACCAGAAGCCTCTCCTTTGTGGGAATTCCCCCCTCTTCCTCATCCTCTGCACCAGGATGAATTCTCTTTTCAGATTGTGATTATGGATTAATTTATGACTTCCTTTAATTGTCTGAGCAATGCAGGGTTAACGTCCTGGTGAGTAAAGTTCTTCTGCTTTATGAGAGCAATCACTTAATGAAAATTAGGCTATTACTTTTTATCTCCCTCTCTTTGGCAATGCCTGATGAGACCATGGGACACTTCTGCAGCTTTCCCTCCCCTTGTCCTGGGTTAGAGACTAGATCTTTATTTGCCCTTGACACTTTGAAGATGTCCTGATGGCAGATGACATGACTGGGAGAAGAAGTACCACCCAGTGGCTTGGGCTAGACTAGGATGGCGCCCAGGACTGGGAATGTCTTATTTTGAGCCAATATTGCTTTTAGGTGATGCTTCCCCTGAGAGGGAGTTCAATACTGCAAGGGACCTGCATGTTAAGATATCCCTTTGTGTTTCCCCAAACCTGAAGCTGGTCTGGGGAGTGCCGTAGCACAGCGTGCTTACGAGTGCGGTTTGCGTCATAAGTGAGCTCGGAACTGGCTTCTGGCTCATCCAGGTACTAGCCATTGAGTTTGAACAAACCCCTTATTTTTAACCATAGATAATGATTCCGCAAAGTGGGGAAGCACTGTACCCACAGCTCTGTAGGTTTCTACCATTTCATTTTAGCTACTCCACTAGTCTCTCATTTCACACCTTAGCCTGAGCCTTTGAGATGCAGACTGTATACGATTTGTGTAGCATCATTTATAAAGGAGACACCCATAACATAGTGTCTGGGAGGAGCAGCAAAAGGAAGGGCTATGCATGCCTACACTTTAGGCCAAGTCCCTTGGGGTGTGTCTTCAGCCAAATATTGCAAGCAATCCCATGAGTTCAAGTTACTCATCCCATGAGTTCTATAAGTCAGCATTCATCTTGACTTATAGAAATGGAGTTGGGGTTTCTGCAGTCCAGTACCCATCAGTCAATGGCTAAGGGCTGTCCCATAGAAAAGGGGTAAATGTAAACACCAGACAGTGAAGATGTGTGCTTCTAGCCGTGTGATGACATCTGGAAAAGGACAGATATCTGCTGAAAAATGGAGACACACACACACACACACACACACACACACACACACACACACACACAC
>OU015755.1:44463204-44476043 GCA_907169655.1 Acomys percivali
CACACACACACACACACACACACACACACACACACACACACACACACGTATATATTATATGGTCAGCCATATGCCTGTTGGACCAGGGAAACTCCTTTTTCAGTAGTCTATAGTCTCCTGTAGTATATAAAATCGATAGGTTGGTTTGTTGTGATTGCAAACATCTCTGAGTATGAAAAATTTCTTGGCTCCTATTTTGATGGTAAATTACTATTTGCTCTCTTTTTTCCTAAGATTTACTTATTTCTATGTTAGTATATTGGTGTCTCATGTACATGCAGTGTCCATGGAGGCCAGAAGAAGGCATCAGGTCCCCTGGACTTGGAATTACAGATGGTTGAGAGCAGCCACAAGGGTGCTGGGAACCAAACCTGAAGAGTAAGATCAGCCAGTGCTCTTCACTGCTGAGTCATCTCTCCAGCCCCACTGTTGGCTCTTAGAAGGTATCAGTCAGTTTGGAAAGTCACATTGTGATGATGGCTCAAAGTATTAGGGCCTTTAAAACCACACGTGTACCTTAGTTTGTGTTGGTACCAGGAAAGCATCTAGCTCCTTCCTTGGACTTTTCAGTCTTATTGTCCTAAGGCACTCAGACTATTTTATTATACCTTGTTTTCCTTTTGTTTCTTTTTTATATCACAAGTAGGGTATTACATTGATTTAAAAAAAAGTTTGTGTGGGAAGTTATATAATCTACTAATTTCATTTCAGGGCAAAGTGCTAGAAAATACTTGTGATAAAAGGGGATTTACACTTGATAGTCTTGAGAAGTACACGTCTCATGAGTATGTAATTATCTCAACAAGTGATCAATCACATGGTAGGAACCACGGCCTGCATAAAGAGATCGTGATTCTCTGAGTCCCCTGGTCTCTGTGGCACTGGGTTGAGTGAATCCCTTCTCCCTGCAAAGTAGATGCACATGGGGACAGTCTACTGCCACTGCTTGGATGGATAAAGAAGGGTCTGCCCCCAGCATCTGAGGTAACAAGGCATAAATGTCATACTGGACTGTAAAGTCAGGTGTTTTGGGCTCATTCTCCATGTGGCAAAAACAATGTCACCTCACCTTCAGGAGGAGGATGTTTCTTTATTTGTATTACAGATGTTTATTATGCATTTTCTGTTTGTTGGGTTCTGCTGGAGATATTACACAGTATAACAGACAAGGAGCCTTGGCTTTCTGTGGTTGCACTTGTCAGGGCATCCAGACAAGTCTGGACAAGTAAACAAGAAAAGTCTGTGTAGAGGACTTTGAGACGGTAAAAGGCTTTGGAAAAAGATTGAACCACATCAAGAGGTCAGGGATGCCAGGAGGGCTGGGCAGGGTGATGTTTTCCTGGGGGCAGGGCAACTGTATGGAGTGGCTCCACACATCCGGGTAAGCCAGGCCATGAACCATTCCTGTCAAACCCTCATCCACTCTCCACTTGTACTGCTTCTCTTCCTGATAGTTCAGTCAGCCCAGCTTCCTATCCCTAGAGATCCACACTGGCTTCATCCTTTCCTCTGCTCTTCCACCCCAGCCTTCCCGTCTCATATTATTTCACCTCATACCTGCTAGGTTGTTCTTTCTCAAGTCTGCATCTATTTATGCAGTTTTTCAACAACATTCTAAAACTTTCATTTCCACACACGAGCTGTGGACTGCCAAGCAGGCTAGTCAAAGTCTCCGCTGAGTGCTTTATATGTTTTGGGTATCAGGCCTTTTTCGGATGTAGGGTTGGGGCTGATAGGTCCCAGTCTGTAGACTGTTGCTCTGTTCTGTTGACAGTGTCCTTTGTCTTACAAAAGCTTTTCAGTTTCATGGGGTCCCATTTGTTAATTGTTGACCTCAGAGCTTTAGCTGTTGGTGTTCTTTTTTTTTTTTAATATTTTATTTAATTTTAATTTATGTCTGTTGGTGTGGGAGTGTCAGATCTTGGAGTTACAGACAGTTGTGAACTGCCATGTGGTTGCTGGGAATTGAACCCGGGTCCTTTGGAAGAGCAGGCAGTGCTTTTAACCACTGAGCCATCTCTCCAGCCCGAACTGTTGGTGTTCTGTTCAGGAAGTTGCCTCCTGTGCCAATGAGTTCAAGGCTCTTTCCCACTTTTTCTTCTAATAGCTTTAGTATGTCTGATTTTATGTTAAGGTCTTTAATTCACTTGGACTTTAGTTTTGTGCAAGGTGATAAATAAGGATCTATTTGCATTTTCTACACGTAGACATCCAGTTAGACCAGCACCATTTGTTGAAAATGCTATCTCTTTTCCATTGTATAGATTTGGATTATTGGTCAAAAATCAGTTGCCCATAGTGGTTTATTTCTGGGTCTTTGAGTTGATTCCATTGATCAACCAGCCTATTTCTATACCACTCCCATGCTGTTGTAATTACTGTTGCTCTATAGTGCAGCTTGAGACTCGGAATGGAGATTCCTCCAGAAGATCTTTTGTTGTACAGGATTGTTTTAGCTATTCTGACTTTTTTTGTCTTTCCATATGATGTTGAGAATTGATCTTTCAAGGTCTGTAAATAATTGTATAGGAATTTTGGTGGGAATTGCAGTGAATTTGCAGATTACTTTTGGTAAGATGGCCATTTTTACTATATTAAATTTCCTGATCCACAAGCGTGGGAGATTTTTCCATCTTAAAAACTGAGGTACAGAGCTAAACAGAGAACTCTCAACAGAGGAATATCGAATGGCTGAAAAACAACGTCCTTAGTCATCAGGGAAATGCAAATCAAAATGACTCTGAGGTTCCATCTCATAATCTTCAGAATGGCTAAGATAAGAAACTTAAGTGACAGCATATGCTGGTGAGGATGTGGAGAAAGGAGAACACTCCTCCATTGCTGGTGGGAGTGTAAACTTGTACAACACTTTGGAATTCAATCTGATTCTTTCTCAGAATATTGAGAATAGTGCTATCTAAAGACCCAACTATTCCACTCCTGGGCATTTACCCAAAAGATGCTTCACCATACAAGGATATTTGCTCAACTATGTCATAATAGCTTTATTCATAATAGCCAGAATCTGGAAACAATCTAGATATTGCTCAGCTGAAGAATGGATAAAGAAAGTGTGATACATTTACAGTATGGAATACTACTCAGCTATCAAAAACAAGGAGATCTTGAAATTTGCTGGATGGAACTAGAAATGATCATCTTGAGGGAGGTAATCCAGACCCAGAAAAACACACATGGTATATATTCACTTATAAGTGGATATTAGGCCAACATAGATGTCCTCTGAGAGACTCCACCAAGCGGGGGATAGGGATAGATACTGGGACTCGCAGCTGGACTCTGGGTAAAGAGCTGCAAGTTGTATGGAAGATTTTGGGGGGTGGAAGGACCCGGGTGAGATGGGGTGGGAGTAGGGCTGCCAGGAGCTCCACACGGAGACTATCAAGGCTGGTGGACCTGGACCCAGGGGGCCTGCACGAACTGATGCACTAAGGACATTGCAAGCAGAGAACCTAGACCCCCTCTTCAAATGTAGTCAATGGACAGCTTGTTCTCCACATGGGAAAGCAGGGGTGGAGTTAGGGGTGGGGATGTGGTGGGGAGTGGGGACTTCCTCTGACATGAATTCTGGTGCCCATGATTTGAACACTGCCCTTTGGTGGAGAGGCCCTGTGGGAACATGGAGGAAGGGGATGCAGGATTTCCAGATGATAGCTGAAAGGCTGTGGTCAGAAGGTAGAGGAGGAGGACCGCCCCCTGTCAGAGGTCTAGGGGAGGGGAATAGGGCCTGCTGCCAACTGTTAGGATTTTTTTTTTTTTTTGGCTTTCTTTCCTATCCTGCCAACCCCTTTACACCAAACTGTTCCTCCCAGCCATCAAGGCTCACACAGCCTACATTTTAGGGTCACTTCTCCATCCCTGTGACATGCTCAGTGGACACTGGGAGCCTTGCCAGAATCATAAGAGAGCCATATAGTGTGGGAACACATGGAGGTGAGGTGGGGTGCAACCTATAAAAACTCTGATCCATGCCAACTCCTTTCCTACTGAACCCATTTTCATGAGTTATTGGATGCCTTTGAATTTCTAATCTTCATTGCTAGGGTAATGGTATCCAATCAAGGCATCGATGAAGGCGTGTAAAATGCCATGTAGTAGATATTCACAATGCTATCTCTCTTTCTCCATGTCTGCTACTTCTTCCAACATGGCTTTCACCACCATAGCTCCTCACAGCTTCTAAGTTAGACTGCTGTGTGCAAGAGTGTGTCAGCCATTGTGAGAGTATGGAGCAAGAGAGTTGAGTGTGAGGTGGGGGGCCAGGGCACTTTTATGGGGATGTGCTGGGTGCTGGGGCTGGCCTGGGTTTAAAGGATCAACTGAGAGATGGAGGGATGGTATGTATGAAGATGCAGAAGAAAGTGGGAGGGAGAATGCATCTTGCACCTTTGATAAGCAAGTGTCTATAAATCTTAACACTGCTGATGCACAGGATTGGAGCAAATCAATTAAGAAAGTCTTCTTGCCACTGACCACAGAGGCAGGTACCTCCACTCCACAGGACCCTTCAACCACCAAGTCCTCATGTGATCAAAATAATTCTCTCTCTGTGTGTCTGTGTGTCTGTGTGTGTATGTCTCTCTCTCTCTGTCTCTCTCTCTCTGTCTCTGTCTCTCTCTCTCACACACACACATACACACACAGAGTGATATATCTATATCTATATCTATATCTCTCTCTCTCTATATATATATATAGAGAGAGGACAAGTGTCTCTCTGTGTGCATGTGTGTCTGTCACCAGATAGGCTAGTTCCTTTAAGTAGCATTTGATGGAGCAGGCTGTTCCCAGGCTTGCTAGTATAGGATGTAGTTGGTGGAATAATGACTCATTATATTGAATAGCCTTGTGTAATTAATCTGGGAAAATCATGTACTGAAGTACTATATTACTGAGCAGAGTGAGGAGGGACTCTTGTGTCCTGAGGGAACACAGGCTTCCTTCAGAGCCTTCTTTAAATGCAGATTTCCTCCGCTTAGGGCTGATTGATCATTTTTATCTGTCTGCCTTCCCAAGTAGGCTGAGAACAAGGTAGTCCTTTCCAGTCCAACAAAGGAAGAGATGTTTAAAGACGTCAGACAAAGAAAGAAATTGCAACAATGTATGTATGCATATAGTGTGTGTGTGTGTGTGTGTGTGTGTGCGTGCGTGCGCGCATGTGTGTAAAAAGCTTTCAATGTCCATGATTCCTGATGAAAGACAATTGGATAAGTTACAACAGAGTTAGACAGTTTTCAATGGAAATTGCTTACATGAAGTGAGGAAGATGAACATAAATACTCATACACATATACATATGCAAATGTCCAAACCATATAAACTATAGATAGATACCAAGCACAGTACAACTGCTTCAATAAATAAGAAAAGTGATTTTCTGTGATATGTGTAGATGTTATTCCTTACAAACAATAAAGCCAAGAGCCAAGGCGACTTCCATAGCAAGGAAGTGGAAGCCTACACTGGCAAGCTGATGTAGATAGCTTTTGGGGATTTATTTTAGCTTCCTGATGACTCAACCTGCTTTCCAAATGCCTTATTAACATTTTAGAAAGATCAATGTGCTGATCAAAGGTGGGTGCTGGGGATTTGAACTCAGGTCCTTGTGGTTGGGCAGCAAGATCTCTACTTGCTACGCCATCTCCACAGCTCCTTGGACTGCAGTTACTAACTCCAGTGTTCTCCCTCCCCAAAGGATAACGTTAATAGACACACGTATTTGATCTTACTGCAGAGTTTATTTTTGAAGGCTCTTTTGGTGTTAGCATGAGAACACGTGCCATAATTTGTTGCTCAAGCTTTTAGTGAGCCATGCAGAACCTCTGCTTTTCATGGCATTTGCTGCTCATGGAGGACAGTGACTAGTCAGTGAATCTGACCATTGAAAAGTAGATCTGAGATGTGAGCAGTTTTTGAGCCTTCAGATTTCTGCACTATATTTATTACTATTATAATTGTTAACATTTGCCATGACGAGCCTCCCTCTGACCCTGTTATTTCCCTCATAGCCTCTTTGCTGTACTAAGGCTGTTATTTATTTATTTATTTATTTATTTATTTATTTATTTATTTATTTATTTTTTACTTTTATACTCTAGTTTCCTATGATAAGAAGCAATGAATTCTTCTTGCCTTCCTGTGAACTATACTTCTAAAGACTGAGTGAAAATGGACAGTGAGCAGTTGACCACCTCCAGACAGTACCTGAGTCTAATTGCCAGAAAGCAGCTTCTCCCATCATGCCCCGGGACCTATTGAGCTCATTCAAGATGTAATTGGAAAACGAATCCAGCAACACCATTGTTGGGGAGCAATGGAGCACTTGTCTTGGGAATGGGGTGCTGTGTGATGCTACAGACTTAATCTTGGCTGACACGCCTCCTTATCTGCTAGAGGACACCGTTACACCCTTTATGACTCTATCTGGATAATTAAAGGGGTGACACGGCTCTGCCAGGAGCTTCACAAGGACATTTAACCACAATTAAGTACAAAAAATGATCCCAGGTCTGAGAAGTGGGCTTTGGTAATTATGATAATCATGTGCTAATCTGATTCATCCGTGAACTCACCAGACACAACTGTTGGGAGCAGAGCAGGGGATCTGAATGTTGAATTCGGAGGTTTTCCTTGTTGAGAATTGGCTTCTACAGGAAAATTTCCCTATGTAGCTCTTACAGTTTATGCAAAACTGAAAAAAAATTTTAAAAAAAAGAAGCCTTAATTAATTTACAATAAAAAGTTACCGAATGTGAGTGTCCTGTTGCGGTCAGAGAATTGTCATCAGGCCAGAGTTTAGGGCACATTCTCCACCCACTGCAGAAGAGAAGAGCTTGTGTTTGTCATAGCTCCGCGGCTCCCTCATCTGCTAATGGAACTAGCAAAAAGACCATCCTTCAGATTGTTGAGAGCCTCAGTGGAGCACTGTGACGTGCCCGGCAGGCATCAGAGTGTGCTTGTTTGAGGATGTGAGGATCTAACAGGAGTAGAAGACAGTGAGCTTTTGTTCCGGCTTCTAGGGCAGCCTGTCTATGGTGGCGAGTTTCATTTTTGGTGCTCACAAATCTTTTATTTTGCGTCAGTTTTACAGAGAAGTGTCATACGAGCCTTTAGGAAAAAAAAAAAAACTAAGAGGAGAATTTGATCTTAGCCACTGAATCATTGGATGACTAGAATCCTCGGTGCTTTTCCGGGCATCTAATCCCTCCAACAAATAGGAACCAGAGACCCAGCGTGCACCAGGGCTCTCTGAGCGTGAGTGCTCCAGGATGTAGCTAAGATGTGCATAGCCTCTCCTCTAGAGAGACAACTGGGGAGACAGTTGAGCAAGCAGAGGAGTGTGGGGTGATACAAGCGGTCACAAAGCCGGTGTGGGTTGGAACTCAGACTCCGTTTTGGCATAGAGTGCTTCAGGGAGGGACAGGCGTTTGCGCTGGGCCTGAGCAATGAGTAGAATCCAAGGAACAGCCTGTGCTGAGTAGCTTAAACATCGGCTTGCTGCAACCAAGAATCACACGGGAAGAGTCCCAGTTCAGGAATCATTTAGATCTGACAGACGTCTGTAAGGCTGTCCTGATTGTTAATGGACAGAGCCCACAGTGGGTGACAGCATTTCCTGGGCCAGGTTACACATCGTCTAAGAAAGCAAGTAGCAAGCGGGAAGCACGGGTGTGCTTTTGTTTTTCTTTCCGTTTGGATGCGATGTGAGTTCCTTCTTTGTCTTTCCCCAAGTGATGGGCTATAACGTGCAATTGTAAACCAAATACGCCCTTTCCTCCCCTCCACTGCTTTTTGCCAGTATTATATCATAGCAACAGAAACAAAACTAGAGAGAAGATATGAGTATAAGGAGGAGGTGCGGAGAAGACTGCTTGGGAACTTTTTAAATAGAGAAACCGGAAGCAGTACCGCAGCAGGAGTCTGCACTTCCTTTGGCCCCTTATTTGGCAGGTAACAAGTGAAAGGGTTTTGTGGGAGAAGCCCTGCTGCTGTAACAGGAAGCTTATTTACAGAGCCTTTGCAAAGGGACAAGTAGAAGGGAATAGAGGCTGAAACAAAGAACGAGGCCTGTAGTACTTGCTGCAGAGGGTGAGGGAGAGAGGAGCTAAGTGAACCTGCCATTTCCATGTGAGCTATGGGATAAGGTGCTGCCCCTCACTTCCACTGGTGGGCCAGCTTCCAGGACCCCTGGAGTCTGAGATGTGCTGCCCAGAGAGTCTCTCTCTCTCTTGCTTGCTAAACATTTCCAGCCTCTATTGATGTAAATGTGGCCTGAGCTCACAGTTTCCAACATCTCTGAAAGGAAAGAATTGCAATAGAATGATCCAGCATTTGGGTACCTTTATCTAGCATTCTCAAAATTCTTTCAGGGTGTCTACCAACTTCTATTTCAATGGTAACACTAAGATCTAAGTAGCTGCTCTGCTATCATTCCCTCATGGGTGTTCTGTTCAGACACATGGTAACACTGCACTGATGATGACCGGAATATACGTTTATGTATTTTTGTGCTTTCTAGAAATTTCATTAATATTAGTTTTAGGCTAAAATACGAGCTATGTTTTCAAGACTTCTATTGCACCCTAAAGGACGGTTATATCTGGTATAATCTCCCTATGTAGTCACTCCTCACTAGATAATGTATTTTTCTATTTGAATGAAATATTTTATTGTGGATCATAATTTTGAGTCTTTCTTTGAACTTATGTAGATATACAATAATGAACATATTTTATTGTCTTACATTGCTTCCAAATATTTGAACTCTAACACATATTTAAAATTTTTATGTTTTATATAAAACTTATTTTAATATTTAATATTTTATCCTAAAATATTTTAATACACTTTATTTTAGATCTAACTCTGAGTCATAGGCCTAAAACTGACATATTAGAAGAATAGCTTTCTGAATTAATGGTTGAACTGTCTGTATCTAAAGGTGATGAAAAGATAATTTTGAGTATAGTATTCTAACTCATGGGAAGGGGAAAGTCAGAGGAAACTCGACATAGAAGAAAAATGTGTGGGAATTCTCTTGGTTCGGTAGCAACAACAATGAGGTTTAACTGTGCTGTGTGCAACAAATAGCTTTTAGGGGCAGCATCTGAGCGGTAGCCTCTTTGGAGTTCTAAGGATGCAGATGGGAACTGCGGAGGTAAATCCTGAGGTAGAGTGCGTAGGTAGGTTTGTCAGGAGTAGGATGCTCAGTACGGGACTTTCCTCCTCACACTTGCCCACTTGCCAATTAATTGGTTAAATAATTAATTTAAAATCCAAGCCACAGTTTTCCTTCCCTTCTCTCCTCCCAGTCCACCCCTCCCCCCAGAGCTCTCCTCCCTGCTCATCCCATCCACACCTCCTCCCTTTCTCTTCAGAAAAGGAGAGGCCTCCCAGAGACATCAAACAGCCTTGGCATACCAAATGCCAATAAGACTAGGCACGTATTCTCCTACTAAGGCTTGGAGAGGCAGCCTAGTATAGGGAAAGTGTCCTGAAGCCAGACAACAACATCAGAGACAGCCCCTGCTCCTGCTGCTAGCAGTCTCACACGAAGACGCAGCTACACAACTGTTACATTTGTGTAGAGGGCCTAGGAGTCTCACACGAAGACGCAGCTACACAACTGTTACATTTGTGTAGAGGGCCTAGGTTCATCCTGTGTATGCTTTCTAGTTGTCAGTTCAGTCTCTGTGAGCCCTTATAGGCCCAGGTTAGTTGATTCTGCTGGTTTGTATGTGTGTGTGCGTGTGTGTGTGTGTGTGTGTGTGTGTGTGTTCTAGACCCCCTGGATCCTACAGTTCTTTCTCCCCCTCTTTCACAGGATTGCCCAAGCTCTGCCTAATGTTTGGCTATGGATCTCTGCATCTGTTTCCACCTGCTGCTGACTAAAGCCTCTGTGATGATGGTTGTACTAGGCTTCTGTGTGCAAGTATAGTAAAATATAAATAATTGTGTCAGGAGTGGGCTCCCTCTCATGGCATGGGTCTGAAGCTGGACCAGTCATCACTGGTTGGCTACTCCTTCAATTTCTGCTCCAGCTTTGCTTCTGCACCTCTTGTAGGCAGGCAAGACAAATTGCAGATTGAAGGTTTTGTGGCTGGGTTGGTGTCCCAATTCCTCCATTGGAAGTCTTGCCTGGTTACAGGAGGTAGCCCGTTCAGGCTTCATGTCCCCCATTGCTAGGAGTCTTAGTTTGAGTCACCCTCATGGGCTCCTGGAAGGTTTCCATTGCTTGTCTCAGAGATTTTCTCCCCATCCCTGTTGTCTCTTCCAGCACTCTCTTTCTGTGTCTTCCCCAAACCTGATCCCTCCTGACTCCATCCCCACTACCCTCCCTGCCCAGTCCCCTCCTTTTCCTTCTGTCCACTCACTAGGCCTATTCTATTTCTCCTACTCAGTGAGATTCACATGTTCCCCCTTGATCTCTCCTTGTCATTTCTCTTTGGCTTTGTGGATTGTAGGATGTTTATCCCTTACTCTTTGGCTCATATCCACTTATAAGTGATTACATACCATGTTTGTCTTTCTGGGTCTGGGTTACCTCACTCAGGATGCTTTTTTCTAGTTCCATCCATTGCCTACAAAGTTCATGACGTCATTGTTTTTAATAGCTAAGCAATACTCCATTGTGTAAATGTACCCCATTTTATTTAGGTATTCTTCAGTCGAGGGACGTATGGGTTGTTTCCAGTTTCTGGCTATTATGATAAAAGCTGCTATGAACATAGTTGAACAAGTGTCCTTGTGGCATGGTGTAGCATCTTTGGAGTGTAAGCCAAGGATGGTATAGATGAGTTTTGAGGTAGAACTACTCCTAATTTTCTGAGAGACTGCCAAATTGATTTCCAAAGTGACTGTACAAATGTACACTCCCACCAGCAAAGAAAGAGTATTCCCCTTTCTCCACAACCTCTCCAGCATGTGCTGTCACTTGAGTTATCAATCTTGGCCATTCTGATTGGTATAAGATGGAATCTTAGAATCATTTTGATTTGCATTTTCCTGATGATGTAGGGTTGGTGAAATTCTTTTCCAAGTCTGTAGGCTGCTGCTTTGTCCTTTTGGCAGTGTCCTTTGCCTTATAGAAGTTTTTGAGTTTTACAAGGTCCCATTTATTAATTGTCAATCTTGTTATTATGAATATTTTCTCTCTACCTTTTTAGTTAGTTTGGGTAAGGATTTACCTATCTTTTTTATTTTCTCGAAAAACCAACTCTTTGTTCCATTGATTCTTTGTATAGTTTTCTTTGTTTTTATTCTATTGATTTCAGCCATAAGTTTGATTATTTCCTGCCGTCTACAACTCTTCTGTATGTTTGTTCCTTTTTGATCAAGAGCTTTTCACGTGTGCTGCTAATTCGCTAGCATAAGATTCACTTTTTTTTATGAAGGCATTTACTAACTTTCCTCTTAGCACTGCTTTCATAGTGTCCCATCAGTTTAGGCATGTTGTGCATTTATTTTTATTGAGTTATAGAAAGTCTTTAATGTTTTCCTTGAACCAATGACCATTGAGTAGGGAGCTGTTCAATTTTCATGCGTTTGTAGCCTTTCTATTGTTTCTGTTGCTGTTGAAGTCCAGTTTTAATCCACAGAGGTCTGATAAGATACAGAAAGTTATTTTAATTTTCTGGTACCTGTTGATACTTGCTTTGTGACAAAGCATATGGTCAGTTTTGGAGAAGGTTCCATGAGGTGCTGAGAAGAAGTTGTATTCTTTTGTGTTTGAATGAAATGTTCTATAGATACTTGTTAGGTCCATTTGAGTCATAATGCCTATTCTACTATATCTCTGCTTACTTTCTGTCTGGGTGATGACCTGTCCATTGGTGAGAGTGTGGTGTTGAAGTTTCCCACTATCAGTGTATGGGGTTCGATGTGTGATTTAAGGTTTAGTAATGTTTCTTTTACAAATTTGGATGCCCATGCATAAATGTTCAGAAATGAGACCTCATCTTGGTGGATTCTTTCTTTGATGAATATGAAGTATCCTTCCCCATCTTTTTTTTTCATTAATTTGATTGAACATCTATTTTATTAGATATTAGAATGGCTATACCAGCTTGCTTTAGGCCCATTTGCTTGGAACCTGTTTTTTCAGCCCTTTACTCTGAGGTAGTATCTATCTTTGATGTTGAGGTATGTTTGTATGCAGCAGAAGGATGACTCCTGTTTTTATTGATGAATTGAGTCCATTGGTGTTGAGAGATATTAATAACCAATGACTGTTAATTCTTGTTACTTTGATGTTGATGGTGGTAGTGTGTGTGTAAGAGACAGTCTTCTGCAGGGTTGTATGTGTGGGTAGATATTGTTTAAATTTAAATTTGGTTTCATCATAGAATATCTTGTTTTCTTGATCTATGGTGACTGAAAATTTTGCTGGGTATAGTAGTCTGGGCTGATGCCTATGGTCTCTTAGAGCTGGCAAGATGTCTGAACAGGCTCCTTAGTCTTTTTAGAAACTCTGTTGAGAAGTCAGGTGTTAATTCTAACAGGTCTGCCTTTATATTTCACTTGATCTTTTCCCTGAAGCTTGAAGCTTTTATTATTTTTCCTTTGTTCTGTACATTTAGAGTTTTGATTATTATGTGGTGGTGGAGATTTTCTTTTCTGCTCCAATCTATGTGGTGTTCTGTAAACTCCCTGTATGTTTATGGACACATTTTTCTTTCCTTTTTTTGGTTAGGGAAACCTTCTTCTATGATTTTGTTGAAAATATTTTCTGGTCCTTTGAGCTGGGAATCTCTAGGATTCCCTCAGTGTGTGGTGTGTGTGTGTGTGTGTGTGTGTGTGTGTGTGTGTGTGTGTGTGTG
>OU015755.1:44488753-44502819 GCA_907169655.1 Acomys percivali
ATAATAATAATAATAATAATAATAATAATAATAATAATAATAATAATAATAATAATAATAACCCTTATTGTGTTAAGCTGCACAAGAACTTGATGGAGTTTTCAGATGGCCCCTAGATACTCCACTAAGGACAGCAAGATGAATTCCAAGAAGGTTTTCCTTTTTAAAAATCTTCCTGCCTCGCTTCCTCTACTCTGAAACAATCATCAATTACCCTTATCCACCGGCACCATCTCATCTAAGTTCATTTTCGAGATGAAGTTTCCTCCTTGGATGGTGGCTGTCCAATCCTCCCCCTGTCCATCACCAGCTGCCTCAGAGCTGTCCCCAGATTGACAGCTTGAGAGTGAATCAATAATAATTATCTGGCTGCAGCCATGGTGAGCTGTGTAATTCTGCCACGGGACAGCATTGTGCAAACAGAGATGCGTCTCTGGCTGCAGGTTTAAATATGCAGACCCAGGCTGTCCATTTAGGTGTGCTGATCATGTGATTACCGGGAGGTAGTACTTCTTCCTTTGCTGCATTAAAACCCTTTCAGATGATACACTCACCTTCAGGGACTCCGGCTGCCCGCAAGCACTGTGCTATGTAAAACACTGTCTTCATGGCCTCAGACCATAAATCAGAGCTTTAAAGGCAAAGGTCTGGAAGGGTAGACACACTGCCTTAGTTCTTTATGGAGACAGAGGAAAACCCACAGAGATGGAGTGTGTATAAGCACAACAAAAGAGAAAACCTCAAATATGCTGGGAGATGTGCATGCGCGAGTGTGTGAGTGTGTGTGCATGTGCACGCTCTAGTCAAACCAAGAGAAGATAAATGCTTTCTAAAGTTCTTTGCATCCAGCTGAGTGATCAGAGTCAGTTCAGTGTAACGACATGGTTGACGCGATGGGTACAAGTTCAGTGGTTTTCATTTGAATGAGAGGATATCGGCTTCACTGAGTTGCATGTATGACTTCATTCTCTTTAGCATCCTTAGGTAGGAGCTGCTGGTGGTTGCTGATGGAGTTGCTCCTAGGAATAAGGGACAAGTATCATCTTATTGGCCATATTTATGTCCACGGAGTGTTGATGGTGGCATTTTCTTGGCATCTCCTTCTGCTATGAAATTAGAAAAAGAGACATTCTTGGGAACAAATGACATTTTTTCATCAACAGAAGTTTAGTCAAGATGAATTGTGTAACTCAACCCCTTCCTTTCTACCCCTTTGTCATTCCTTTCTTTCTCCAAGCTAGGCAACCAATCACGTAGAGAGACGAGCAAGCCACCTGCTTTTATTATTAACTAGCATCCCCATATAGAGCACTCCTAGGACTGAAGTCAGCACCCCTTCCTGGGGAAACTGCAAACTAGCACAAGAGGCAAAACATAGGGTACCAATTAGATACCAGGAAAGAAGTACCAACCATCAAGCAAATGACAGAGAAAATGGCAAAAGGTTCCAAGGCCTGGGCAGTTCTCCAGTCAGGGGGTCGTATTTGTAGGAAGCCATTCTATGATCAAAGCTTACACCTGCTATTTTGCAATGAATTAATTAACCGTCAAGAAAGTAGGAAGCCAATTAAAAAGTGGAAGGAAAATTGAGTGTTGAGTTAAAACAAAGATAAAAGCATAAACATGGGGGGCAAGATAGAGATAATTTTAGATGGTCTTGGGGAAAAAAAGCTTTGACACTACAACCACATAATAAAATCTGACTTGTGAAAGGCAGCAAAAAAATTGATAGAACTGAGTATCGAATGGAAAAAAAAAAAACTAGTTGCAGGTGTTGCTGTTGAGCTGAATGGCAGATTGCATTCTACACTAATTTGTAAAGCTAAGGCTTTTATTTTATTTACAATTGTGTGTGCATGTGTGCATATTTGTATTTATGTACACATAATTGTGGATATTTGTATGTGTGCCCCCTGTATGTATCTCTGTTCACATATGTGTGCATGCATGTGTGTGTGTCCATGTGTGTGTGTGCGTGTGTGTGTGTGTGTGTGTGTGTGTGTGTATTTGTGTGGTATATGTGTAGGTGTCTCTGTTCATATATGTGTGCATGCATGTGTGTGTGTATGTATGTGTGTGTGCGCAAATGTATGTGGAGGCCCCAAGTTGACCATAGGATGTTTTTCTCAATTGTTTTTCATTTTATTTGGGGGACAGAATCTCTCCTTGAGGGATGCTGTCTTTGAATGCACATACAACTACTGTTTCTGGAATCAGTTGCGGAGCTGTTTCTGCCACTTTAAAAATAGAGAACTAAGCCTAGATAGAGCTTTTTCAGAGCTGGGGGCCAGTGACAGATGTAACCAAGACCTGAAAGCCCCATCTCAGAGACTAGACTGCTAATCTTTCTATTTTTACAGCCTTGCAACACATTTTTCATATTAAATCATCACCCAGTCCTGGTCTATAAGACATGTCCAGGAGAAAGCACTTTACTTGGCTCCTTCCAATGGTGTCCTTTGCTTCCAGAGTTCCTTGGAGCTGCTTGTGAGCCTTTGCTTTCTGCAGGGAGACCCTGAAACATAGGGTCCTCCCCTCTACCACCTACCAACCCCCCAGCCCCCACCCTGTCTTCACCGGCACAGCCCCTGTGATCAAACTTCATTTTGAGGCCATATCAAATGATGTCTAGGACCTCAGATTTGGGTGTCTGTCGTTTCTTTGCTCAGGACTGGCGGTGGGACAGTTAGGGGTCTTGGGAAGCCTCTTGTGTTGTTTCTCACTGGTGCCTTTGTGCCGCTCCAGCCCCGGAAGAGCCGAGACAACTCCTGCTATGAGGACAGAGGACTTGTGTGATTATTGCCTGGTAAGCGACTGCAAAGAAGCCAGTTTAGAAATAGCTGAGAGCTTTGGTGGTGGTGGTGGTGGTGGGGGCTGGAGAAAACAGCCCAGCTGGGCAAATAGCTCAAGGTCAGGATGTGACCCAGCATTTCTCTTTGTAGGCAGGAACCCTGGAACACCTGGAAAGTTTTGTGTGCTCAGTAGAGATGTGGCAATGCTACAAAAGCCCTGAGCTTTGCTACAGGTGTATCCAAAGCAGAATTCCTGGCTTCTAAAATGATATCCATTTGTGGAACAACATTAGACCAAAGTGGCAGCAGGGGCTGGCGGCATTCTTCAAAAGTGGTCCAACAGACCACTAGAGCAGGAAGAATGTGGGAGTGATGTCTGTTGTGTGTGTTTACATATGTCTTGGTGGGGGAGAAGACTGTTGTATGTGTACATACGTCTCGGTGTGTACATAGTGTATATTCTGGCTGGGGATGATGATGCCTACCTTTAATTCTGGCACTCAGGAGGTGCTGGCAGGCAAATCTCTGTGAGGTCAAGGCCAGCCTGGTCTATACAGTGAGTTCTAGGCCAGCCAGAGCTAAACAGTGAGATCCTGCATTAAAAACAAACAAACAAACAAACAAACAAGAGTGCAAATTCTTTGTACAAACATTCCTTGTATATAAAACAGGAATTATGTAAGCGCCTATTAATAGGTATGTGGGAGGGACCAACTGAGTTGAGATGATTCATTGGGATGATATGTCTTCAGTAGTTACTCTACAGAGTTCGCTAAAGATGTTGGGAATATAGTAGGCCCGCAAGAGGAGGCCAAACCACTGAGTTTTCAGGGGCTGGAAGTCTGTGGCTTGTGGGGAAGGTATGGGCAGTGCTTGTCCATCTTTGATGGGAACAGAGAATGACTCAGTGGTAGGTAGAACTCAGATGTAGGAGAGTGGAGCTGGAAGTTGACTGGGTTGTCTGGGTCAAGTTTAGGGATGTCCAACCTGAGGGTGTACATAAAACCTGGGCAGCCAAGGAAAGACTCCTCTTGGGTCTTTTATAAAGAGAACACACTAGGATGAGCTGGACACCATTCATATAATATTATGTGCACTTTGACTGGAGGCCTCCATAGAACAGACCTTCCTTAGCCTCCTGGATAGAAACAGCCTAGGAGACCTGGGTCAGGGTTGAGACAGCGGAGGCCCTGACATTACTCCCAGGGCTGGAATAGGGCCGGGAGGTGTTTTTTTTTCTTTGCCTTATCTAGGTAGGAAACCAGAATTAACTAGAAACTTCTGACTCTCTGTTTCTCACTCCTGTTCCAATGCAGGTCAGGAGTTTTGGGAGAGGAGCCTGGGTTATGGCCCTCCAGTTCTCCCGCAGCCAGTTGGTAGAGAACAGTGCTTAGAATTTGGTATGGGAGGGTAGTTTAAACTCTCTTGGATTACATTTTAGCAGCACAAAGGGTCTGAATAATTGTAAAATTGGACTAAGTTGTCATCAAAGTGAGCATTGTGACATGAAGACCAAGTTGAAAGGCTGACATGAAAACAGCATTGCATTCAGTATATGAGGTGCTTCAAGGAAGAGGGGATGTAAGATTGTGCTTTCCAGAGAGGAAGATGAGGGGGAAGGGGAAGCAGAAAATGAGATTCAGATTACCTACCCATCAAAGTCAGTGGTCCCGTGGAACAGCTGGATAGCCTGCAAGGCGAGGCTTGAATTTGGCTCTATTGCCTCTGGCTGTGGGATTAGAGCCTAGCGCTCAAAGCCTCCTGCCATGGTTTTGAAGTAGAAATAGGACTACACTATTCTACAGTGATGTAGTCAGGATAAAATGACAGGAAAACTAAGCACATGGCAATATGTATTAATGCCTAGAAGACGGCCAGCAGGAGCTGGCTGTTTCTCTTGGCTCTGCGGAAGGCATGGTAAAAGCTCTGGCTGCACTTGGGTGATGAGTGTGTGTGCAGGAGAGCAAGATTTCTCAGGGGTCATGTTGAAAAGTACAGGATGAGTGGAACAAGAGCTCTTAACCCCGAAAGAGCAGTCTACCTATAGGTTTAATGTCCCTGAAGCTGGAGAAGTTTTCACAGATTCGACAAAAGGCACTGTTGCCACATGAAGGACCCACTGAATTCTAGTACCTTGTTATCTCTACCTCCCCCCTCCACCCCTCCTTCCCTCCCTCCTTCCTCCCCATCTCTGTGGTGTGTGTGTGTGTGTGTGTGTGTGTGTGTGTGTGTGTATATAAATTCCTTGTAATTGTATTAGAATATCAAAATAAAACTCATCAGAAATGTATTTGAAGAAAAACTTTAATATTGCTAAACACAATTTATTTGTGTGTGTGTGTGTGTGTGTGAGTGTATGGGTGCGTGTGTGTGCATATGTGTGAGTGTGTGTGTGCATGTGTGTGTGCTTGCATGTGTGTGTGCGTGTGTGTATGTATGTGTGTATGTGCATGCATGTGTGTGTGTGAGTGTGTGTATGTGTGAGTATGTGTATGTGTGTGTGTGTGTGTGTGAGTGTGTCTGGGTATGCATTTCATGGTTCTCACGTGGAAGTCAGAGGATAGTTTGCAGGAGTTACTTCTCTCCTACTACTTTGGTTTGCAGTTTTCTTGAGAACAAGCTCAGATCATCCGGCTTTGGAAAAACTCTAATATTCATATCAAGTAAGATTTTAATATGTCTTAAAATATAAAAATCATTATACGTACACATACTGAGATTTAGTTGGTAAATGGATATCTTTTTTATCCAATTCACTATTGCCTATGATTCATTGAAATTAATGATTTTATCTGTCCATTATTTTCTAAATCACCAACAATCCATCTACACTATAATATTAGAGAGGATGTGTCTACTTCAGTGGGTATATATACACAGGATTAGCATCAAACTCAGTATGGAGTAAGAGAAACAGGGGAGGGGAATCTAATAAAAACATAGGTAGAATCAAACCCCCCAGCACTTGTTCCTTCTTAGGATATGATTGGCAGCAGGACCTCTTGACTGAGTACACAAAACAGAGATGGGGAAGAGAAGTGCTGGCATTTTACACAGTTATCTTTCATAATTGTATTTAATCTTTAAAAGGACATGGGGAACCTTTGGGAATTCTATTGCAGCCCTGAAATTCTGCTACCAATTCCACATTTTATTTCTACTTATTATAGCGATAAAATTTAATGTCTTAAAATAAAATAATATTGAAAATTTGCAAAGACAAGCTACTCTGGATAAACGGGGTAGATATGGCCACAGAATAGAGAGCCTATGTGTTTAACTCTTTAAAATTCTCTAATTGAAATACTGGGGATCTAGTTCTTACACTAAGATTGTGTTAGTGATGCAATCCCAGAGATGGGTAGTGAGGAGAATTTCTTAGGGTGAATAGATTGTGGGTGGGGATGTAATTAAACTGGTAGAGAGCTTACTTTGTGTTTTAGTTCATTTTCAGTTGTTGTGATAAATACCATGACCCAAAGCAACTTAAGAAGGAGAGGGTTTATTCCATTTTATACTTCCATCTTTGAGGGAAGTTAAAAAGGAACTCCTGGTAGGAACTATGGAGGAACACTGATTACTGGCTCCCTCACTGGCTCATGGCTTCAGCCCTGAGTCATTAGTCTAGGACGGCGCTGCCAGAGTGGCTGGACCCTCTTGTATCAAATAGCAACTACGGAAATGCCCACACAGACAACCCCCAGGCCAATCTGATGGAGGCAATCCTTTAATTGAGGTTTCATCTTTTCAGGTTACTCCATGTTATGTTAATTTGCTGATAAAATGCTGTCTAGAATAGCTAGTATCACAAAACCCTAAGTTTTATCCCCCTGAGCTGCACAAACTAGTTGTGGTGTTATATACTGGAAACATTAGCATTTAGGATAGTGTGTGTGCGTGCGTGTATAGTGCGTTGGAGGGCAACATGGGTTATGTGAGACCCTATCTCAAAACCCAAAAGGAGTGTGTGTGTGTGTGTGTGTGTGTGTGTGTGTATGTATGTATGTGTGTATGTGTATGTGTGTGTGTGCATGTGTGTGTGTGTGTATGTGTGTGTGTATGTGTGTGTGTGTGTGTGTGTGTGTGTGTGTGTGTGTTAGATAGCAAACTGGGCAGGAGTTTTGGAAGTAAGAGACCCTTGTACGTGTCCCTTAGACTTACCAGCTCTAAACTGCAAGCCCATGTGATCTTTTATTCTGCCACTCACTCAGCAAGCGCCTCCTTCATTCAGAGATGGTTGCAATGTTAGGAACTCCTAGCTCAGGGATTCACTCTGAAAGCAATGTCTACACATCTTTATTTTAAGTACTCCCTGCAATATGGCTAAGGGTGCACCAAGTGAGGGCCTTCTCAGCTGCAAATGGAAACTTCCTCCCAGAGCAGACACACAGCTGGCTTTGAGGCATGGATTGTCCTTTTAAGAAATTAATTAATTCACTTTACATCTCAATTGCAGCCCTTCCCTCCTCTCCTCCCAGTCCCTCCCTCCTTCTTCCCCCTAGCCTCCCATCTCCTATCTCTCAGAAAAGGGAACCCTCCATCAACCCACCTAGTACACAAAGTCACATCCTCTTCTACAGTGACCTGGAGAGGCAGCCCTTTGGGGGTGGGGGGGGGGAGTGATGGAAAAGTGGTCAACAGAGTGCATGTCAGAGACAGGCCCCATTCCCCTAATTAGGAGACTCACATGAAGACCAACCTGCCCATCAGGTACAGGGCCGAGGTCCAGTCCGTGGCTAGTCCTTGGTTGGTGCTTCAGTCTCTACAAGCCTGCCTCGGCTCAGAGTAGTTGGCTCTGCTCATTTTCTTGTGGAACTCCTGACCCCTCCTGGTCTTTCTATCCTTCCCCACAATCTTCCACAAGGCTTCCCCCATGTTCCACCTAATCTTTGGCTCAGCATCTGTTTTCATCATTGCTAGATGGAACCTCTCAGAGGACAGCTATGCTAGGCTCCAGACTACCCACATAACAGCCATTAAAGGTGAGGCTCACAACCAAGAAAAGATCACTAGTCCTTTTAATCACTTCTTAGACATACTTCTCCCTGATAGACCCATATGGAGTTCTTTTCATTTCTTTAAGGTTAAACTGAATTTTTTCTGCACTGCCTTGGAATCCCAATTCTATCTTTTCAAAATAGGCCCTAACATTGACTACCACTTATCCCAATGTCAATTGTCGCTGACACAGATCACAGATGGTGTTGAGGTTTCACACAGGGGATCAGAACAGGCCTTCTGAGGTGGTTGCATTTTAAGTTAGACAACAGCATCCTGACTGTGGATAATTTTGTTCTATCCTTTTGGTTTGCTAAAATGCATCTCAAAGGGCTAGGGAGATCATTCAGTGGGTGAAGTGCTTCTTGCAATACCAGTATGAGGATCACCAGCTCTCATTATTATCTATTGTATCTATCTATCTATCTATCTATCTATCTATCTATCTATCTATCTATACACATATATATCCACAAACATATATATATATATATTATACATACATATACATATGTACAAACATACATACAGGTACATGTATAGATACATGGCTGCAGGTTTAACAGCCATAATTGAAACCCCCTGGATGATTCCTGCAGATTGTTGCTCAACTGGTCTTGCTGAATTATCAAAGTCCAGGTTCAGTGATGTTATCTCAATAACTAAGGTGAAGAGTGATAACAAAGACACCCAATGACCACAGGCAAGCACACACATGCATGTGCACCACATGAACACATCTATATTAACACCTCACTGCCCACCCACACATGAAATTACTACAATTTGCATACGTGAACTAGAAAGCTTTGTCGGATACTCTTCTGGGAAGCTCAGCCTGTCACACAAAAGTGGAAGTACGTGGTGTGTGTGGGGAGAGGGTGGGGAGTGGGGGTGTAAGGGGAAGCTCAGAGTCAAAGGGACTCAGGGCTCCGAAATGGGGCAGCAAGCAGTGAAAGCTAGGCCTGAGTGAGTTGGAGGCTCACTTGGTGCTCCAAAACCAAGAGAGGCTGAGGCAGGAGCCTGATTTTGGCCTGGTGAATGGTAGAAGCTCAACGGAGCGAGTATCGTGTAGCTGACTGGCTAGCAGCCAAGCCCTGGGGGGTCTAGCGATGAGTTCTTGGGGGAGTAGGGGGGCGCTTCCTTCCCCAGAATAAATGATCAGTATCAGACAATCTTTGGTGAAACAGATGATGCTGGCCCACTTATTTCATGTGAAACAGGGACTTATAAACCTGGGGCAGTGGGAAGGGTTTGAGAGTGAATGTGTTTGATTCACTCAGGCTAGGGCACCAGAGATTACATGCAATATCACAGCCCTATCATAAGAAGGGGAACACAATACTTAATTACCCTATGGGTGGGGAAAGAACTCCAGGTGTGGTTAAAGGTCATTTGCTGAAAGCTAAGGTCTCATTAGTATAGGGTGGGTGTTTCCAGGAATCCCCAGGTGCTTGCTTAAGAGGGCTTGGGTTTGTAATCTTCCTGTGGGCTATGTGGTGCTCCTTAGAGGGTTTGGGATGACTCAGATCGGGCGGAAAGGGAACCCAGCTGAGAAAGGGAGTCCATCGTCTTATACCAAGCTCAGAGGCTACCTGGAAATGGCAGACCTTATGCCACAAAAAAAGTATGTGAAATGAATGGTAACACCAACAATCAGGGCATGAAGGCAGCAGTCCTGCTTAGGCACCACGGTGGAAGCTTTACTGGTCCACGGGAAGCCATTTCTCATGCTTCTCTGATGCAATTGCTTCATATCTGTGGACTATGGTCTTCAGTGCAAATCTTGTAACTCCTTGTGGTAGAGTTCACTCAAGCCAAGCAGAAAGTGTCACACTGGGAAGCAGCCTTCTTAAGGAAACTGGCTTGTATTCTGTTGTGAGTTTAGAGATCTCATCTTTCTGAACTGCTCACAACTGAGCTTTCCAAGGAAAATAACAGCCTCATCTGAATGTGTATTTTACTCCCTACACACACACACACACACACACACACACACACACACACACACACACGCACGCACGTGGGAAAAGA
This sequence comes from Acomys percivali, assembly GCA_907169655.1. Lineage (NCBI taxonomy): Eukaryota > Metazoa > Chordata > Mammalia > Rodentia > Muridae > Acomys > Acomys percivali. Next base: position 44,498,578 of record OU015755.1, read on the forward strand.
CAGTGTACACTCACTCCAAAGTGTGACCAAAACCGTAGGCTAGACAGTCTGTGAACACATCAAGTGAATCCTCTTTTTAATAAATTAAAATTGCTGTTCATCTCCTTCTAACTCTGAAAAACCTACAGGGAAGCATGACATTTAAGGCTTTCCCATGAAGACAGGTGGACACTAAGCTCTAAAACTCCTAACAGAGATGACCAGTCACCAACAGCCATGAAGACTGATGCTTTGAAACCTCTGCCAGAGACCAAGCCTGCAGAAGAGCCCTCCAGAAATTCCTCAACAATATAAAGAATCGAGATCCATGGCTGTATTTAGCTTATACTTTCAATGTTTATATTTAACAGTGATTTGCTCCTTTCCATAAGCAGAGGCCACAACTCATGTGCAGATGCTATCCTGAGAGCCCACCTGGAGCTGCATCTCTGAATGCTGTGTATCCTAGTGGCTGCTAACAGTATTGACTGCGGTTTATGGTGAATTTGCAATACTTAAAGTCCCATGGAATGGAAGTTCCATAAAGCCCATAAATGGTAGGGAACACAAATCTAAATGTGTTTGAAATGATACTTTCTACAGGTCCTCTTGTAGCCCAGGGATTCCACCCAGGGATTCATTCATATTAGGCAAGTACTCCACTGGCTGAGGCATGTCTTCAGCTCTGAGGTGATGAATAGCAAAAAGTAGCTATATATAGTGTCTTCTATCCAATGATGTGATTGCCCTCGAGCTAAAGTTTATACCACTAAGAACAGTATGAATAGTACAGAATAATTTTACTGAAAATTTGCAACAGAACGTTTTTCACTTTGAAATAAGGTCCTTATGAGAAACAGAAACAAAATGTCTTGTTGTCAAGATATGCCCCTGTATTCTGGCCTGTATTCTTGATGGAAAACTACATTTATCTACAAATGTCTATAGAAACCTATGTGCAAGGCAAACCAAGTAAGTCACTTATAAATATCAATCGTACAGTATTCACAATAAGGCTAATGATCAAGAACCCCAATTTTGTGGATGAGGCACTAAAACAGAAGAGCTTAAATAACCTACTTATAGCCATACAGTGATAATAAAGTTGACTTGACCCCACGGGGCACTAGGCGTGCAGTCACCTCATGTGGTTGCTAACACCGCCTCTCCCCCACATCCATGTCCACCTGTGTCTCTGAGATTGGAAAGAACAAGGCAGTGTCCTCCCGTCACAGGAGGAGGAAAGGCTGAGGGAAATTCAGCAGGTCTTACCGTACTGGAACTGGGTTTTAATACCATAGTGATGACACTTACCAAATTGTCTTTTCTATATTCATTTTCTCTCCTGAAATGGAAGTAGAAAATATAGCCTGTGTGGAGCCCTGGTGGCACTCAAAGAAAGAATAAGCTACCAAGATGAGACTTGATAGCCTATGACCATATAGTGGGGGAGGAGGTCCCCTTGGATATAGACATAGGGCAGGGGAATAGGATGGGTGTGGGATGGAAGGAGGAATGGGTGGATACAAGTGATGGGATAACAATTGAGTTGTAATCTGAATAAATTAATTAAAAAGAAAAAGAAAACATAGCCTGTCTCTTTATATCTAATTATCCAGGGAGAAAGAAAGGTGGGTGGGCAAAGTTAGGGCTCATTGAATGAAGTTATAATTCTTGATCTAACAGCAATAAAGTAGCTGGCAAAGACCAGCCATGCTGCTTTATGAGCCTCAGCAAGAGAACTGAGCTAGATGATGCGTTCGGTCTTGCCCAGGGCTGTCACTGTATCTCTGGCATTTACTATCAAGGTACTTTCCTTACCTTACCATTGTGGTTCACCAAGCAATGCAGCTTTTCCTGTGAGTTTGTCCTAATGTTCCTTGGAATATGTATAACGAAAATTTTTGTTTATTTTTAGTAAAACATGGAACCTTTGTTCAGCCGTTGTATAGGTTCCCTTCTCCGCCCCACATGCTCTGAACAGTTCTCCAACACCAGCTGAAAGTCTTTCAGCTCGATCCTGTTCTGACTTATCCCGACACTGCAAATGCCACAGGATAAACAGGACTATCTAGCTTTACACAGGGCAGGTGTGGGGTCGTCTATGTGGACCAGCCTCAAAGTACCTCCATGTGTTCACTGGTTTGAAAACCCTCTGGCCCCACATTATGGGGCATTGTCTAGAGCAGTGGTTCTCAATCTTCTTAATTCTATGACCCTTTAATACAGTTCCTTATGTTGTGCTGACCCCTACCCATAAAATTATTTTTGTTACTACTTCATAACTGTAATTTTGCTCCTGTTAATAATTGTAATGTGTGTGTGTGTTTTTTTTTTTTTTGTGTGTGTGTGTGTGTGTCTGTGTGTATTTGGGATTGCCAAAGGGGTCACGGTTCACAGGTTGAGAACCACTAGTCTAGAGGCTTTATCACATAGGCTTGATCCGTCACTCCTTGTCACCAACCCCTTTTTCTTCCTCTCCACTTCCCTGGGGATGGGAGTAGGGCAAAAGTTCCAGGCTTCTAATCACAGCTGCTCTTCGCTTCAGGAGCACCTGAAAGAATGATGTTCCTTTTGCCTAGGAAACGTCTGACCTGTGGGGCTAAGGGTTACTATGTGTCAGGGCAGCAAAGGCTAAGAGAACCAAAGACAGACCTACCACCCCATTTCTTAGGAGTTAGGGTTTTAGGAGTACTCATTTAGGGGCTGTCACGAGTGCTAACCTCAGAAAGAATACAGTCATCAGGCGGCCCTGAAGCCCCTTGCTTTTCTACAGGTTAGTAACTATTCAAGACCATTCCCAACTCTAATATGATCAGATCAAAACAAACTCAAAGCCTCGACAAATTATGCCCGTAGTAGGCGATATAGAAATAATCATAGAATTAAAGTAAACTCAATTTGAATCTCACCAACTGGTGTTAGTTACTGAGAACCCAAGAGACTGGGCAGCAGCAAACAGTCTTAGATGGGAGGTGAACAAGGCTCCAGCTATGTAAACCCATGCACTAATACAGCACAAAGATGACACACCCAAGCCTCCCTCACACTTAGATAAATAACCTCAAAATGTGGACCTCACTCATACCAAATACTGCTGAGACTGAAGAGGCTGCAGTGTATCAATAAGCATTGGCAAAAGTCTGGCCCTGTTCACGGGTGCACAAACCCTTATCTTGGACATATTCCAACAGAAAATTTAGCTTAGTCGAAATCCTTAAAAATAATTAAAAAAAATAGATTAGATAATTTTGGAATTGTAAAAGTAGCTCCTTGGAAGAAAAGGAGTTGACTCCAAGCCTACATTTTCTGGGTGAAAATTGGAGTTTATTAGTCTAATTCATCAAATTAAGAAGTGAAGTTGATTAGAGTTATTTGATTGGGACAGCATTGATTATGGATACAAGGAAAGCTATAAATCTAATCAGAGACAAATATCTGCCCACATGGGGCGAGCAGGGGTTGGCCTTTAGAAAACAGCTGCTTTTGATAGCGGCCCCCATTTAATAGTTGGAATTATGAAAAGATATGAGTCATTGATGTATGCATAACACTTGGAAAATCTATCATAACAGAGTTTGAAGAAAAGGATGCTAGCCCTCTTCTAGGAAAATAAAGACAGATGCCATCCAAGTGGACCCATCACTGGGGCTCCTGCTGAAGGTAGATGTTTAATTTGAATAACCAGACAGGAACCCTGTGATCTCAGCTATGCTTGGTCTCCCTCTTCTAAGCACCTCCCCTTATGTAGGTGCTGGCTGCATGGCCGAAGGACGACGACGAAGCATTTGTTTGTGGAGATTGAAATGCTGCCCTTTTGCTCAGAGCATTTCCCCCTGGAGAGCCTCTGCAGATCAAACACACACTTTCTCGCAATTGAACCAATCCTTGCAAACGCTGGGACCATACTTTATGATTTATTTTGGCCTGTGATGAAAGGCAAGCACTTTGAAAACGATTCCACCAATGGCTCTCACCAGGGAGAGCACCAAGGGGAAAGGCAGAGAACAGTTTGAAGGATGGAGGGGTGCACAGATGTTCTCTCTTAAAATGCACTTTGCTTGGAAATGAACCCTTTGAAAATGCAGTGTGGGCCTAGTCATACTGTGTGCTCAGCTCACTCTGGAGTGGGCGTAGTCATACTGTGTGCTCAGGTCACCTTGGCGTGCTGAAACATATTCAAACACAGAGGCTTCTTTTTATTAACATCTCCAAAGGTGTGTGTGTGTGTGTGTGTGTGTGTGTGTGTGTGTGTGTGTGTGT
>OU015755.1:44527885-44542458 GCA_907169655.1 Acomys percivali
TGTACTGCTGCACCTGGTGCTGGGTTACATGTGTACTGCTACACCTGGTGCTGGGTTACATGTGTGTACTGCTGCACCTGGTGCTGGGTTACATGCATGTAATGCTGCACCTGGTGCTGGGTTATATGAGTGTACTGCTGCACCTGGCTTTTCTGTGGGTGTGTCAGACTGTATTCAGATCCTCATGCTTACATGGCAGGCAATTTCCTGGCTGATCCCTAGATGCTATATTCAGGTTTTAACAAATTATTATTCTGGAGCTCTCTCCACAGAGTACCTGGGTCCAGAGCCCTGACCCCACTTCAGCAGACCTGACATTGTGACTCACTCCTCTTTTTCTCTTTGGGTCACCTTGACCCACCTTGACCCTGCTGAGATGAAAACTCATGGCTTCATGTTGACTTGGAGACCTCAACTTTGACAGTCACGTGGCCACTGCTGCTAACTAGCCATCAGTGTTGACACACGGCGGGTTCCTCTTCTCATCTAGTGAAGGAACGGTGAATTCGATGACCCGCTAGCTCCCTTCTCATCCAGTGTTCTCTGATCCCAAAGTCTGAATTAAAGGTTTTATCTCTTTTTCCACGGCATATTCTTCTGTGCCAAACAACTACCATCTTGTGGCATACAGCTGTCTCCACTTATGAACGATCATTCCAGCTGGGACTGTGGGCTGTGTATACCCCCAGTAGAGGGGTGGGGAGGGACCTGAGGATCCATCTGCTCCATACCACTTGCTGTTGAAAACTGTGCCTTTAAGGCCTTGGGGAGAAGCTAGGACAGTGGTTCTTAACCTTCCTAATGCTTAACCCCTTAATACAGTTCCTCATGTGATGGTGAACCCCCAACCATAAAATTATTTTCATTGCTACTTCATAACTGTAATTTTGGTACTGTTATGAATCATAATGTAAAAATAAGTCTGTGTTCTCCAATGATCTAAGATGACCTTGTGAAAGAGTCATTTGACCCCCCCTCCCCACAAAAGGGTCATGGCACACAGGTTGAGAAGCACTGGGCCAGACTATAAAGGCTGGAAAAGACTAGGGGACAGGACCTCCACCTTTAGCTATGGGAAATCCCTCATTCATATTGGGCAAAGACTTCTGTTGTGACCTTTGGGGGCTATCACACCCATTCACCCCTCTAAGTAACCGCTTACTTATGCTATGTAAATAATCCCAATACACTCATTGGTCCCCTCAACGTGAACGTCAGTGGAATTGTTCCTCAGTTTGTTGTTGGGACTTTAGCAGGAGGGGTAGGTGTTCTTTATGCTCCCCTCAAGGAAGGAAATTTAGCAACACTGTTCATGAAGATAAATGAAAGAGTTTTATGTCAATCCCTTTAAATAAGGTTTGGTACACCCTCAGTGAATGTTAGCCATTACTTTGTTATCTTCAAAGGGTAAGAGAAGCAGCCAGTGGCACTTTCTCACGTTCACTCATGAGAATTTGTTTGGGCACCCATAGCTCTGGGAAGATGTTCTGATCTGCATAAACTGCATGCCAATGCTGTCTGCATTCAGTGGGATTGATTAACCTCCCCACTGATGCTGACCCTTGTCAGCAGGTGAACGAACCACAAGCCACAGAGATGGGGCCCAAAATGTACATGTGCAAAGGAAAGATGAGGAAGAAAGACAATCTTAGCTCTGCAACCACAGGCTGGGCCAGGCTTCCCCGGAGATTCTACTACCCTGAACTGGAGGATGGCACAGTTATTGTGATGGATGTGTTAGGGGCGTGGCATGCTCCTGTGGAGATGGGGATGATTCTGAGCCCATTACTGAGCTAGAAATCCAGTGTCCCACATGCAGCCTGTATCAGTCAGAATCCCAGAGAGAAATAAAACATTCCAGGAGTCTAAGACAAAGGAATATATATTTATGTAAGGGGGAGGCAATGGTGAGGTAGGGCTGTGAGGGCCAGAAGAGGGTGTTGAAGAGGGAGAGACCCAAAATGGGTAGACAGAGTACATATGGACCCCAGAAAGGGCAAGGAAGGAAGAACTTAATGGTAAGGGGCAATCTTGGGTGTATGTGACCACTTCCAGGAAAGCAGTAATGAGATGACACCCACCTTCTATTCCTCCTGTCTTCTGATGTCTCTTATTAGATGAATTAAGTTGGCTACCAGCCAGCAAAGGGGCTGGGGACAATGCTTTCACTAGCAGATAATGTGAAGAATGGTGAGAGTTCAGATAGGGTAGCTACTCTTTGTTTCCCTAGCTTTTTTATGCTACTTTTCAGGTATGTGTACGCATGCGTGCACACTCGCGTGTGTGTGTGTGTGTGTGTGTGTGTGTGTGTGTGTAATATACACTGTGTGGGTTCATGTGTGAGGCTAGCATAATTGTCTTCTAAGAGGCTCTACTCAGCAGCAGATCTAAACAGGTGCAGAGATCCACAGCAAAACATTAAGCGGAGCATGGAAGTCTTATGGAAGAGATGCAGGAAGGATAGATGGACCCAAAGGGAAGAAGAAATCCACAGGAAGACCAACAGTCAACTAATTGAGGACCATGGGTGCTCACAGAGACTGAACCACCAACCAAAGTGCATATACTGACTGAACCTAGGGCTCCTACCCATATGTATCTTGTAGACAGCTTGGTCTTCATGAAAGTTATCCTAGCAATTAGAGCAGGGGCTGTCTCTGACATGGACTCTGTTGCCTAACTTTGGATACCTTTCCTCTACCTGGTCGGCCTTCTTATGGAAGAGGATGCCCTTAGTTCTGATGTGACTTGATGTGCTGGGGCAGGTTGGTGGCAGAGGGAGGGACAGTTCCCTTTTCTGGTGAGAAAGAGGGGGGACTGTAAGGGGGAAGAGGGGGAGGTGAGGAGGGAGGAGGCTATGATAGGAATGTAAAGTGAGTAAAAACATAAGGCAGAAAAAAGTATGGAGAAAGAAGAGAGAGGACAGAGGGAGAGAGAGAGAGAGAGAGAGAGAGAGAGAGAGAGAGAGAGAGAGAGAGAGAGAGAGAGATGGAGAGGGAGAGACGGGGAGGCAGTTTTACTAGGAGAGTTTTACAGAGACAGGTTGAAGAGAAAACAAGCTAGACTCAGGTGAAGACAGAACGATGCGGAGAACGAGGAGCAGATTAGAACAGATTGCTAGAGTTAATTTGAGGCCAAGCAGAACAATTCAGGCAGAAGCTGACAGGAGCCAGTTTGACTCAGTTGGCTTAGAGAGGAGTTCGAGCCAGAACAGCTGAGTTGAAGCAGCCAGAGTTCAGAAAGAGCTAGAAAGGGTGAGCTTATTCACCAGTAAGTCTCAGAGGCTGAAAACATTCTAGATTAGATTGCACAGAGGATAGAAGATTCCAGGACTAAGCCTAGGTTAGCAGATGGAGGCAATAAGCCTCCCAAAGGACAATCACATCAGGTGAATAAAAATTATTTTTATACGCCTTATATGTTTTCAGTAAATGTGGCCTACGGCCGCCAGACATTGAGGGTTTGAAGGGCGAATTTAAACAGATAGCAAGACTGAGGATTCCGACTAGACCATCGTCCTGTATAATTCCTGATAAAATGGGCTTGAGGTTATGTCTCAGGTCAGGGTCTCTCAGACAAGCTGCAGGAGAATCATTCTAGCTTACCTCTATCAAAAACGTGAACAGTCTTAGACACGCTGTCTAAGCCTTAAGTCTTTTGATCTGTAAAACTGAGTCAGTACCATATACTTAACAATCGCTGCTGAAGTTCGAGGATCAGATGGAGCAAATGTGAAAAACAAACTTCCAAACCAGCAGTGGGAGATCAGCTATGGAGGTGAGAATTAAAGGGTCTCCTTTTGCTAAGGGCTTGGAAATTCTTGATGCCCAAAAGATAGGGCTTAGATGGCCATGTGATTACACACAGTAGGGGTGATGAGATGGCTGGCTTGTCATCGATGCTGCCTTCCTCTTATTCCATGATATTTAAATCTTGCCTATAGTGGCCCAGAGTCACTCCATTTCTCGGGCTTCTCTGCTGGGTACAAGTGTGCGAATACCTCCTCCCCAGTGATGGAGTGGGGAGCTCTTTCACTCTTGTTTCCCTCAGTTTCTCCCTTGTGTGCCCCTCTTCCTTATGGGAGGGTTACAGTAGATGACCAAAATCTGTCACTAAAGATGGCAGAACTATCCCCTGGCTAGAGGCCAGCGAAGAGTTGAGTCCCTGACCTCAAACATACCCCACTGGACTTGACACTCTCCTTTAACAGTTACAGGTGAGAAATGAGCTGTATTCTTGTGTCTGGCTATCAAAGGCTCTTATCTACAGTTACACAATGGGCAGTTGAATACAAAGAAACCTAAACATTCCCCTAACAGGGAAAAGAATGCTTTCTACAGTTCTTCTCAGAACACAACTGCGCCGTCAATACGCTTGTGAGAGTGTGTGAGGCGGGACGAGACGTGCAAGTAACATGGGAGGCAGGCAACAAACAGGAGCAAACGCTTTGCTTTGTTTGAGACTGGGTCTCCAGTATCCCAGGCTAGCCTTGCATTCGCTATGTAATGGAAGATGACCTTAAACTCCTAATCCCCCTGCCTCCACCTCCTGAGTGCTGAGATTACAGGAAAACAGCACGCTGGGGATGAAATCCAGAGCTTTGTGAATGTTAGATGAACACCCCCCACCCAACTGAGCCACACCCCCAGCCTACAAAGCAGCATCTTCACAGAGTCAGTGACAAGGTTCTTAATCTGGTAGTGATGTGGTTTCTAGACTATCAGAGCTTGCTGGCTAATGTGGAAAATATACAAGCTCACAGAGTTTTAGCACAAGTAAGATGTTCTTAGAAACTTTCAGAAAATATGAGGAGATACATAAGGTTTTAGAGACAACAGTCATTTCCTAGAGAAGCAGGCAAAAGGCTATTAGGTAGAGGAAATTTGCATATTTATGAGTGACAACTGATTTGTGTATTTATGGGTGACAATTGATTTGTACTTTATGTCACAATGGCTTGTTCTTTTAGAAACCATCCAGTTGAGGTAGGTTATTCTAGATAATATATACATTTATTATTTCACATACAAGAAGCACAACAGCAGACTAGGTTTCAGGCAATATATTGTCAGGTTTTCTGTTTCTCAATGCTTTACTCACCTCAGCCCTCCACATGGAGTCTTTGCTCTCAGATTGACTTTTGAAGATGTCACAAAACATCCTTCATCAACAGCATTGCTTTGTTCATCTCCAGAGAGAGAGAGAGAGAGAGAGAGAGAGAGAGGGAGGGCGGGAGGGAGGGAGGGGGAGAGAAAGTGAGGAAAGGACAGAAGATGAGTGAAAGCAAGAACAACTCTCCCTGATCTTTCTAGATAAACTCAAGTCAGGCGCCCAGCCTTTACACTGGGGAACTGGCACATCCTTCTTGGCTTGAACCAGATTTCCTAGGCAGCATGGCGACCATCCTGGAATTGTTATAACAGCCCCCAGGCAACTCCAGCTGCCTTAACCCAGGAGCCAAAGACACTTCTCATTTTGGAGAAATGCTTCAAATGTTCCAAACGGTCAGATAAACATTTTGCCAAAACTTTTGATTTTTGCCTGTTTGCTTACAAAACCTAAGTTCTTATATTGGGTAAAGTGGTACACAGCTGTACTGCCAACATTTGGAAGAGCCTGGGTAATGCCATAAGGTAGGGACCATCCTGTTGCAGAGTAAGTTCCCCAGCAACTTGAGCTAGAGTTGCCTTAAACAGAAGTAAACAAGTCAAAACACACAGGTTCTTTATTATTTGGTTCTATAAGGAAAAAAACAGTTAATTATTTTCTATATTTTATTTACCTATTTATTCACTTATGAGTATGGGTGCATTCATTCAAAACCATGGATGGGGAGGTCAGGGGACCACTCATGGAAGTTAGCTTTTTTCTTTTATCCTGTGGGACCTAGGGGTAGAACTCAGATTGACAGGTTTGGTGCCAAGCGCCACGACTAGCCGAGCTACCTTACTAGCCTTTTCATTTTTTAAAATTTCACTTTCATTTACGAGTTTGTGTATGTGTCTGGTGGGACACACATATTTCACAGTACATTTGTGTAGGCCAGGGGACCCGTGCAGGAATCAGCTCTCTTCTTCTATCATGTGGTCCTGGGCATGGAATCCTATTCGTTGTGCCTTCCTGGAGGTAACTTTACCTTCTGAGACCTTGCCTCACCTGCCCCCAGCTGTTTCCTAGGAGCCAGAAATTGCTTCTGGAGTTGAGGGTGACAGACCACCATTACTTGTGGCTCCTGGAGTGTTCTGGGAAAGAATCAGCTAGAAAGGTAGGGAAACTTGTTTAAAAATCTGGGACTTCAGATGCCTAACCAGAGCAACACTGGGTACCCCACAACCTTCGTCAAAGTGATGGGGTTCCTTCCACTAATGTATGCCACTAAAATTGTTGTTGTGTCTCCTCAGTAACTTCTGCGCTAGGCTCTAGTAACTGCACAACCTAGCAATCAACTTCTCAGTGTTGTTACCCAGTGTCATTTGCTGTGCTTGCTTCCAAGTCCTTCTGGTTTGGAGTTGTGGAGAAAGTAAGACAGGGTTGCTTTCAACTAATGCATAGTAGGCCAGCTAGCAGCATGCTGAGTCAGGTGACGCTCTAAAGGCATTAGAACATCCCCAGTGCGGAGAGGGTCATCAGTGACACCGAGGGACGAAGCTCTTCAAAAGGCTTGACCAATAGCATAAAGCCTGGGTCTGTGTTAGGAATGTAGCTGGAGGAAATGTGCCATTTAGATTGTAAAAATCGATGTGAATTAGTCTCAATCTGAATTCACTTCAAGAGGAAGAAGGCACTAGTCCTAGAGATAGGGTATGAGTTGGATTCAATGTCTCAGAAGTTCATCCCCTGAAATCATCTCTACAGCAAGGTTACAAAAAGGTAAACACTAGGCTGGGAGATGGCTCAGGCAGTGAGCGCTTGCCTTTCAAGCATGAACACCTGAGTTTGATCCCCTAAATCCTGTGGTGGCCACAGTTAATAGTGTGTTTCATATCATTGCATACTTTTTAGAAATGGATGTAAAGACTCAAAATAGGAGCACACACACACACACACACACACACACACACACACACACACACACACACACATACACACACACACATTTTTCTGTATATACATCTGTAGTCTATGCTTTCTGAAACTGGATTTTTTTTTGAAACTGGATTTTTTAATGTAAATTTTTTTATTACAATCCTAATTTTGCATATGGAAGGAATGGTTCCTTTCCTTCCAGGATGTTGGTCCCAGGGATAGGCTGACTTTTTTTACCTGAGCAATCTAGTCAGCCCCTGCCCAACCTTACACTTAACGATACATGCTGAGATCTTGTCATGCCCATTAAAATCAATTTACCCTTTATTTTAAAATGTTGTGAAATAGTCCATTTATTTTATGGGTTTACAGATATTTATTTAACTAATCCGATTGATGAACATTTAAAGAACTTGGGTAAAGTTGTCACCATTCCAGGGGATGGGATTTGATGGATAATTACACCAGGTGTTCTTGTTTGGAATGTTAATGCCTGCTGGTTATTGCTTCCAGGGCACTGAAGTAAATTAAAACATTTCCTAAGTAACACACATGCCACTTAAGAATCAAAGCTCACTACTTTGTGTTCACGGTGTCAAAGAGCAGTTCTTGGCTCTCTATATACTACATCCCAAGTTTAGGGAATGCAACTTCTTCTGTGCCTGTTACTTGCCCTATGATCTCGCATCTCCAACCATTTGTACTTCCTCTAAAGCTATCAAGTACCCACTTCATTCACACTTTGGCTCGCCCATGTCTGTGATATCTCATGACCCCAAATTTAAAATTAGAACTACATTTTTCTTTCTATACTTTCACTCTTTAGCATATCAGCAATCATTTTATTTGCATTTTATTCATTTCTTAAAACTACCTGCGCTTTCAGATATTTGACCCTCTGAGCCAGGAGCCTTTCTCTCTGTTGCCTCCTCATTATGGGATGATTGCCTACTGTCGTCAGAGAACATGTACACGCAACAGCTTGAGGATTCCCTTCACGTCTCATCTATATTGAATGATATATTCTTTTCAGTTTTATGTCTTCTTTTTTTCATTGTTCTTGACCATATTCAAAGCATTATGAACAGTTTTCCTGTAAGGAAAGCAGCCAGCTGATTGTCAACTCACAGAATAAATAAAAGCACAATTGGAGTCCCATCTTACACCTAGGGTAGACAATTAAAATAGCTTCAGGAAAAGAACAAAAAATAAAGAAAATCAGAACAGAACAGTCCACATATGCCTTTTCTGGGAATCCTGTGAAATCTGAAGAGTAACTTTGAGATGTCTGTAACCAAAGGGAAGTGTGTGAGCCTTGTGAAGTGACTCAGCTTGGAGAGGATACAGCAATGGACAGTCTGAGGCTGCCTGGCTTGGGCTATTTGGCCTTTTGCCCTTGGCCTCATTAACTCTCCGCTTTCTCCAACACGTGATCTATAGCCATAGGCTAGCAGCTTGTGAGCAGCCTGGAAAGCCAGTCCCCAGTCATAACCCCTGGTTTTTGTCCTTAATAAGGCTTGCTACTGTCCTTGACTTTAATCCATTTCCTCCCTGCAGGCTGCCTTTAAGTCTGTGTGTGTCAGCAGTCTCTACCACAACAAGAGGTGCAGGTCTCCCCTAGGTGATGGTGATGACCCTGGTGGATTTTATACAGAAGGATTTGCCACTTCGCTCAGCAGAGTTTGGCTCTGAGTTCAGAAGTCAAGGTCAAGCTTCCTTCTGAAGTTTTTCCTCCAAAACCATAAATCATTTACTCATTTGCCTTCCACTGCGCTTCCTCAAGTCCGCCCAGGGCTGCTCTTGGCTTGCCCACACGCTGAAACCCAGGGATCTTGTGTTCGTAGGCTCAGCTCTGCCCATTTCCTTCTCCTTTTAGATTTTCTTGTGAATGAAAAAAAGCCATTTCCCTCCCATTGCGGGTTCGGTGTCCTCAGAGTTCCTGACTGTTGTATCTACTGTATTTATATCACGCAGACATACGGGCTACCTAGCAGCTAGATAAAGCTGGAGAGACCTTTTCTATGTAGATCACTGGCCCTGTGAGGAAGCAAAGGGTTGCAAGAGTGAGGCCTGCTTGGAGAAGTTCACAGGGCCATTTTGCAAGGAGGAAGATTTCCCCCTTAAAAATAACTCCGATTTTCCTCTCTAAGGTCTCACTCAATATCGAGTCTACCTCTAGACCACTCCTTTGAATTTTTACAATATCCTCCAAGAAACAGTGGCCTCAGACGAGAAGGCTGACTCCCTTCGGGTTGTATAACTCCAAATAACATCACTTTTCAAGGACTGTGCTTAGTTTTAAACATGGTAGGTGAGAGAAAAGCAGGAGAGAAAATGGAGGGGAGTGAAACATTTCAGAAACAGGTATCTGCCCACATCTGCGAGGACCAATCTCTTTCACTCACTCTTTCCATTTCGGTGCTAATCTCCAGAAACACCTTCACAGACGTGCATACCGCGAAGGGATGTTGTAGCAGCTGACAGAGGCCCTCCTTATCCAAGTCACCCTGACACCTACATTTCACCGTTTTGCTATACTCTGTGACCCTATTCACCTGACGTCCCGGAAGAGGCCCAGGCAAGTAGCTTGTCTGAGGTTACATCACCAGTGCCTGTCATTGCCCGGGTTCAGTCCAAGCAGTCTGTCCCAGAATTCAAGTATGTAACTGTCACTCTGTGAGAAAGAAGAGTGAGAGAGTCACAGGCCAGCGCCCAGGGAAGAAAGAGAAAAACCAGCCTTCAGTGCAGCGAGCGCTCTGCTCTACAGATCTAAGGAGCTGTGCAGAGGGAGATCCGAGATACAGGAGGGCTGGGTGGGGGTTGGATGCTGGGGGAGGGGGACGGGGCTGCGGCTTATTTGGAGGAGGAATAGCTTGGCAGCCATGCAGGCAGCCCAGGAAAGGCAGAAGGTGACAAGACCTCTGTATAGAGCTGGTGGGATCACAGATGGAGCTCCTTTGTGTCTGGAAAGGGGGAGATCTCCGTAGACTTCCGTTTTTCATACCAACTTGAGACAGAGGTCGGAGCAGCCAGGTCACAGCAGTGCGGGCCAAATGGAGATGCCCGCGAACCTGACTGCATTGGCGTTCTGTGCAAACTCCAGGCTTTCTAGAGGTCTCTGAGCCACGCAGTTCGCCTCACCAGAAAATATTTATGCTGCAGAGACTAGGGGACACAAGGGCTTCTAGTAGGCAAAATCCAGTGGTGCTATGCCAATCGATGATTTCCTCAGCCTCAAAGGAAGTTGGACTTACTTCCTCGTCTGAACATGGTTTAGTTTAGTGTAGCCTTTGGCTTAAATTAATAAAGGGTGATTTCCCAGCTCTTCCACCCTCTTCCTATATAAGGAATTAGTAAGGAAGTTGGCTAGTAGATTAGTAGATGGTTTTTTTTCAAGACAGAGTCTCTGTACACAGACCTTGTTCTACACATGAGGCTGCCTGGGAATTCACAGAGATCCCCTTGCCTCTGCCTCTGCAGTGCTGTGATTAAAGGCAGAGAACCAGGACTGCCCTCCATCAACGGAAATTCTATCAATCTATCTCAAGCATTTAAATCTGTTTAAATTTGTGTTAAATTAATACATAAAATTGTAATACTCATGGGATAATATGATATTTTAATACATGCTTAAACTAAACCAAATATCTCTATCTTCATAAACATTTTAAAAAATATGGTAAAATGTTCCAATTCCTTTCTTCTAATACTTAAAAGTATATGTATACCTTGGTATCTATAGCCTTCATAGTTTCATAATTTCACATTAAACACTTAATCTATTCTGAGTTGAGCTTTATAACTGGTGTGAGAAAGGAGTCAAATTTCATTATTCTGTGAATGGAGATCCATTTTTCCAGCATCTTTTATTTAGAGATTTATTTTTATTGCATATGTATGAGCATTTGCCAGCATTGATGTATGTCCACCACTTGTTTAGAGTGCCCTTGGAGGCCAAAAGAGGCCATCAAATCCCTTGGAAATAGAGTTATAGATGATTGTGAGTCACCATGTGGGTGCTGGGAACTGAACCTGGGTTCTCTTCAAGAAAAGGAAGTATTCTTTACCACAGGGTCATCTCTCCATCCCATATGCTTTAGTTAAAAGAGGATCTTTTTTCCATTGTGCATTTGTGGTGGAACTTTTCCTGAGAGGCCTGAATAAATGTTACCTGCTCCAGGTACAGGCACCAAAGTCAGGCCAAATAAATGATCCCATCCAAATGAACTAGTAAGTTTACTGGTGACTGAAAGGCATGGGCATCTCTGAAGAGCTTACTCCAGCCTGGGTAATGACTCACAAAAGCTGCATCCCAGGAATCTCCCCTTAACTTACAGGTGGCTCCACCAGAGCTCTTCTCTCCAGGGCAATTGCTGGCCGCTCGTGTAGACTTCAGATACAGTTGAAAGACAAGCACCACGGTGCCTCCTGCTATTTCCCAGTTAGTCATGATGCCTTTAGCTATTTAAGCTCTCTTGTCATGATCCTATACAAATTTTGGAACTTTCTTTTCTAATTCTCTGAAAAAATATGATTTTGCTTTTGTAGCAATTGATTTAAAGAGAACTCAGGGTAGTGTGGCCATTTAAACAGTACTGATTATTATGACGCATGATACCAGTGTTTCTCCTTTACTGTGTGTCCTCTACAGTTTAGGGAGCAACTCATGCCAATTATACTAAAACATTCCAGAGGAAGGGATTCTTTCAAACCCTATGATGCCACCATTATCAAGATAACAAAGCCAGAGGACAAAACCACAGACCAAGGTTTTTAATGAACATTGATGCACAACTTCTTGAACAAACAATGCCAGCACATCATAAAGACCAGTCACCATCATCCAGTGCTGGCCATTCAGGGATGCAGCAATAGTGCAGTGCATGACAATCAATTAGTATGAGATACCATTTGGCAGAGCGAATAGCAAAAACTACAATCTTCCTTGCAAGACGGGGAAAATTTGTGATGAAATTCAGTATCTTTCTCACCAAATACTCAGAGCAAGTTAAGAACAGAAAGAACACAGCTCCACACAACGATGGCCTGGAATAGTGAGCCAACAGCTTATATTAAATGAATGGGGGAAAAAAATTCATTCATAGAAAGCATAGGTTCCACTTACAAAGGCTTGGCTCTCAACTGGACAATGAGCTAAGCAAAATAAGCTGCTTCGCAGGAGGCTTCTGGGAGTCTAGGCAAGGTGGAGAAGTGGGGAAAGGCCTTCCTACCTATAAATCCTAGGAGGTTCACAATTTTATCTTCACTTAGAGACTAAGGCTCACCAAAGAAGTAAGTATCCATTTTACTTATTTTCCAAAAAGGAAACTGGGTGTTCAGATAACTTAATATTAGTGCTATGGATAGTGTGTTGTTTTAAGAATGGACCCAGCAGCTAAAGCTCTGTAATTCTTAGTGTTTCTTTTAATGTACAAATCATCAGAGCTAAGCCTCTTTAATGCCGCTGTTGAGCAGCAGAGGAGCTTCCGTCACGAATGCGTGATGACTTTATGTGACATTGTACCATAGGAGATGGCTTTGCTCAGTGGTAACTCCAGATCAGCACAGTAACAAGTGCATATTCTGATGCTGTCCTGCAGGACTGTAAATACGGTAATTTTAGTGTTTAAGAGACACAAGGCCATTTCCTCCACTGACGTTGTTTATGGTAACACCTACTCTTCCTCTATGCCTCTCAAGCAGGGTTTCCTACAGTAGCATCAGGAATGAAAGCTAATGACATTTGTGTTCAGACTCAATAATCTCTTAATTTACCGAATTAAGGATTTCCCAATTAGAGGAGAGAGGCTGATCTAGGCAAAGAAATGTGGGAGTATTTACTTTCTGTTTAAAGACTTTTTGGATTAAAAGATATTGGAACAGATAACACCGCAAAATTAGTTTTTGCTTCGATGGCAAGGTTAAGACTCCTGCTGTTGCTAGGATATCCTGCCCTATCACAGCTGATCTTGACTGTGAAAATTGGTGCCTTAATTTCCCAGCGGTCCATGCTGCTTCTGATTTAGCCCTCATTCTGGTTAATCACACTGTCATTCTTGCTGTAGATTGCCTTTTGACATCTTCATCTGCAAAAGGGTCTCACAGCCAGTACTCAGGACATGGAGTCAATTCGATGTCTCCTTCCTGGTCACTGGACCTGCTGCTGAGTGGGAGGAAAGGAGGTTGGGAGGGATGTGGTGAGAGCATGACAAAGGGAAGCAAGGATGCTGGGAAACCAGCATTTCTCTTGTGTACAAGGGAGCCCCATGTGCAACTGAAACTGTGGAGGGAACATTCACGAACGATGTTAAAATTGCACTAGTCAGAGCCAGTGAGGTTTTAGTGAAATATCCCAATGGGGAAAAAATCTACCATACATTTTTTTCTAAGGAAGATGGAAGAAATATATTGTGTTTTGAAAATCTAACTCTCATCAACCTCTAATTTTAGAGCCCCTATTTTAGCAGGATAAAGAAACTTGACTGTGCACAACTGCCCAATCATGATGCTCTTTAGGGCTCAGGCTGTTGTTGTTGTTGTTGTTGTTGTTGTTGTTGTTGTTGTTGCTATGGGAACCATAGCTCAAAGTAGCAAAGTGATTGTACAAGATTGCAAAGCTAAGAAGTGGCATACCTACACAGTTGAACTCCCATCCACCTAGTCCCAGTTCGGAGGTCGCCTTCTGTTGCACGGTGTACAGGTTGTTTGATTTCAATAGCCCCAGCAGTCCCTCTACTGATGTTAGCAACAGAAATTCTCATCATAGCAATCTTGATCTGTTTAATGGAGAATTGATTGAAAAAAAAAACCAACAACAACCAAACTAATGCTGAGGAATGAATGCTGCTGTGGAATGTGGAGGCCTCCCTTTGATGTGGAGTGTGCCCGGCTCTGGATGCGTACGGAAGTTCGTAGTTCAGGATGTTCCTCTCAAGTGTGTGTCTCTTTTCCTTGATGCTCATCAGCTGGACTCTAGCTTTGTACAAATAAAGTGGCACTTGGGGAAGATTCATCCATGGCCATGAGTGTGACCATGAATGCCACCCCGATTCTCTTCCTTTCTTCTGGCCATAAGTGAGGAAACCTGACATACTGGTTTGGGGGAGCTGGCTCATATATAGAACAGAGACAGGGCAAAGTGACTCTGAAATACTGTCACCTATTTTCTTGTTTTCGGTTGACAACTTGTCCTTCAAGTTATCTGCTAGAATGGAAGTGCTATAGGGCACATTGATTGCTGACTAAAATTAAACATTTTCCTAAATGGAGCATGAGCTGTGTATGTATTATGTGCTAATGTAGTGTATGTGTGTGCGATTATTATTATTATTATTTTTGCACAGGGTCACAGACTCCAGACTGGGCTTAAACTCACTGAAGTCAAGGACGACCTTGAACTTCTTCTATCTCTACTTCTCAAATGCTGAGATTACAGGCACTGTCACTGCACCTGATTCCTGTAGTGTTAGAAATCAAACCCAGGCCCTCATGCATGCTAGACAAGCCCTCCACCAGCTAGGCAAGCCCTCCACCAGCTAGGCAAGCCC
>OU015755.1:44542468-44555333 GCA_907169655.1 Acomys percivali
CAGCTAGGCAAGCCCTCCACCAGCCAGGCAAGCCCTCCACCAGCTAGACAAGCCCTCCACCAGCTAGGCAAGCCCTATATCAGCTAGGCAAGCCCTCTATCAGCTAGGCAAGCCCTCTACCAGCTAGACAAACCCTCTACCAGCTAGGCAAGCCCTATACCAGCTAGGCAAGCCCTCCACCAGCTAGGCAAGCCCTCTATCAGCTAGACAAGCCCTCCACTAGATAGGCAAGCCCTCCACCAATCAGGCCCCATCCCCAGCCTCCTCGTGTTCTGTATTAATCTTGTGCATCTGACAGGTTTGTTAGGGCCTCAGAACTCTTTCTGGAGGCCTCTGAGGGGCATTTGTCTCTGCTATCTCATCTGCAATAACCCCACCCAGCATGTGAGGGGCCTGATGAGGGTCACACACAGCAGAGAAGAGAGCAAAGAAAGATAGTGAGGAAGGGGGTCCCTTAACCAATAGTGTGTGATTTCACAGGAGGACATGTGCTGCCCTGGAGCCTAAGTTTCCTTCTTTTATGTGTCATGTCTGTCTTCGTTTTGGTACCACAACTAAGTGCTTTTCATAAGAATAAGTCCTTTCTCCCCCTTTCGTGTAGGTTGTGAACTGAATTCAATCTCTTCAGTTTATGCGAATTTCAAGGGTTGTTCCCTGCTAGTCCTGCTTCCCTGGCCACTGCTAGTTAGAGTCCTTTTATTTTTTAAATTAATTATTTATATATTTTTGTACACATTACCTCCACTCCCAAAGAGGTTCCTTAGCTGCTTCTGAGCTTCACACCCAGAATAGATGGAAAAGTCAACATTGATTCGTATTTTAAGCTTAAAGAAGGTTCACTTTGTGTGCAGCAAATGCTGCCAGCAGATGCCCTTGTGGCAGAGCTGTGTCAAGTGCAGGGGGATCGGCCAAAACACTGGAAATCCCAGATCACATCTAAAATAGAACACCATGCCTTATTTACTCTTCACTTTTTGGCATGGCTGTTTTTCCTCGTCTTCACACACCCCTACGGTAGTGCATTTACTTCTGTCTCTGTCCTTTGTAAATGTTTGAAACTTAACGTTCATAATAATTTCTTCCTGTTTAGCACTTGTGGTACAACAAGAAACTACCCAGACTTTCACCAAACGGCAATGGTAAGAATAGTCCACTTTTTCTAACTGTGGGAGAGAAAACAGAGGTCTCACAACTAGAGAAGGACAGAGTGGTAACAGAAGTGAAAACACCTACCTTCAGAGTCCTTCTGTTATTCAATTCTGCCTTGTAATCATGCCTTTAAGATGCTTGCATCTAAACCCAAGATGGCCTGCTCGACAAGGCATGCCAGGAGACCTGGGAAACACGAGGAAGGCAAAGCATAAGAACCCCTGGCAGTTGTCCCAGCATAAGCAAAGCTCCCGTTATCTCAGCACTTGGTAGATACAGAAGGATCCAGAGTTTAAGGTGAACTTGGACTACTTGAGAATTACTCTCAAGAAAACAGCAACTACAAGAAGAGCTGCTTGGGCACAGTCCATTGTATGTGCAGCTGGCGGGGGTATGAGGAAAGCCACGCCAACTGAGCAACAGGTGCTGAGTGGCAAGCTGTCACTGTCCGTCTGTTCCCAATGCACGTAGAGTGGATAGATATTTCATTTGAAGAACAGTTGCAACCACAACCCAGGCAGCTCCTAGCTACACAGTCCTCACACTTTGCTGTTCCCATGGCTGCTCAGTATTGAGGAAAAGAGATTCTAGCAGCTTTTTCTAGGCCCTGGACACAGTTCAACCCCACTGGCCAGTAGGTGGGGAGAACAGGCTAATTCCTGCACTACTTTGCTCTGCCCTCCCATCCCCCACAGCTGTCACAGAGCTGACAATGGGAAAATGCTGCCTGAGGCCACACGGCTTTTATTATTAGTTATATGCCATCATACGTGTGCATAGAGATGTCCAGGAAATGAAACTGTGCCAAACACCAAACAGGACCACTGCCCCAGAGAGCTTTTGGCCTTAGGGCAATAGCAGAATATCAGACAGACAAAGGGATTGGAGAGCCAGATGAGGTGAGGGTTTAGTACCATTTGGCCTGTCAGACGGGGAAGAACAAGTAGCCAGAAGGCTGAGAGATAGGGTCAGCATCGCCAAGGGACTTAGAGGTATAAGCTGGGAAAGATTGGGGAAGCCATGGGCATCTGGCCCTCCTGGTACTTCAAATTACAGTTGAGGGTGTGTGAGACTTTGCTTTCCATCAGATCATGAACAATATGACAGCTGGGAGAGGAATCCATCGCAGACTCACCCTCTTGTCAAGCATCCCCCTGCCCCCACCCAAATTCCACAGGCCATTACATTGCATCGACTTCTCCAGCGGAGGGGATGTGTAAATAAAGGACAAGAACTGAAGCTGACTGAGGTTAATACTAAGGAAATGCTGAGTGGAGAACCGGGGAGGAGTAACTGACAGGAAGCCACTGCATCCCACGAGTGCATAATGCACAATAATGATGAATTCTGAAAGGCTACAATAACCAAATGTCAGAGAAGGCTGAAAGGAGAAGAGCTGAGCAGAGCGCTCAGAATGCGATGGTCCCAAGCCACATGTCCTGCATCACCTTGCACCCAAACACTCCTCAGGAGGCACACAGTAGAATTATTGTTCAAGAAAAGTAGCCCAGGGCCATGTGAAGAGTGGTTGGAAAATCCCTCTGAGAAGTAACCGTGCCTGCCACCCACGGGACCCTGGCCAGGGTGCTCAATCTATGTGAGCCTCGATACTTCCATCTGTAAAATGGTTTTTAGAAGAATCCATTTTTTATAGAATCATGAATCATAAAAGACAGATTCATGCCAGGGATGGTGGCACACGCAGAGTCCCAGAACTCAGGAGGCAGAGGCAGAGAGACCTCTGAGAGTTCAAGATCAGCACTTGGTCTACAGACTGAGTTCCAGTCCAGTCAGGGCTGCACAGTGAGACCCTGTCTCAAAATAATAATGAAAAAAAAAAAAGATAGATTCACAAATTACCTATCCTGCCATATAAGATTGAAGAAAAAAACTATTATCATGAAGACTGCTATCAATGGTAGCCAGCTGCTGCCAATATGTAGAGGTAGAATCTAAGTTCTATTCAGAGGGCTGGGGAAGACTTAGGTGGGAAAATATTTGGAAACTTCCTTCAGTTTTGATGAGTTGGCAGGAGGACATGAAAACGAGGAACACTGAGGAAGTTAGCAATCAGCTATTGAAAGAGAGATGGCAAAAGGCAAGTGAAATGCTGAAGTTCTCAGTAAGGACACTAAGAATTGGGGCCCTAGTAGCAAGAGGGGAGGAGACAGGTGAAGGAGAGAGAAACAAGTTAGTTTTAGATTTATTGAGTCTTTGAGGAAGCTTCTAGAAATGCAAGTGTGTGGGCTGAGTATGACCAGCACCAAGATATGGGATTCATCCATGCTTTAGTCTAAGTCGACCCATATCAGTGTCCAGGTTACCCAAGGAAGAAAGAATGAGACAGGAGTGTAAGGAAATGGGAGAGAAGTCAAGGAAGGATGAGTAAAGGAAATATGGTTGTTTCAGGGCAGGAGAACTTGACTATGAAGGACATGGAGCCAGAAAACAACGGGGATGGGCTGAGGAAGGAGTCTATGGGTGACAGAACCATCAATAACATAGACAATCAGAGCAGAAGGTCTGGGGGCTCGGGCCAGGTCTTAGAGGGCTTGGCTGGAGTAAACAATGCCCTGGCTTGGATCCCCAGCACCACATTGACCAGTCATGATAGCACACCTCTGTGATTCCAGAGCTTAGAAGATCGAGCCAAAGTGTGGGGAGGAGAATTTCTGCCAGAATTCTCAACACTGTCTCCATCCTAACCCTGTACCTATGAACAATCCATTCCTTCTTCCTTCAGAAGCCTTGGTCTGTAAAATGGGAAAAATAACACCTCCTGTGTACTTGACAGGATACTGAGGATGATGCTCTCTTAGTGGCTAGCGGGTATGCTGAAGAAGAGCAGCACACTCAAATTAAGAAAGAGCCCATGACACCGATGGTTCCCCTGTTTGCCAGGTCTCTGGAGAACCTGAAAAACGGCATTGTGCCAGGGCCTTTTATTCTCCTCCATGGTTTTGTATGCTCTGAGGAAAAGCACCACCGTTTAGAAGAGTTAGTTTCCATTTTGTTTATGGCTCGTGGGAGCGATGGCTTATTTCTCCATGATATTCCTTGTCTGTATTTCTATCCAGCCGCAATCATACACACAGCCAGAAGGGCTATGTGGGAAAGACCCCAAGACCCCCATAATGGACCCCAGGCAAACCTTAAAAGAGAGATGGGAGGCTTCAAATAAATGTTTTATGTTTTATGCAAATTAACAGGATAAAGTCATCCCAAGGCCTGAGACACACCAAGCCAGGAGTTAGGCGCATGAGAGACAGTGGCTTCTCCATGATGTCTGTCTCTTTTCAGACTTGATGTGGTTCCTAAGTGCGCAGTGGAGCCTATTACCTCCCCCCCCCCCCCCGCGCCGTGATTACAAGTTCTGGGTCTTGCATCAAAGACTTTGTTTGAAATCAAACAACATTAACTCATTAAGTCAATAATTCATGGACTCTTTTATCTAAAGTGGCAACATCACACCATCAATTCACAGAACAGCCACTTCTCTGAAGTGTGGGTGATGATAATAATGGATTTTCTAACAATACCCTCTCAAAGCAAGGTCACTGTGCCTAGATGCTGCGGACACGCCAATCTGACCCTGGCTTGCAATACGAGTCTCACTATTGAACCTAATTATGAACTATCAAAATAATAGTCTAGACTAAACTGTCACTTAAGGGATTATTCAGAATAAAGCAAGGTGTTCTGATTATAAATCTACTGTTTGTGGCAGAATCTATAAGCAAGTGCACATGAAATTATTTTCTTTTCTTCTATCCCCCATCCCCCTTTTTTACCTACAGAAAGAACTAAACGCCACACTGATACCTTTGCCATGTCAAGCACAGTCTCAGTGTTGTTCTATGACTGCAGGTGATTTTCAGATTAGAATCTGATGTGTGTGCAGTCTTACCACTAGCTAGAGAGGGGTAGTTGAGGCAACCAAGTACATGGTGCAGGATGCTGCTTTGAGGAGCTATAACACACAGGGCCACACGGCTTGCTGAAGCTACCTCCGTGACTTTCATTGTGGAGCTGGCCATGAAAATAATTCTTTCTGATATTTCTAGAGAAGTTAGGTGGTTGGTATGCATCTCCTGTTCAGAGTCAGAGACCTGACTTCCCTGGGTGACTGACTCCAGGCAATGGAGTCATGCTGGCCTACCCTTAGCATGGCTTTCGGAGGTGAGTCAGGAAAAGGAGGAGCCAAGGTACACAGGTTAGCTTGTAGACTGCACCAACAGCATTATAACAGTGTTGGGGAGAAACCTCAAATTAGAGAGTGTGGCAAGGTACATGAAGTACATGAAATGTGAAACTGGAAAAAAAATCCATTGTGAACTGAGGGAATAAGATGCATTTTTATTAGACTGGGAAAGCCCTGACAAAACTATTTGTCTTACATGAAGAACCACACTCTCAAGAACGGGAATAGCAGAAGGCACCAGGGAAGCTGGTGCTTAAAGCCTTCATCTCTCAGTCCTCCAATAAAAGACTCTGGAGGCATTCTAACCACCTTGGTGATCTGCACTCAGGGAGCAGACACACGTCCTTGGGTGCTTTGTGGGCATTTTTAAGTGCGCACTTAAATGGTTATATGAGTAAAAGATATCACATACCACAGCAGCTAACAGCTGAGTAGAGGGTAGAGCCTCTGCAGAGCAGTTCTTACATGGAATGTGGATATATAGAGTCTAGAGTGTACAGTGTATGGAGTGTAGTCTATACAGTATAGAGTATACAGCATGACTAGAGTGTAGAGTCTAGAGTGCAGAGTGTACTGAGTCTGCAGCCAGTGGTTGGAGGCGCCCAGTTTGACTTTGGGTCACACAAACTCTGAAAGGCTGTGTTGTCTTTATGTTTGGCCTGTGCTACTTTCTAGAGAGGTGGGGGTGGGAGGCAGGCTGTTTGACCTCCTCTAAGCCTCAGTATTCTAAACTATAAAATGATAAGGAAATACTCTCGCCACACAGCGCAGACTGGTTGAAAAATGAAATGAAGGGATGATAGTCACAGATATTTGGTACTCACTGCACTCTATCTATACAGTCAGGAACCGTCAGATTCTACCACGAGAAGGTTTTTTTTTTTGTGCGATTTTCATGTTTTTGTCTCTTCACCTAAATCATCTGCAGGAAGCTGGACTTTGATTTGATTTGCATTTTTGGCTATAACTTTTTATTGATTTATTTCTAAACATTGTATTATTCTTTTACAATTTCATACATAGATAATGTTCTTTGATCATATTCTTCCCAGTTGTCTCTTATCCTGTCCTGCTGAGCCCATCTTCCCAGCCTCCCATGCCTCTTTTCTCTTTCTCTGTCGATTTCTTTGTAGCTCGCTGCATTTGTTTATGGTTGCTTACACGAGCAAAGATGGGGGTAGTAACTGGGGTGAGAGCAACTTGTCAGTGGCTACACAACGGAAGAATATGATTCCACTCTTCCAGCAACCATGAATGGCCTGATGATCCTTGGTGGATGGAGGCCTTGTGAGCCCCTCCCTCACCCATGATGGGCCCAGTCTTGTACCCATCTTGTGTCTGTAACTTACCTCCCTGCTGCTCTGAGTTCATGAGTGCAATGGTCATGTCATGGCCAAAAAAGAACATTTCTCAGCACTCCTTCCCACCCTACAGCTCCTCTGCCCTTTCCACAACCTCTTCAGAGTGTTCCTGAGTCTGAGAGGTGTCTTGCTTATTCACTTTAACCGCAAACATTCTCAATTCTGAGAAGGAGGGGGCAGAGTTAGAAAACACACATATAAACACACACACACACACACACACACACACACACACACAGGTGTGTTCAAATTCACAGCAGTGGCTGAGCTCCTCAGAATCTGGTCAGCAGGACTCCTCTAGATGCACTGATTAGGAACTAGAAAGATTGCTCAGTACTAAAGATCATTTGGAACCATTGAAAAGGATCCAAGTTCAGTTCCTAGCACCCACATGGTGGTTTACCGTCACTGTAACTCTAGTTCCAAGGGGGATATAATGCCCTCTTCTGGTCTCTGTGGACACTGCATACACATGCTGCACATACATACTTGTAAGCAAGCATTCATACATATAAAATAAAATTACCGAGATTAAAAGCTAACTGATGTCCACCTTTAGGAAGAGTCCATAAAACTGTTGCTTGCTGAACACATTGTTTTGTTCTAGCTCATTCCACTTTCCTTCTAATTTCTTGTGATTTAAACAATTTGACAGCAGTAAATTTGGTACACGAACAAAACGCTAATGGAACCCTCACCAGAACTCAAGTGACCTCAGATAAAGTCCTCACCCCATTCTGATCATTATGAAATGGTTTTACATAATTAGCACATCTACTATAGACATTAACAGCCACATAGGTAATTAAATTATCACATTAAATGTGTTGAGAGTGGAAAAAAGTCAAATTTAAGTAAAATCATTTCATTTACATGCTATTACAATTCAAAAAGAATAAAATTGACTAATGTCCAAAATTAGGTCAGTAGAAATATGCCTATTTCTCTATTCATAAAGTAAAATAATTTTGCTATATTCCTTTTATCCCCGTATCTGAGTTTTCAATGATAATAATAAAAAATAATAATTGCCATTAAACTACTTTAAAATACCACTTTTCTTAATTGTTTAGAATCCTTCATTTAACTTCAAGGAATCTTCTAAGATACACTTAATCACTTAATATTAAAAGACATATGATCAAGAGAGAATTTTGTTTTCTTTCAGGGTGTTATGTAGCCCAGACTGATCTCAAATTCACTATGTAGCCAAGGATGACCCTGAACTTCAGATCCTTCTGCCTCTACCTCCTGAGTGCTGGAAATTCAGGCAGGGTTCACCACACTTGCTTCATGCAGAGACAGAGACCCTACCCACGGCTTCGTGTATGCTAGGCCGCAACAGAACTATCCTCAGCCCTGTGAATTATGAATTGTGTTGGTACATATATGTTTCCACAAGAAGCACCAGTCTCTCTGGAGTTAATCAGTGAACTCTAAATTAGTTCCCAGGGTCACAACTGACCCCTGGCTCACCTGTCAGGTACAGGTCACGGTGGGCTGCGGTCCCAGTAAGTACTCCTTCTTTGGAAAGCAGCTTCCAGGCTTGCCTTGAATGCCATTCTGGCCTTTGGCGCCTTGTCCACATGGAAGGATTTAGAGATGGAAAAATTTAATTATTTTCCTACATCATCAACACATCGTCAGGTCTTAGTAACGTGGCAGACAGAGAGCAATCAATGACAGCACTGGCAGTGACGTTTGGGATTTTGCAGTGCTGTCACCACACTGCAGCATGAGATAAGGCCAGAGGAGCTAGAGAAGAGCTGATTTCTCACCACCCAAGACAGCAGGGAGCTGGTAATAAAGGCACTCAGAGTAACTCCTTCTAGCCGGCATTGAAAAGCATCAAGGAATGATGAAGGATGCATGAGTGGATAAAGACTGGAGAGCTGGGAGGTTTACATTATGGCCTCACTTCTGTGATCCTAGGTGGGCCTTCGAGCTAGTGGATTCCTTTGAGAGGCCTCCCTGTGCAGCTGTGCGAAATGCCCTGTGCAGACTCACACAGCTGTATGCAGCAAAGCGAGGCAAATCAGAACTTCTGGCTCTTATCTGGTGGTTCTTTCCGCTTATGAGCACACAGATGCTAGGCAGAAGATGATGGCAGCAAAGGTGACCAAGGCCGTTGGAAAGCAAGCATGGGTGACATAAGGAGGACTAGGACAAGGAGTGGTTTTATTCCATATGTAATATCTGCAGCAGCAGTATCATGGGACAGAGTCTAAAATAAACACTGGGGAACTCACCTGTGGATGTGTGAGATCTACTCAGAACTGTCACTTTAGGAGTATGGTTTCTAGTTAGCTTCACTTGCCAACCTAACACAGCCTAGAATTATCCGAGAGAGGAAGGAAGCCTCAATGGCTCTGAAGTGTTTTCCCCACAGCTCTCTGGAGCCATCTTTCTAATCTGCTCCTTCTCACTCTTTGGATGTGGCCAGACTGGTGAGACTTGGGTAACTCTAATCTGATGTGTACTCACGTAGCTTCTTAATTCTCTTCCAGTTAGCTGAGGATGGAAAAAACCTTGGCACCTGTCTCTGTTTCGGTGTCGAAAACGTCAGGACCATCCATCATCTCAATAGCTTCCTCTACTTTGGGTTTATCACATGAGAAAGAAAAAGACATCATTTCTATTTCGGTTGGGACACTGCATTTCCTACATCATTATAGCAGTTTTGTTTGTCTCTTAACCATCGCATCAACATCTCTGCCATACCACCCACAAATGCCAGGCCTTGGAGTGCTGTAGGAAACTACTGCTTTTGATCCCCCAATCGTCGTCACCCTGGGCGTGCTGGTCATTCAGGGGTGATTACATTTAGCTTGGCAGGCACCCACATCCCCCCAATGTAATTTCCAGAGGGCGTTCCCAGAGTTTGTTCAGCATAGGGGAAAAACAAACTTTCTTGGACAAGGAAAGGAAAACGTGCTTCGAGGAGCCCTTGCTTTCTGTACTCATGCCAAGCTCAGGAAGCAAAGAGCCAGGACTTCCAAGAATTTTCCTGTTTCCCACTTTCAGAACTTAGCAGAGCTGCTAAGAACAAACTGCAGTGCTTGAAGAGCCACCAGCTTGAGTCAAAGGTCTGCCATTGTGATGGGAAAAATCTTTAGCACTTACAACCTTCAGACTCTTCCTCATCTCATCTCTAGCCTGCCTTGCCTTTCTTAACCCTAAATTGTATTAATTTCTTCTTGTTTGATATTTGCCTTTTATTTATCTTTTGAACTATACCTGGCAACATTTTAGGGAGAGATGATATGATTTGATATATGAATGCTACAAATTTAAAAAATATGATTTGCATCTATCTTTGCCGTATATATTCAAGAAAATCCATTTATGGGCAGGGCCGATCTGGTAAAACTAAAGAGTCAATACACTGTGTCTCCTGACTTTTAATTTTCTTGCAATTTTCTGCCCTTAAAATTTCCTTCATCTCTTTTCATTATACAAGATTTCTGCTTTTGTTGTTATTTGCTTGTTCTTTCTTGGTATTGAAAAAAACACCCCTACCCAAACTATCAAAGTCTCCATCCCCAAATAATATAAAAGGACTTCTAGGAACCTACTGCAGCCAGGAAGATATGGATGGACATTCACAGATGGTGAAATGTAAAAGATAATCTTCCTGGGACAGAGGATGGGCTGTCTGGAAAACTATTGAGGCTCTAGTAGTGCGTATGCTTGATAGTACCCCACTGATGTGGGTTTCTTTCTTGTGCCAAATATGTTGCAAGCATATAGCAGCAGGAGATCCTGAATGAGAGGCTGCTTACATCTGTGGGGTCTCCACAGCATGCTTAATGCTGCTCTAATAGGAAAAGCTTGTCTTAGAAAGATAGGCTGATCTTTGGATTTCTTCTTAGCTCTCTTTCTGGATGCATATTCATTGCACACAATAACAGTTGCATGATAACATTCTCTTGCATGTTTATAGCATGTAGTCTGGTCATCACTGCCCGGTCCAAGTTAGCTATAGCAGTCAGCTGTAGTTATCTGGGAAAGAAATCTCAATGAATGACAGATAAGGTTAGTCTCCTGTGGGGCGTGTCTGTGGAGGATTGTCTTGATTGCTGAGATCATACACACACACACACACACACACACACACACACACACACACACACACACTGTGGGTGGCAGCATTCTTTTGGCAGGAGGTACTGAACTATATAAGGAATCTAGCAGAGCATCAGCCTGTGAGCTAGCTAGCCAGCAGAAAGCAACAATATTTTAGTTCTTGCCACACTTTTTGGTTTGGAGCGGAGAGTTTATCAGAGATAAGACAGGGCAAGCAAGCCTTTCTTTAAGTTCTTACCTTGAGTTCCTATCTTGACTTCCCTCCATGATGGGCTGTGATCTGGAACTGTAAGCTGATCAAATGTCTTCTCTCCTAATTTCGTTTGGTCAAGGTATCCGTAGCAGCAAAACAAATAAAACCATAACCCTCCTATTGCTCTCTCCTGTGTCCTTTCTTCTCCTCTGGGTAAGTCTCCTTCCTCAAATAGACACCCCTGTGTACCAAAGGCTTACTATTTTTTAGATGTCTAGATTCTGCATATGAGAGAAGTCACGCAGTGTTTGTCTTTCCCTGTCTGGCTTATTTTGTTCAACTTGATGTCCTCTGTACATTCCTCTATTTAGTTAAGAAGTAAAACGAAGCAAAATTGAAAACCATGGAGGGGAACTCCCTAGCAAACTTGTTCATAGTAAAAACTTGGGATCTAGACCATTATTACCCCACGGTGCAGCATTTCTCAAAGTTGATCTTTTTTTTCAGAGTACAGTGAGGGGCTGCTTCATGACAGAGTCAGGGGTGAGATGCTTTATCACCCCTGACAGGGACATGAGGCACAGTGTCCAAGACAGTTCAGCTCTGAAAACTCTTAACACTCAACACCCCTCTTTGCTAACACTGGAGTCCCCAGATATGAACCTTTTACTCCCCAGACAGCACACTACACCTTATGGCTATAAAACTCTTCAAGTACACTTAGCTTGGTTGGCTTACTGGTAAAGTTCAGGGATGGCATTAATAATCCTCTGGGGACAGAAGCTTCCTGATACAGTCACCTATTATATTCTTCCTCCTCCTCAACGCACAAGCAGCTCCCTGGGGAACAGTCACCCTACAGGAAAATCACTAAGGTTTTATTATAGTTACAAAGGATGGAAATCCTACTTAGAAACACACAATGTCAGTCTCCTGCCTCTGCTAATTGACTCCCTCTTTAATGGCGCTCCGTTCATTATGCCCCTTTTAGCAGGGCCCGACATCAGCATTCGGGAGCCTTTGAAACAGCACACATCTCGAATCCATTGCAGTTTGATCATTGAAAGCTGCAGAGATCAATTGTCCAGGCTCTCTCTCGCTCTCTGGAGCTGGCAAAGCAGACCGCTGGCTGGCTGATCCTCTTAGCTCAGAGGCCTTCCAATTGATAGCGATTGCCCCACCACATCAATCGTTCAGTGACCCACATCAATTAAGGCTGTTCAGAGGCATGAAGTGAAGTTCCTTTACCAGCTCCGCAGTGGCAACACAGAAGTAGCAAAGGAAGACAAACCATCTTGATGACTCTCAACACTACCAAGTGTGAGGATCCACTGTCCATCAACATGCCAACTGAAGGAGGGTTCTAATGAGCCCCTTCTAGAATGTCTCCACCCCTGTGCCCTCACTGCTTGTCCGTTGGCCTGTATTATATATAGTTACGGTGTAAGCGACCTTGGGAGATGAGGTAGTGGCTATACCTAATTATAATTTACTTGACCATAAATTAGTTAGTTAAGCAATATTTGATTAAATAAATATTATTTACTCTGGGTCAGGTATCATGCTAGATTGTGTCCCTGAGCAAAATACAGTTTCTGCCTGTTGAGGAACTCTGACAAGAAGATTGATAATCAATCATAAGACCATAGCATACAAGGTTTGATCAGCGATGGTTTCAGGTACTTTGACAGCCCAAGTTCCAGGAGTACAGGGGGCGCTTAGAGCAAGCCTTGGATAAAGGACAGGTGAGGCAGGGTGCCAGAGAAGGGTAGGGACTGTCCATCAACACATACACAGACAGCACACACAGACACACACACACACACACACACACACACAGACAACACAGACACACAGACATGCACACACACAGAG
>OU015755.1:44570589-44583640 GCA_907169655.1 Acomys percivali
TATCTATCTATCTATCTATCTATCTATCTATCTATCTATCTATCTATCTAAGGGTATCAGTATCCCAATATAGAAATATTTCAAGCTGGCCCAAAACTCACTATTTGGAACAGACTGTCCTCAAGTTCATGAAGATCCGTTTTTCTCTGCCACTCTAGTTCTGAGATTAAAAGCATGCACCACTGTACCTGGCTAGTGATACTATTTTGTTAAGTATTGGATGCTGAATTTGGGTGAGGTATGAGAGAATCATTCCAAAGTGGGACCATCCTTGACAAGCCTAAATGTGTATAATTATTTGAGAAAGAAACACCTGAAGTAGGAAAGTAGATTTTTCCACCAGTGTCTCCTCTCTGGCATTTGGAAGCAGCATTGCTGGAGATGGCTCTTGTTGGGTGCATGGCTTCTATGGGTACAGAAGGAGAGGGAGAAGGGAGCTTATATCCTATCTGTGACATCTTCTAGTATCTTTGTGATGGTGTGATGGAGGAATTCTGGTGCATCTTTGCCTGATGCTGTGATTTCTGGCCCTTCCTCCAATCCCTGAAAGAGAATCCCTGTCAACCATCAAGATTCCCTTTGTTTTTGCGAGGTCTCTGAGTAGAAGCAGGCCTGTGTGAGAGGTACCTTCTTCAGAAAGGCCTGGACTCTCCCTCAGTCAAAAGATTTGGGGTTGTAAACTGTCTCAGTCCCAGGAATATATGATTCTCCATGGTGACAATTCAAATTAGGATCTAAGTTTTTACACAGAAATCAAGTCAGTGGGGTTTAGTTCCTATGCTTCCTGCTGGGGTACTGAGCACAGCTCTCCAGCACACATCTCTGTGCTCAGTCTATGGTCACCATTCAGCTCCATCACCCGTTGTAGAAATATGCTTGCATGGCATTTGCTGGCTAAGTGCCCCAGCATCCTGACAGCTAGACACCATCATGTCCTTGCATTTGGGATTTCAGTTGGGAAGTTCACACGTCCTGCCATTGCGGCTGAGCTACAAAGAAACATCACATCAGAACCCTTCAAAGACACTTGTGTTTTTCATGGGTATAGTCGTAAACTCTTAGAGAAGAAAATACATTCTAGAACTTCCCAGGGGCAGTGAGAGCATAGGGAGTACACTTCTTACATGGTAAATATTCTCTAGCATGCCCGTCTACCTAAGATTTCAAGAACCTTTTGGAATCAATGATATAAAGTTATGCTTTAGGAACCTAGGTAAAGAGCAATGTAAGAAGAAAGGAAATGAATAACAAATGTTTAATATGATAATGATAAACAGTAAGGTAAAAGGATTAGCTTACAAACAATGAGAAAATAATCAAGAGTGACATACAAGTGTTAAATGCTCTTGGAGTACCACTAAACATTATGGAAGGTTTTCTAAGATCTACTGGTAGGCAAAACAAATCAAGGCAAAAATGTGTGCATAGCATGACACCAGTTATTTAAGAAAGAATTTATAAAAATGTATACCTACTATGTACTTCATTAAGTATTTACGACAGTGGTAGCAAGATTCAGTGAATATTGGAAAACATAGGATGCAGTGAAGGGAACATGAACGGGAAATGCGTTTCTGAAGATTGTCCTTGCATTAGGATTTGACATTTTTTTCCTTAAAATAATTAATTTATTCACTTTACATCCTAACTGTAGCCCCCTCCCTCGTCTTTTCCCAGTCCTACCCTCCTCCCTCCATCTTCCCTGCACGCATCCCAGTCCTCAGAAAGGGGGGATCCTCCTCCTTTACCAACTGATCCCAGATTATTAAGTCTCCTCAGGACTGCCTGCATCCTATTCCTCTGTGGTCTGGCAAGGCCTCCTCGCCAGGGGGAAGTGACTGAAGTGCAGGCAACAGAGTTCCTGTTGGAGACAGCCTCTGTTCTCCTTATTAGGTGACCTACATGGAGACCAAGTTTCCTCTGAGAAGGGGGCCTGGGTCCACTCTGCACCTGGTCTTGGTTGGTGCATTAGCCTCCATAAGTCTCCCCTGGGCCCAGATTTGTTGGCCCTCTTGGTCTCCTTGTGGAGCTCCTGTCCCTTCCGGGGCCTTCTATCCTCTTACTTGTCCAAAGGACTCCCTGGGCTCTGCCCAAAGTTTGGGTGTGTGTCCCAGCATCTGCTTCGATCCTCTTTGGAAATTAATCTGGTGCTTTCTCAGAAAATTCAGAGTAGCTCTACCTGAAGACCCCACTATACCACTCCGGCCATATACCCAAAAGATGCTCCACCATACAACGACACTTGCTCAACTATGTCATAGCAGCCTTATTCGTAATAGCCAGATTCTGGAAACAACCTAGATGTCCCTCAGGTGAGGAACGGGTAAAGAAACCACGGTCCATTTACACAATGGAATACTACTATTAAAAACAAGGGCACCATGAAGTTTGCAGGCAAATGGATGGAAATGGAAAAGATCATCCTGAGTGAGGTGACCCAGACCCAGAAGGACATACATGGTATGTACTCACTCATAGGCAGATATTAGCCATACAATACAGTATAGCAATATTGCAACCCACAGATCTAGAGAAGCTAAGTTACAAGGAAGACCCTAGGGAGGATGCTTAATTCTCATTCAGGAGGGTAAATAGAACAGACACTGGAAGAGACTGAAGAGGAGGAACAGAATGGGAGCCTCCATAGGATTTGACTTTTAAGCTCAGCAAACATTTACATATTAGAAAACAGACTTTGTGGAAATTTTCTTTTTTCAAACACTATTAAGCAATCACAACTGTATGAATGCCCCTTGTGCTTTTGTTATTTGGCTGCCTCATAGGAAACCTGTGCTGTGGAATCATTCTTAGTATCATTGACAAGTGTGGTTTTGGATGTCGAAGACAGTGATACAGAGGTAAGGTAAATGAAATTAAGTACTTTATTCTCGAAACTGAATTAGAGGTGTCAGCATGAATTTGTGCTGTGCTTCATCTTTTAAAATGTGTACACATTTATAAATGATTACCACTAATGGTGAGTAGACTTTCGATGGACTAGAATTCATTCATTCATTTATTCATTCATTCATTCATTCATTCATTCATTCATTCATTCATACATCTCTTTTTGTCTTCCACTCTCTCTTCTCTTGCCTTTTCTTTTTGTCCTCTGAGATAAACTCTCACACATACAGCCTTCAGCTAGACCTCACTATGTAGCCCAGGTTGGCCTCAAACTAATCTTCTTGTCTCGGTCTCCCAAATGCTGATATTAAAGATGTGAGCCACTGAATACAGCAACAATCTTATCAATAACAACTTGAAAAGTTGAGAAGACACCAAAGCGACCACTTGAACATTCAAGATTGTGGGATCTTGAATGGAAAATAATCAGAATAGAAAAACTGTGAGTGAGACACTCCACAGTGTTGCTGCCTTTGATGACCACTGATAAGAGAGAACAGCACAGAGAAAAAGTGTCTCAGAAGTTGGAAAACAGAGATGGATTTTGTATTATGTCCTAGAGCAGTGGTTCTCAACCTTCCTGATGCTGTGTCTCCTCCCCCAACCATAAAATTATTTCATTGCTACTTTATAATTGTAATTTTGCTAGTTGTGAATTATAATGTAAATATCTGATATGCAGGATATCTGATATGTGACCCCCAAAGGGGCTGTGAAATTATACTTATTATTTTATGATTGCTATGAATAAATACTGAACATGAAGCAGCTAAAGGCAGGAAGGGTTCCTTTAGATTCACAGATTCAAGGGGTGTGGTCCATCGTGGTGTGGTCAGCAGGGCAGGAGCCTGAGGTGCTGGGTACTTTCCATCCACCATCAGGAAGCAGAGAGTGGGTGGGGAGGGGGGAGGATGGAGCAACTTTTCTTCCCAGTGACTCACATCCTTCATCAAGCCTCCACCTCCTAAAGGTTCCATAGCCTACCAGAACTGCATGACCAGCTGGAGACCATGCATTCAAATGCACAAGCCTGTGGGGGCTATTTTACATTTAAGCTATAAAGCATGTCACTAAAACAGCAGAATTTGTGAAGTAAGTGTTTAGCCCAGATAAATGAGATTATTTATAATCATATTTATAATAAAAATTTATTTTACAAATGTAGTTTTGGAGTCTCCACTTTGACTGTTAACTATCATTCTGTTTTTACTTTCACTATCTTATTCTTAGACTGTCTATCATATTTTATTATATATTCTTTCTCTCATATTATTGTGTTCGTTAGGACTTTTAGTGTGGTGAATAAAGTCAAGTGTTTGGACGTCTAAATTTGATTTCTAGTTTTTGTTCTTGTTTTGTTTTGTTTTAAGACAAAATCTTACTATGTAACTCTGCCTATCCTGGAACTTGCTATGTAGACCAGGCATTGAAATCATAGAGATCCACCTGCCTCTGCCTCTGGAGTGCTGGGATTAAAGTCTGGTGCCACCATGCCCAGCTCTGATATCTAGTTTATAAGGGAATTCTTATATGTGATATTTGTAATTTTTGTTAATTAACCCTCCAAGTCTCTTTTATTTCTGATTTTCTAAAAATATCCTTAAGTACTTTGTATGATAACCCAAAAGTTATTTAAATATTAACAAAACTTTATCATGTACTTTGAAAAATTATTTTAAACTTTTAGTCAAGTTACATTCTTTACCCTGATTTTTGTTAACACAGTGAACTATTTTTTTTTCTCATGGGAAATTTGAGTTGCGCTAGTAGAATAAGCACTCAACAATATTTTATCATTTTTGTATGTATGGTTATGAATGAAACCAGTCCAATTGTGTTCTGCTTGGCTTGTGTTCTGATTATCTCTCTTTCATAAGATACAATGTGAAATACTCACTCTGTTTCCTAACTTTTGGTAGAAATTGGTTATGACTTAAGGAATTTAGAATGTTTTCTTAGTTATAGTATCACCTTGTTTTTATTTTTCTTTTCTTTTTCTTTTTTTTTATTAATTTATTCTTGTTACATCTCTATGGTTATCCCATCCATTGTATCCTCCCATTCTCCCCTCCCTCCCATTTTCCCCTTATTCCCCTCCCCTATGACTGTTCCTCAGAGGGATTACCTCCCTCTGTATATGCTCATAGGGTATCAAGTCTCTTCTCGGTGACCAGCTGTCCTTCCTCTGAGTGCCACTAGGTCTCCCCCGCCAGGGGACATAGTCAAATGTGAGGCACCAGAGTACTTGAGAAAGTCAAATCCCTCTCTCCACTCAAGTGTGGAGACTGTCCTGTCCATGGGCTAGATCAGGGTAGGGGTTTAAATTTTACTGCCTGTATTGTCCTTGGCTAGGGCCTTAGTTTGAGCGGGACCCCATGACCCAAATCTGCCTATCATAATGTTCTACTTGTAGGTTTCTAGGACCCACTAGATCCTTCTACATTGCTATTCTCTCATCTAGAGTCCCAATAGGATGTCCTCCCCTCGGTCCCAGTTTCCTGGTAAGGGAAGGCTTTCATGGGACATGCCCATTGGGCTAGTATGCAGATATAAGTGAGTATATACCATTTGAGTCTTTCTGCTTCTGGGTTAACTCACTCATTATGATCATCTCTAGCTAAATCCATTTGTCCACAAATTTTGGGAATTCCTTGTTTTTAATAGCTGAGTAGTATTCCATAGTGTATATGTACCACAGTTTCTTCATCCATTCTTCTACTGAGGGACATTTAGGCTGTTTCCATGATCTGGCTATTATGAATAAGGCTGCTATGAACATGGTTGAGCAAATTTTCTTGCTGTGTGCTGGTGCATCTTCTGGGTATATTCCAAGGAGTGGAATAGCTGGGTCTTGAGGAAGCCCTATTCCCAGTTTTCTGAGATAGCCCAAGATAGATTTCCAAAGTGGTTGTACTAGTTTGCATTTCCCACCAGCAATGAAGGAGTGTTCCTCTCTCCCCACATCCTCTCCAGCATGTGGTGTCGCTTGAGTTTTTGATCTTAGCCATTCTGATGGGTGTAAGATGGAATCTCAGAGTTGTTTTGATTTGCACTTCCCTGATGACTAAGGAGGTTAAGCATTCTTTAAGTGTTTCTCAGCCATTTGATATTCTTCTGTTGAGAATTCTCTGTTTAGTTCCAAGCCCCATTTCTCAATTGGGTTATTTGGTTTGGTGGTGTTTAATTTCTTGAGTTCTTTTTATATTTTGGATATTAGACCTTTGTCAGATGTAGGGTTGGTGAAGATCTTTTTCCAGTCTGTAGGCTGTCGCTTTGTTCTCTTGACAGTGTCTCTAGCCTTACAGAAGCATCTCAGCCTCATGAGGTCCCATTTATTAATTGTTGACATTAAGGCCTGGGCTGTTGGTGTTCTGTTCAGGAAGTTGCCTCCTGTGCCAATATGTTCCAGGCTCTTCCCCACTTTTTCTTCTAAGTGACTTAGTGTCTCTGGTTTTATGTTGAGGTCTTTAATCCACTTGGATTTGAGTTTTGTGCAAGGTGACAAATATGGGTCCAGTTGCATTTTTTTACACATAGACATCCAGATAGACCAGCACCATTTGTTGAAGATGCTATCCTTTTTCCATTGAATGGATTTGGCTTCTTTGTCAAAAATCAAGTGACCATATGTGTGTGGATTCATATCTGGGTCTTCAATTCGATTCCACTGATCAACCAGCCTGTTGCTGTGCCAGTACCATGCTGTTTTAACTACAATTGCTTTATAGTACAATTTGAAATCAGGTATGGAGATTCCTCCACAGCACCTTTTGTTGTACAAGATCGTTTTTGCTATTCTGGGTTTTTTGTTTTTCCATATGAAGTTCAGAATTGAACTTTCATGTCTTTAAAAAATTGTGTAGGTATTTTGATAGGGATTGCATTGATTCTGTAGGTTGCTTTTGGTAGGATGGCCATTTTTACTATGTTAATTCTCCCTATCCATGAGCAAGGAAAATCCTTCCATCTTCTCATGTCATCTTCAATCTCCTTCTTCAGAGTTTTGAAATTTTTTTCAAACAAGTCCTTCACTTGTTTAGTTAAAGTAACTCCTAGATATTTTATATTGCTTGTGGCTAATGTGAAGGGTGTGGCTTTCCTAATTTCTTCCTCTGCAAGCTTGTCATTTGTGTATAGGAAGGCTACAGACTTTTTTGAGTTAATTTTGTATCCAGCCAAATTGCTGAAAGTATTTATCAGCTGTAGGAGTTCTCTGGTGGAATTTTGAGGGTCACTTATGTACACTATCATATCATCTGCAAATAGAGATAGTTTGACTTCCTCCTTTCCCATTTGGATACCCTTGATCTCCTTTTGTTGTCTTATTGCTCTGGCTAGAACTTCGAGTACTATATTGAAGAGATATGGAGAGAGTGGGCAGCCTTGCCTTGTTCCCGATTTTAGAGGAATTTCCTTGAGTATCTCCCCATTTACTTTAATTTTGGCTATTGGCTTGCTGTAGATAGCCTTTATTATGTTGAGGAAAGTGCCTTGTATCCCCGATCTCTCTAAAACTTTAAACATGAATGGGTGTTGGATTTTATCAAATGCTTTCTCTGCATCTAAAGAGATGATCATGTGGTTTTTTATTTTCAGTTTGTTTATATGGTGGATTACATTGATGGATTCCGTATATTAAACCATCCCTGCATGCCTGGAATGAAGCCTACTTGGTCATGATGAATGATATCCTTTATGTGTTCTTGTATTCGTTTTGCAAGAATTTTATTTAGTATTTTTGCATCGATGTTCATAAGAGAAATTGGTCTGAAATTCTCTTTCTTTGTTGAGTCTTTGTGAGGCTTAGGTATCAACGTGACTATGGCCTCATAGAATGAATTTGGTAATGTTCCACCCAATTCTATGTTTTGGAGTAGCTTGAAGAGTATCGGTATTAGCTCGCCTTTGAAGGTCTGGTAGAATTCTGCACTGAAACCATCTGGCCCTGGGCTTTTTTTGGTTGGGAGACTATCAATGATTGCTTCTATTTCTGTAGGGGAAATGGGAATATTTAGCTTGTTTATCTGTTCTTCACTCAACTTTGGCAAGTGAAATTGATCAAGAAAGTCATCCATTTCCCTTAGGTTTTCAAATTTTGTGGCATATATGCCTTCAAAGTAGGATCTTATGATTCTTTGTATTTCTTCAGTATCTGTTGTTACGTCTCCCTTTTCATTTCTGATTTTGTTGATTTCAATACTGTCTCGCTGCCTTTTAGTTAGTTTGGCTAACGGTCTGTCTATCTTATTGATTTTCTCAAAGAACCAGCTCTTGGTTTTGTTGATTCTTTGGACTGTTTTTTTAGTTTCTAATTTGTTAATTTCAGCCCTGAGTTTGATTATTTCCAGACGTCTACTCCTTTTGGGTGTTTCTGCTTCTTTTTTTTTCTAGGGCTTCCAGCTGTTTTGTTAAGTTGCTTATGTGCGATGTTTCCAATTTCTTTTTAAAGGTACTTAGTGCTATGAGTTTTCCTTTTAACACTGCTTTCAATGTATCCCACAAATTTGAGTATGTTGTTCCCTCATTTTCATTGAATTTCAGAAACTCCTTGATTTCTTTCTTTATTTTTTCCCTGACCCATGTGTCATTTAGCAGAGAGTTGTTTAGTTTCCACGTACGTGTAGGCTTTTTGTTGTTTCTGTTGTTGTTGAATTGCAGCCTAAGAGCATGGTGATCTGATAGGATACAAGGTATTATTTCAATCCTCTTGTATCTGTTGAGGCCTGCTTTGTGACCTACGATGTGATCAATTTTGGAGAAGGTTCCATGGGGTGCAGAGAAGAAGGTATATTCTTTCTTGTTTGGGTGAAAGGTTCTATAGATATCTGTTAGATCCATTTGACCCATGGCATTGGTTAATGATGTTATTTCTCGGCTTAGTTTCTGTTTCAATGACTTATCCTTCAGTGAGAGTGGGGTGTTGAAGTCTCCCACTATTATTGTGTGGTGATCGATGTGTGGTTTAAGTTTTTTTAGCAGATCTTTTACAAATGTGGGTGCCCTTGTATTGGGAGCATAGATGTTCAGAATTGTGATGTCATCTTGGTTGACTTTACCTTTGATGAGTATGAAGTGTCCTTCTGCATCCCTTTTGATTAATTTTGTTTGAAAGTCTATCTTGTTTGATATTAAAATGGCTACGCCTGCTTGCTTCTTGTGACCATTTGCTTGGAATATTTTTTTCCAACCTTTTACCTTGAGGTAATGCCTATCATTATGGGTGAGATGTATTTCTTGAATGCAGAAGAATGTTGGATCTTGTTTATGCACCCATTCAGTTAGTCTATGTCTTTTTATTGGAGAATTAAGACCATTGATGTTGAGAGATATTAACGACCAGTGACTGTTAAGAGTCTTAATTTTGATGTTGTTTCCAGTCGAGTGTTTGTGTAGTTGTGTTTTTGCCATGGTATAGTTACCTATTTCCTGAGTAGTTTTGGTTGTAGCTTGACCCTTTGAGATGGAGTTTTCCTTCTAGTACCTTCTGTAAAGCTGGATTTGTGGATAGGTACTGTTTGAATTTGTTTTTGTCATGGACTATTTTGTTTTCTCCATCAATGGTTATTGATAGTTTTGCTGGGTAAAGTAGTCTGGCCTGGCATCTGTGGTCTCTCAGGGTTTGCAGGATCTCTGTCCAGGCTCTTCTGGCTTTTATGGTCTCTGCTGAGAAGTCTGGTGTAATTCTGATAGGTTTGCCATTGAATGTTATTTGGCCCTTTTCCCTTGCAGCTTTTAATATTTTTTCTTTGTTCTGCATGTTTTGTGTTTTGATTATTATGTGACGGGCAGTTTTCCTTTTCTGGTCAATTCTATTTGGTGTTCTGTAGGCCTCTTGTATGTTTATAGGTATCTCTTTCTTTAGGTTGGGGAAATTTTCTTCTATGATTTTGTTGAGAATAGTTTCTGGGCCTTGGAGTCTGATATCTTCTCTTTCTTCAATGCCTATTATCCTCAGATTTCTTCTTTTCATGGTGTCCTGAATTTCTTGGATGTTTTGTGTCAGGAGTTTTCCAGATTTGGCATTATCTTTAATGGTTGCTTCAAGATCTGTGATTGTATCTTCTAGACCTGAGATTCATTCTTCCGTCTCTTGGATTCTGTTAGAAAAGCTCACCTCTGTGTTGCTCGCCTTCTTCTCTGAGGTCTCACGTTCTCGTTTTTCTTCTGTCTGTGTGTTTATCATTGAATCCATTTTTGTCTTCAGATCTTGAACTGATTTTTTTTTTTATTTCTTTCACCTGATTTTTTGTACATTCCTGAGTTTCTTCCATTGCCTCTTTATAGGTCTTCAGAGCTTGAACCGTTTTATTTATTTCTTCCATATGGTTATTTGCATTTTCCTTAAAATTTTCCAGTTCCACTCTATGTGCTTCTTTTATGTCTCTCACCTGTTTGGCTGCGTCTTCCTGTATTTGATTACGAATTTTATTTGTTTCCTCCATTAATATGCTCCTTATTAAGGATTTGAGGTCATTTTCTTGTATTTCCATTGTATTTGAGCTCTCTGGGTTGTTTTCTTTGGGATAGCTGGAGACTGGAGACGCCATGTTGTTTTGGGGTTTTTTGCATATGCTTTTACGCTGTCCTTTAGACATCTTGCTGGCTTTGTTTTCGTTGGGTAGATTCCCGAGTTGGATGGAGGGAGTCTGATGATAGATTCACTTGTTTTCTCATGGTTTCCGTAGGTTGGAAGCTCTTATGTTTCACTGTTGTGGATGGCAGGAGGTTAGCCCTGGCGTTTTGGGCTCTCACAGCCAGTGATCCTCAGCTCTCCTGTGCTGTGGGTCCTGCAATCGTTCTGGGTCTCTGGATGAGCGTTGGGTCAGGCCAAGGTATCCACAGCCTTCTGGGTTCCCTGCCAAGTCCAGCCAGGGACACTAGTCCCAAACCACCGTCCGAGCTCAGCTAGGATCTCAGGGCCTGAACCATCTGCCAAGCTTAGCTAGGAATTCTGGGCTCAAAATGCACACAGGGTCCAGCCAGAATTTTCGGGCTAGGACTGCGCACCAAGCTCAGCTAGGGGTGTTTGGCCAAACTGCTTGCTGTGGTCAGTTATTGACTCATGCCCGAAACATCCGCGCAGCTCAGCCAGGAATTCTGGATTCAAACTGCACACTGTGTCCAACCAGAGTCTTAGAGCCGGGACTGTGCCAACGGCTCTACTAGAGACTCTGGGCCCAATCTGTCTGCCAAGCATGGTTAGGGACTGTGGCCCTAAGCTGCACGCCGAGCTCCACCCGAGTCTCTGGGGCAGAATTGTGCACTGAGCTCAGCCAGGGACTATGGACCCACACTGCACGCTGAATTCAGCCCAGGCCTCCAGGCCTATACTGCGTGCATAGTCCAGCCAGAGTCTTGGGGCCGCCGAGCCCGTGTGCACAGCTCAGGAAGAATCTCTGGGCCTAATCTGCCCGGCAAGTCCAGCTAGGGCCTCTGGGCTGAATCTGCGTGCTGACCTCAGCCTGCGTCAGCGCCCTAAAACTGCCCTCTGAGGAGAGCTAGTGTCTTGAGCAGAACTGCTCGTTGATGTGTGCTAGCGCCTCCGGTGGGACTGAGCTCTCCGCCCAGCCTGTGTCACAGCAGGTGAACTGAGGCTGTGCTGAGATGGCGCCTTCGGTGGAACTGAGCGCTCCGCCCAGCCTGCGTCACAGCAGGTGAACTGCGGCTGCGCTGAGAAGGCGCCTAGGGTGGAACTGAGCACTCTGCTCAGCCTGCGTCACAGCAGGGGAGCCGTGGCTGCGCTAAGCTGTTGCCTTGGGCAGAATTGCCCGCTGCGCTGAGTCAGTGTCTCCACAGCACTGTGCCCTGAGCTGTACCCGGGACTCTGGAGCTGAACTGTCCGCCGTGTCCAGCTTGGATCACAAAGCACCATGCAACCCAAATCCTGTCCAGTGTCCCCTCTCCCGCAGCAACTCCCACCAGCCACCACACTAACCGCCTCCACTGGATGGCTCTGAGCTGCAAACCTCAGTCGCTGCTGCTGGTGTTGCTGCCACCCGTGCCGTCGCTGCTCTGATCCGAGAAAATCCGCACTCCTCCCGTGTATAGGGGCACGCAGGTCCTCCGCACCCTGGTCCTTCCAAACTGTGGAGCACTCCTGCTGCCGTGGTGTCGGGATCCTAGTGTTCCTGGCTCAGAAATCTGTGCAATTCCCCGAACTGTTCACTGGAGCTTCCAAACACGGTCCACACTGCTCGCCACCATCTTGGATCTTCCTACTTTTGAATCTTTTAAACTTCTGGTATCCGTTCCATGGGACGGGTCCCTAGGTGTCTCTGGCCTGCGTGCTGGTCCAGCCTGTTCGCTGATCCTCCTTCCGATCCACGTGTGATCACCTTGTTTTTAAACAGAAACCCAAATGTTCTATTTTACCAGTAAAGACTCAGGAGCCAGATGCTGGGGTGAAAGCCTGCTAGCTCAAAGAGGCAGAAAAAAACACCTAGCTGACCTTCTTACTCAGCTGATGTCCCAGAAGGAAAAAGCCCCTCCACCCCACCTCCTCCTCCTCCTCCCCTTCTTCATCTTGCCCCTCTTCTTCCTCCTCCTCCTCTTCCTCCATGCTGTCCCAAAAACCCCTTCAAGCTGAATGTTTGTGTCTCTATCAGTCCTCTGGACTTCCTCTCACTCTTTGTTTTGTTGCCCCCCCACACCCATGTTCACTCCCTGTCAACTGGTTTTTTGCTCCACCTCTTGACATATGGTTGACTTTATTTAATCCTGTTTATATAAAGCTCTTGGATTAAAGGTGTGTGCTAGGGCTGAGCCACAGCAGAACTACTTGTTTACAATAAACAGAAAGCTCTTAGATTAAAGGTGTGTACTAGGGATGAGCCATACCCACAACCAGAAACAGTTTTTTCCAGCACACAATCTTGGGGTTGACAGTGTGATCAATGTGCTGCAACATCACCTGAGTCTGCAGTTTTGTTTTTGGTTTTTAGTTTTTGTTTGAAGATATCATATCAATTTCCTTTGTATTTATGTATAATTTCAGTAAGTATATTTCCCTGGAAATTTCTTTGTAGTGTATGAGATGTTGATGTAAGGCTGTTTAGTTACTCATTTTCTTCTGAAATTTTTATTTGAAATCTTAATAGTGTGTG
This sequence comes from Acomys percivali, assembly GCA_907169655.1. NCBI lineage: Eukaryota > Metazoa > Chordata > Mammalia > Rodentia > Muridae > Acomys > Acomys percivali. Next base: position 44,583,600 of record OU015755.1, read on the forward strand.
TGTGTTTGTGTGTATGTGAAGATGAGCATCCTTGCTGGATT
>OU015755.1:44597262-44618293 GCA_907169655.1 Acomys percivali
GTGTGTGTGTGTGTGTGTGTGTGTGTGTGTGTGTGTGTGTGTGTGTGAACTCTCTCATATACATTCACAAAATAAATGCACTGAGAACAATTTTAATATACGTATGTATACATATGCATGCATTTATAGACTGCTTTTATGATATATTTTTGCTATGCAGCCCAAGCTAGTTACCATACCCAGTAAAATGCATATATTTTAAAAATAACTTTTGCTCTTCACTGTTAAATTGTGAATGAGCAGTGCTTTTCTCTAGAAGAGGAGCCTAGGCAGAGTTCTTTGAAGAATAGGATGGAGGCTGAGATCCCACCATTATCTGTGGGTCCTGGAGAGCTGCACAGTTTGAACTACATCTGGCATTCCGAGCCAGTTTCTTCAGTCAATATCCACATTGAATAGAAGCCATTGATCAACCAAGTGAAGCTGCTAAAAATGGATTCCAGCCTGAGAAAAATTTACTAGGGAAGTAGTCGATGTGCCTGGCTTCTCTGAGCAAGGCTGGCTTCTTTGTGATCCAACTGGGTGAGAGCTGGGGCCAGATAAGCTCCCAGTCATGATACCCTGGCTCTCTAGCACCTGAGCAGAGAGCAGGCTGGGTAAAGGGCAGGCCTCACTAGAGTAGACTGCAGTGCAGGCTGGGTAAAGGGCAGGCCTCACCAGTGTGGACTGTGTCAGGGTTGGATTTACAGTGCTCTCTGGCTACACATGCACACATACACACACACACACACACACACACACCACACACACACACACACACACACACCCTGGACAATTCCACCCATTCCAGAAGCCTGACTTTATAGTAAAAGGGCTGGTCTCCTTTCTGATTTGGTGGCTCATCACAATTTGATTGGGGTGAGCAATGTGAGGACAGGCTAGATAGAACCCAGGGTCTCACACTAAGAATGACACTCTGCCTTGGCTGTTTCCATATTAAGTATGTCTCTATAGAGGAAGCCACAAGAAAATCTAAAGAGCCCTCTTCTCTCACACACCTAACCACACCACACCATATTTTTGTCTTCTGAAAAGTTGGAACTACTCTCTCTCCCACCATTGCACCCAGATGGCCTGTTCAAGTGGGCAGTGTGGAAGAAGGCCAATACCCCATCACCATGCAGCGTGTCTACAAAGGTTGGTCTTGCATATCCTATTCTTTGGCAATCTGAAGATGAGTCAAAGATGGGGCTCTCCATAGCCAGGATGGCGAGCCATGTGATGCCATCTCCTCACAACTGATGCCAACCCAAACCAACCTTTGTTGTCACAAAGTATCTCACTGAGGCTGTACTTAGGATTCAGTAATGTTTCCTTCCCACAGGAAACGCTGGGACACACACAGGGAATGTTTGGAACACATGTGAGCTACACACAGGGAATTCTGGGACATGTGTGAAAGGTTAAAAGATTGTGTTTTGGGGCTGGAGAGAGACGGTTCAGCAGTTAGGAGCACTTGCTACTTTTGCAGAGTCTTAATTCCCAGCACCCACAAGGTCGTTCACTGCAACGTTTATTACCAGTTCCAGAGAATCCAATGACTTTTTCTGACCTCCACAGGCACTAGGCAGTCATGTCAGCATATGGTATGCATACATACGTGTGGACAAACCATCCATACATAAAAATAAATAGATGTTTTTAAAAACTCTTTAAAGAAAAGGATTGTGGTGAGAGTTTTGGTTTCTTTAAAAAAGAAAAACCCAGTATGTTATGCAAACATGCTTTTGTTTGGGTCCCAGTGCGGGATATGGAGCTGTTTCAGATTGCCCACAGCAGCAGATATTTGCCTCGTGCATGCTCTGGTAGGGGCGTGATTCTGCCAGCTGAAGATTGTTTAATTCTGGGGGACTCTAGAGAAGGTACCAAAGACCAGAACCCCAAGAGAGGAGGCATGGTTGTTCTGCCTGCTGGTTCTAGCTCCTGCCACTGCTGCTGCTGATGTGTCAAGTGGCTGTGAGAAAAGAGATGATAAGAAAAAAATGGAAACATCCTGACAAGAGGAAGACTAGAGTTGCCCCCAAGGAGCTCAACACCCCTCATTAGCAGTGAGTAGTCTAAAAATATCTCAATCCCCCTTCCTCCCACTAACTTTCTGTCTCTCCTACATGATGTTGGGGTGCTAGAAGGGATTGAGGTGGAGAAGGGTGGTAGATATAAGAGCCGACATAAGTAGCGTAAACAAATATGCCGGCAGAGGAGAACATGTAAAGCCCTATCATGTGAGGATCCCCCTCTCAAAAATTAACAGCTCCTATTTTCTCAAATAAAAAATGTATGGCCACTGAATGTCTCAAATTTCTACCTTACTGGGCTTTTGTGTCCAGATATGTTCTAGTATGATTTTACTGCGAAGTAGGCTATACTTGCAGATCCTCTGCCGTTTCCAGATTTATATACTTAAGATATATTTCTCAGTGATATCTGCTACATGACAATGTAGCTAAAATGTAGACACAATCACTTGGGATCTTGCAAGGTTTCTGTTTGTTTGTTTGTTTTTTTATTTTGCTTTGTTCCAAGGTTGATGGTCACTCAACAACGTTATAAAATAAAGTCCATTTCCATTTGGGAATTTCCTCAAGTTGGAGGTGAACACGAACAGGAGTCTGCTTGGATGCTCATCCAGTTGGAAGCCCGCCCTGCACAGGTTTGCTGCTCGACTTGCAAGCTCTTCGTAAAGGCAGGGTCAGGTTTGACTATGAAGCATTGTATCACCATGATTAGAATCAATAGTTCCTGCACTGCCATTTGTCACGTATTTACAAGCTTGAAAAATAGTTCATTTTGTCCTCATCTCATAACTCAAAGATTGAATCAGAGCCCTGGAGGGCTCCGCTGACAGGACACGTTCTTTACTGATCACCCGTCTTGGTGAGGCTGAAGTCACAGCCACCCCAACAGCAGAATGGAAACTGGCACACCCTTCATAGGTTTGCTTTTTAAACATTTAGAGGTCTGCCAGGAGGACTGGACTACCTTGGTGAAGCCAATTTCCCCCATTACACTTTCAGAACATTCATGGCATCTTTTTTTCCCTTAAATGCAGAAAAATCAAAATCTAAAGTTAATGATGCAAAAACTTCATAAAGTATCCTACATCCAGTCACCTCAAATGGTGTGCGTAAAGGACCTATTCCCAGGGAAGATTTGTAGAACACATTTAAAGATAATGCCTTCAATTTTAAGATAAAAGATTTATGAATGATGGAAATTGTGTCTGTGAAATCGCTGATCCCAGCTCTCTAATATTTCAGATGGAAGGCCCCATAAAATGAAAGCACGGCCTATAAAGTTGTTTTCTACCTGCTGCCAGAGACTATCAGTAACAGGGTTGCAAAGTGAGTATTGAAAAGCATCTGCGATGTGTGCTTCAGGCTAGAGTAACATGGTTAGGGCCAGTCTATTCTGCTCTTATATTGATAAGGCATTTAGTGCTTAAAGTGGCAGCAGCCAATTCCATGTCTCTAAAGAGGCCCTAGAACAGGACCAGATAAACACACCGATCATCAAGTTCAGCTGCTGACGTCACCCCAAATCTTAGGATGGTAGCCAGTATTTTTTCAGGCATTTTCTTGACTGAATCTAACCTGTGGGGAGAGGAATCCATTTTTCGAACTCAGCCTGAGCCTATCTGGATGCTCTGCATCACCTCCAAAAGCTCAGATGAGTGCTCTGTACAGATGTGACCTGAGATTTATTGGTTGGAGCCAGGCTGGAGCTGAGATCATATGCCAGTCTTCACAATGCCTTTAAGTTGTGAGCTTAGCACTTTGGTGTATGCTTTCTCCTTTGCTCTCCTCACAGAAGGCTAAAATCCAGTTGTGTGCGTATGTTTGTGTGTATACATATATAATACATCATTATATATATATATATATATATATATATTATAGATAATGTATAATGCTGAGGTTGAGAAGCTGATGTGACTTTGTTCTTTGAAGGAGGAGAAGGTAAAAATAAACTTCTCATGAAGAAGGAAACATGAACTTGAAAGTGTGGGCATCAAACAGAGTTCTTGGTGTCTGTCCCACCATGAAGAGTGGATGGTGAGCAACAGCCAGTCACCATCTTACTGCACAGACACTCAGGCAAGTGGCGGCCTCTAATGCCGAAGAATCCATCCATAAGCCTGGTAAGAGGACCAAGTACTCTGCCTTGCAAGGGTGAAGAAAAGTAAATCACACTCTCAGAAGTCTGAAACGGAAGAGCAAAGGAGGAAGTGAAGTGACCAAACACGTGAATAGGAACAAATTAAGGGAGGAAAGGTTGACGAGGATACAGTCCATCAAGGCAGGGAAAGCATGGCATCAGGAAGCTGAGGCAGCTGATCACATGCTATCCAAAGTCAGGATGTAGAGTGATGAGTTCTGGTGCTCAGCTTGCTTTTGTCTTTTTATTCAGTCCAGAGCCTCAGCCCACAGGGCATTCATTGCTCTACACACTGATGGTGAATCTTCTTTCCTCAGTTAAACTTCTCTAAAAAACACACCTTCACAGACACCATCAGATGTGTGTTTCCATTCCATGGTGATTCTAAACCTGGTCAAGTGACAATAAGATTGAACACTACAGTGTTGGAGGTAACGGCTTTTACAGGGAGATCATGAGAATCTTTCCTGGTCATGTACAAATAAGAAAGCTCATCATCAGATAAGGATAGAGCAACCAGCCATGACACACACCTATACACACACACACACACACACACACACACACACAGAGGGGGGGGTAGGGAGGGAGGGAGGGAGGGAGAGAGAGAGGGGAGGAGGGAGGGAGAGAGAGAGAGAGAGAGAGAGAGAGAGAGAATGGAATACACTAGGAGACGTCCAACTTTCACTTTTCTAGAAGCAGAGCTGTTCTGCTTTGGTCAGCACTAGGGATCCTATGGCAGGTGTGAGCTCTGGTTGGGGCTATGCAGTGAGATCCTGTACTTAGGAATCTCCATCCCTCTATATTCATTAATCATATTTTAAGTTCCTCATGGCCGTTTTTTAATGTGTGTCTATGAATGTGCTAATTCCTCGCTGCTATGTTGAGCAGTTGAATTTCTTGTTACAACCTTCAATTGTGACAATGGGGTGACAGCTACTGCATATTTGTTCTTTACACGCTAAACCTCCTTGTCATGCTTAAAGATCTCATTTGCCCTTAGCACTGGTCTCATGGCCCAGGAAAGCACTTTTGTCAGCAGCTGATATGTTGAGTGTATTCCTTTCTCCTTCCCTCTCTCTGTGTAACCTGCTGCATCCTCTCTCTATAATCCATTTTTTTTCTCTGGGACAAAAAGTCATGAAGCACTAACAAGAGCAGAATTCTAAGAAGCACAAACTACAAAAAGGAAATAAAAGAGGTCACCCAGCGAGAACACGCTTGTCATCGATAGGTGTGTTTTGATTTGTGGCTATTACAAGGAGAAACTTGAAAGTGCCCCCTAAAGCAAGACTGGAATGCGATGAAGCAGGTGAGATAGTGTCCAGTGCACAGCCTTGGAAACGGACAGAAGCATGCGAGCAGGCACGTGGTAAAGGAAGGTGGATAACTCTTCTGTATCCAAGAGATGAAAACCCAGACAGGAAAGTCCAGCATGGTAGGCCAGACAAGAAGTAGAATGGCTCGAATCCATTTCTTAAAGCCATTTAGCTAAAGCTGTCAAGCCCTACTCTGCCATAGACCATGATGAACGCAGGGCAAGAGTGGAAGGAGATAGGTGTGATTCCTGCTGCACCCCAGTCGCTGCATTGGATGAACTACACCTTTTTCTTCTGAGCATACTATTCAGAATGGTATTGAGCTTGCATTGACTTTATTTCTGCTCTCTCTCCTCCCTGCAATGAGAAACAAATGCTGTGAAGACAGGGGGTGCTTACCAGTGCTGTGTCCCAAGGGTCTGGGACAGTGTTTTTGGTAGGTGGTAGCTTTTCAGTAAAGGCACTGAATAACGTGTCATAAAGAAACAAAGCTGTGCATTATAAAGAAGAGAAAGAGGATAAATGCAGCCTCACCCCACCCCCCATCACCACCATCAAGGACACACAGGACTGAGCTCACTGGAGCTCATGTCCTTCCAACTACAGAACATATGAAATGTGCTATCCTGTGCTTCCCGTTTCAAAGGCCAGCTTTTTATTTTTAACTTAACCACACCTTGCATGTCTGTTCTGTAATGTAATTTTATTTTAGAGCTCCATAGTATAGCTTTATGTTATGGTCCCACATGACAGGCTTAAACCATGAATTGCTGAAACAATCCTTTACTGGTAAATATTTGTTTTGGTTACTATGAAATCATATTGTTATAAAAGATTATAAATATATAATAATTATATATACTGTCTTATATATGATATTATTTCTGTTATTATGCATTATTATTATGCTCTATTAGTGCTTGTGAGCCTCTATATACAGATACATTTTAAAGACTTTTTGAGTGTGTGTGTGCATGCATGTGTGTGCATGTGTATGTGCATTGAAAGTGCCATGGTGCACACGTGTGAGTCAGAGGATAACCTCAGATGTCATTCCTTCCCTTGAAGCTTTCTTGACTCAGAGACTTTGTTGTTTCCTGCTGTTCCTTCCAGGATAAGTGTCCTTCAACCTTCTGGGCGAGGCACCTGTCTCTGCCTCTGTGCTGGTTGGACTGTGCCAACTTGACAGAAATCTCGACATATCTGGAAAGAAGGAATTTCAGTGAAAGAACTGCCTCCATCAGATTTGCTTATAGGCAACATTTCCCTCATCAGTGATTGATGGGAGAGGGCCTGGCTCACTATGTTGGTGTCACCCCTGGGCAGGTTGCACTGGGTTGTATAAGAAAGCAGGCCAACTAAGCCAGCAAGCACAGTTCCTCCATGGCGCCAGATTTAATTTCTGCCTCCAGGATGCTGCCTGGCTTGAGTTCCTGCTCTGAATTCCCTCAGTGATGCACTATGGGGTGAGTAAGTCAAAAGAACTCTTTCCTCCCTAAGTTGCTTTTGGTCACAGAGTTCATCACAGCAACAGAAAGCAAGCCAAGATAGCTTCCATGTGACCGTAGGACTACTGGGGTTACAGGAGTGTTCTGCAACATGGAGCTTTATGTGGGCTCTGGGGATTTGAACTCAAATCCTTACACTTGCTCACCAAGCACTTTACCCACTGAGACATTTCACCAGCCATTTATAAGCATATTTTAAAGATTATATTTTATTAATTTATTCATATTACATCTCAATTGTTATCCCATCTCTTGTATCCTCTCATTACTCACGCCCTCCTGCTTTCCCCCTAGTCCCCTCCCCTATGACTGTGACTGAGGGGGAACTCCTCCCCTTGTATATGCTCATAGGGTATTAAGTCTCTTCTTCGTAGCCTGTTATCCTTCCTCTGAGTGCCACCAGGCTTCCCCATTAAGGGGACGTGGTCAAATATGGGGCACCAGAGTTGGTGTGAAAGTCAGTCCCCACTCTGCACTCAACTGTGGAAAATGTCCTGTCCATTGGCTAGACCTGGGTAGGGGTTTGAAGTTTACTGCATATGTTATCCTTGGCTGGTGCCATAGTTTGAGCAGGACCCCTGGGCCCAGATCAGCCCATCATAATGTTCTTCTTGTAGGTTTCTAGGACCCTCTGGATCCTTCTATTTCCCCATTCTCCCATGCTTCTCTCACCTAGAGTCCCAGTAGGATGTACTCCCCTCTGACCCACTTTCCTGGTAAGTGAAGCCTTTAATGGGACATGCCTTTTGGGCTAGTGTCCAGATATAAGTGAGTATATACCATTTGACTCTTTCTGCTTTTGGGTGAACTCACTCATTATGATCATTTCTAGTTCAATCCATTTGTCCACAAATTTTGGGAATTTACATGCATGTGTGGTTTTGTCCTTAGTGTTAGTCCCCAAACACAAATGCATTATATCAAAGAGTATATGCTTTTATATATTGGTACATATTCTTTTTGGTGTTTTTGATAGGGTTTCTCTGTGTAGCCTTGGCTGTCCTGGACTCACTTTGTAGACCAGGCTGGCCTCGAACTCAGAGGTCCACCTGCCTCTGTCTCCCTGAGTGCTGCTGCAAACAACTACTTGGTGTCTTTAGGTGAGTAACCAAAGACCCGAAACTTGCTCAACAGCAGAGAGAACACACAGCCTCACAGAGGTGCAGAGGTCATGACATCACACTGAATAGTAGCTGTGTATTCTGCATACTAAATGTCTACAATGGGATTCTTCATCCCAGTTTCTCTGTTTTTATGTCTGTCTGAGATTTCCCATGGTATGAAGCATTATATTTAAAGTGTAAAGGGGCTTTAGCAGTGGCTTATCAATAAAGTTAAGAAATTAAGGGAGCTTGCTGCTCTTGCAGAGGGCCCACTTTGAGTTCTCAGCATTTGTGGATGGCTCACAACCACCTGTAACTCCAGCTCTGGATTATTTGTCCCCCCACCTTCTGGCCTCTGCAGGCAACTGTACACACATGTTCATACACACACACACACACACACACACACACACACATACACACACACACTCATACACACATACTCACACTTAAAAATAAAAAAAATGAACTTTAAATATAAGTGACAGACCTCTGTGTCCTTCCCCTCCACCACTTCAGTCTTCTCCTCAGCTCTTTCTTCAGCACGGTCTGTCTCAGGCAGGGAGTCCATGAGAGCCAGGGAGCCTAGCACCCCAAGGTCTGCCCTCTGTGCACTTTGATGAAACCCTGAGGAGGATCAGGTGAAGGGATCCTTCACATCCAGAACCTAGGAGCCACCCAGGAGCCCACGGGACCTGCAGGACTCTTTCTTCAGGTGTTGGGCACACCTTCATTTTCATTCCTTTGGGCTCATTCTCTTGTGCATTTGTATATACTGCTGCTATCACAATGAGAAGAAATAAAGTGAGTATAAAGTGGAAAAGTAGGTGACTTTCCCGAGGACCCACACAGAGCGAAGCTCAGCAGTTGTCTTCTGTCTGCTGCATAAATAGCTCCTCATTCCTACAGGCAAGACTGCTTTGCTCTTGCTAGGAACTGGGGCTCCCAGGGAGCAAACGAGAACTCAGTGCCACAGTCTCAGATCCAGCTTCTTCTGTGGTGTTCGACTCCACTGTCAACTTGATTTGGAGTCGCTGAGGAGATGTACCTCTGTGTGTTTATATGTTCCACACTCATTACTTTAATGACTAAGAAATACAAATATTTATTAAGAGACTTGCTAATAATAAAACATCTAAAAGCATAAAAAATGCTGCCATCCAGGTTTGTGTTTATTAATACACCTTCTATATGTTATTATTTCCACTAATATAAATAAATGTGAGGTTGCTTTCATGGTATAGAAAAAATGTTTATAATGTAGGAGGTGTTGCAATCTGAGTGAAGTCTTGAGGGTCTGGCCTTTGAGAGATGATACAAGGGAACTGCGAGAGCAATTCCTGTCCTTGTCCCTGGCTGGCTCCTGGCCAGGGAGTCGGGGCCAAGTTAGGTGTGTTCTTACAGGCCCAGGTTGTTTGACCATGCTGGTCCTCTGACCTCGACAAAATGTGTAACTACTATAAAATCAAATTTATAATCTGGAATAAGAATGCACATCCTGAGTCAATTGATCCCAGCCTTCCAGCAGCCACAGGCTAACTCTGGTTTTTTTTTTAATTCGCTGACAGGGCTGGGAGTGTGGCGGAGGATGAGTTGAGGCTGAGACTCTTTGCTCAGCCATACTACAAATGTCCCCACCCATAGTTTCTGTTTCACAAGAGGAAAGTGCTGCCCAGCCTTCCAAAGTGCTCAGGCCACATTCTTGTATTCCAACTGGCTCTTTGAAAGTGTTTCTCTAACCCGCGGGTTGGCTCTGAAGGAGTCACCAAGGGTGGCACAAATTGTCTTCCTGTTGGGAGAACAGTGGTAGAGCAGGTGCTGGGATGTGGGAATGTCAGAGCTTAGGGCCAAGGCAATTATTCTCCCCCATGTAGCTCAGCGGGGAAGAGAAATTAGCAAGCAAAAGGCAGGCAGCTGCTGCTAGTCCCTGGGCATCACAAGCAGCTGTGATGAGAGGCCAAAGCACACACCTGGAGGCACAGGCACACAGCTGGGGCTGGCTTTAGCAGGTGCTGCTGGCCCAGAGTGCCACTCAGAGGCTGTTCCAAAAAGAAGTGGTACACGAGCACTCAGTTTTGGACTCTGTACAGGGTGTGGAGGCTAAACAAGGAAAACGCTTAGGCGATTTGTCTCCAGTACATTTTTCCCCCCAAAACCCAAGTGAATACAAAGGACTGCTATCATTTTCCCTCTGTGAGGCATTCATTTATCTAGACTCCATTTTTATTCAGCTCAATAAAAGACAAACCAAGGCTCATTGTGCTTTAGATTAGACGTCAGAACATGAAGCCTCGGAGCACTTCTGTAGTGGAAACTGGGCATACCTCAGTAGGATGTCTTCTACTGGGCCTTTCTCCAGGCCATGAAGTCCAGGATTCCCAGGACTCATGCTTCCCAGCCCTACTGAGTGCTGCTGATTCAGAAGGTTCTAAATGTTTCTGATGCTTTCCTGTGTGGGGTCATCTGCTCTCCTGTCTTTGCATCAGACAGTGTGGCAAAGGTAAAGGAGGTGAATGAGGAGGACACTTTCCTGGCCCAGAAGCCTAGGACATTGCTGGTGGAGGCACCTGCGGTCCTTCTGCGTGTGTGATGTAGTCAGTTTCCAGAGCTCTTTTTCTCCAAGGTCAAAGGTGAGGGTGCAGGAAGCCCTTCAAGGGCTGCTTCCTCCCTGCATTGGTGGTCCCCTATGGCTTCACGGGCCACATTTTAGCATAAAGTTTCCCACATTCCTGTGAAAGTCAGCTGTAGATGTTCCTGATTGGAGGATAACTTCCCTCCACACAGTCACTCATGGCCTTGGAGTCTTTGGGACTGAAGGGAAACAGAACAAAAGCTACGCATATCCGATTGAACCAAGAGGGAACACAGACCACTTTTAATTATGTTCCCTTCATGAAAATTAGGTTCCCAGTCATATGGAGGTGTCAGGCAACGGCAACCGTGGCACACAGCTCCTGGCTTGGTCAGTGTGATGGTTTGGCCTTAATTGTCACCTAAACAGAATATACAATCAGCCTGGGGAGACATACCTCAGTGTATCTATAAAGGCGTCTCGAGACAGGGTTAAGTGAGAGGTGAGGATCTGCCCCCATAGTGGGTAGCACCTTCCAAATGAGCAGCCTGGGTATAAAAGCTTGTGGCCCGCTTTTCTTTGCTTGTCCCAGAGAGAGGGTGTCTACAGCTACAGTCCTCTGCTGCCATCAGCCTCTCCAGCCTTCCAACAAGGGCCAAATACCCTTGACTCTCCCAGGTCTCTGGTTGCTGAGGCATGGGGTTAGTAGCTCCTGGGCCCCCTGCCTCCTCAGAGCTCAGCCATTGTTGGACTCCTCAGCTCTTATTGCGCAACCCAACAGAATAAATATCCTTTGCAGTACAGGACATTCTATTCATTTGGGGTTTCTAAGAAAAGCCTGCTGATATAGGCAGCCATCGCTAACAGCAAGCTGACACTGAGAAAGGAGAACATCCACAGCCCTTCAGTGCCCACCCTCAATGGTTGGTGCTACCACTCCCATACTCCCATGTGGGGTGGCCGTCTTCGTCCTGCTTCACTGTAGCTTCTACCCTTCTTTCCTTAAAGGCTAGGATGTCAGCTTCTAAGGTTCATTTATTTACTTATTTATTTTATGTGAATGTGCCTGAATGCATGTATATGCCCCATTATCCATTCAGTGCCTGTGGAAACCAGAAGATGGTATTGGATCTCCTGGAGTCACCATGGATGAGAGATGCCTGGTCTTTGTGCTGGGTATCAAACTCAGGTCTACTTAAAGGGCAACCTAGAATCAGCCGTCAAGTGTCTCGATGATGAATTGTCTACACTGGGTAACCCTGTAGGCATGTCTGTTGAGGAGTATCTGGAGTTAATTGATATGGGAGGATTCAGCCTACTTTGAGCTAGACCATTTCCTAGCTGGGTGATCTGGAACTGTTTAAAAGTGGAGAAATTCCCCATCAGTCATCTGCCGTGAGGTAGAGTGGGCTTTGGGGTGATGCCCTGCCATGGCAGTCTGGAAAGCTGCCCCTCCCTCACCCCAGGCCATGAGAGTGGGAGAGCTGTACTTGACCCTCACTGGATGCAGCACTCTGGAGAGCAGGGCCTGGAGAGCTGGCCCGAAGGCACCAGTGAGCCAGCCCCAAGGGTCTGAGCATGGGAGAGCTGCCCCTGCCCCTTGTTGGCTACAGCACTGGATGAGTTAGGAGGCGCAGTGACTGAGAGCTTGCTCTGGTGGTGTGGCTGAGGGAGAGCTGGCAGGATGACCAACACAGATACCATGCAGGCCCAGATCCAGGGCTTTGAGTTGACGCACCCCAACACTTGCCTCATCTATGGTCTGTTGGAACATGTGAATGGGATTTGTATCTGCAGGACCTCCATGACACAGGACAATAGGAAATCTAAGAGGAGTTCCAGTGAGGATCCAGTATTGATAATATAGCAGAATCCAGAGGCCTCACACTGGATCAATGTCTCATTGCAGTGAACATTTGCAAGTAAAGATGTTTGGAGGACAGGATGTACTCTAGGACGCATTGTGACACACTGCAGCTTCCACTATGAGATGTTTCCTATGCTTTGTTTTGTTTTTTTATTTTCTTTGAGGGAGTAGGTTGCCAGGGCAGAGGGTAGATACAAAGGGACAAGGGGATGAGATTGGGGTGCATGATGTGAAACTCATAAAGAATCAATAAAAAGTAAAAATGATTAAATAATAATTAAATAAATAGAAGTTGAGCTGAGCACAAGCAAGCAGGCATGTGAGCATGAAGCCATCTCTCCCTGACTAACAGAGGCCTCGGCACCAACCTCATTCAGGATTTGAACATGGCTACCAATACTCTACAAGTTGGCAAGCTTGGAATACCCAGCTCTATCTGGACTATTTTTATCACACTTCTAAAATGTTTATCTTTAAGCTTTTGTTTTCCAAGTTTTTACCCAGGAACTTCACATTTCCCAGGCATTAAAACACCACCACTACCACGAAACTTTCAAAGTCTTTCCTCATTATTCAGAAAATCTCCACATGATCAAAAGTGCACGAAGCTTTCATAACACAACATATCTGAGGTTACATGGCCGAGTCAGAACAGGAGGTACCAGATGTCCCCGTGTCCCAGCGCCCAATGTCCTGACTCTTAGGTTCTCAGTTATTTACTTGAACCGAGCTATCTTTCTGACTCTCTTACAATTTATGTCACTCACTAAACGTTTCTGTTCAAAGGATTTTCTGGGCACTAAGTCATGCAGGATTTTAAAAACATTTTTAATTACATGTATTTATGTGTCTCTGTGACAGGAGTGCAGGTGCCCGTGGAGTTGAGGCAAGAAGGTCAGATCCTCTGGAACTCGAGTTATAGGCAGTTGTGAGCCACTGATGTGGGTGCTGGGGGCTGAACTCTGGTTCTGTGTAAGAGCAGTGCAGTACACACTCCTAACCCTTTGGTGGTCTAGCTAGCCCTGTGATATACTATTTTGACATAGCATTTTTCTTGGTAATCTGTAACCAGCCCCACTTTATGCTAATGAGGTGATACCTAGTAGATTCTAGAGCGTTTAAGGATGAGCATTGCCACAGGAAACAATCATGGCATTCTAGAGTTACTAATTTCACCTCCTATTGCCTGCTCATTCCTTTGAGAATGGGAGTGGGGTTAAATTACGAGCTTAATCATCCTTGTGCAATGGTTAAATAAAGTAATTAAACCTCTTTTTATAAAAATCTGAATGATGGAGCTTAGAGAGCTTTCAAGTTGGTGAACACACTTAGGGTGCCAAGAGGTGGGTCAGAGAGCCATGCCAGATCTATAGCACATTCTCATACCATGCTCTGTGTATCTCTTCCATTTGGCTACCTGCAGTGAATTTTGACAATTTTCTAACAGGTAGAACAGTTTAACAGAATCTTTCAGATCAATTTAGTTGTTATTGTGCCCAAGGAAGAAGCTGTGGGAACCCCCAAAATTTGAGCCGATCAATTATAAGTATCAGTAACTCAGGCAGTGGCTGAGATTTGAGGTGGGATAGTATCAGTCTCTTGATCTTAGGTGACTGAGTCCTTAACCTCTGAGGTCAGCACTAACACAAAGTAGTGCCATAGTTGAGTAAAATAGATGGCAGTTGATATCCAGTGAGTCAGAGAATGACTGTATGCGGAATAGAACCCCATAAAAGATAGACCATCCACTAGTGTCTTATCCTATCCTTTCTTCAAACTCCCCAACAGCAATGGGTCAGAAACCAGTGTCACTCAACCCTCTGACGTACCATCAGTGAAGATGGAGGAGGGAACGGTACAAATCATGCTCTCAGCCCCATCTCCAGATCTTTATGGGTCAAGACCACTCAGCGCCTCATTGTGGATGATTGATGGATGGGGTGATGAGCAGATGCTGCGAGAACCAAGTCCATTAGTGCGAAGGACTGTGGTCATAGACATCCAATGGTGGAAGTTCTCCTCCCTGCTCTCCTTGCTGTGTGGTCCATCTGAAGCTCTGTCACTCTAGTTTGAGACACAAAAGGATGAAGGGCATAAAACTGAATGTGTAGAATACAGACTGAAGCTATCGACCTGTGTTTGGAAGCTTTTCACAGCCTCACACCGTTGAGTGGGACTGTTGATGGCTTTCCACCCAGCATTCTACATAGCACCTTTCAGTACTATAAAAGTTAGCCAGCTGGGGTGGGGGCCCTGGTCATCACCACTCTGATTTTTCCTATGTCTTGTGGTCAGTGTGGGTGGCCTCTTCAGCAACAAAGGCAAAGGTCAAGGATGGTCAAAGCAAAACTGTGTCTTCTAGACATGGCAGGACCATTGCAATCAGTAACTCACAACAGTTAGGTTACCTGCGTAAGACCTCATCAGTTCAAGGCAGTCAACATTCTACAATGTAGTGGGAAGGGGCTTATCAGCTCCCACCCATAACTGAAGAGCCGTGGACAGCTGATAGCTTCCAGGGGAAGGAGAGTAAGTTTTCCTTAAGGATGTGGTCTCCTGGAATGTGGCCCACATTCCAGTTGATGGTGCTAAACCCAGAAGCATATGGGCAGCACAAATTGGACTTAAGTGGAGTTTGGAGTGAGAAGGAGGAAGAGGAGGAGGAGGAGGAGGAGGAGGAGGAGGAGACATGATGTTTGCAGGAGATGGAGGATCTTTTAGGAGTTAGGAGGAGGAGTGGGAATAAAAATGAACAAAATACATTGTATGGAATTATCTAGGAATTAATAAAAATGTTCTTTTTTTAAAAAAAACTTGTCAAGTGGAAATTAAGCAGCTGCATTTTGGTGCTTTGGTGGTACCTGTAAGAACTCACGTGGGTTGCTGCTGTTGATCTGCTGGCTCAGCTAGGTCCTGCATGGCGTTCCTCTTTGCCTGTGTGTAGTTTGCCCAAGCCCTTGAGGCAAGAACAGCAGACCCCTGTGCACCTCAGCCCACCAGACTCCTGTTCTCTCTTACTGTTGTGCCGTTTGGAAATAAAACTGAACCTAAAGTAAGGTAGAGCAAGGGCAGTCTCTGGTTCTTCTTTTAGATCAACCTTCACCCCCACCGTATGTATCTCCATTTTTCTTGACCATAATCATGTCCTAGGTGGCAGTGGTAGAAACCATGCCTTCTCCAAGCCTGATTGCTAGAAAATCATTTAGACAAAACCCAGTGGATCAAATCTATTTGTAGTGTGTCCCCCTGTCACTCACCTTCCTTTGATTCATCGGGGCTCAGAAGTGAGACTGTGACCTCCTGGGCAGGGTTCCTCTATTCTGTTCAGTTGGAGGAGCTTCATGTTTGCTCATGTCATGTTGGAGTCTTGCTTAGTTTCCTTTTCTCTAAAAGCAAGACTCTTATTTCATAGATAGAAACTCCATGAAACAAGGATTTCCCACCAAATAGCCACTAGTTTCCTGGTAAGGTTCCTTGTGATTTCAGAGCTCCAGACTTTTGTCAAAGGTCTCAGTGCCCATGTTCACTGCCTTGCCTGCATGGACACAAGTCATGCCCTTGTAGCACCAGGATGTGTGTAGAGCAACTTAATAACCAGTACAACATGCCCTAACCCTAGAACACTGCTGTCTCCCTATTAGATTCTTGAGCATGTTTCAAGGCCTTATTATTAGTGTGGCTCCTTATTTTCTGCACCAGGCTGTACATGAATAAGAGAGAACCATACCCAAGTTATTTATTTCCCTATTTAGCTAAGGCAGTCCTTTTTTTTTTTCTTTAAAGGAGAGGCATCTTGTTCTCTTTAAATCCACTTAGACAAAAAGGAGATGTTATTGACAGAAGGGCCTATGCTATGCTCCTCAGGTTTTATATGGGGATTTTTATTTTGTCACATCTAGTTTAAGCCACCAGCCTAATTTAATTACAATTAATGAATCACCATTTACCCTGAGGCAAAGTCAGGGTGTCTTGCTGAAGAGGTGTTCAGTGCACAGCATTCAAATTCATGACCCAGACCTCAAATTAACGGGCTGTCCATTAAGAATGGATGAGTGGCTTTGAAGACTGCATTTATCGGTTGCCGACAGTGGTCTCACACAGTCCCCGGTGGTTCTCCTGGAAGAGACAATCAGAAGAGGAGGCGCTGCACGGGGAGTGTTTAGGCTACCTTGGGGCAAATGGGTTTTCGTTAAAGCACAGTCTTCCTTGTCCTTGTGGGGGGGACGATGGTAGGAGGTGGAATTTCATTTTTCTCTTAAGTATGAGAGGCAGTTCCATCTCAGCAGCGGCACTTCCTATGTGGAGGGGGAAATCGAACTACTGAAAAACTGGATCCTTTCCACAGCAGGCAAAAAGTCCATTTGGCCTCTGACTCCTTGGTTCTTACCATGGGGAGACATTCAGGAATTTGAGAAAAGTATGCTGGATGACAGCATCATCTTTTGCTATCTTTGGAATCCTGGGAGACTGAACCACTGGGAAGATTGCCTGACTTTTCAGTCAACAGAAAAGGGAATATTCTTTATTTTTAGTTCATTCAAGAAGGATTTGGTTAGCACCTATTGAGAGCCTAATCCTCAAATTATTGACATTATGTCGCATTATGTATGAATACGAGGACAGGGGACATGAGACAGGGGCCCGACTTCCATTTCCAAAGCGACCATGGCCCCAAACCTTAAGTGTGATGACACACACCCTTTAAACTCAGCTCAGGGCAGATAGAGATAGATGCACCCCTGACGGGGTGTCACTGGCTAGACAGTCTAACCTACAAGGTGAATTCCAAGCCAGTGAAAAGACTTGTCTCCAAAGAAAGGTAGGCAGTTCCTGAAGAAATATACCCAAGATTGGCTCCTGAGCTCCACACACATGTGTAGTTTTACACACACTTGTGTCACTACACAGCAGCAGCAGGAGCAGCAAGTGAACCCTCAAGTCAATAGCACAGTAATGGAAGAGTTATTGGAAGTAATGATACAAAAAGGCCAAGTAGCATCTTCAGTCTTCAGTGTGGTAGGAGCTAGATGGACACTGAGAGTCTAGGACCAGGTGGTCAAGACACACTATCTGAGGGAGAGTTAAGCTTGTCACAGAAGAGTAATGAGAACAAGATAAACCATGTTTCCATGGCGTGACCTCATCATATTCTGTATTCATTGACCTTGTGTCAACTTGCAAGTCTGGGGTGTCTACACCTTGTCCCATCTTCCTTATGGGGCTCTCTTCTCTGAATCAGCCTCACAGTGAAGAATAGTGTCTCCTTGGAGTATGTGCTGGAGACGTTCACAGGAACAAAGCAAATCAAATGACTCATGCCTTGAGGAGGCCTCTGTGTGACGCTTGTCCACACAGGAGAGAATCGGTAGTCTGACTGAAGTTAGCTTGAATAAAATGGGATCTATGGGTAGCCAAACCGCCCAGCCTTTCATAGAAAATCCATTCCATTTTCTCTGTCTGACTGCTGTATGGTCCCAAATTCTCTCACATGGTAGAATCAAATGTATTTTTGCTAACAGTTTTTACAACCATTATTTTCTGGTGACCTTTGTCTCTAGGGAAAAGATGCTATGGAGGTCAACATGTGTGGACTCCCACGTGCCAATACACTTGGTCATATTCTGTTCACAGTCATTTTAGTTCTTTTTCCTGGCCAGAGAGACAGTTCAGCCAGCAAAGCATTTGCTTGGCTTGCATGAAGATCCAAGTTTAACCCCCAGAATCCACATTTTTTAAAACCACATATAGTGGCATGGGATTGTAATTCAAGCAAGTCACAGACTAGGAAGATTCCTGTGGTTTGTTGGACAGCGAGACTAGACTAATTGTGGATCACTAGGTCCCAGAAAGAAACCCTATTTCCAAAGCAAGGTGTATGAATCCCAAGGAACACCCTCTGAATGTGTCCTTAAGCCTGCATATGCAAATACATAAATGTGCACCCACACCTGCTATATGCATATGTACCCACCCATACATATTATACACACAAGTTAAAAACAGACAAAATTTTCCTGAAGAGAACTTTCAGACCTATATTGGCTTTGAGCCTAAGAAAACTCAGGTCTGCACCTGTAGTCTGTCAACCGTCGTCTGCTAAGTGCTTTCTTAGAGAAGCTCCACAGCAGGAAAGTGAAGTAAATTCTGTAATTTAGACTTTACAAAGATTCCCAGAGAGGTTAGCTGGTTTGCTCAAGGTCACATAGCAGCTTAATAAAGATACAACTTCCACAAATGAGTTTCAGAGCAGAGACGAGCAGTACTTATAAATTATACAAGACTGAGCACAAGTCTTTCCCTTCACTCTCCTGGACAGTGAAAATAAGAACACAGCTCTGGGTCACACCATGACTTTTAAGAGGTGACAATTTCATGTGTGTATACAAGACCTTCTGGTCACATTCATTCTCCTGCCTTTCCTCTTCTTCCTCCTACTCCCCTCCTCTAATCCTGTTCCTCCTCCCTAAAATCCCTATCTCACTTTTGTTTCTGTTTTAGTTTTGCTTTTTCTTTGTCATTAGGTTAAATCATTGGTTGCTTACCAGACTCTGTTGCTGAAGACACAAGACACCTCGGTTGCCAAATACAGAGAAATCATGGAGCCCAGCTGGAAGGATTCCTCCTTTCTCTAGTGCTGATGCACTTAGCCAGGTGGGTGAGAAAAATTAGCACTAGCTATAGTCCTTGCATTTTGCAATACCAATTATCCATGATGGGGTGCTTTTTGACGTGACAGTGGTACAGCTGTTATAAGAGTAACCATTGATTTATGACAGAATGAGATCCTCCATAGAAGACAGTTCCTGCCTAGTGCTGTGAACCTGCTCAATGGCATATAGCTGGGGAGGTCACAGGCAATAAGAAGGAACGTGAACATACAACTCTTGTTTTACTAAACAGACACATTGCCAAATTACCTCTTCAATATGTTTATTTAGGTCCATATATTAGCGCTATCTCTGTTATCAAGAAGCCTCTCTTTGCATTGAATGGATATTACCGCATGAACTCATGGCTGGTCAAGAAACTGAGAACAAATGACTGTTGAGTGCTCAGTACTAAACAGGATAACCATATCACCCACTCTAAGGAGGAAGACAATAAGAGTTGAATGACAGGGAGAGACACATTGCAATGTTACCTTGTGGGCATAAGCACATAGCTAGCATTTGTGTGCATTGTAAGACTTGGGTTTTAATTTTGTTTTTCTTTTACTTAACATGCAACATATTTAAGGAAGTCTGGATAATAATAAGAGAGAGAGAGAGAGAGAGAGAGAGAGAGAGAGAGAGAGAGATGTATTGTGAAAGCTAGTTGTGTGAAAGAGGATTTTCTCAATTCAGAGACCTCACTCGTTCCATTAGCAGAAGGACCAAGCTAGGAAAAAATCATCTTCTATTAAAAGGACCAGAATCTAGCCACCATTAGGGCAAAAAGAGCCCTGAAGAATGTGCAATCTTTTAGCCCGCTCTAGCAAGGCATGGCAAAAACCAGCAGAACCAGAACCCAGCTTTGTATTTTCTATGTCTGAGGAAGCTGATCAGTTCTTTGCACTTTATTTCCATTGTCTTTAGAAGGAAACACATGACAAGGTCTCTGAACTGTATACAAGGAACAGTGCCTTGCTCTTATAATTACCGATTTCAGACCCTTGAGGTATCTAAAAGCTTGCTGGTCAGTTAGGTTTATAGAAGCACACTTAGCCAGTGAACATTTCTGCACTCATATCCTCCCCACGTTTTCCTCCCTTTCAGTGGGGTCAGCTCTGTTTTTGATTCATGATTTCAGAATAACAGCATCACTGGGCTGTGGTGTCTAGGTGTCTATTTTTGAGCTATCAATATCATCTAGAAATAGTGAGCCATTTTCTAGGACAGTATGTATAACCAAGACCACCCTATGAAAGTCAAAGTGTCCCAGCCTCACAAGAACTTAACTTTAAAAACCTTCCTCCAATCTGTGGATCCTTGACTTGCTCAGGTTGAATCTCCTAGTTTCTGACATAATCCACTGGGAACTTGAATACACACAAGGAGACTAAGGACAAAAAGAACAGCCCCACTCCCTGGACAGCTATGATGTCTGTGACTGCTTTTATAAATGAGTATAGTTCCAAGATCTAGGGCTTGTGTGCAGTAGCCTTGTCTACACATATCTTCAAATGTCTCATCTCCCAAGTGTCCTGGTACCTTGGGGTAGGAGGTGTAGTGTGCATCACTTGTCCTGGGTTAAATAAATAGTTTCTTCTCACCTATAGGTCCCTCCAGGTGTTTTTACAGTAGGACGAAGATAGTGCTGGGTATTAGTAAAATTTTTCTCATTAACTTGGGTTCCTAATTGATTTGTCAATGTGCCTCTTTCTCTGAAAGAGATTGGAAAATGACTGTCTCTTAATAACCCACTAGAAGAGTATTAAAATACACATACAACTAATTAGTTTGGCTGTAAAATGCCAATGATAGTGTGTGTGTGTGTGTGTGTGTGTGTGTGTGTGTGTGTGTGTGTGT
>OU015755.1:44618303-44632662 GCA_907169655.1 Acomys percivali
GTGTGTGTGTGTGTGTGTGTGTGTGTGTGTGTGTGTGTGTGTGTGTTTTCATGGATGAAGAGACCAGAACTCAGGTTTAAGTGCATTCTCAGGAGCCATTCATCTTGTCTTTTGAGACAGGATCTTTCACTAGTACCCGAGGATTGTTGATTTTGCTGGGCTGCCTGGTCATTGAGCCCCATGAATCTCCTCACCTCTTCCCTGGCACTAGGATTATGAGCATGCATTGATATGCCTGGATTTCCATGTGGGTACTGAGAATTGAACTCAAGTCCTCATGCTTGTGTGGCAACGACTTGACTAATTGACTAAACCATCTCCTTATTCCACCTCAAAACCTTTTGAAGCTGTGTTTACAAAAACCACAGCTTTCTTTAATGCGAACCTTTGGTCATACTTGCATTAAGCTAATGCCAGTTGCCACTTTACAGAGCCAAACATATTGGCTGGCTTCACAATGAAGCTTGAAGTTTGTCTCCAAGGCCAGGTTGAAAGAGCTCTTTTCCAGTTGACTTGGTTTTAGCAGCCACAATAAGAGCTAATCAATGAGCTATCTATAGACACATGCATGGTTGATCCAATTCAGTTGTTAAGGTACTTGAAATAACATCTGTCTCATTGATTGCTTTGCCATTTATGGCAATCAGCTCTTATGATGACCAAAAACCCCTATTTGATTGGGAAATTATCAATAAACCCATGATTATGCCTTATAGATGTAGTCTGAGTAGATCTCTGGGGACCTTGTCATTTCTTAATTCCAAGGAATAAGTCTTTCTGGCTAGAATAATAATCAGGATATGGCACAGAGCATGATGAGGAAAGAAGAGTGAATGGTGCCATAAATTTAAGACAATCTTTTGCTATATGATATTGAATAAAGGTCTTCTTTTGACCACAGACAAAGGGATTATTGTATTTCACTATTTTAATTTTTGCAGTTGCTATGAGGTGACTGTAGTCACTGCATTCCTCATAGGAATCCCCTTGTTTCCTCTAATCTGGGAAAGTTGGCAATAAAATTTGGAATAGTCCATAATTTTAAAAACTACATAGAGTTGGCGGCATATTAACACAATATGACTACCTACAGAATGCCTTTCCTTTGACTTTGTTTGAAATGGTGATTCTGGACCCACCTACACACACACACACACACACACACACACACACACACGCACACGCACACGCACACGCACACGCAAACGCACACGCACATACACACATGCGTGTGTGCACTTTAGTGATTCTTTGCAATTTTACCTGCTGTATCTTCCTTAAATAGATATGAACACTGTCCATTCAGAAGAAGAAAGTACTTAGCTTCAAAAATTTCAAGATATATTATTATTACTTTTGTTTCTTAATTGTTTTTTGAGACATGGTTTCTCTGTGTGGTGTTGGCTGTCCTGGAACTTGCTCTGTAGACCATGTTGGCCTCAAACTAAGAGATCCTCCTGCCTTACTGCCCAGCTCAAAACAGGGAGAGGGAGACAGAGACAGAGACAGAGAGAGGGGGGGGGACAGAGACAGAGACAGAGACAGAGAGACAGAGAGAGACAGAGAGAGAGAGAGACAGAGAGACCAAATTAATATCCCTAAGAACAAAAGGTTACAAAGTATAAAATTGCATTTAAGTGTCAAATCTATAGAAAAACATAGGGGAAATTACCCCTCAAGATCCTTCACAAGGAAAAAGGAGCAGTTTTATAGACCAAGGATACAAAGCAAGAAAGGTGTGGGAACAGAAGTGTTCTGGTCAAAACCATTGAAGTTACTGAACTGTAAATACTTGAAAAACATTTTTCTATTTAAAGAAAGAAACCAAATCATTGCATCAATGACAGATATAACTACAGAAACAAAATGTTTCCAACTTGACTTGTGTGTTGGGGTTCAGACACTTTCAATCCATCAGATTAAATGGGGTAGAGAAAAGAAAATGAAAGTGCCACTAGAGGCAATAGAGGACATGCCATCGGTGAGTCCAAGTTCGGACTCGAGCTTTTCCCATGGTTCCTGGGCTCCATGTGCTGTTTCTCTTGACTTTCAACCAGAAACAGTCTTTTCTATGGGAAGGATTTTATTTCCACCTAATTGAAGGAGGTGAAGTCTTTTCCTCATTAAGAACTGTTCTAATGCTCTTTACCTTTTTGGTGAGGTTTGCAGAAATGATTTCTCAGCTTCCTCCCTGCTACACTGTCCAGGGCGAGATGAGAGCGAGCATCACCTAGACTCACGGTAAGAAGGCAGCAACTGCCATGGCTACCTAGGACCAGTACAATTCTGTGATCAAAATTACCTGCCAAGTTGCCTTCCGCTTTCTAATGAACCCAGTGAATTAAACTTGACCCCAGGAGTCAAATTCAGATACTTAATGACATTCTAAACCTCTTATGTCACGTAGGAGAGATAACAGCTTGGCAGTATCGTCAAATAGCATTTCTGGCAAAAGGACAGATATCTTGTACACCCGGCACCAAGTTTTCTTTTGAATAGTCAAATTATTTTTAAATAGCATCTGGCACATATTCTTTGGAATACAGAATGCTTGTATGTCAAGAAATGTTCTGTGTGCTCTCTCAGTGTCAGGGAGCTCTGGGATATGTCACCATTTCCTAAAAGGAGTGGTCTGGGCTGCAAGGTGACCTGTCCTCTTGTAGAAGAATTACCTTCTCAGAGAGGTGTGGTTGGCCTCATGGTGGGTACAACAGCAGTATTTTCACTCCTCCTTTCATTTCATCCTAGCTGTTGAACTCATCCGTCTCTGTGGTCCTAGCACAACAGTTTCACCATCTGGACAGTTGGGAGTTGAGGCTTGCAGTGCTTCCTGTTGGCATGCCATTAAAAGATGTCTTAGGTTCTTTTCTATCACGGTGATAAATACCAGGACGAAAGTGTTTATTTCTGAGCACGGTTCTTCCAGTTACAGCCCATCATGAAAGTGAAGTCAAAGCAGCAAGACTTTGAAGACGCTGCTCAGGATTGTAAATTGTAAAGCAAACAGCTTGAATGTTAGGGCTCAACTTCCATTCTTGACCAAGACTCCAAGGGGAGGGAATGGTGCGGCCAACATTTGAGTGCTTCCTACCTCAATTAGTACAGTTAAGACAATCCCTCAGAGGGATGCCAGAGTCTCATTTCACATAAACTTCTATGTTCTACCAACTTGACACTATTACCCATCACCGTGAATGGCATTGCTGCCAGCTCTTCCCTGGGCTCTCCATTAACAAAGCTCAGATTTAAAAAGCTAGCTATCAGTTGCTCTAGGGTGGTGAATCAGTGATAGGCCTGCATGGTTGGCTGTGGAGAACGCAAGGTTCCATCTAGAAAAACCCACTTTCTTTCCATTCAATAAGCCTGTCACTGTATAAATGATTAAGAAAGTTTGGTTTTTTTTTTTTTTTTAAGATGAAACTTTTTTGTCCTTCTTCTTCTTCTTCTTCTTCTTCTTCTTCTTCTTCTTCTTCTTCTTCTTCTTCTTCTTCTTCTTCTTCTTTTCTATCTCTCTCTCTCTCTCTCTCTCTCTCTGTCTCTCTCTCTCTCTGTCTTAGATAGGATTTCTCTGTGTAAAAGCACTGGCTGTCCTGGCACTCACCTTTTACACCAGGCTGACCTTAAACCCACAGAGATTCACCTTCCTCTGCCTCCTGAGTGCTGGGATTAAAGATGTGTCACCACATCTGGTTCTTTAGATGGAACTTTCAATATTTGTAATTTCATTCCATTTTAAATAATGCCCATTCCTGCTGCCTTTGAATTTCTTACATTCCACGTAATTGTAGAAGGCATGAATGTCTCTTGTATCTATAGTAAAGAAAGCTAGTGTGAGTAAGGTGCAGTGAAACCTCTGAGCTAGATAGCTCTGTGGGTAGAAAGGCAGTTCATTACGGGATACAAGCTGAGCTGAGGCAGCTAGGGGAAGACCCTTGTCTGCAGGAGGAGGTGTAGGGGCCATACAGGTGTGAGCATTGTCTTGGGGACTTTGATCTGTCCAGGATGCTTGGGTTAATCAGAAACTGGATGCCTTTACCCGATGTGGTTGAAAATGGATAAGGGAAGTAATGGTTTTCCTGATAAACCGAAAGCTGAGAGATGCTGAGTTTAGGTTTCTGTGTACCAGGTCAGAGTTGGGCCCAGCTCATCAAGTTCGGACAGTGTCATCAGCACCCCCATCTTGGGACCTGTTTTGGGTTTAATACCTAGCATTTCAGCAATGTGAGTCAGAAACTGCTCTTATTGGTTGTTTATTTTAGTAATTATTATTTTAGTTTTACATTTTTTATTAATTATTTTAACAAACAATCCTTCAAAAATAATAGAAAGGAGCAAATCTGTCATGATTCCATTTGTCTGTTCTTTACAAATGGACAAAATTAGAACATGATAAAATACAGTTAGCCTAATGATTTGTTGGGTGGATTTTAGCCTGAAGAGAGTACAAGCGAGGATTGGAGAGTTCTGGTTAAATCTCTGTCTGGACTGAGCGGAAGCTGTGGTTGTGTTCTCTCTGTGGAAGCTTGTTGCACAGTACACTTCTGATTTGAACCTTTCCTGTGTGAATGTGTTTATTACAGCTGCAATGTATATGTAGATACAAGGCAGGTGGGTCTAGAGTCGCTCACAGAAAGCCATACAGTACAATACTCTCTGCCGAATGCATACTGTGCGCTTATCTAGTGAAAGCCTTGTGATGACATCGTCACATTTAATGCTCATCACGGCATTGTGAAAAAACTATTATAATGTCCACTAGTATCCCATAGAGCCAAGTTACGAAACGCAGACTTTTGAATGACAGTGCGCACTCGAAACTGCAAGAGCTGTCTGCTCTACTGGACCCTGTTGCCTTGGGTCTAAGCCTATATAGATCTAATTTCCTTCTTGCTCTCTTTTAGCTCGTGTATTCTAGATCAACCTGAATTTGTTTACAGGTTTGCGTTCCTGCCCATTGCTTTCACTCCTCCCCCATGCTCAGAAAATCTTGAGAGTAGCCCAGTTGTACATTAGCATAGAAACAGGACCATGGTCTAGAGCGCAAGGGTAGAATCTTCCCCCTCTTCCTTTGTAAGTAGATAGAGCTGAGCCTACTCCAGAAGAGCAGAGCTCTTACAGCCTGTCTGAATCTGCTCAGAGTCAAGGTATCCACTGCTCTTGAGTGAGGCAAGCCCACCGACTTCTAAGCCCCGAGGAGGCCCCGCTCTGCTGCCTTCCCGCTCCTCCACGTGAGATTTTCTAGGATAACTCCTCCCGAGGAAGGCTTCCCCAGCAGAACAACCTGCCATTAGTGATGCTTCCTTCAGGTTAAATGCTTTAGACGAATCAATAATTAAATGGCAAGTAAACGGCAGGAGCATCGTGTCCAATATAAATGAGAGCAACTGGAAAAGCAGGAAGGGGCGCATTTGGTATCATGCGCGTACCTTGAGACATGCTGCCTTCAGCTCTGCTCATTTGGGATGAAGGGCCTTTGGGTGTCTGGAACATCAGCGTGCCAGGTTTCCAACACCTTCATACACAGGATTCATTTTGAGGTGTCAGAGGTGCTGTTGTTCTGGTCCTCCTGTCACCCAGGAACAAACTTGTGACTCCTAAGAGAAGTTTTCCTCCCGCTAACCCAGATCTGACCAGCCAGTCCCCGAGCACAGCCTTACTGACGCTGAGGAATTTGCTGTCTGCTGCCTCAGATACGCTTTTGGTAAGGAATTCGTTTCTCCTTTTTCTTCCTGCTCCAGCTATCCTCCACAGATATATAATATCTCATTTTGGAGGGGAAAAAATAGGCTGCATCCAAAAGAGCTGACTGCTGTGTGTTTCCCGGCTCTCTGAGTTCCAACTGACAAATGAGTCACCCAGGCCTTCCATGTCCCGAGTGGGGGTCCGCCGGCCGAGGAATCCTTGGCCATCCCACCTGCCTGGCGTCGAGGATCATGATGAATTGTCTGCAAGTCCGGCCTCAGATTGTTTTTTAACATTTAATTTAGTTTCTTCCTGTGCTTGGATGAACATGGGCCACATTATGGATTTCTGTACTAATGTACACCAGCAGGCTGGAAGAGCAGGCCTCAGCAAGCTGTGGAAATTAGAGAGACTGAATCAATAGACAAGGTCACGACCCCAGGCTCGGATTCCATACAGTGTCCTGAAATTCTTGCCCCTGAATACCGTCCCGCTGCTTCTAATAGGAGCCTGTGTGTGATCCCAGAGAGGAACTCATGTCAACGACTGTGCCCAGCCTTCACATCTCTGAGAGGACACTCCTCATCCCAGACACTGAAACATTCATGTAAACATCGTAGTTGGAACATAGAAACAACCAGCCTTCTGCTTGATGTGAACTCTGTTAACTCCATTTGCCGAAAGACTCTTTTTGGGGGAGGACAGATAGATGGGGAGGAAGAGACAGATGACCTGCCAATCCTGGGGCACACCTCTAAGAAATGATTCTGGTTGTCCGCAAGCTTCAAACAAAGAGGCAGAATCCCCTGAGCCCGAGCCCTGAAATTTTCATGAGGAACCGAATGGTCAAAATCAACCTGGTTTAAACTGTGAGAAATATCTCAGGGCTCAGTGAGAGAGGCTAGGCAGGAAACCTTTAAAATATGTGCTTTAGAAGTCAGCAACTTCCTTTAAGGCGTCTCAGCATCCCGGGGCCTCCATTCCCAAACACAAAGAGCGATTCCCAACTGAGCGGTTTCCCCACAGAGATTTAGAAATGGACGCCTATCAGAGTTATAATTTTCCCAAGTAGGAATAACTAATGCATCAAAACTTCAAGCCCACAAAAGCAGGCCCACCACTGGTGATTTATTATATTACCAATCAAAGTTCCAAAATGAGCTGACACCAAAATGATCAATTTAGAGAGGAAAAAAAATCAGAAAGATCTGTCTTTTAGGGAGAAGGAGCAGCAGTACAAAGTAAATTAATAATTAGAAGATAGAGGGTGAAGCAGGGTTGGGACAGGAGGAAAGAAATGAAACCCCAGAATGTGCGTGCTGTTTTCTGTTTATCAGTTGAGGCCACCCATCCTGGGGAAGTTCAGATTTGTTTTATTTGAAGGGTAACTTTGGTGCATGATATAGCATATATCTATTCAAACCCTTATTCCAGAGCAGGAGTGGGAGGTCTTTCTTCATCCCAACGGGGATGCTCAGGCCTCCTGTTTCGTCTCCGACAAGCCACTCAGCCAGTCTCTATCCTTTCTACTATTTCATGAACTTCCAGTGCAATGTGATACATTACATTTCCAGGCAGAAAATGAGCTCGTAGGAAACACTGTGTTGTGTTTGTAAATGTAGGCCTTTGCTGGCAAAGGATGAGGGCAGCAAGAATTCTGGAAGATTTGGACGGAGACATTTGCAAAGAACAGTAAATCTTGTGTTTCCCCAGAACTTTACTTTGGCATGAAAATGCACGAGCAGTTCTCCCACTCAGTTCTTCTGAGGGATTGCAAGAACTGCATCTGCTTTTATGCTACGACACTTGCCACGATGAAAGTTCCCTGTGTCAACAGTGAGCTGGTGAGGGAGTGAATCCAAAGAAACAAACAGCCAAACAATACTTTTCCCTTCATCAGGGTGGGCACAGGACTTACACAGCAGACATAAACTCTGGGTCTGGTCACAGTGACATGTTTCAATGGGGTACTTGAATGTGTATAGCAATTTAGCAGCAAAGAATCCAAAACAAGATTCTAGATTCAGGAGTGTCTCCTTTGAGCTGAATACTATCATGATCTCAGAGTTCTGGGTGAATCACCCAAGATCCCGGGGTCTACAGTTAACCAAAGCACTGGATTCCTGCTCTTTACACAGGCTAAATCACATGGTAAGGTGCCACCACACACAAGATTCCATCCAATGCAGGCCTGTCCCACACACCAACTTCTACTGCAATGAATAGTTCTGCCTCAACTCAAGCCTTGGCCTATGCTAATGGAGGACACCATCCACTCAACGGACATAAGAATGTGTGTCTGTCCTGGTGATTTAAAGCTACCTGAGAATTACTCTCTGAAATTAGTGGCTCGAAACAATAGCAGCACGAACTTGTACATGGCTCTTGGGCGTGGGCAAAGTGTGAGTAGACAATTCATCTCTGCTGTGCACGGCTTTAGCTGGCTCATCTCAAACTTGATCTTTTTTTTTTTTTCTTTTTTTTTTTTTTGAGATAGGGTTTCTCTGTGTAGCCTTGACTGTCCTAGACTCACTGTGTAGAGCAGGCTGGCCTCGAACTCACAGCTATCCACCTGACTCTGCCTTCCTTAGTGCTGGGATTACAGGCCTGCACCATGACCCCCACTTATCTTAGACTATCTTAAGTCCCTCCTCTGTGGGCCTTTCACAGGAGTATGTGTTCTTCACCTGGTCATTTGGGCTTCCTTCCAGCATGGTAGCACATGCTTTAGATGATCTTTGCCAGTTACATAGCATGTCCATACTTTACTCTGTATGAGGCGCCCACAGCCAGGAGAGAACACACAGTCCTTTTCCTTGGGAGAACTCTGGTGTCAAATTGTGGAAGGTGCAAATGGAATGAAACATGCTATGTAACCTGCCTTCTGGACTTAACTCATGACTTTCCTCCAAGGCCCCACATCTCATCTCATCTAAACATAAGCCATGATGATCACAAGGTCCTGGTGGGAAAGATGCTTCTTTTGTGTGGTCCCACAGCTCCAACTCATAGAGCCTGGCCTTATTCTGACAGAGTCCTTTGGGCTAAACGGACAAGGCTGTACAAAGATACCCAGTTCAGCTCCCTCCATGTCAATAGGGTGGCTCCAAGGTCAGGAGCTGCAATCAACCTGAAATATAAATCACTCTCATGTCTGATGAGACCTTGTCTGGAAGACTCAGTTTCACTCTACGTGAACCTTTCCAGTGGCCTCCGTGTGATGAGTTTGGGAATCCAGATAGCACAGTGCTGGATACCCCTGTAGTAAGTGTTTTAAACTGTAACCCGGGTGGAAGCCACTGTCATTCTGTGGCTTGACTCGGGACTCATGTCATATTTGCTCTGCTGTACTCCACTGTTTAGAGCAATGCGCTGTCTAGGTTCAGGTGAAGCAGCCGGAACTTCTGCCTTCAGTGTCCCCCTGTAAGAAGAGCAGGCCAGATGAGAAGCATTGCTGGGATCCTTCAGGAAGATGTTTTGCGCTGGAATGGGCTTCCTTTGGAAACTGGAGCACCTTTGCTGAGATCATCTTTGCATGAAGTCTTTGTCTGTATGCATTTCCTGTGAGACCCTTCCTTAGTGTTCTTTCTCAGTACGTTCATTACTGTACTGGGTCCTAACCAGTGATGGGAGTTATTAGGGGACAATGTGTGCTGCTCTGGGCCTCCTAGTTGCACTCTTCTCATGGCTTTTCAACACCAGACATCTTTTCTGCTGCCCTTTGCCAGGCCCTCATCCAATAGTGCCTTGCGTTGGGGCAGCATTGCTGGCAAATGCATTATTCAGGGTTTTGTACATTGCATCTATTAAGCATGGCACCAGACGTAGGAATGACACAATGCCCAGGCTTTTGCTTAGATCGTGTTTTTCCTGAGTGAAGCTAAGCATTCAAACCAATTTATAGTTCCTTTGCATAGGAGATAAGTATCATAATAGTCTTTTAATAGACGACTGCACGGAAGCACATTCATTACAAGGTCAATGTCACTGTGAATTATTACAAGAGCTATACTTCAAGGGTCCTCACTCTCCACAGCTAACATTGACTGCTAGATTATGCACAGTACATAGTAGGTATTGAAAAAGATCCACTGAACTTTATTGTATTATCAATAGGCAATTAAATAAAATGCAACTCCAAAGCTTTTTTTTTGTAAAAGTAAAATAATAATAATAATAATAAAAATCCAAGACTGACTTAAGACAGAATCATTGAATTGCCTAGAGAGTTTGTGAATTATAGCAGTCAGGTGGGGGTTAAGCGAAATGTTTTAGTTGTTCCTACCTTGGTTCTAAGAACAGGACTAGAATTATAACGAGTGCATTTTAATTCTTTTTGCATATATCACACTGAATGTTTTATAGAGTTATTCATATTATCCATTTATATGTTAAGCTCAGGGGAATCTGCTGGTATGCATATCACCATACCCATCTAAAAACCATCAGAGTTAACAAAGTGGAGGTGTGCCATTGGGAATTCCAGCCTCAGTGTACTCTCTGGCTCAGTTTTGTTTCTATTGCACTGTAATATTAGCTAATAAAGCAGCCATGATGGTTACCGTTGTTGCAATCTATTTGAGCTGGTGCTGTATCTCTGGCCCTGTGCTGAGTACTCTGCTCCGTTGTCTCAGTCTTAATACTACTCTTGAAGAAAACCTGCGGTCGGTGTCATTTCTACAGGTGAATAAACCCAGACGCGGGGAGCTGAGGTGTTTACAGCAAAGTTATAGAGCAAAGCAGCTAAGAGATGGATTTTGAGACCCTGCAAAAGTATTTAGCCACACTTGCGAGCCTGGAGGGATCAGAAGGGAGTGGGAAAGATGGTTCAACCTGCTTTAGCTTTGTCTAAAATAGCATCTACATGTTTTAACATTGTGATTCAGCCATTAAAAAATATTAAGGGCCTGAAGATGCCTCAGGGCACTTGATGCCAAACCTGATAACACCGAGCTTGACCTGTGGGCCATACACATAATTAAAGGTAAAGTAAATCTTTTTTTTTTTTTTTTTTTTTTTTTTTTTAAAGAGCTTGTGGACAGTTAATGGCTTCTAGAGTTAGTTTCTTCAAGAGTGTGGCAGGTGATAGGTTGACTATGCTCCCATGGCTGGCTGTATACCGGGAAGTATATGGGCTGCATAAGCTGGACTATGCAGGTAAGTAAAAGAAACAGAGGACATTAAGTTGGGGTAGTAGGGGGTTGGAGGTGGAGGTTAAGGAAGAAGTGGGGGTTAAATATGATTAACCCCATATTCATGAAAGTCTCAAAAAATTTATAAAAATAATAAACATTTAAAACTTTGTTTTTTTATTTATTAAATTTTATTATTCATTTATTATCCTCATTGCTATCCCCTCACTTACATCTTCCTGTCCCCCCACTCCTCCACCCTACCCCTCCCCTAGACCTGTTACAGAAAGGGAGCTCCTCCCCCACCATATGATTTTAAAACATTAAAAAGAATATGATAAAATGATCTCTCACATCTCAACAATGGTGATGATATCTCAGAACAGTTTGACACATGCATTTAAATTTTTATCTATCACTTTTAACATGATAAATGGACAGTCTGTTTGGAATACAGCCTAACGCATGCTTTGTTGAGGGAAAATTATTTATTAACTACCTTGGTAATCTATAATTGTAATCTATCATCTCATTATCCATAAAATAAATTGTGTTTATTCATTAAAAAATGTTTAACCCTAGTGGTGTGATTTTATAAAACTCACCATTATGTGACGGGAGTCTTGTCCCTCTGAGTTAGCTCACTCCTCTTCCTCTGCTTTGTATTGCTTCAGCCCATGATGTCAGAAAGGAAGGATGTACTCTGAGGTGAACTCATATTTTAGAGGATGGAACAGACCATTTTCACTCCCCATTCACTTAGCCCTGTATCCTAGTGGTACCTATGTGTCTGTCCATCCAAGGTTACCATTGAACTTGGACCAGCCCACTTGTGCAAGCCCACTTCTAGTGTACTGGTAATCATCACTAATGCACCAGGCTCCTCTGTGAGAGGCACTGTGCATCTTTCCTCCCCAGGTCCTTATTCATCATCCTGTCTGTGGAGTAATTGGGTGTCTCCTTAATGGGTGCTTTCTCCTCTCTGTCCTGCCAGTTCCTCAGGGCCATGGGGAAGGCTTTGTGCTGCCTGAGCTCTCCAGTGCCAGAGGCAATGGTACAGGACTTAGAATTCAGGTAGTTTTCCTTGGCTAGCTTCATCTGTGTCAGAGGCAAATGTCAGATGAGTGCAGGGGCACAACTCAGTCTCAGGGCTCTGTGATGTCGTTACATGTACGCTATTTTGATCTAAGAGTCAACTTGAGCATAGCAAGACCTCATTCTTCAGTTCTACCACGTGTGGTGCCCGCATCTTCCTGTCCTGGTTCGATTCCCTAGATTTATTTAACTGACAGCTGATTTCCTAAGCAAGAGGCTAAATGTCATGTTGCTGGGTTGCATAACAAACCTATGGGCAAAACACACAAAGTTCCAATCTAGCCCACTTGCTTCTGTTTATTTTCTTACACTAAAACATGCCTCCTCTTCAAGAGAGTCTTTCTAAATATTAGGACAATTGGCTAGAAATTCCCCTTAATTACTTTTTACTTAAACTGAAAAGTTCTGTGACCCCCTAACCTCATAATTTTATGCCATGTGTAATCCCACCTGTGTTAGTGTTCTGTTACTGTTATAGACCCAATACAATCAACTTAAGAGAATTACTATATTTTTCAGACTATAAGACACACTTTCCCCCCAAAAGTGTGTGTGTGTGTGTGTGTGTATTGGGGGGTGATTAGGGTGTGCATTATGGTCCAGGTACTGTTTTTACTGTTTTTCTTGTTTTACTGCTCACCAGGTATGTCTTATGGTCAGGTGCATCTTACAGTCTGAAAAAATAAGGTAAAAGGTTGAGTCTTGCACCAAAATTTTGGAAGTTTTAGTCAGTTACATGCAAGCATTCTTGACTCTTCGGTCAAATGGTGGTTTGAATAAGAAATGTCACCCAGCCCCCTTCAGTCTTAGGCCTTTGAGCTTTTAGTCCCCAGATAGTGGCTTTGTTTTGGGAGGTTTAGGTGGCGTGGCCTTATTGGAAGGAGCGCATCACTGGGGCTGGGGCTGGTTAGGCTTTGTGGTTAAAAGCCTCTTGCTACTCTTGGTGGTTCACTATTTCTGCTTCATGTTTATGGTTTGGATGTGAGCTCTCTGGCTTCCAGCGCCTGCAATTCTTGTCTGCCACTTGCTGCCCTGCTTCCCTGCCACTATAGACACTTAGCCCTTGGGAATCATAAGCCCAAATGTATTCTTCCTTTTATAGGTTGTTTTTGGTCACATGTTGTATCACAGCAGTAGAAAAGTAACTAATGAAGTCAGGAATCCGGTGGTCCTTTGTTTGGGGCCTATGCTAAGGCAACACATGACAACACAAGAGGAAGAATGTGGTAAAGCAAACAGCTTATCTCATAGCTGGAATGGGAACAAAGGAGACCGGTGCTCTACCATCCCTTTTGGGTGCACACAAGAGGTCTCATCTCTTAAGATCCCCTTTTGGGAATCTCAGCACATGGGGCTTTGGGGTACATTACACATCCAGTTCAAAGAGATTTCACACAAATAACCTTAAGAGCACAGGGCATGGTAAACTAAAATAGTCCATTGGATACCACCACTGTCTTCAAAGAAGTCTACAGTCTGTATTTGTCTGTGATTAGACCATCTTCAAGGAATCTGCTTACGTGTCTCTGAACTGTGGACCAGGCTTACTGGTGCAGTGCTTTTCCCTCTAGTTACTGCCTCATCCCAATGTCCAAAGACTCTAGTTCTTCACTGTGGCACCTCTCATCTGAATCTTTGATGATACTTTCTCCAGCAATTGGCTCCTTCATGCTTTTCTCCTCTCTCCCCTCCCTCTTTTTTTCTTTCCCTCCCTCCCTTCTACCTCCTATGACTCTGTCTGTCTGTCTCTGTCTGTCTGTCTCTGTCTCTGTCTCTCTCTCCCTCTTTCTCTCTCCCTCCCTCCTTCCCCCTCTCTCTCCCTCCCAGCCTCTGACTCTCTTTGCTCACAGGGAGTCTCCAATTCTCAAGCGTAAGCTTTTATCTTATGAAATCCCTCGGTGAGAGATCGTCTTCGGTTTCAATGCAATCACTATGCTGTTGACTTTAAGTTGTGTCCGCACCTCTAGCTTGTGTGTTTTCTTTTGTCATGATTTATATTTCTAAAATCAGTATATACCAAATGTAACGCCTAAGTTCTGGCCTAAATATTTTTGTCAAATTTATTTTAGGACGAAATTTTGTGTGCATGTGTCCCAACACTCAGAGGAAGGATAATAGGTCACCAAGAAGAGACTCGATACCCTATGAGCATATACAGGGGGAGGAGGTCTCCCTCAGTCACAGGCATAGGGGAGGGGAGTGGGGGGGGGGAAGCGGAAGGGAGGGAGGAATGGGAGGATACAAGGGATGGGCTAACAACTGAGATGTAATATGAATAAATTAATAATAATTAAAAAAAGAAAAAAGAAAACAGCAAAATAAATAAATAAATAAATAAATAAATAAATAAATAAATAAATAAAAAAGAAGAAAGAACCTGCCAGGACTTTCTCTTTCATTATCATTATTATTATTATTATTATTATTATTATTATTATTATTATTATTAT
>OU015755.1:44640037-44660259 GCA_907169655.1 Acomys percivali
AGAGAGAGAGAGAGAGAGAGAGAGAGAGAGAGAGAGAGAGAGAGAGAGAGAGAGAAATTCAAGGGCAGGGCTTGGTGGTGCACACCTTTAATCCCAGCACTTGGAGGGGAGAGGCAGCTGAATCTTTGTGAATTTCAAGGCCAGCCTGGTCTACCTAGAGAGTTCTAGATCAGCCAGAGCTGCATAATGAGACCCTGTCTCACAAATCAATCAATGACCAAACAGATAAACAAATTAAAGGGAAAAATATAACTGGGCTAAAGCCTTTTGTAAATGAATGAGACCTGTTAGGAGCACAGCTCTCTGACATGTGGGTAGTCCACTGGGCACTAACAGGCCAGCAGGTGCTCTCGCTAAGGAGGGGCCATGTCACCTAGCTCCTGACAGCAGTGGTCTATGCTGCCCCTCTGGGCTTCAAACCACCTTTGACCAGAGAGTTAACAAGCAATTTGTAGCCAAAAACCTGATGCTAATGATGGGGTACCTGACAAGAGGTCACTTAAAGGAGGAGAGATCTATTGTATCTCCTGTGGGAGACATTTTGTTCATCTCATATTTGTCCGCTGTGCCAGAGAAGGCATGGCACAGAGTGGCTTGTGTTGTCTATAACAGGAGGGTGAGGCTAACTGCTCACAGTCTCTATGGACCAGGAAGAAAAAGGATGCTGGGTTAGAACCGGGGCCATCCCCACAGTGACCTACTTTCTCAAGCCAGGCCACATCTCCTGAAGCCTTCCACAGTATCCAATAGTGTAACCAGTTGATGACCAAATGTTCCATTGTAGGTGCCTGCCTGGACGTTTTACATCCAGACCGCAAGGTCATCTAAGCATCTGGCTCTGAGGAAGTTGGAGTTGGATACTTCTTCACCACTAATCTGATAACATTTCCCCCAAATTTTGTGGGGTTTTTTCCACATGCTTTGGATAAGTCTACTGCTGTCCTGAATTTATCTAAAGATAACTTCAAATTGTTTCCATTTTATTGTTAAGAACTTTAATTGCATTTGATTTGTGCATGTGCGCTCTCAATCACACATGCATGCCTGTTAGGATATGTGTGCCCACACTCACATATACAGACACACACACACGGAAGCCAGAGGTCAGCTTGGAGAGTTGGTTCTCTTCTTCCAATGTGTGGATCCCAAGAATCTAACCCAGGTCATCAAGTTTGGTGGCAAACCCTTTTACCTGCGGAGCCACCTCACCAGCTCCCCTCTCTCAACAGGAAGAGTAGTCCAAAGAATTCCTCACTTGGCTCACTCCCCATCCACTCTTCCCACAGCAAGGGGCTGAACCAGGTCAGGATACAAACCCAAGTCAGGAGATCACTGCTTCCTCACTTTGGTAGCTGTGCCCACTTAGCCCTACGGCTGTGAAACTCACAGTGCCCAGACAGCAGCAGGGACCACGTGGTGGAAATGATCAAACTCAGAGGCTTATCGGAGTGGAGTGGGTGGGAGAGGTGTTCAGAGAGCACTTCCTGTCGGTTAGTAAAAGCACATCAATAAAAATAGATCAATGACTGCCTGTTTTCTAGGAATCTGCTTCGGATTCAGCAAAAGTCTCCTTGGTTATGCTGCATTTCTGGTAGAATGGACTAGAAAGGACATGGCTGGTGCTACCATAAAATATCTCCAGTAAAAATGTTCCTCTTGGATGCTGTGTCTTATGGATCAAAACGCAAAGTACAGATACATGCAAAAACATAAAATTAAGAGATGACTCCCAAGTCATGTTTACATAACAAATAAGAGAGACATGATTTGGATAAATATAACACTAAATAAATTCATTACTCAGAAATTTTAATTAAGATGCAGATTCTGAAGGCTCTTTTAGTAAACTCCATAAATAAAACATTCTGTGGCTTTTTGATAAGGGAATTGCAGATAATGTGCATTGGTTTGCACAACTTGAGTCTTCCATAACACAATGAAAGTAGTGTTTTTCTTTAGCGCTATGAACTCTTGCCTCTCATGTGGAGATTGTTCCAAGCACTAAACCTTCCATATCAGAAGGAAGCTATTAAAGGCACAGGATGTTCTAGAGATGAAAACATTGCATCCTGTAGAGAATGTTGAGTCAGGATGTGAACAACTCAATAGTTTCAGGAAGTTCCTGAAGTCTCTTAGAAGATGCTCAGACTAACGTAGCTAACTGAAAGAGACACTCTCCAACCTGTTCATCTGCCTGAAAGCTGTACAGTGAGCTCCAAGCAGCCAGCTTTCTGGAGCCATCAGTCATGGATTTCTGGTGGACATTAGGGACACAGTTGTTTTTGCGTCCTTTCTGTTCATGTAAGTAAACCCTCACCCATGCTCCTGTAAGTAATCCCAGTAAGATCATTGGTTCACCAAGTTGGACTTTGGTGGTATCCTTGCTTTTGTCTGTTGCTGGTTTCCTAATCTGGGGTCTATAGTCTGTTTATTCTTGTCTTCCTAGGAAAAGTGTCAAATAACACTAACATCTTTGGCAGCATGTAATTTCCAAATTAACTTCATTCAAACTGTATGCTTAAGTATTCCTGTAATAAAATATCAGCTCCTCTCAGTGCTGCCTCCTGACACACTAGGCAAGCTGGACAGTGAATGACAGCAAAGCCCTCTTTGGTATGAGTGACTTGACGCTCTCTGCCAAGATCATTAATGTCTGTGTCATCATGTGGTATCCCTTGGCAATTCTTCATCAGCTTCACATCTTCATGATTTTAATAGCTGACAAGTGTTTGGTTTGAATAAGAGATGTCCCCTGTAGCCTCATGTACTTGAACACTTGGCCCCCAGTTGGTGGCTCTGTTCAGGATGTTATGGAACCTTCAGAAGATGAAGCCTAGGTGGAGGTGAGTCACTGGAATGCTCTCTGAGACTTTATAGTCTGACCCCACTTCCTGTTCTCTCTCTCTCTCTCTCTCTCTCTCTCTCTCTCTCTCTCTCTCTCTCTCTCTCTCTCTCTCTCCCTCCCTCCCTCCCTCCCTCCCTCCCTCCCTCCCTCCCTCCTTCCCTCCCTCCCCTTTTTGTTCTTGTGTGTGGAAGATAACTAACAACATTTATCTTCCTGACTGCCAACCCAGCCTCATTCTCCTGCTGCCAAGCTGTCCGCACCATGCTAGTCTGCATCCTCTCTGGGACTATAAGCCAAAATAACCATTTTCTTCCTTAAAATGCTTTTTTAAAACATGCCAGCAACATGAAAGTAATCAACACAACATGTGATTATGTACACCACTCTTCCTACCCAAATCCTAAATGAAATAAGCAACTGGAGCTTCTACAGACCCAGCTGGCTTGTGTTCTAGAATCCAGCCAAACTGCTACATTATATAATCACCTTGTGAGAATCTCCCTTCTCCAAAACCGGAAGTCGAATCTCCCTTCTCCTAAACCAGAAGTCTTCCCACGGTCCCTACCATCTCACCCGGCTCCCAACTCACTGATTCGTGCCTTCATGTGCTGTCATTCGCCTTCTCTTTGTTAGGTCACTATGGAAACTTGCTTACCTTCTCTCTGTCCCAACCCCAGGATGGGAGTAAAGCAAGTGAGGAGATGGTTTTACATCGGGAAAGTCCTCTTCTCTTTTAGGTTGGGTCTGTCCTTGCATCTCATACCTCTAGAGTCCTTCTTGCTCTGGTTCTAACCTTGTATGTCACTATGCACTTTGTTTCTTTGTGGTTTTCTGTTCTTCAACGCCATCTGATCTGCCATTATCCTGCTGGTTCTTCAAAAGGCTAGTGTCATTACTTTTTTGTTTTATACAGAATTAGGAAATTTTAAACTGCTCAAAACTTAGCATTAGGGAGCAACACCGTAGCCAGAGCTTGCTGTAGGCGTTGGTCGAATGCTCTCCTGAACTCTAGGGCACAGCCTCTCTCTCTCTGTGTGACAGTAAAGGTCTTTCCTACATTTTGAACTTATCTTTCAGCTCTAGTTATTACACTTATCAAAGATTTTCACCATGCTCATATATCATTCCCCATTTACCTTACAAATGTTTATTGGTGTTATAATTTCTAATTTTCCATTTTTGGAATTATTTGCCAAAGTGCCTATGATAAAGAAATTTTACATTCTTACAGGGTCTGAACTTATTGCACATCAAATTATTTCTATTTTACTTATGTATTTGTGCATGCGTTCATGTGTGCATGTGTGCATGTGTGCACGTGTGCGTATGTGTGTGCATGTGTGACATTTATATGGCACAATGTATTGTGGAGGTCCAATGACAACTTTCAAAAGCTACCTCTCTCCTTCCACTATGTGGATCCCTCGTGTCACATTCAAGTTGTCACCTGACAGCAAACACCCTTACCCACTGAGCCATCTTGCTAGCCTAGCACTGGGCTTTGTGAAAGGACAGACATAGTTTCTTTTTTAGCCAGCTTTCATAGATGAGGAAACTGCACTGCCAGGGCTAATAGCTGCATGTATTGGAAACAGAAACATCTAGATTTAAACAGCAATGCTGTTATTTACTTGGTGACAAAGAATAAGTTGTGTAACTCCCTGAGCTTCACTGACCTCAGCTACGAAACTAGACTACTACCTCCACTGCAAGATTAAACACCAGAGCACATCATGAAGGATGCAAGCCTTTTTTTTTTTTGCCTGGTAAATGTTCATTATAATCATTTTGCCAGGCTTGAGTCTAAAGGGCCTTGGGCCCACCCTGGTAGAGGGAGACACCTGGCAAGACTTTGCACTCTGAGCTCATTCCGTTTGGCATTGCCATTGTGCCAACTGCTGTTTGTCCAACACTGATGAAGTGACTCACTTAGTTTTTGTCCTTGGCTACTTCCTGGTCCTTGTGAAATCTCTCCTGATTTGGGGCTGCATCTCCTCACATCAGGTAGCCCAATGACTGCTGAAGCAGCCATTATTTTTTTTAACTCCTTTAGCACACAATATCATGAAATTACTAAATAGGAAGAGCTAGAGGGACTCAGGGCGGTCATATCTGGGGACAATCAGGAATCCTGCATTACCTGGTCTGTTGAATGTTTCGAGAGTATTGATTGCCTCCCACATACCTGGCTCCTAGGGCATAAAAATGCTGCGATCCTTGTCTGCTGCAGGGAGCTGAAGGCATGGGACTGTAGCAAGAACAGGCTTCCAGCTACTCAAAAACACTACAGGATATATTAAGAGATTACCTCAAATAAAATAATCGTGTTTTTGCTCCTAAAAGTCTTTGGAGTCGTGAGAAAGAAAATACATTTTTGTTTAAAGAAAAACGGAAGCAAAAGCCCCAGGAAACAGGCAGATGTGTGGGTCTGTGGGTAGATAATCTTTATTGTGTATAAACATGACACTTGCAAATGGAAATGTTATCAAATATGTATGCTGTATCTCTAAGGATCATAACTGTCTTGAACTTGCACTAACTGGACACACTTGCTGTAAGCAGTACAGAGATGGAAAAGAATACCATATTTATTCCCAGTGTCCCTCACGGTTCTCTTGGTTGCTGCTTAGGATAACTGATATCTTTTATGCAAATAGCATGCATTTTTGTCTTTGTAGAAATTCCAAAAGGACAATTTTTAAAACATCATCCTATCAAATTTTCAACTTATTATTTGATGTTTTTTCTGATTTTTTTTCATATAGAGTCTTATGCAGCCCATATTGGTTTCTAACTCCCTATGTAGCTAAAGATGCCTTTGAACCCTGGATCCTCTGCCTCCACCTCTCAAACAGGGATTTCAGATGTGTGCCACTGTACCTGGCTTATGATCATGGTGCTAGGAATGGAACCCAGGTCTGACAACTGCATGAGAAGCAAACACTCTACCAATTGAGTCACACCAATTATTTGAAGAAATTATTTGATGCTTTATTCAACAAACTAAATTAGCAAATGTTTGTTTGATGCAAACAAAGGCTTAGAATGAAGTTCTCAGGCTGTGGATTGAATTGTGGAGTTTTTCTACTTGCTTCCATGGTGCCTTTTATACCTGGCTTTGCTGAGCTTGGAGGGTATACATTAGATTATGATCTCACTCACTGGGAAATGTGTCTCATTGTGAAAAACCAGGTACCCGCTTCCCAGCAACGCAGCTTAAGTAAATGCCCAATGCAGACAGTCAACATTACTGTCGCAAAAATCTTTCAGCATGTCACATCATCACACATTTGTCCTTAGGGAGCTACACACTCAGGCATGTCATAAATATTTGGCCTACGTAGACCTCGCTTAGCTTTCTTGTGAGGCAGCAGGAAAAAAATATCTTATCTTTGTCCTTGGAAAATGTACAATTAAATGAAGGGAAAGTTTGAATGTGGCCTCTGAGAGACTTTGTTTCCCTGAAAACAAAATCATTTTGCTCTAGTCAATCAATAACCCTACATGGTAAATGTGAATCTCAGGCTCAGAAAGGGGTTATCGGCCATAACATTTCTTAGCACTTTCATAATGTTATCAGGAATTAGAAGGTAACACTTATCAAATATTTACAAGCGGTGTGGGACACAGCACAGGGTAAATACACGAATCTGATAATATCCAAGCTGCATTTTTAACACAGATGCAAAAAAAATCTCAGAAATGTTTGCTTTGCAATGATGTATTCTTCACTCTGTAAAAATTTAACTATGGTGATGCTCTAGTGACAGGTGGAATGGGTCACAGGGGAGAGAAGGCATCTGAGGTGAAAGGTCAGGATCAGCACAGAATGAATGACATACCCCCTGTACTGCATAGGCTGCTCATGCAGGGTAGGAAGGACGTATATTTTCTAATATCAGTATATATTGGAAATGTGAAGCAAACACCATTTATTTCCATTGACTGTATATGGAAGGCATATAGTAACACCACACACACACACACACACACACACACACACACACACACCATACACACACTAAACAGCCCAATTTCTGTGGGCAATTCCATTCTTCTTTGTGTAGCCACTGGTGACATTTAGCTCAATTTCAT
The DNA here is from genome assembly GCA_907169655.1 of Acomys percivali. Classification (NCBI taxonomy): domain Eukaryota; kingdom Metazoa; phylum Chordata; class Mammalia; order Rodentia; family Muridae; genus Acomys; species Acomys percivali. Next base: position 44,646,978 of record OU015755.1, read on the forward strand.
GGGAACAGAAACTTGTTTACTTTTCTTCTTTCAGGGTCTGGACAGTTTGCCTTTGCAGATGACTTCCTCATGAACAAGAGCCTCCATGACCACTTCTCTCAAAGTGGATCCTCTTCTATTAGACAGCTCCCTCCCAAAAAAGATGGGAGAAGACTAAGGAAGAAGTTCTAACCTTAAAGAGAGGATTAACAAGAAAAACAAGAGCCCCACAGCCCCAGTACCCCAACCCTACAATCACCTTGCTTTGCTGAACTTAAATGGCCAGGAGGCAGCCTGCATGCTGCTGTTTCCTTTCTCTTTTGGGCCAAGACTGAGGAAGAAAACTTGGCAGAATCTGAATGTATTTAACTGGATAGTAAGACATGGCTATTGTGGTCTGACATGTTGAGAACAATGAAAATAAAACAACTACTTAAACGTAAATTATTTTGGTAGTGCATACATATATACATATATATTTATATATATACACATATATACATATATATGTATATATACACATATATATGTATCTACATGTTTATACACACATGTATAATTATATATGCATGTGTACACATGAGTGTGTATTTTCAGAGTGTTTACGCTGTTGGTCTCTTAGCCTTTCAGTCTGAGAATTGCTTGAGTCAACAGTGGAGATGTAGCTAAAAAGTCAAGTTTGCCAGGATCATTGGAAATGACAGATGGTCTTAAAGAACTCAAACATTTTCCTTCTAACATTATAATTTGTAAAATTCTTTTGAAGTATGAGAATAGAAATTTAGAGCTAAAGAGACTCAGAATCTATCTATCTATCTATCTATCTATCTATCTATCTATCTATCAATCACCTACCTAATATAATTTTAGCTTTCTGATGTGTCTTTAATACTGGAGGTCATGATGGGTAATTATTTTTGTTTATATATGTATGAGAAAATAATAAAATATAGAACACCATAAGCTTTAAAGCCAGGCTATAAAATACAGAGCATTTGCCATTCATCACACTGCAGAGTTAATGGCAATTTGCCCTGTATAAATACGAGTGAGAACACAGAGAGTCTTATAACTAATTGACTTCCTGCCCCGGGCACTCAAACATCTTTCTGCAACTCTGGATTTGTCCCTCCAGGATACCACTGCCAAAATGATCAACGCAAGGACCCCAAATAACAATTTATTCTGCCCAAAGGACACTGTGCCCCGAGTCTCCTGGCCAGATGAATTGGCACAATTACATCCTTCTCTCTTGCTTTCCCCCCCTCAAGATATCTACGGTATCAGGGCTTTACATGTGTGATGATTCAGGGCAGAAAATCTGCTAAGGAAGAAGACAGGGCTGAGAGCATCTGCCTAGCGTCTCGGGGATAAACCGATGAAGCACGTCAAGGCCCCATCTACCCCACTACCTAAAGACCTCACTGCCCTCAGGCACATCCGCACATCAAGTGGAGGATTAAATCCTTTCCTGGCTCCTCAAACCAGCGTGTTGGCAGTAACCAACAATGATCTCAAGTTAGCCAATTTCAAGATTTCTTTTCCACCTACACCTTCCCAACCCCTTCAGAATCAGTTTCCTAAGGAACTGGATACAAATCTAACCGACCGTGAGCTGTGTGGCTCGTGGGGAAGTAGAATCTTCTGCTAAAGGGTATACGGCAGCTCACATTGGTTCTGTTTCTTTGTTTTTGTTTTTTTAAAGATTATTTCTATTTGCTGGGCCTCTTATGCCTCCAAAACTCTCTTCTTGGTGGACTTTCACACAGAGATTGCTCTTTTAAAATAAGCTTTTTACTTAATTTCTTTTGCATGTTGGATTCACTCAGTTCTGTGCATGTGTGGGGTGGGGGTGGGGAACCTTCTAGGGAAGGCCCCAGATTCAAGTGTATGTCTCCTGAAAACACACCTCTTGATGAAACTGAGGTCAAGAAGGGACATCACAAAGAGAGAAGCTGGCAAATGGCGCGTGGCTGCTTCCTCAGACAGGCTCAATGTTCGCTTGTCTCCATCTCCCAGTGGTGCCCACCTACAGGATAAATGACCGAGGCCCAGTGCTTTTAGATAACAATATCTAGAATATTCTGCGGCTTCCTGCCAGGGAATTACTCACTGCCAGCCTTTAACTGCCATTAGAAAAGATAGTGCCTTACTTGGTGGGAGAGGAGGTAGATAGAAAAATACACATCAAATAACATTTATGAGTGGGTGTTTACTTGGACTGAGGTTCTTTTCTGGGTCCCGGAAATGAACATAAAAATAGAACCATACATACTAAGGTTCCATGTGACAAAGCAAAACATAACTGCTTACTTGTAAGCTCCGGCTAAGAAATCAGTACATTAGCCACTGTTCCAAACAAGTCTGCTCCCTATAAAAATAGTAACCTCAAAGCAGCTAATCAAAGATGATCGGGTCCCCTGAGGCCTTCAGCCTCTTCCACTTTTACAAGGAAACTTACAGGAAGCAACCTGACATTAACAGATCTGCTTTTTGCACTCTAGCCATTCCTTTTAGTGTTCCGGGACTTTAAAATGACTGCTCTGCCAACACCCAGTGGGAATCCTATCTGTTCTACGCTCTCGGGGTTTCCTAGTTCCTCAGTAGCAAGCAAGCACTAATTAGATCTTCAAATCTCACTTTGCTGAAATACTGTTCTTTGACACTCAAAACCATGCTGTACCCACTCACTGTTCATTTCAGCATTGGGATACACACACCAAGAGGGACTTCGTTTCCCACTGAAACTTTTATATTATTCATCATCATTATTGGATAGGGTCTTCCTACGCCGACCAGGCTAGTGTCCAAGTCAGATCCCAAGGATTCAGATTCCAAAGTGCTGAAATATGGATTGCCTCTGGCTCCATTGAACTCGCTTGGGCAAATGAGGAAACCGAGGCTGGAGCATATTACTCAGGGCTGGACATCTAGTCAATATTGAGTGACACCCTATACTATTGAAGTCAAGTGTTTGAAATAGCTCTGTGTGTGTGTGTGTGTGTGAGAGAGAGAGAGAGAGAGAGAGAGAGAGAGAGAGAGAGAGAGAGACATTCAGACAGACAGACAGACAGACAGAGACAGAGAGACAGAGAGAGAGACAGAGACAGACACAGAGACAGAGAGACAGAGAGAGAGAGAGACAGAGACAGAGAGACAGAGAGAGACAGAGACAGAGAGAGAGACAGAGAGAGAAAAGAGGACATAGCCAGGAGGTGGGAAAGCTGACAGAGGCCAGACATGCATTTTTAAACCACTCTGTTGAAGACCTCTGTATTAAAACCATGTCTAAAATCCATGCTGCAGAGGCCCCAAAACCATAGCTTTGACTTTAGGCTCTGGTTAATCGTAAGAGTTCTGTGACACCTCTCCCCCTCCCCCAAGAAAGGAGGCTCAGCCTAGAGAGAGGTTGGAAGAGTTTTCAGGGCTGGGGTGGCTGGAGAGCAAGGCCTGTTCCAGGGAGCCTAGTCTCAGGAAGGATTTGAAAAGGAGGGGTGCTGGGTAGAGAACATTTGTAAGTTGGTTTAAGAAACATATCTTTTAAAGATTTTTCAATTTTTCCTTTAAAAAAAAAAGATCGTTTTCAGAGTGGGGAAAAAAAGTGACAGAAAAGTCCCCAAGACAGAACTAATGAATTATTTCCAGGCAATGAAATGTGGGCTCTATATGGGGACCTATGGCTTCCCCTCCCCTGATTGTCATATCTGTACAGTCTGCTCTACCTGACTAAGTCTCCTACATCATGAGGGCAGGGACAAAATGTGCCTGAGTGTGCCCTGGCAGGAGCCTGTGCTTAAAATGATGTGAACGGGTCCAGTGGAGGGCTCAGTCACTTAGGCACTCTTTCATTCTGCAGCCACCAGTGAGTAGGTAGGTCGGTAGGTCGGTAGGTAGGTAGGTAGGGTGTCTGAAGAGCCTGCCTTTCTGTGTGGGCCTATCTGGAAAGGAACTCAGTCCTCAGGCAACAAAAGGAAGGGAACTCTGGGGGCATTCCATCACACAGATCTTGTGTACTTACAGCTCAGTGAGAAAGGTAAATCAAGCCAGGAGGCAAATTCAACAGCCTGTTTGAACAAGTGAATGTGTTTTCCCTTAAATTCTAGTAACAGAGAAGCCCGGGTTGATACCGTGAACGATGTCTGAGCTCGGTGAGCTAACAGCTGTCTGCCAAAGCTTTAACAACCCATCTTTGGTTCTCATGACTCTAGGATCCTACACTTAACTCAGTGGTTTCCTGAGCTTGGGGAGTTCAGACTTAGGATAAAAGTTGATCTCAGCAATGCCCTAATAAGATGTGTTTATTTCCAAATCACAAAGAGAAAACGGATGACCAGAGCAGTAAGTGGTGAGTTCTCCCACGAATGCATTGAAGAGTACATCTATGCATCTTCATCCTGTCTTCCAGACACCGTAGATGCTCAGGGTCATTTGTTTTCACAGAGAAACCACACAGTGGGATTCAGGACACTGAGACTCAGAGCTGAGATAGTCACTCACTGCACAAGTCCCAGCTGGTGGCCTGCCTACAAAACTCACATTGGGCCTTTCATGTTCTTTTTCCTGCATTGTAGACCTCAAAGATATTGCATTATAATTTCTTGACCAAATATGTTCTTGATTCTCTGCTTCAGGTGACCAAAAGAATAACCAATAAATTGATTGGATTGGTGAAGCTACTTTTGTGTGGCCCATTAAAATAGAAGTTGACCCCTTGCTTTACTTTTTCCTCAACTCTCTACTCTTCTTGGTCACCTAAAACCACAGGAGTACCATGTTTGTCTTCAGTGAAACTCCAGAGCATCCACAGCCTATTTTCCTAATGTGCCTGGATAGTTCTGTGAAGGTAACGTATCACCTTTACCCTGCAAGAGTGTTGATTCCTTAGTTATTATTCTACTAAAGAGCTAGAGCTTGATTTTTGTGAGTGAGTTGGAGGAAGGTTATTAACTGTTGAGGGGAGAAAATGAATGATGGGATGTTACCTTCTGTAGAAAAAAAATGTGTCACACATGTCGGGAACTGACAGGGAAAAACACACAGACATTCATAGCCAACGACATGATGGACGCTTCGGAGACTAGTCCCAATGTATACTTTGTTTTCTGTGTAACGGGATGTCAGTTCTGAAGAATAAACAGCCTTTCCTGAATCCAGAGTTATAAACGCTTATTTGTCTAGATAAAGTACAGAGGAGAAATATTGTGCACTGTAGCCCATACGTCATCTCCATGGCCTCTTGGGTAAGCACACTGGGATTTGAATATTTTGACTCAATGGAACACAAGTTGGAAAACTGAAAGAGCTAACAGATCAGGACCGTGATCTGAAGAAATCTAGACATGACACTCAGAATTTGATCTGGATCTAAAATGCCGATATCAATAATAAAAGTGCCACAATAGGGGATACCCACCAAAAGGCAGTGAGCCTTAGGGGCTTCAGGGCAGCACAGCTCAGGGACAAAAGCTCAGCCAGAGAATTTTCCTCTGAAGACGGTCCTGCTAGTAAGTTTCAAATGGGTTCTCTTGGTGGTAGCCTTAACCCCAGTGTCAATGGCATTCTAAAGAAGAGTACCTGGCCTAGTTAGCTTCTTTTCTTTTTTTAACTTTTATTCTTTTCCCGTACATTATGTCCCGACCTCAGTTCCCCCACCTCTATTCCTCCTAGTCCCTTAGGCCACCTCCCCTATCTCCCAGATTAACTCTTTCTCTGTTTCCCTTCAAAAAAAGAAGAAGGAGGAGAAGGAGGAAGAGGAAGAAAAAGAAGAAGAAAAGAAAAGAACACAGCAGGTCATCCATGGATAGCCACTGAACATGGCCTAACGAGATATAACAAGACTTGGCACAAATACTCCTATCACGGCTAGATGAGACAACCCAGTAGAAGCAATAAGGTCCCAAGAGTCAGAGACATGCCCCAACCACACACATACACTCAAACTTTCTTTTTATTGGGAGTCCCATGAGAACACCAACCTACACAACGATAAGGTATGTGCAGAGGACCTAGGTCAGACCCACGCAGGGTCCATGTTTGTCACTTCAGTTGCTGTGAGTCCCTTTGCGTCCTGCTCAGTTGACTCAGTGGCCCATGTTCTCCTAGTCTTCTCAAAGCCTCTGGCTCCTGTAGGTTCTCCCTTACTCCACCTAGTGATTGGTTGCATCTGCTCCCATCAGTTTCTGGATGGTGCCCTTCTGATGCAACTGGCCTCAGCACCCATCTCTGAGTATAACAGAGTACAACTAGAAATCATTTCATTGATTTTTTTTTTTTGTCAGGTGTGTTTGGTTCTATTCTGGATCTCTAGGCAATCCTGTCTCTTGTCTCTGGCCATGTAGGCAGTGTCAGGCATGGGCTACCTCTGGTGGCATAGTTAGTTTTAATTGCCAATTGGGCATGACCTCTAATTAGCCAAAAAAGAGAATCTCAGTTGAGGGATTGCCCAGATCAGACTGGACTATGAAAATGTTGATGGGGGATTATCTTGATTGTTCACCGAGGTGAGAGGGCTCAGCCCACCATGAGTGGCATAGTTCCCTAGGCAGGTGGTCCTGGGCTAAATAAGGAAGATGGCTAGCCAACAAGCGGCTTTCCTCCATGGTTTTTGCTTCAAGGTCCAGACCTGACTCCCCTCAAGGACAGACTATGACCTGGACCTTTTCTGTCCTTATGATGCCTTTGATGTTTAATCCTAGCAAATGAAATGAAATAGAAAGGGAAGCTAGAAGCAAATGCATGTGCAGACACAAATGCTGACCTGTGCGCTGTTTTGCCAATTCCACATTGAAAGTAGGAGTGCGCCTTGGCAAGACTCTTTGATACTTCTAGACTCTGATCCAATTGGCTTAGATACTACATTTTATCCCTTTTAAGTGAGCACTGGGTGCCAAGCATTGCATATGAGGTCTAAGGCTACAGTAAGAACGCAGGTGCCTCCAGGAAAGGACAGTTCAGTGTGACTGGTGTGAAAAACAGGAGGAGACTGTCTTCCCAGGGGAGAATGAAAAGAAAAATGATCACAAACACACACAAAGAATGTAAGTGTAGCCTCAATGACAAAAGAAAGAGTTTTTTGCTGTCTTTTTCTTTTCCCTTTTTTGTTTCTATTGAGGAGAGGCGCAAAAGCTGTAAGAACTATCTACTACCCATCATAACATTACAACACTCACGTGTGTATCGGAGAATGTTTTCTTACCAAATGGTTCCCATTGCATCAAAATGGAATACTTTAAGGCTAATCGGAACCACTTTGAACTTGACATCAGGAATGTTGTGCCAGATCTACCTACCCCCATTGACGCATGCTCGCCTACTCGTGGAGTCACTATGATGAAGTTTCTGAAACCCTGTTTCTGTTCCAGGCTCTATGTAAGGATAAGCAAATGTGTTACACTTCTGGAACTCCAACTGATCATCTGTAGAATGGGGCAACAATTGCTATGATGACAACCTTGTGAGGCTCACTGAGAGTCCTAGGAAAGTAAAGGAAGGAGGGTGGCTACAAGGAAACTTCTGGAAAATGAACTTAAGTTGGTTTAACCTGCATATACATGGTCTAAGCACCCTGGTCGTTATCTTAGCTGGGACCATCTTTCGGTCTTCCACGCTACTATTGAAACCACAAACCATCTTCAGTGGTCCTGCAGGCTCCTCTTGACACTCCTTACGTAGTTCAAGTCTACCTGAAAGCTGTCAAGAGATAAACAACTAGACTGATTCTGTTGGCTTTTGTCCTCACACACTCAAATAAAAAATACCAGACTCAGAATCTATCACTTGGCAGTGGCTAGGTGCCCACAGAGAGCACTGCAGCACTCCGTCACTAAGGGCAGAGATGAGCTCTCCTCTTCCAGAAAGGTCTACAGATAGATATATGCCTAAGTGGATTTAGAGCCTGCTCCATTGTGGACACATTCAGCAGGCTTCCCTCAGCCTGCACACAGTTCCTTCCCTTCCCAAAAAGCAGGGGTAAACTCAATGCTTAGAGTAACAGAATGTTAGCATCTTCATTTTTTTCTTAATCCAGAGATGGTTGACATTTTTTTTAACCCAGAGGTGGTTGAAAGAGAGTAGCCTAGCTGGCTGGACTTTGGGCGCTTGCTTGAAGTTTAAGCAAATGTCACTGGGGCTTTTCTTCTTTTTTGGCTTAGCTAATGTACTTTTGGTTTGTGCTGATAGAAACATATTTGTAAAGGAGAAGGGAATATTGCCAGTGTATTCTGGGACTGGCACACCCCAAACACAATGTTCTGTTCAAGACATAGATAAATAAAATACCACGTGTGTTCAGAGAAGCATGCCTCTGCCGCTGGCACCTGGCATCTGGGCCTGGAGGTGAGAAAACGTAGCAGGGATCTGTCTGCTTTCTTCATTCTAGGAAAGGCTGTCAGAGGGATGGCAGAGCAGCCTCTCTGTGCTGCCCACCCTCCGCAGTCATGCTAGGTTCGTGGATGGGGGCCCAAGGAAGAAAATGCTTTCTAAATGACAAGCTAGCTTTTACTTGCAGCCAGTGGCCTTGCCGGGAGGGGGGTGTGGGAAGGAGCAGGGTCAGGCGAGGACCTCTGAAGCCCTAGAAACGTGCAAGGAGAGGTTTACCTGCCAAACCTCCATGGGCATGAGAGTGCCAAGAAGCAACTTCAAGAAATAAGGCCTCGCATCTCCTAGGAATTCTTGAGTCTCATGATTCGTAGCAAAACACATGCTCAGAGGCTTCTTTTTTTAAATGTTCTAAACTAGCTTGCATGGATTTTTCCTCTAATGCATAGAAATCTGCTGTTTGGGTTTTTTCTCTTAGGCTATTTAAATTCTGCCACCCTACCCCAATTTAGGCAGAAATAATTCATCCTACTATGTGAGTGTAGGTAATTTTGAATTTCTTATAAACTTCTAAATCTAAGATCAGCTGTACACTTTTCTGAATGTAGAAAACGTAGCCTCATTCGTATGGGGGGCTCTGACATTCAGGGAGACTAAGCATCTCTAGTGCGGGGTGTATGTGAAACCTCTGCCTTTTCTGTTTTACTGTAAGCCTAACACTCTTCTAAAAATTAGGTCTATTAAAAACAGGCAGGAAAGGAAACAAACATAGTTTGTATAACATACATAGTTTGCAACATTGACATTGCCAGGTTTCTGAGGAGACTTGGGGAGAGAAACGGTATGCTCATCTTTCACAATTGGGCTGGGCATAACATAGGAGATGTTTTCAAAGATCATAGACAGATGGGTTTAGCAAAATAAATTCTGGTCCTGATTCAAGGTCTGCTGGTACTCTGTATAGTTGCTGTCCTAGCTCTGAGTAAACAGATGGAAGAAACATTGAATGTGTAAGGTCCTTGTAAGGAAGGAGAAACTACCTGGATGGAGGTGGTGGGGTGATGTATCCAGTCCACTGTGACCTGGTGGGGCGTGGTGGGAGTCGGGGGATCAGCATCACGGACTGCCACCTTCCTCTCACCTGTGCTCATCCCAGAGTGCGTTCTGTGGGCAGGACCTACTGGAAGCCACACGGCAAGGGCAGCTGTTGGCGCTATTTAAGCACTCTGTCATCACAGAACATAGGATGCTGGGTTAGGCATGCTAAGAGGGGGTATGGAGGGGTGTGGAGCCTGTCCAGCCTTCTCCTGTGTCACAGCACACACTTAGGCTTTTCACTCTCTCCTACCCTGTAGCCTGGAACACACCTTGTGTCAGAATCTATGCAATAGTTTTATATTATCAAGGAAGAATGTTTATCAGCATTTTTGGTTAAACTAAATATTTGAGTCTACTTAGCCAGCCCTGTGGTGCACGCCTGTAATCCTGGCCCTCAGAGAATCATAGGCAGGTGGATCTCTGTGAGTTCGAGACCAGCCTGATCTACAAAGCGAGTTCAGGACAGCCAGGGCTGCACAGAGAAAATATGTCTGAGAAAAAAGTTTTATAAGCCTTATAAACTATGAAATATTATACAAGTAAACAGAACCGGTTTTATAATGGAAGACTTTTGATACTCTCTCTTCCAACAAATACCTTTATCTAATTTCAAGGGTTCCTCCTCCTCACTGTTTCTTTCATGGTCAAACTGTGTTCTTTCTTGAGAAATCTGTGCAGTACTTTCTTTTTAGTTTTATAAACACTCATGTTCACTTTTTGACATCTTCAAGTCTCCCATTTTAAAAGTAAATGTAAGAGAGAAGTTTTCATATTCAGGTGCTGAGGGAGCCGCTAGCCATGACAGGAGATGGGGGAAGGGCCAGATCTAGTCATTCCCCAGACGCCGTGCACACATCTCCTTCTCACCCAGAAGGAATTATTAGAAAAATAGAGTCTGGCATTTAAACATAAATTCCCTTGTAATTTGGTGCTCTTCAGTGGAGGTTTTTTTCAGAGCTCAATTTCAGTTTCATCTGAAAGTGGAGTTTCAGACTTACTTGACAATAACAGATTTGCTCTTGAAAAACGAAAGTGGAAAGTGAAGCCTGGACCCTTCCATTCCACTCTGACTCATGCTACTGTTGTCTCAGCCCCTTGCAGAGGTTAGCAGAAATACAGTGAGCTAGCTACCTTGGGGGAAAGGCTCTACTGCCCAAATCATCTTGAAAAAAAACCCTAGTTGTAAATGCTGAAGCTCTGCGTTTCATTGTGAATTCATTCTTCAATCTCCAGCAAGACCAAGTGTGTGCAGAGACACAGACACAGTGCGCAGCGCCGATGGGGGCTCACAGAGCAGATGGAGGCCCTCTTTTGGTATGAGTTTCTTTACTTATGTGTATAGGGTATAGTTTCTTGTTACTTAGCTGGCAGAAGAATCTAGATAGCATAATTGTGGGAAAGCGCTCTAACTTAAAGCAATGTAGGGAGGAAAGGGTTTATTAGGTTTATACTTCTGGGTCGAAACTCACAGTTGAGGGAAATCAGGACAGGATCTCAAGAAGGACCCTGAAGCAGAAACCACAGAGGAATGGTGCTTTGCCAGCTCATGCTTACCCAGCTCTCTTCTACAGCCCAAGACCTGTGCAGGGAATGGTGCTGCCAACAGTGGGCTGGACTCTCCTGCATCAGTGAACACCCCAGGCCATTCTCATGGGTATATTAAATCTGAGAACCCCTCAACTAAGACTCCTCTCTCAGGCATGGCTAGGAACTGTCAAAATGACAGTTAAAGCTGACTAGGACGATCCTGGAAAGACAGATGCTGGCGATGATGCTCAGAGCAAACTGATGGACACAGTTTCCTAAAATGAAATTTCCTTCAATTGCCAGGAATCTCTGTTTTAGGAACCAGGTTGCCCGGCACTGACAGAGCTGTTTAGTTTCTTATGGGGAATACTGAGATAGGAGAAAAGATTAGGATATAAACATTGGGTCTTATTAAAGTCAAACTAAAGATCAGGAATTCTAATACCTTGAAATTTAATTCTATGAGAAGTTGGTAGGAAAATGAAACTATATATATTTAGATTAGACAAGCTATCTTGTGATCCTAGCTTGAACAAGCAGAGTTTTGGACAGCATGTCTCTGTGACTCAATCCTGGTTATATTTCAAAGAGAGAAAAAGACTGGGTTTAGGTCATTCATATGGGGCTGTCATGTGATTTACTGTTTGATTAATATTGCCCAGCGAAAGAATCTTTTTCAGGTTCAGCATATTGCTTTTCCCAGAAAAATACGTGAAGTGGATGCCTTTTGTAAGTAAAGCTCAAACTTGAACAAATTTATCAAAAGGACGTTTCCAGTTCAAATAATGCAAAGCTCTCTATTGGTCAGGTAGCTGAGGGTTGGACAAGGGAGAGTCCCAAATATATTGCTGGTTACAGCCATTTCTGTGCAAATATATCTTGGGTGACAGTTTCTGCTTCTTTTGCAATGGAGTCTTTTTGGAAGGCAGCATAAAGCTTTCACTATATCATGTACGTCTGTACAGTTTACAATGTTTGGTGATAAAATATGAAGAGAGCTTGTCAGAGTGGAAGAGTGACATGTGGTTACATATAAATTTTTTCTTATGTTTCAGGTAGGAACAGAAGACAGAGAATGGTATACAACCATCATACTTCCTCTTAAATTCTTGTCAGCATTTGACCAAGAAGATCAGAAACTACCCTACCAACTCTATTTTTTTTCAGACTTATCCTTTAAAGGAAAAAAAAAATAAAAGCAATAATGTAGTAAGCAATTGGAGAATAGGAAATAGATTATTTTTGTGTGTGTTTAGAGGAATTGTAAAATACATAGGTTTTCTCCCCCCCAAGAATTCAGAAGTACAGCGTACAGGGACCCAGCAATTTCAGCCCAGATTCTAAGGTCACATTTCTCATGTAGGTGAATTTGGACAAAACTCAAAAGTGCTTTGAAGACACTCACTGCACTATAGCCCAGTGATTGTCAATGACACCCTCACCATTCTGAGTGGCAGACAAGCTACTTCTCAGTCCAATCGCGCCTCCATCTACTCACGCACTGATCACCATAGCTTGTCACGGTTAATTATCGTAGGCCCTTGGATGTGCAAAGCCCATGTGTTTTTCAACTCACTCAATACCTATTTCTTGAGTCCTTGTCATGTGCCAGATACTAATGAACAGTCAACATGATCCAAATTCTCATGTGCTTTATGTTCTAGTAGGGACAGTAGGTTAAAATAGCAAACTGCGCCTACCAACAAGTAAATATAAGACAAAATAGTCACAAAATGTGATGAAGGTCAAGAGTGAAAAAGATCCAGTGTGAGTATTGACATGACAAAGGGTGATTCAGGCAGTGTTATCACATACCAGGTGGGCTGTGAATGGAGTTCCAGTTACTGAGTAGTCTACTGCCCTTAGCGAGCTTCTTCCAAGACAGTAAAAAGAAATCAAAGAGCCAGAGGATGTGGAGGAGTTCTGTGAAGTGTTGTCCTATGGACATGCTAAAACAACTACATTCACAAATTCAGAGGAGCTGTGGTTGCCTGAACAAGACCTATATAAAATCAAGGCAGCCAACATTCTATTGTGAATGGGGAGGGCAGCATGAGGCCTGGGGACATCCCCCCTGACTAATGAGATAGTGATGTTTAATGGTTGTTGGATGATAGAGAGTCATCTTTCTTTGGGTGGGTGGCTACTGGTGGGTTTCTATGTTCCAGCTGATGACCCTACACTCATGTATACACGGGCAGCACTAATTGGACTTAGTGTGTTAGTTTTTTAAAAATATGTAAAATTGAAGGGAGTCATGTTGGGGAAGTTGTAGAGGGAGTTATAACAGAGGTAGGGGTGGAGATAACCAAATGACTATATATATATATATATATATATATATATATATATATATATATAT
>OU015755.1:44660269-44703456 GCA_907169655.1 Acomys percivali
TATATATATATATATATATATATATATATATATATATATATATATCAAAGAATCAATAAATAACATTTTAAAAATAAAACAATAAAACAAGCAACCAACACAAGAATCAAAACACCCCCAAGAAAGCATCCCATGAGGACAATGACAAACACAAGTAGAAGAACTAATATATACAAGTTCTAAAGAAAGATGCTTCCAAAGGCAGAAGGAATTGAAAGGAAGCCAATGTGGTTGCCTTATGTTTTTGTGGAGACACAAGGTTCAGAGGAAGGGGTAGCTGTGTGCCATCACAAGGCGTTGTCCCTCATAGCAGGGAGTCTTCTTCCAAGGGCATCATTAGTTGGACTTAAGTAAGGGATCATTTAAAAGTATTTTGCCATCTGTGCCAACAATAAATTGAGTGAAAAAGAGGGAGGGGGGAGAGAGAGAGAGAGAAAGAAAGAAAGAAACTGGGCAGTGCAATTGCCAGGGACTCTACTCTGGAAGGCCAAAGACAGCACTTGACTCTATGGATGTAGAAGCTATTCAGAGGTAGAATTAATAAGGGAAGCTAGACTTCTTCTTCGGTTCATCCAAAGAGCTTTCTCTCTGGCAAAGTTATTGTGAACTAACCAGAGAAATAGCTAGAGAGTCCCTAGGGTTCTCAGAGCAGCCTATGATAAGTGTTTACAATTTAGCACACCACAATTTTGACTTTATATCTACATTCTGTAAGTCTGGGGCAATTTGCTGTACAGAGGCTGTGTCTTGTCTGTTTTTGTACCTTCGGTGCAGCCCAGAGCTTAGGACTCTCGTGTACCAGTGAAGTGTGCCCTCTGCCTTCTTGGAGGGCTCTTCAAAGTCCAATAACCACCAAGAGAGAGAAGATCTAAGGGATCACAATTGGTACTGAAAGGACCTTGGAAGAGCTAGCATATGCCAAGGATACCTGAGCTGTTAGAATGGACTATGAACTCTCAGACAGGAAGCCAAATTGATCTTTCAAGGCCATTTCAGGAGAAGTTCTTGACCAACGGTGGACTCTCTCAAAAACACTTCAAGCTCCATTTTCAGACCTGCTGGGACAATTGCAGGTCAGAAACAATTGCCACACACAGTTTGGCAGACACTGTCATTTTTGACAAGGAGTTTACATTTTATCTGTGTGTGTCTAGGAACCGCTGGATAGCACTCATAACCAAGCTGTCATTGCTGCCTCCCATGTCATTCAAGGAAATTCATTTTAATTCAGCTCCATAATGACTATGTGCCTGACACGCACCAGGCATTGCATCTAGCTAGAAGGGCGGGGAATGGAGGTGAGAGAATTTCCACACATTTAAAACTAGGGCTCCGTATAGTGCAGCACATACACACATATCTAATATTATGTGTATGCATCTGGTAGAAGAAACATGTAGAATGTTTTATTTATTTTTCTGGGAGGATGAAGGGTATATATAAATTGGTCAAACGGAAGCTCGGTTCTGCCTAGTGTGTTATCTGTCTCCTTGTCAAATTCCCTGGTGAAGAGATGTCCAAGGTGTAGGGACAGAAGCTCCAGACCTTCGCTATCTGGCCTCGGGTCAGCTGCCTTATCAGGACATGTGCAGTCTCTGGAAAATCACTTACCCATCTTTACCTCTTTATCCGACTGTAAAGTGGGGTGATAGTGTAGTCTTTCCAATGTTGGTGTGAGAATTAAAGGAGCATGTAGGAACAGCAAAAAGTCATTCTAGGCGGAAGAGACAGTATCAGCAAACTCAAGGGATGTGTGCAGACTCAAGAAAGAGCAAGCCTCTGGGGTGGCAGAGGTGAGGTGTTCAAAAGGGCATTGGAAACATGGTTTGTGGCTCAGTTGCTGAAGGACTTTAAAGACCTGGTAAAACAAAAGAAAACAAGAACGTGCCCTCATGCTATTGACAGTGAGAAGTAACAAGAATTCTTCCAGCAAGAGTAGAAAGGTTACACACAAAGGTGTGAGGCAAGGACAGGCAGAAAGCCCCAGCAGGCAGTTATAGGGTAAACCTGGGAGAAGTGTCTTGCAGTATGGACCAAGAAGGCCACACCTGGCAATGCTAGCTCAGCCAGCTCAAGGTTCACTGTACTTTTTGCCCTAACACATCTTCTCCTGTTGTTTAATATTCCAAGAATTCTTCAGGAGCCTGGTGGGGAAATGCTGCTTCCACACTAAAACTCACTTTGGAGATGTTTTAATTTTGTCTGCTGCCAGCCTTTGACATCTTTAATTCTCTGCCCCTGCAGCTCAGTAGGAAATCATAATCACAAACACGGGAGCTTATGAATGTTCTAAAGATGGACAGTTTAGCAGATCAATAAGTGAGCAGGAAATCAAGGATGGGCTGGGGTCTGAGGCATCTTCTCAGGCAGCCCTGTCGTGGAACTCTTTCCCCAAGACTTTCTCTTCCCTGAGCTCAGCAGGAAGCTCCCTGGGTAAGAGCAGTGCAATCAAATCAAATTTGGAGACTATTAAAATGCTGCTGTTATACAATTCAGATCGGGGGAAGGAAAACACTGCATTTCCCTCTGAAGGCACAAAGGGCAAAGTCTTACAATGTGCTACTGTGGTCCTCAAGTGTGACCATACAACAGTGCATACATAGTCACATTTTTGCAGTTGCCTTCTTAAGCAATGTCATTAGCTCCATCTTAAGGATGGGAAAATTGAGTCCAGAAGAAGCCTAACAGCCCATTGATGCTAAGGGGAAAAAGGAAGGTCAGTAACAGTAAATGGTGATTAATGAATACTTGAATGAAGGTGTGAAGAACAACACAGAATAAGCAAGTATCAGCCACTAGAAGAAATTGCACATTTAGTTAAGAACAACACCAAGGGGTGGGAAAGGAGTGCCCTTGTTAGCGCAGACAGTGTTCCAAAGAAATTATCCTTCAGATGAGACTCTTTAGTGAAGAAGAAGTGAAATTCACTCATGATAACAATAAAATACACTGTTTTGGGGAAAGTTAGCACACTTCTCTGTGGCCAGGACCAAGCCCTTTTATCATTATCCACTCTTGTCAGTGGCATTTGAAATCGCTGCCATTTCAACGGTACAGTTTACCTTGTGAACTCAAGAAATGTTTTGAATGCTCAAGAAATGCTCTGAAGACTGTGACCTTGAGAATGAAAAAAATGGGAATCTGTGTACACAGGGAGAGGTACAGGATATGTCTGCAGTGGGCTACAAGATGGATTTCTAAGGAGACAGCAGTAGTTCAGTCTAGTCCTATGTCAGCTGGCAAAGCACACATACCAACCTTTCATAAGCTGGGATACAAACAGGTAGGAAATAGACAAGAGATGGATTCAGATAACAAAGTCTTTCTAATCAATGGTCATGAAGTGGAGATTAAGCTGGAACTAGGATGCAGATTTATAGGACAGTCTCTCCATGCAGGGGACAAGTTCGGTGGTTAACCTTAACTGGCAACGTGACAGGATCTATCACTATCCTGGAGACAAATCCCTAGGTAGGTCTATGGAGAGTTTCTTTTTCTTTTTTTTTTTTAACAGTTGCTTTTTTAAAAATAGTTTATTAATTTATTCATATTACATCTCAATTGTTATCCCATCCCTTGTATCTTCCCATTCCTCCTTTCCTCCCATTTTCCCCTTACTCCCTTCCCCTATGACTGTGACTGAGGGGGTCCTGCTCAAACTATGGCACCAGCCAATGACAATACGTGCAGTAAACTTCGAACCCCTACCCAGATCTAGTCAATAGGACATTCTTCACAGTTGAGTGGAGAATGGGGTCTGACTTTCACATGAACTCTGGTGCCCTGTATTTGACCACGTCCCTTGGATAGGAAGGCCTGGAGTCACTCAGAGGAAGGATAGCAGGCTACCAAGAAGAGACTTGATACCCTATGAGCATATACAGGGGGAAGAGGTCCCCCTCAGTCACAGTCATAGAGAGAGTTTCTAAGTTATGTTCATTGAGGTGAGAAGATCCACCCTAGCTTGGTAGCACCATTCCCTAGGCTGGCATCCTGGACTGTACACAAAGGAGAAAGCAAGCTGGGCATCACTGTTCATCTCTCTCTACTGTCTACTGTGGATGCCATGTGACCAGCTACCTATTACACTGGTATTGCTATGCCTTCCTTTACCTGAAGGATTGCATCCTAAAACCGTGACCCAAAAGAAATCATTCATTGATTAAGTTGCTCTTCAAGCCAGACAGAGTCTCAGCATGGAGATCAGAGGTGAGCTCAAAGCCCCACTCCTAGCTGAGGACACATAGTTTAGCTGTGAGCTCCAGGAAGAGAAAAGACAGTTTTTTAAAGGGCTTGAGCCCTGATAAGATAAGGCAACCATTTCTCGTGGATGGCCCCCACATCTGAGAGTATACCGATGGCACTCATGAGACGCAAGAGGTTAAAAAAAAAGTGAGAACACAGGTTGGGTGGGTGTGGAGTAAGAGTGGGTGTGGGAGAAGAAGGAGGTCTGGGATGGACGCAATCAAAGTACAGTGTGTAAAATCTCAAAGAATTAATAAACCATGTATTCTAAAATGAAAAAGAGGTGGCGAGAAACAAGAAATGCTGAGGCGAGATCAAGTGCTATGAGACACGCGGCCTTGGCTTCCCTATGAGGGGAGGATTTTATTGACTTAAATTGGAAAACTACTTCTGGAGTATGATGCTGACTGCAAGCATGCTTCCTCCTCAAGTGGGATCCATTCTTAGGCCTTCAGGGCTTAACTGCTCCTCTGTCTTCCTCTTGGAATGTTTGTCCTCTGAGTCGTAGAAACCTTTTTTTTTTTTTCATGTTTCTCGTTCTTTCCTTGCCAAGGCTTGCATCAAGGGGTTTTCTCAATCATTGGTGCCAAGACAGAAACTCCACCTCCCACTCTGGTTTAGAATTCTGGCCTCTTCTGACCTGCTTTTAACCCTGGGAGAGGCACAGCTGAGCACCTTTGCAATTATGCCAGGCCTTACGGGGAAGAGGCCGGTGCAGCCAGTCTCATCTGTCAGCTGTACTCCTCTATGAGCCTATAGCTCATGTGTCACAGCAGGTGATCTGGTGCTCACTCCTAGCAAATCCTGACTGCCATCAATCTGTCTTCAGAATCTTCTAGCCAACCACCATAGGATATCTCATTGGGGCTGACACGTTTGGGGCCCAAGTCCCAGACAGGAGATGTGTGTCACCTCAGGATGACAGTATGATCAAAATGCATGATGGAAAGGGCCTAACCATCTTTCCATCAGTCATGAGCAAGGAAGCAAAAGCTGTCAGGGTACCAGTGTCATGTGTGGGAGAGGCAGTTCCTGACAGGTGATTAATGCCAAGAGAAACGGGGTAGGCCTGGATGTGTTTTCCATGACAGTGTATACCTTCTGCCACTCTTGGACTTCTGGTTTGACAATTATAGAAACCCCTCAGAAATGTCCATTTTTTCTTCCTGATTCCATATATATATATATATATATATATATATATATATATATATATATATACACACACATATATATACACATACATATGAATGCTTTGTAATCTAAATCTGGATTGCTCTTCAAAGCCCATTTCTTCAAGGCTCCTTTGCAGCATGACTTTGGAAAAGGAGATAGACAGCAACTTTATTTTTTATTTATTTATTTATTTTAGGTTTTTTTTTTATTAATTTATTCTTGTTACATCTCAATGGTTATCCCATCCCTTGTATCCTCCCATTCCTCCCTCCCTCCCATTTTTCCCTTTACTCCCTTCCCCTATGACTGTGACTGAGGGGGACTTCCTCCCCCTGTATATGCTCATAGGGTATCAAGTCTCTTCCTGGTAGCCTGTTATCCTTAGCAACTATGTATTATATGCAACCTTTTTTTTTTCACATGAGGTAAAAATTTCTAGCCAAGCTTCACAACACCATTATTTGGGAAATGAATGAAATACTCTGTAGGTGGCTAGCCCTAGATTTCTGTGATGCTCAGGGAAGCTGTCTCCCCATACTTGCTGGGTGGAGACTTCTCAGTAGGCCCTCTTCTAACTGTGACCTAGGAGGACAGATGGAAGATGCCATGGGGAATGCCAGCCCTCCATCCCTGCTGTTGGTCTCATTCTTGGTCTGCTCTGCATCAACGCTCATGAGCCCTGCCCCTCCCCTCTTCCCTCTAGATGAACACAGTTTAGAACCATCACCTTACTTGCCCAGAACTGTGGACCTTAAGCTATACAGAGATAATATTTCCTTTTCAGCTTTCTCTTCTTTTCAGGTTCCAGTTTTTCAATTCCCTAACTGGTTAAAGTGTTTGGAGTAAGCCGTGATCAGATACAGATGCACTGGTCCGCTAGCACTCTTGA
This sequence comes from Acomys percivali, assembly GCA_907169655.1. NCBI lineage: Eukaryota > Metazoa > Chordata > Mammalia > Rodentia > Muridae > Acomys > Acomys percivali. The sequence goes on from OU015755.1 coordinate 44,666,580, forward strand.
CAACTAATCTTGCTTGTCGATCTGACTGGAATTGGAATCAACTGAAATGCAGCCCACTGGGCCCTTCTGTGAGGGGCTTTCTTGGTCATGTTGTTTGGAAAGACCCACCCTAAATGTGGGGAGCACCTTCTAGTGGCAATTCAGATGAAAGGATAAGGAAAAGGAAAGTAGCTTTTGACTGCTTGCTTACACTCTTGTTGATACTTTGATCTACCCTGCTCAGGATTTCAGTGTAGACTGAAGACCTTAAGATCCTCAGGAATGATTCCAGGCCTTCAGCCCCAGGCTGAAGCTACTGAGACATTCTTTCTGCCTTACAGACTGAGAAAATATTAAAAATCTCAATATTCAAATACGAGACTGCCCAGGATGAAATACCAAGTCAAGCTAATAAATAATATCTATATGAAAGCAATTAATTATATATCGCTATCTATATTATCTATTGATATCTCTATCATCTGTATCTATATCATCATCTCCCACATCTTTATATCTATTTATCTATTTATATGCAATCATTAAAATATATATATATATATCTCATCCTATCAGTTCTGTTTCTCTAGAGAACCCATCTTTATATATAGGAATTTGAAGATACATGCCAAATGTTATCTTCTTTGTGATCTTTCAATTCCCAAGTCATTTAACAATTTCCTTCCTCTGTAGATACAAAGAACCTTCTTTAAGCCACTGATTTTGTTGTAATTTGTAATTAAGTGAGTTATTCATGCCTCTCTCCAAAACTGTATCCTACCCCATTGTACCCATATTGTAAGCCCAGTAAGCAATGGGAACACCATCAGCACACAGCAGCCACTCCATGCTCCTGCATTTGACTATTCTTAGGGAAGGGGAATATCAAAAGGAATTATAGCTCAGTCTAGGAAGCCTGACTGCCAACTGTTACAGAGGCCCTGTGAGTGAGTGCCAAAAGCCTCTGGCCTGGAATATTCCAGAAGGTTTTCTTGAGTGGGATGCACTTCCTCATCAGCACGTACTGCAACTATGGGACCCCTCTGCATGAATGCAGTGCCTGGGGTCTTATCCCCATGGTCTCAGGCTCCACCTTCCTGACCACAGACAGACTTTCCTCCTCTGTCACTGTGCTGCAGTGACTTGAAGCACAACCCACAGGTGCTCCCCACCACTCCTCCCACCCCCACAACCCCCCACCCCCAACCCTCATCCCCCAACCCCCCACCCCTGTCTGCCACTCACTCCTTCCCAGCTTGAACTGCATAGCCCTCCCTCTGGCTCTTGGATGCTTCCCTAGGGCTTCCAGCCCTCCCAAGACCAGTCATCTCAGCATCACTATACTACCCTCTGCCTCAGGAGGGAGAGTGACTGCCTCCTTATGTCTTTCTTTCTCTCACTCTCTACATCATAAAAGAGTTACTTACTTGAACAGGAAGTCTACTCCCTGGGAGACAGACTAGAAAATCTTTCTATAGTGCTTCAGTGTTTCGCATCTTCTCTTCAGCGAGGCGGCAGGGTGCTGAGGCTGGGGCTTACACACACAGATCTGCAGACACCTGCCGACAGCAGTGCTCTCACTTCTGTGATGCCTTGACAATAAAGGCCTTTGATTTCTGTTCACCGAGACGGCCGGATAGTCTTCTACATCCGATTCTCTGTAGCCATCTTCTAGACTTCAAACCCACTTAGAGATTTTGTTTTAAAAATGCAGTTTGTTTTCTCAACCAACCTAAGAGCAATTACACAAGTTTATCTGATTCAGAACACAACAAAGTCATAATAGAATCATTTTATTTAAAAGAAGGTTATTTTTAATTATGCATATATGTGTATGTAGTGTGTGTGTGTGTGTGTGTGTGTGTGTGTGCTTGTGAGTGCAAGTTTTTGCTGGGTCCAGAACAGGGTATCCTAAAATCCCCTGGAGCTGAAGTTATAGGTGGTTGTGAACTACTCAACGTGGATACTGGGAACTAAATTTGGATCTTCTTAAATAGCAGCAACCACTTGTAACCACTGAGCCATCTTTCTAGTCCCAATACTACTTTTAAAACTAATATGATTAAATGAGTATGATAGGCCAGGTGTTTCAAATATTTCTGATGCATAAGTTTGTTGCATGCTTAAGATAACATGCATTTAATATGAAAAACTTCCCAAACAGCTGGTAAATGGAGGAGTTACTTTTACAAAAAAAAAAAAAAAAAAAAACAAAAAAAAAAAAAAACAGGCTGATTCCAAAGCTCATGCTCCCAGAGTTATGTCATGCTTTCTCGTCTGCTCTTCTCCACACGCCTGCATCCATCTGCATGAACTTCTTATCCTGTCATTCTAGCATTTCACTGTTGAGACAGGACATGCTACTTTGTCCACAGCAGACACTAAATAAATAAATAAATAAATAAATAAATAAATAAATAAATAAATGCCTGCTGAACAGAGCTTCTTCTAACTTGACCTGAGACTGAAGCCTTCCTGGTGGGATAATTTACGTGCTCAGTAACTACGAATTAACACTATGTCTGTGTTCTAATCCAGAAAGGCTGGTGGCTCACCCTGGACTAACTTCCGCGTCTCTCTGATCTTGAAATGGCACAGTAGGTTGGTTGTGGCAGCATCTGTGTTCTTTATCATCTGTTGAGCCTTATACAAGCTCTCTGAATCTTTTTCTTTCCTCTGTCATTTCCTTCCTCACCTGGTCCTCCTGAACAGTCCTCCCCAGCCTGACCTCGAATCATCTTCACAGGACGCAGAAACAGCTTTATTACCATATTCCTCAACACACACATACTCTAAGTCTTTAGTGAGAGAAACTGCAGGAAGTTATTTTTTCCTTTCAGTAGACAGGGTTAATTGGAGGCATCAAATATCTGACACACCCAAAGATTATTAAATCAAATCCCTGACTTCTAATCTATACCGCTACCATGATGAAAGTGAACCTCTCTCTTAAGTAATAACACAGCTCCACTCTCAACCCCTGCCTACCCAGGGTGCTTTCTGTAGGCATGCTCAGTGCAAGGGGAAGAAGGGCTTGTGCTTTTCATGCCCATGTGACTCCAAGGACACTACTGGTCACTTTTGGAGATGCGTTGTGACTTCACAGAAGGTCTTAGCACCGTCACGTTTAAAGATAAATCTTCATTAAAGATGAAATTTGGACTCCTTGGGGTTGGAGAGACAGGTTAGTTGTAAAGTAACTGCCACAGAAGCGTGAGAACCTGTGTTCAATCCCCAGGACCTCTGGAAACATCCAGACCTGGGGGAGCACAGCTATAACACAGCCCTGAGTACCTGCAGATGGCAGGATCTCTGAGGCTTGTTGACGAGCCAGTGCAGCTGAGGAAGTGAACTCCAGGGATAGCAAGAGAAGCAATAAGAGGAAGCAACCGAGGAAGGCACTCAATATCAACCTCCGGCCTCCATACACACCCAATCACATGTGCATCCGACACAAACGTATGTGAGAGTACATGGACATATATATGCGCGCGCGCACACACACACACACACACACACACACACACACACACACACACACACCTGCCTCCAATCTTCAGTGAGAAAATAGCTGAACTACATATCAGCAATCATCCTAGTTTCTGTTACCATTTAAAAATTAATTCTCAAGTTCCCTTCTCCAAATAACGAAAAAGCAGATTAAATCTGACCTGGACAAAGTCCCTCCAGGCTCACAAAGGCTGCCCCACAGCTAAGTAGACATGAGCTAAGTAGAGAGTTGTACCCTTGAGGTTAAAACACAGTCAGTTGCTTCAAAGGTCCCATGGATGTATACCCTGGGAGGCTTGTCCTGCAGAGAAGGGTTACCACAGCGCTCTCCAGGACTGTGCCATTTGGTAATGATGTGACCCCAGGTTCCTGTCTATGAGTCTGGGATTCCTGCAGAGGGAAGGTGTTGCACACATGTCAGATGCTATTACAGAGCTCTTGTAAAAACAATGTGCCCACTTATTGGCATGGATTCTCTGTTGAGTAGTTCAGAGATGATAGCTCTCCTGGTAATAGCAGTGAGACTAGCAGAGCAAATGGCCCCCTTTTTCTGTACTTTGCCCAATATTTTACTCTTCCCCCCTTCCCTATAATCCTAGGTGGTTCAGAACAGGACAAGAAAATATTTGCTAATAAGGCTTAAAAGTAGAAAAATTACATTTTTTTCTTTGTTTGTTCTTCAGTATTGTGATTGAGGCCAGCAGCAAGGAAAGGATTTACATGAGTGTGCCATTAAAAAAAAAAGGAATCAGAGTTTTCTTTTAATGCCTAGAATGTGCTGTGTTTGTTTAATGGATTTATTCTAACATATGCTTTCATGGTACAGCCACTGTGACTGGGGATGTGTAGTTTGTTGGAAGGAGGTTTAATAAAGGCAAGGTTTGGGGCTAGAGAGATGGCTCAGTGGTTAAGAGCCCCACCTGTTCTTCCAAAGGTCCTGGGTTCAATTCCCAGCAACCACATGGTGGTTCACAACCATCCATAATGTGATCTAATGCCCTCTTCTGGTGTGTAGGTATACATGCAGACAGAACTCTGTATGCATAATAAATAAATAAATAAATAAATAAATAAATAAATAAATAAATAAATCTTTAAAAAAATAAAATAAAATAAATGCCAGGTTTCTGGTCTAATGTTGTACTCTCCTTTCAGGACAGTTGTATGGTCCCTGAATGATTCCCCTTAGGTAGCTGTACCACTCGAGTCCCCTGGCTTCCTATGTGTTCTCCAGACATATGTAACAGGACACTAGAGAGATGCCTGTCACCCTACCCTTGAGTCACCGAAGTTCAGCATCATTCAAGGACTCACTTGAGCACATGGGGCTGCCTCGGGAGGCTGGGCATCTGTCCTCTTTATCTCTAGATTTGGCTACAACTTGGACTTGGCTCTAGTGTTAGAGAAACATCACCAGGATAGAGCAATATGACTTTTCTCTTTCTTCTCTATGAAATGTGAAGGTGTCATGTGGTTCGACTGGCCTCAAGTTCTCTATGTAGCGGGAAATCACCTTGAACCCCTGACCTCCCTGTCTTCCCTTAGCAGGTACCAGAAGCACCAGAATTTGCTAGTATACACTACATCAGTGTATGTGGTGGGAGAGATGGGACCCAGGGCCTTGTGAGCATTAGGCAAGTACTCTGCCAGCTCAGTTACAGTAGCTGTCCTGTTTGGGTTTTTGAAGGGAGAAAAGAGACACTAAGCAATCCACGGTCTCCTTTCTCTGGTACGGTGCAGGAGTGGTTCCGTGGATGTTGTGACCCACCTCAGTGAACTGCAGGGAGAACAAATCCTTTCCCATCATCTCACTGGGGTTTAGTTACACCAGGAAGACAGTTCAAAGGTACTATTGTGGTTTGGAAGAGAAATGTCCCTGGTTGGCTCCAGTATCTGAACACCTGGTCCCCAAGTTGGTGGCACTGCTTGACAGGGGTCAACGTGTGGGGGAGCTTTAAGAAGTAGAGCTTTGCTGGAGGGAGTATGCCATTGAAGGCGGGACTTGAGAGTTTAAAGCCTCCTGCTGTTGTTAGCTCACTTTCACTGATTTAAGCTTGGGGCTGAGGTGTGAGCTCTCAGCTTCCTGCCCTGGTTGCCATGCCTGCTGCTTGCTGTCATGTCATTCCAGCAGGGTAGACTGTTGTGTCCTTGAACTATGAGACTGAATAAAACCTGTGTCCCTTTAGTTACTTTTGATAGAATATTTTACCACAAAAAAGAAAAACCACACACGAAAGAAAGAAAGAAAGAAAGAAAGAAAGAAAGAAAGAAAGACAAATCATATTCTCTTACACGTTCACAATGAAGCATGTGCCTATTAGTTTTCCTTCATGTCAGCTACCTCATGCCAACTTGCTAAACAGTAGCCTCTCTTGTGAGGTAAGTTGTCTTGCTTGCACTAAAGTCTATGCAGTTAGCTGCCCAAGTCCTGGCATGTAGACATAACACACAACACAGCCAAAAGGATAGGAACTCTGACCCAGGTGAGGCTAACATTTTACTACCTGGAAAAAAATGAGCTAGGCAATTAAAACTAAAAATTGTACTCATTTATAAAGAGAATTAGTCTGACTTTTGGCACACCGAAAATATGCATGGAGTTTTATTATTTCTCCTAAGTTACAAGTCTAGAACTAAGGATATTGCATTCTCAAATCTATTGCAGACTCCCAATCCATTACTTTAATACAACAGGATATATACAATTATGCCTATAATTTCTATATCAAATTCTTACTGTGTATTCTAGAAGGAAATACATTTCCTCCACTCACTTATTATTAGAAGATGGTAGGAAGCAAGGGGTACATTATGGAGGGTTACATAAGTTCTGCTGAGGAGATATAAAGTGCATCCAGAGTAGTGACATGCTAAATTTGCATCTCAGAGAGTGAATTTGGGAAGCAGCCTGCAGGGTGAGAGGCAGCACAACCATCATGTGGCCTGTGGCAACTTGGATGGGCTGGACTGAGGCAGCTGCCTTGGGGGCGCAGTGACAGCATTCTTATGACCTGCTTAGAGAATCCACCAGAAGACAATTGGAGGCTGTGTTCATGCCGAAAGGGGAAAAGAGGAGAAAGAGATTCTTTAACGAAAAACGAGCTCACTGTGAGGCCCGGAGGGTCCAAGACATGACGGGCCTTGCAGATGAATATGTGCATTTGGAATGCATGACGCTATGTCTGAGCAACATGTGCTCTGATGGGTCAGGCTATAAGAATTAGAGAAAGGAAGAAACATGGGCAAAGATAGAAGAAAAGTGTAGAAATTACTTTCTTGGTTTTCAGGAAATCTAATCATGAGGATTTTCTTCCTGGGGCTGCGGCTAAGCAATGTCTACCCTCTTTCTAAGGTCCCAACAACAAACCAATGTGTGATTCCCCTGAAGTAAACTCAATGAGTCTCAATGAGAAGCTGCTCATCAAAGTATGGATAACCCCAAGCGAGCCACATTGTAAGGTCGGCCCCCGGCAGAGATAACGGTATTCCCACAGTTATAAAGGTGGAGTCCTCCGTCTGCCAGTCTTCCCCAGCCTATATTCTCTATGCCCTCCCTGAGGCCATGTCCAATTAGGGCAGAATTGGTTAGGAGGAGTGGCTAAATACTCAGGTGAGAGTCCCATGACCCTCCCTGGCTGTCCCTCTATGTGGGGACATCAACAGCACAGGAGCCCTGTTGTGAGCATCTTTTACAAGCAGCCACAGCCGAACTCAGGAGAATAGCGACAGTTTAGCAGAGAGGCTGGTGCGACAGCAAAGAATTAGTTTTGCGTTGAAGCCAGGGAGCGAAGCACATTTATAAAACGTTTGCCTGGGGATTTCTGTTGGGAGAATTTTACCGTAGACTTGTGTTTTTCAACCAGGTGTCATGTGGCTCCCTAAGGGACATTTGACACTGTCTTGGGACATTTTTGATTGCTGTAACTTTAGTAGAACATGGGGCTTCTGCTAGGAGAGGCCAGAGGTGCTGCCAAATGTCCCTCAACATAGAAACAATCACCTGACTGAAGATGTTAATGGTGCCCAGGGTGAGAGATTCCTGCCTTCCACAATCGAGCTGGCAATTTTGTTGAAAGAGCTGAAATCATCCTTAAATTGCTTTTCTCATCAAGAAACATCACAGAAGGACCTCGCTGAAGTGCAGGGGAGGACCTCGGTATGCTGGCTGGGAAGTCCATCCTAGTTAGTTTTTCTCACTCAAAAGGCCACTTATCTGGTCAAAAGCCCTTGTGCACACAGAAGCACGTGGAGGGCTCTGAGGACATGCCACACACTGACCCAGTGGAGCCAATGTGGAGGACAGCCATGTGTGGGAAGACATGTCTGACACTACAGGAGCAGAGAGGAACACAAAGGCCACAGGCAACAATTGAAACCGGAGCTTGGACATGACCACGAAGTTTGGCTATCGCAACGCCAAATACCAACACAGATATATTGACCACTGTCCACCCAACCCAGCCTAGAGTCACCTGGAAAAAGATTCTCAGTGAGAGTTTGTCTAGATCACTTTGGCTTATGGCTATGCCACTAAGGATAATCTTAATTATTTTAATAAAAATGTGAGGGCCTACCCACTGTGGGTGGTACCATTCTTTATGCATAGGATTCTGGATTGTATAAAAGTGAAGAAAGCAAGCTGTGCCAAATGTGTATTCATTCATTCATTCATTCATTCATTCATTCATTATGTGTTTAACTGTGAGCATGACTGGCTGTGTTGAGTTGCTGCTATTTTGACTTCCCCACACTGGCAGACTCTAACTTGGAATTGTGAGTTAAAACAAACCTTTTCTCAATATATTGTTTTTTTCTCAGGGTATTTTTTATCACACCAACAGGAAACTAAACAGAAAGAGTTGGTGGACTAGTTGGCATACAATAGGCTTCCACTGTTTCTGCCATCTTCATGTGCCTTAGTAATCTACCTGGTAGGCGGTGGAACAGAAAAAGACCTAGACCTGCTGTTTCCAAAGTGACTTCCAAAGCCTTAGGTGTTTCCAGGTACCTGGCACAAAGACACAGACTACAGAATGCTGGAAGCATGCCGCCACCTACTCTTTCATTTTGGATCAAATCAATAACTTGCTGGTCGTTATTTGCTAAAAGTGGTGACATTCTGGCTGCTGTTTCTGCCAGCCATGCTGTATAGCAGATACAGAGGTTCATTATGTTTAAGTTGCACTTCTCCAACCCCTGATAAAATCTGGAAATTACTGAAAATCCAGGTTATTATAAAATATCTAGAATTATTCCAAAATACCTGTACACAGAATCTGTGGACTCTGTCAAGTTGAAATCCTCTTTTTTCCTGATGCTACTTGTGTGCCCTTTGTCAAATCAGGTATCTTTTCTGAGTTCCTGTGTCTTTCTTTATAAAATGAGGATAGAGTTTACCTCATAAAGGACTATGGAGTTTGAGGAAAGTATACATAAAGCCATAGACAAAGACAAATCACATCCAGAAAGTATTGATGGAACAATAGCTTTTAAAATTTTATGAATTTATCATACAAAATGCATATGCACTCAATATTTAAATAAACCCAAAAGATAAGCCGCATGGCAGAAGAGAGATGTTAGCTTTATGGTGAGCTGCTTTGTGCCAGTGCTGGTTATTTTTTGTCAACGTGATACAAACTAGATTCCCTGGTGAAGAAAGAACCCACATTTAAGAAATTATCTCCATCAGATTGTGCCGTGGATACTCTGTAGGGTATTTTCTTGATGAATGATTGATGTTGGACAGTCCATCCCATGCAGGGGTTCCTTTTCTGGGTGTGTGGGCCTGGGAGGTCTAAGAAAGCAAGCTGAACGAGCTATGAGGAGCAAGTCTATAAGCTGCATTCTTTTGTGGCTCTGCTGGAGCCCCTGTCCTGACTTCCTCCTAGTCCAGGTTGATTTTGCTCTGGTCATTGTGTTTAGCACAGCATCAAAAATCAAACTAGAACAGTGTATTCTGGGAATTTTGTGTAGCTTTTTGGGAAGTACAGGCGTAAGTGGCCTCTGAGTTCTATGAGTAGGTGTCAGTGTAGGCACATAATATTTGACAGGCACCCTTAGCTTCTGTCTAAAATAAGACATTATGAGTAAGCAGGTACTTGGTGTCATTGCCTGCAGCTCGAAGTTTTTCCTAATCCCAGTCACTGATAACTTGTGGCACTCATTGGGAGGCAAAGGAAGTTATTAAGATCCTGTCATATGTGCAAGGAAATCTCTGGTGTAGGCATCTGTGTGGGAGCACAGGACAGACTGCACTGTGGCAGCCTAAGCCGTGGCATTGCCCAGGGCCCAGGGAACTGTCAGCACTGTGCCCCATCTTCATCTATGATCTTTAACCAGCAGAGAAATATACAAACAGAACTAGAGACTAAGCTGAAGATTCCATGTCTTTCTTTGCATAAGTCATTTAAAATCTCAACATTTAAAAAATAAAATTCTGTAATGTGTGTTTTTTTTTTTTAAATCTGCTTTTAGACTAATCAGTCTTCACATTTAGTGATGTTTTAGCCAATTGCTGTCCTGTTTTGTTTCCATTTCTCTGAATGGAAGGAATATCCAGAAATGGCTTGACCAATTATTAACCAAGATAGCGAGAGTTTAGCATTCTTTTCCTCCATTTTCTATGCTCTTCATAAAAATCACCTCATTCTCCTCCTAAGGTCTTTAGACAGATTCAGAACGGTTCTTTACAGTCCTTGTCTTGTGCTTCAGCTAAGTTGCTTTTCTCAGGGAATATTATAATTGTGGTCTTTGGTTTTTTGGAGAAGCAATATTGTCTTAGTTGTTCTTGCTTGTATTTTTGTGATGGGATCTAGGTGTCTGAGCCTAATGCACTGTGATGTTTCTTGGCGTGGACAGATCATCTTACCTTTGTCAGGCAGAAGTTTGGGTCTCCATTTGCTGCTGCTCCAACCTGCCAGGTTATGCATCAGCTGAATGGCACTTGAGACATCTGAGTTTAGGGGTTCAGACTCTAACTGCCCAGATTAGTGCAATAAGGTACTTGATGTTCTGGTTAGAACCCTGAGTTCAGACTCCAGGCGGTCCTGCATTGGTGCAGTGGAGGGATGGATGGTCCATGAGCAGACGAGGGAAAGGACTGACTCTGGGGTCTCTTAAAAAGGGGAATTTTTGTTAATCATAATTTATTTGTAATTATTACAATATGGTCCAAAACTGGACCACACAACACTGATTGTATTTGCTCTCTAGATGTCCATTCACTTAGTGTTCTGTCACCGAATGTTTCATTCTTCTCTCTCTCTGCTACGAACTAAAATGCAGCAAGAAGCAGTTTTGAACAGGAAGAGTTTCTTCTGGCTTAGAGATTGTGGGGCAGCATTCCACCCTGGTGGGAAATACACAGAGCCTGGTGCGAGGACACTGCAGACAGAGCAGAAGGCAGCTGCTCCGGCTGCACCTGCCAACAGTCAACAGTAAGCAGAGTCTGGACAGGAACCGGGGTTTGGCTCTAAATCCTCAAGGCTCACCGCCCCCCCCCCCATGACGTACTTCCTCAAGCAAGGCTTCACTTCTTAGATGCTTTACAACCTTCCTAAATAGCTCTCAGCAGAGGACCAACTATCCAAGCACACAATCCTGTTGGAGACACATCCCACCCAAACCACAGCACCAATATCTGAGAAGAGTTCATCCCCAACTCTAGCCCCAGATGTTCGGAAATTGTCCCAGGTTACTACGAGGTAACCTAGTAGCTTCTTCTTTATGTGAATCATATTCTGACTGGAGTTTTCTGCCTCCTGTTACAGTCTGGACGGGTTGCTCCTTAGGCTTGTTCACGGCAGTAGACATGAAAAAGAGCTTTGTCCTCTGGAGGAATTTTCTTTTTTTTCCCCCTAGGTTACCCATGATGTCCCCTGTTGATTTACTCAATTCCCTGGGGATACTGGACCTTCTAACTCATGAGAAAGGCTCATGGAAGAAATAGATTCACTAGGTATGTAATCTCAGTGTGGAAATGGTTCTCATCAAAGTATTTAGAGCCAGGTATTTAGAGCCTTTAATCCCAGAATTTTGGAGGCAGAGGCAGGAGGATCTATGTGAACTCAAGGCCAGCCTGGTCTACATAGTGAATTCCAGGATAGCTAGGGCTACACAGTGAAGGCCTGTTTGAAAGAAATCAAACCCAAAACACACAAAAAATCATTTAGGCCAGGGTACCTTTGCCTCTAGAATCCAGAATGGGAGCTGATAATTTATCTCTGAGTTACACCCCAGCCTGTGCAGCTGGGGGTTCTGACGCCATTTTGTTTTCTGTCACTCTAAGAGCTGCTCTGTGCCTCTGGTACTCTGAATTTTCACTCGAGTATACTTTGATATAGGTACTTTTCAGTAATTTCATTGGAGATCATGGTTTACTTCAATACAACATTTGTTTTTGTTGTTCCTGAGTTGTTTTCACTTTTATTAACTTGCCTCTGATATCTTTGGACTTTTTATTAGTATGAGCATTGGGGTTTCCCCCACAGAAATGGTCTTTAACCATTCATGTTATCTCTTCTAATTTTTTTCCACTTAAATAGAGGAGGGAAAGAGAATAGATGAAGACGATCTGTGATGAAACATCTCACCACCCTTTACTTCGCGTCCCCCAAAGACCAGCTTCTATCTCCAGACTGACTCTGTTGGTGTGATGACTTTGAAGGAAATCAGGACACTATGTCAGCCTTGCCTTGAGTCAGCTTACAGTTTAGCTTAACATGAAGCAATTTCCAATCTGTGTCCCCCTGTGTGGGAAGGCAGAACCCAGAATTTCCTGCTGCCATGCTTTGCATCCCGTCTGTGAGGAGCTCTCTAGCTTTCTGTGTTTTCAATGCCCCATCAGAGATGCATATATGATTTACTCTGGTCTTTCATGGTACTCACAGAAAGTCACTTAAAACATGCATTTTAGCATCAGGTTGTTAGCACTGACCCTAGTCAGGTGGGAAGTTGCTTGCTCTGAACAACCTTAGATGACCTATCACCTGTGCTACTCAGGCAAGCTTACTCAGATGCAAGCATTCCTGGAAAGTTATCTTTCATGATACAGAACAGTAACTATTTGCTGTCTTTTTGTTATCCACTATGCTGTAGAAATCCTTGGCCTTTAAATCAGTTGTTGAAACTTGGCCACACAGCCCTTGATCTTTGACCCGGTTAACATCAAACATTTTTAAAAGGACAGTTTTATTAAAGTTACCAATGTGCCTTGTGTGTGCCAAATCCTTTCTCCAATCTGAGCGACGAGACTATCCAGGAACCAGACCACCATTCTGGTTGCCTGTAATGGTAATAATAACCAGGAATTCAGGTGTGCATATCGATTTTAATTAATTATAATATTAAGTTCATTAATAATAGCATATGATGCTCATAATTGTAAGTTTTAGCCCATGTATATATGATGAGAATAAGGTTCAGGATATTGTGTGAGACTATTATCCCACTATTTTCTAGTAAGAAAGTAAAGGAGAGGCTGAAAATATGGCTCAGTGGCTAAAGTACTCACTACATAAACATGAAGACCTAATGTTGAATCCGAAGAACCCCCATAATGATGTCTGTAATGCAAGTGCTCCTATGGAAGATGAAAAATGGAGAGTCTTTGTAAACTTGTGGGTCAGCTAGACTTGTGCATGCAGTAGTGAACCACAAGGGGCCTGGTCTCCCCTTTGAGGACTGACATCTCTGACTTCACACATGTACCCCCAGCATGTGACCGTCAACAGTTACACACACACACACACACACACACACACACACACACACACACACACACTAAGTCTTTTAGAAAAAAAAGAAGAAAGGCCAAGTAGCCAGGATACTTAGCACTTGCCCCACGTTCAATGCTTGCTGTAAGAATGTGATTTCTTATAATATTTCTATTAAGCTACATAGATTGTGAGAAGAGAGAAAAGATGTGAAGCGGTGGCTCTCCTTCCCCCTGCCCCGCCCACCCCAGAGGAGGAGGAAGGGTTTCTCTGTGTAGCCCTGACTGTCCTGGGATTCACTCTGTAGACCAGGCTGGCCTCGAACTCACATAGAACCGCCTGCCTCTGGCTCCCAAGTGCTGGGATTAAAGGCGTGCACCACCACAGCCTGGCAAAGCAGTGGTTCTTAACCTGTGGGTCATGACCGTTTTAGGGTTGAAGGACCCTTTCACAGGGTTGCCTAAGACCATCAGAAAACACAGATATTTACATTGTGATGCGTAACAGTAGCGAAATTACAGTTATGAGGTAGCAACAAAAATAATCTGATGGCTAGGGGTCAGCATTAGACATGTTAAGAACCACTGAGTGAGGGAACAAAAGAAAGGAGAAACCAAGCTGAAAAATTAGATGCGCAGCCTTCTTGCCTTCTAGCCTTGGGAGTCAGTTATCATGAGCTCACCTGCCTGGAAGAGGGAACATTTTCTTAGTATTTTGGACCTAAAGAACGCCCTGAAGCTGCCTCCATAAAAACTGTTTTCTATGCCGCGTGTGAGTTGTACCAAACTACCAAGAGCAGAAGAACTGCCTGCTTTTCCCCAGTTTTCGAGTACAAGGAAACTCGCACGTTTTTAACGTAGCAATGTGCAAACCAGTCTCACGCACATGTGAATAAACAGCTTCCTCGGGGAGGTCACCCACAACCACACAGCGGGGCCACACCCTTTCCTTGGCCGTGTGGCTGCTTTGGGGAGGCTTTGGGGGGCCTCCCTTTCAGGTGCCCTGGGCTTCTGGGTGTGGATGCGGCTTTCATTTGACAGACGTGTGCAGTCACTTCTGGGGAGGGAGATTGGGGGAATTGAAATTGTCTATCCAAACGTACCCAAGCCAGGCCCCCCGCTGCCCCGGCCCCCACGTGTACATAGATGGCCTTGCTCTACTTCCCCAGGAGCTGAAGTGGTGGGGGTTGAAAGCAGTTTCCTTCCTTTCCCTACAGAGAAAGGCTGCGGCCAGGGGAAGCGAAAGAAATCAGACCCTAGTAAACATAGAAACAGAAACAGATTCTAGCGGTCTGGACCGCAGCAGACTATGAGTTCAGTATTGAGGGAAGTGACAGATGTCTCCACGTTATGGCAACGAGTTTAAGCATAACCTTAAAATAGTGCTTTAGAGATAGGGGAGGACGGAGAGGAATTCGTCTTTGTGCTTTAAGCTATTCCTCATCCACAAGCATTTTTTTTCTTTTTTCTTTTTTAGTTAGGCTACGTTTTGGACCAGAGCCAGGAATGAGACTGATATTTTCTAACCTTGGCTGTTGCTGCCACCTACATGGCGGGAAGACTATGACCAGACCAGCTCCTCTCAGAGGGCACCTGTGATAGCCCGCCCCTGGTGCACATACCCTGGAGACATCCACATTTATTTCTCCTCTTGGCTATCCCTAACAAAGGAGTATTTATTTCCACCCCACTATTTGAATTCTCAAAGAAGAAATTGAAGTATGTTCTTTGTTTATATTTGAGTAAAAAAAAATGAAACAAAGACTCCCCCAAACAAAAACAAACAATACAAACATGCAAGCAAACAAACGAACAAAAACCACTGGTTATTTTAATTAGAAGCTGATCTCAGGGAAATGCCTCTATCACAAAAACAACCCTTTTGGCAACTTCCTCCTCAGGCGAAGGAAAAATAATCTTGACCTGGGCTTTCTATGTCTCAGACCCCCAGTGCCCATCTTTAAAATACAAAATGGAAGCTGAAAGACAGGATGCAACTGGAGGTAGAAAAAGTCACATGGGTGGGTCTGATGACAGCTGAGAGAGGCTATGATTGATAGGCAATGCAGTTGACCCTGCAGCGTTAACAGGGAATCCCTTAAGAAAATCAACAGGAAGTTTGTGGTGTATTAAGGATGTAGCCTACATTCTCCTTTTATCAGAGAAGGAATCATGAAAACACCTTCCTCCTAGAATACGCACCACTAGGATCTAAAAGGCAACTGATGACTTTGCAGATAATTGCAATTAAAATGATTGCTAAGTGAGTAAATGATGGGTTTAGGAGGCATGTGTCAACTAATTGTTTACGTAACGTTATGAATATTGGCATTTTGCTGGCATTTGCATGTTGCAGATTCAGGCTGGGTGTATACTAAATATGAATTGTTTGTAATTGCTGTTAAAGACCTTGTATCCTTAAATAAAAATCTTTATAGCCCTTCCAAGGATCAGGCTACTGAAGACAAAAAGGATCTTTTGTTTTGGTTTTGGTTTTGGTTTTGGTTTTTAGAGACAGGGTTTCTCTGTGTAATAGCTCTGGCTATCCTGGACTCACTTTGTAGACCAGGTTGGCCTTGAACTCACAGAGATCCACCTGCTTCTGCTTCCCAAGTGCTATGATAAAAAGTGTGTGCCACCAACATCTTTATCAAGGATGACAGAAAATGTGCTGCAGCAATGGAGTAAAAGTGTTTAGAGAAATTGTCAAAAGGAAGGACAGGAGACTCCAAGAATTTTCTTTTTTAATCACACACACACACACACACACACACACACACACACACACACCAATGTAAATATGTTCAGGTGGCTTATGAATACCAGTTTCACGTGGCATGCACATGCCTGCTTTTTTCTTTCTTTTTTTCCTTTCTTTCTTGTATCATAATAATCATGCTAGTAATGATGCAATCAACACAGTCCATTTATATACACATTGATTGGAGGGGGGCAACAGTATATTTATTAACAAGCAAATGAGCAGATCCAAAGCTAAGGAATGATTTAAAACTCTCATTAATCAAGACAAGTATTTTTAGTGCAGTATTTATCAAATCCTAATAACTGGGGAAAAGGTCTATGATATCCTAAGTTTAAAGATAAGATCCGGGGAAGTTGGACTGAGTATGTAAGGAGGGTGTGGGAGCTGTGTCAGGACAGGCTCACCCTGGTCCATGCTCCAGCCAGGAGGTGACATAACACCTGCCAGTCTCCACAGGAGCTAAGCCAGAAGGGATTTCCCAGCAGCAGGCTCTCTTTGGGAGACTGGCCATTATAATTTATGCCTTTACTCCAGATGCCCTCTGCAAGATCCTTGCTGACCAAAGTGAACCAGGCAAGAGCCACTGCCATGAGGTGGGGATGGCATTTAACTGTGTGTGGAAGATAACATTCAAGACAATTTTAACTAGCTTAAATTTGATTGTTTCTAATTTAGAAAATCTTTAACAAATGCTAAGCACTACACAGGTGTTTACACAGTAGAGACTGTGAGATTAATGACAAATGTGCCACACTGTACACATCTTAGGATCCATTGTAGAGAACAAAAGGGTCTGCCAATGCCTTAAAACAGCTGATTAAATGAACTGTACAGAAATTAAATTTCAAAATTACAAGAATTCATTCTGTGAAATGAAGGCTGAAACCAGTTGGGATTAAAATATTCCAATGCTCCAATTTAAATATGCAACATATATATTAATTTTTTTTGAAAACTAGGTTATCATAATGTGTCCTTGAAAGGTCAAGGACAGAACAGTATACTTTCTGAAAATGTTGATTTGGCTAATTCTAAAGGGATTTTAAAAATTGCAAGAAATTGGCCACACAAGGGAGATAAACATGGACCCAGATGCTAGCCCCTGAAGATGGCTAACCTGCTATAATGTTTTCTTGTCATTTCCTGATACTAACATGTTCCAGGACTTCTTAGCTTAGTTTCTAAACCATCAAGGGAAGACTTGAGGCTGCCCACTGTGTGTTTGTCATACCACACTCTTGACTTTTATTGAGTGTTTTCCAGGGCTTGCATTGTCACCTACAAGCCATGATATGACACCACCTTTGGGTGAGCACTGCAAGAAAGCTTGGCAACAGGCCAAGGAAATGAGGCTCTGAGGAACCCACACTGCCAAGACACCCTGGAGCAGCCTCTTTCTCAGCCCTGAGAACACTCTAAACTCCATCCTATGCCCCACTGGCAAAATAGTACTGGAACAACTCCCCAAAGTACACAAAAGGTGCTGGTGAGCATGTCTGAAGATGCCACATTTCTCTGAATTTCCATGGGTAGGTGTACACAGGCATACATATTAACAGATGATTGCCAAAAGGAAAGGCAAGATTATTTTAAATTAGCAACTCATTACAAGAACAGGAGGACACTCCATTGTTGACGAAGTGACAGACCTAAGAAGGCACCCTGCCCCAATCAAGAAACCAGTTTTAAGTTGAGAGCTGTGGTGCCACGTGCTCAGGATCCTAACTACTCACAGGACAACTTGCTAGTTCAAGCCTTCTTAGAATAGAAATCACTGAAGATGTGGCCATGAGGCAGTGCACACAGAGAGAGCATTTTGAAACAGACCCAAGGATTTGCATCTTAAACAGGACTAGCATGAGAACTATATTCAGTTTGTACACTCTCATTTTTAGGTTTTAAAAGCTTTTATTTAAAAGTAGTGTTGGCTTTTAGAAGTTGATTTAAAACATCATGATGATATCATTTAATATGAATTTGTAGTAATTTAAAGCTAGAGTGCTGCAGAATCTTAAAACGGTGCTTAGTATAGTCGGAGTTCCACATTTTTGATTTCCGACCACTGCTGACACCGTGAAATATTTATCAAAGATTCAATATTAGTTTATTTAGACTTGAAAATATGCTAAATACAGCAATTATTTAAATATATTGTTATTCTTTTGTGCAAAGGGAATAATAGGACACATCAATGAAAATAATAAAATTCACCTTTGAAAAACATGCTAGAATTTTAACATATACTTGGGGTTTAACTATTAAAATTTCCCCTTTTAGAAGACATACACTTACTATTTCATCCTCTGAAATGATTGTGATAGCCTTGAAAGCCAGAATCTAGCCCACTGCCTAATTTGTTTGTAACTTGCTTCAAATAACTCTTAGCTTAACAGGTAAAATGCCCAGAAGATAGTGGTTTCTGTGGCTATTGTTGTTAATGACATATTATAGCTTAAATACAAATCAAAACTGATTTCATGCAGAGACATGCTATTTTAGGAAACATGAATTTTCATCCCCTTTGAAGGGTTAGTTTGTTGACATTCATATTAGATCCAGTCATCCAACTCAGTAATTAATTGTAAATCCCAAAGGTTACAGAGCAAGTCAGTTCAAGAATGCATTTCTCTTCTTGCATCTCTCTTTCCCCATTCCAACACTGGATCTGAGGCCGATGCTCAGAAAATTGTTGAATTAAAATAGTATGAAATGACATGAACTACACACACACACACACACACACACACACACACACACACGTATATATATACATATGTATGTATATATCATATATTTTATTTCATCTTTCTATAGATTAAGCCATATTTCTCTTTATTTAAATATACTTTAATAATCTTGATGACTTTCTATAAATTAAACAAGCACTCAATAAAAATCACAGTACATAATTCAGATAGCTTTAACAGATGAGCACTTTACATCCATTTCTGTTTATATTGCTTTGCATATTTTAGTTTTAAAATTCCTGCTAGCCCAGCTTCTTTCTGGGAAAAGACTGGGGATGTTATACTAACAAAGAACGGGACTGTGTTATGTTCTAAGCAGAATCCTCTCCCCCTGTTCAGGTCTATGCAGCTAATAAGATTTAATTAAAGACATTCACCACTGTGTCATTAGAGCTTGCTGATTGGACCTCACAAGGCTAGATACTGTGTGTCACAAATTGACTAAAGGACATTTCATGTTTAAGGATGTGATGTGTGCCCACTGAGACAGCAGGTCCTAAACTCAACATGGCAAAGTTGGTAATGTTTTGGGTTAAATACCTTGAAGCGACAATAAATTGAGTGTGTGGTGTGTTCCTTTGGCTGTTGAAATTCACCAGCTGAGAAGACGAACGTCTGAAGTCGTGTTAAAATCTATACCTATGGGCTGGCGTTTCTTTGTTGCAAATATTGACGGAAAATAAGGAGGAGCAAGGAGACTCAGACAACCATTTCCTAGAATTAGGATTTGGATATCCTCGATCAGCGCTTATACTTTTGAGATACTTTGGCTGACGTATTAGTGAATCAATCTACTGCAGACTAGTGACAGCGTGGTTTTTATTTGATGGAAAAGAGAGTGTGTTTGTGCTTCTCGTTAGTTCACACTGGATTCTTCCTTCCAGACACCACCTAGCACATCCTGCAGGTGCACACCTTTGCTATCCACGGACGACGCCTTGGCTGACCTAGAAAGAAAGCAGGTGTCCAGGTTACACGGTGCAATATAGGAAGAAGAAAAAAGACGGCTGGGGAAGGGACCTGGGAAAGGGGGTAGGGAAAGAAGACTATTGGCTGTGATTTCCTGCACTGCTTTCCCACCCTGAGGTAAAGTGCATTCTATGATAACTAAAAACCTTGTCTCACAAAGCAGATTTGAACACTTCAACCCCACACGTTACCAATAGCTTTTAATTGTCCCAACAACAAAATCTTCCCAAAAGATGGATTTGGCTTGAAACAGGCAAATTCTCACACATTTTAAGCAGCTCAACTGTTCTTAGAGGAATCCTCAACCACTGGCTCAGTGCCAGGCTTCCTATGTATTTGCTGAAGTGTGGATTAAGTTGCAGAATCAAAATATGTATGTCTCAAGCATTTCGGTAGTCCATCTGTGTAGGCTAACAAAATGGGGAGGTATAATATAAATTTATTTGACTATTCAAAAAGTGGAGTCTTGTGCTTTCATTAACTATTTTTTTCTTCTTGTATTAACCATGCAACCCCAAAGTAGTAAGTCTCATCCATCCTGGCAAAGTTAAAAAAAAGTAGACTCTTGGCTTTAATGAATACTCGGCTGTGCATTGTTATTTATGTGCGTTCCTGTGAGTCAGTCTACAGTTTTATGTTGCTTTACAATGTATTTGTGTTGATGTTTCCCTTTCCTCTTTGGTTAAATTAATTAAAACACTGGTGTTGCTAAACAAAACCAGGAGGACCTTATTACTTCATTATTGACAGTATCCATCCTTTTTCTAGCCCAGGTTTCAGCCCCAGCCGTAAGCCTGTGTTGGGCGGTCATGATTGATGCTCGGCTCACTGTCCACGTGTGCTGCCTGCCGCATGCATCATCATCATCAGGCCTCTCCAGCACCACCCGCCTCAAGCTGTCCTGCTTCTGGATTCTGGGGTTTTGCTAGTGATTCATGAGACAGAACAGTAAAAGAAAAAAAAATCTCACCTTGGCTTTTCACAATGTATCATTCTCTGTGAGGATTCTAGTTTTGTTCATCAGACTCATGCAAATGTAGTATTGATTGACAGTGATGTATATAGATCCACATGTACAATGTGCAACGCAGAAACCACTAAAATGCTCTATTAGCAGCAGAGCACACACTGCTTATAAACTACTTTGAAATTGATGTGAAAACTTAGCGAATACATTTTATTTTTTGGTACTTCCAAACTCTCTCTTGGCCACTGTTTTTCAGCTGACACTACCTGTGTGTAGATGTGTGTGTGTGTGTGTGTGTGTGTGTGTGTGTGTGTGTGTGTGTTGTGGGGGTGTCATGCAGAGATTAATGCGGGGTATCTTATTTTAACATTCTCAAAGTTACTTTTTGAGACAGAGCTTCTCACTGAGCCGGGCGCCCTCTGATTCAGTTAGACTGGCAGGCTAGCACGTTCCAGGGAACCCCCTTCCCCAGCCCCCCATCCTACCTCCCCAAAATTATATATGGCTTTTTTACACAGGTGCTAAAGATCAAACTCAAGATCCTCTGCTTGCTGGAAAGTATTTACTGACAGAGCCTCCTGCCCAGCTCCTGCAGTTATTTGGAAGTACAGTGTCCTTAGAACATTAGGAGGTTAAATTATTAATTGTCTAAGCCAAGGTCTCTCATTTATACTAGCATAAAAATGCAAATATTGCCCTGTATTTTTTATTGTTATGCATAAGGAGCAAGGGGTCCTTTCTAAAACAGACTGGAGAATAAGGCTGAGGTTCATCCACAAGTTAACTAGATGAGCCTGAAACTATTTTTTGTGAAAGCTTTTCAAATTCAGAAGCAGCCAGGCCTTAAAGAGCCAAGGAAAGAAAGCCTAATGGTCCTCAAATCGCAGGAAGGGAGCCACGAGTGTGCGATGCTGTCTCGGAGCTTCTATTACTAGACATCAACGTTATCCCCACAGGCATCAGGAACATATAAATGCCAGGGAAGGCACAGATAGACTTCAACAGGGTCGGGAGACGCACGCTCCAATACGGAATTCACCTGTGAGCCAAAACTCAGCGCTGATGAATTATTTCAAAGACAAGACGTGTCCGAGGGTTACTTTCCCCATCTGACCAGACCTCTAGGTTCACCAGCAAGGTCGAAATAGCAGGGATGCTCTGGTTGACAGGTGCTTCGCCAACCTTAATGGACTCCAGGCACTCACCTGGGTATAAGGCTTGAACCAATAAAGAACAGAATGGCAAGATGGGTAAGGTACATCCCTCCAGAGAACAGGTGAGCACGTTCTGCATGGCCTCTGAGCTGTGACCCATATGCAGAGTGGCCCACTTATAAACAGCTCTGCCTGGCCAGCTCAGGGCTCGGGGAGCAATGTCAGAGTGGAAACAAAGCCACTGTCTCCAAACACCACTTGGGGAGTCAACTGTATCATTTTATTCAAAAATTTTTAAAGTTTCATTTTATTAATGACACTTAAACACTAGGGGTACCTAAAATAGTACCTTCAGGTCTTTTCAAAAATATATTTCAGCGTCTCCATGCTACCTTGTCCTTTCTACTTTCTGCCTACAAACGAGGGCTGAAGTCAGTGTTATGTGGCTACAGAAGCTAGAATAAAGTTATACCTTGAAAAGATTTTAAAAAACAAAGACAGAATTTGGATAGAACAATAGAGAAAGTGATACTCTTGGTATGGGAAAATCATTTCTGTTTTCCTTTTCTAAATACTCTTTAAACATTTAGTCTATTCATTTAAAATGAGGTAATAAATATATTAGTCAGTTAGCATTACATTAAACTACATAAGGTCAATATCCATTACAGTGAGAAGGCTGAGCACACTCAGCTTTGTAACTGGTTGGGGGGGGGAGCAGGGGTTGTACATCCATGAAGATGTTTAAGGGAATTTCAAGTGCAGTGATGATATTCCAGGGGAAAACAGCAAGAATGATGGATCCAGACTTAAGCACATTCCTTCCCACACAACGTCACTGTAAGTTTAGCCACTGACACTCTTCTCGTAGTTAGGGACTCGATTATCACCACGTCAAACCTCCTAAGTGTGTGTGCATGCATGCACTTGTGTGTGAGTGTGCATGTGGATGTGTATGCATGTGTGTATGCGTGAGCATGCATGTGCGTGTGTGTGTGTGTGTATGTGTGTGTGTGTGTGTGTGTGTGTGTGTGTGTGTGTGTGTGTTAAAGATGGTTAGTCTTTCCAAAATAAATGCCTACCCCACAAAGTAAACAGAGGTAGGTACATCACCCAGCTAACACTCATCACTGCAGGGCCCCTACACTTGGTGTGACTTTAGACTTGGAAGTTTATCTTTGGGCACTGAAAAATGGATTGTCATAATTTCAAAGCCCCAAAAAAAAGTCCCTCTCTGCCACCAAATTCCTATAAGAAACACTTACTCTCTTTCCCTGTTCTGTTCTAGGACTTTTGTCTATCAGATGCTTCTAGGAAATTTAATGTCTCGTCAAAATCTTTCTCAGCAAACGAGCACCTCTGTCAGAAGTGTCTTAATTTCTTATCCCAGAATTTTATCCACACGAAGAGTAATAAATAATTCATGTCACTACCTCTTTGTTGTATGTCCCTGAACTGCACAGAGCTGGGAGGCTGACAGCTGGGTCAGGACCAGGCACCCAAGATCTGACATGACAAGCAACTAACAAGTTCCTTTCAGTTCATCCAAAAAGAAGACGACGGTCCAAAGTGCGGAAAGAAATCTGAACCAAGACGAAAGAGCTTCTTTCTTTTCCCTTAAGTGTTTGCTATGAGCTGCTCTCCGACCCACAAGCCCTGGTCATTTTACAGGACTGCCCAGCCCCCTTTCCTCCTCACACTCGCTTGGCCATTTACGCCTGGCTACGGATCAATATGAGCAATTCTTGGAGAAATACGATGTCTCCATGACAACCAAGCCACAAATTCTCAGTGGAAGGCAGTGAGACCAGTAGCTAACCCTCCAGAGGTTTCCAGGCCTATAAGGGTAAGATGTCTTAAAATGCAAGGGTGGACAGCGGAAAGAGCCAGAGCAGTTCGTTCTTTATTACTGGTTTAACAATGTCCTATGTATGGAATGGTACTCTCTCTTTAAGACTCTTCCCCAGCGCCTGTATTTTCTAATTACTCTTGCTTTTTTTTTTTTTTTTTTTTGACATGTTCTTTTGTTTACAACTGTCAGATGGTAAAAGCCATATCTGAATTTTACTCTCAGTCCACTTATATTAAGGTATGGTGGGGCCTGTTTTGACTTTTGAAATGGCATGTTGATGCACCATGTTAAAAACAGTGTGTGCTTAAGTAAACACCTGACTCCTAGATTTAACTTCCTGACAAAATGCTTGACGGGAATCAGATCATCAGGGACTTTAAAAACCTAGTCAGAATTAGACACTTTCAGTCCCGACTAAAAGTAATCTAAGATTAAGCTTTAGTATAGACAGTTAATGCTACCATTACCCCCTCCTTTTTAAGGTGAAACGAATTGACATTTCCTTCCGAGCCTTGTGTCTGGGAGCGGGGCTAGTTTGTTCTTTAACAATTTCTGTCATAAAAAAGATGCTGCCTCTCTGTGCGCCCGGATGCAGAGGGGAAGGCGTGGCTGGGATTGGCGCGCAGCTGCAGCTCCTCTTCTGAGGGATCTCACTACAGCGGAGGGGGCTGATGCGCACTTGCCATCACCACTGGGCCTGTTGGGGTCCCGCGATGACTTAGGGGACCTGACATAGATTGCAGGCTACACCTTTCACTGAAAATTAAATCTCAGTATCTCTCCTCCGGGAAGGATCAGGGGACTGTTTGCAGCTGCCCCCCCTGTCAAGGAAGGCGACACAATTTGGAAATCTCTTAACTAAGCTGACAGCCTACAGAGAGGATGGATGAATCGCAAATATGATGCAAAGACGCGAGAGGGTGGAGGGAACCCTGCAGCTACACAAAACGGAAGACACGTCCAGCCCGGAGAGATAGCTAACTCTTTCAATCATGCTAATAAGGTGTATACTAGGATCTCATGGCTTGTTGTGAACCAACAATGACATTCAATTTTGAGTAACAGTCCCTTTTTCTTGTAATCAATCAATCATTAAAATTGGGTGTGCTTCAAAACCAGAACACAATTCTAAATCCCTACTAAGTCGCTCTGGCTATCTTTTCGTGGTACATTTTTCCTATCTTTCTTTCCACAAAGAGATATCAATGTAAGCAACTCTGACACAGAGTAAATTTTACTTCCTGATTAACGGTTCTGATTGTCTGTCCTGCTGTTTGACCATACCCACCCCTGTTTTGCTAAAGCGCCTTCCTCCCGGTCAGAGGTCTGTTTGACCTGAGGGGGGGTGGGGGGTGGAGGTAAGGAGATTCTCGCTGTGGCCATTTGTTCCTCTCTCTTCCTCATCTCTGCATGTCTGCCTTTCTCCTGTTAGAGCTCGTTATTTGAAATATTTGAAATGTCAACATTTCTCTAGTTCCAGCTCCTGTGTGGGCTAAGCAGTTTAGCTTAGAATTGATAATGAGCTAATGGTGTCGGCTTCCCTTCTCTGTCATAATGTCTTTGTACTTTGTCCAACTGAATTCCTGATGAAAGAGGAAAAGATAACAGCCCCGCACCATGACCTCTGGGGTGGGGGGTGGGGGGGGCGCGTTAATTTCAGAGTGCAGCTGCCAAGAGCCGGCGGCCTTCCAATGTCCTCCCCCACACACTCCCAAGGACCCCAAAGCTGTGTCAAATTTATCATTTTATACTTGACTATGTTTAAATGGCTTCCACCTGCACTCTCCGACTCTTCCAAGACACATCTGTCAAGAACGTCCTCGGTATCTTGGAAGTTTGCCGAGTTCAAGTCGTTGCCATGCTTGACCGGACTGACTGAGGCTGTTAAAAAGAAAGAAAGGAGAGAGGGAGGAAAGACAGCCATGAAAAAGTAGCTGTGAACACCATTAGACCATTCAGCCCCACAGATAGTGCGGGGCACACTATGGAAACAAATAATAAATTGAAATAAAGTGTATCCTCTAAGTATTTATTGGCAGACACGTAATTAGTTGAAAAATCCATAGATGTGACTTTATCTCAGAAGAAAAATAAGCTTCTAGCGTTGGCTTAAAAGCTACATAGCTACAAAGTGACAAAGTGATGCTTTCGAAGTAGAAATCGTATTTTTAATGCATAAATCTAAAACAATATAGTCAATTAAGAGAACATGGGCACAGAGTAACGAACATCAGCCAACTCAGTCAGAGGAGCCAGCCTCTGCCCCACCGAGAGGCTCTTCTGGCAGCTCAGCTCACAGGATGGACTCTTTGTTTGCACTTTGCCTCTCTTTTCATCTCACCAAAAACCGCGGTACCAAGTGCATGCCCACCAAACGTCTTAAACAAAGCAAGTCTTCGAGTAAAGCGGGAATGCACTCAACATGAGGATAAGAAGGCCCCGTGTTTGGAACAATAGGCCACCTAGCAACTTTTCGCCTAGCAACAGGCACCAGAAACGGAGGCTGGTCCAACATGTCCTGTAAGTCTGTCATCAGTACCAGCTCTTCAACATACAGATTTAAATACCCGTGATTTTCCACAGGTTGAAACACTTGCTGCAAATGACGTCTGCGAGCAACACGTTCTCATGTTACCTCTGCACTAGTCAATATCTGCCCGGAAAAGTGGGTCTGCTCAGCATGAAGGTATTCAGAGCACAGAACAAACTGAGTGCTGCTCGCTCAGAGCAGCTAACGCCTACTGATCGGACATCAAGTGCACACACGTTGCTGAGCATATGCATCCCTGCAAAGTTTCAACGTGTACATACCACTGTCCATATATGTCTTCATATATGCTTACATATACACATATGTATACATTATTGAGTATATACTAATGTAGACATCAAACATTTGCATACACCACTGCTTCTCTCTATACATGCATACTTCTATATGCACATATACATACTTCTTATTTCACACACACATATGTGTATATATATATATACTCACATACACATATATACACACTACTGATTATGTCTATATAGTAGTATTTGCACATACATATACGTATATACATGATCAACTATACATATAAATTATAAACATATATCCATATACACATAGGTACATTTAAAAGTATATATAATTCATATATGTATACAAACATTCATCTATATACACACAGACACATACTAATAACTATATGTATGTACTCATATATACATGCATATGCATATATATCATACTTCTGAGTGTGTATATATAAACTCAAATGCACACACATACACACACACACACATATATATATAATTGACTATGTAAGTATATTCCTACATGTACACACAGGTATATGCAGAGATACACTTTTAAGAGCAATAGAATCTTATTCCCCTTATGTTTCTATAGTACATGCTACCACTGTATTCAGCTCTTGAAAATATACCATATTTATTAGTAATCAATATAGTAAATAATATATACCTACATAGCTCATATAGGAATGTTCTTAGGCTCAGGGTCACTGTTGTTGAACCTCCTTTAGGACATGAAAGAGCCACAGAGACTGGAGCATGATTATTTCACACCCTAGGTAGGTGACATGAAGGTGTCCTGATGGAACCTCACAGGAATCAGCAGCATCAGCAGTCTGGGCTCCTCTGTGCTCAGAACCTGAGGCCTGACAGTGACTCTTTAAAAGAGATTGGTAGCACTTCTAGGTACCATTCCCAGACAGGTCAGCAGCCCTCTGGGAGCACAGAGAGGAGCTGTACTGTGAACAGTGGGCAGACTTTGGATTTACCACTTCCTGAAAACCTTTCCTTTAGAAGCAAACACAGTAGAAGGATGAAGTACTTATTTTAAGTAAATAAATCTATAGTTTCATTTTGCACATTTTAATTTTCTGGAAAAGTTCTTTAAAAAGCATAAGCCACATCTGTTTCCTCCATTGTTTATCATGTTTGCAACAGTGCCTGGGCCAACAGCATATTCTCCAAGGATTTCTGAAATGAATGAGCGGACCAGTGACTGTAGTGGAGGGGGGGAGTGTCATGGACAAGCTGTCCTCATAAGTCAAGAGCATATGTGTGCTCAAGAGTGCATGCTCAGTTCAACTCACCAGGAGAGTGCCACTTCATACCATGTGGCCAAGTCTGTGATCTACAGAGAAATGCCTGTGTGGGTATGCTGATTGTCATTGGTGTGGCTTCCTTGAGTTTAATTTTCCTCACTTTAAACCATATGTGTTGATTAGTTTTGAATTTACACATTTTTGTGAGGTGCTTAAGTAGGACAGTTAAATGCAGCAAAGTTACGGGAAACTATTACACTAGTCAACACTTATAGTCTTTTGAGATGGATTTTATCTCCACGTATCTTATTTGCTAACTTTATGAAGCAGTGACAGTGGTGTTTACAATGAAGGGTGGGTCACACAGATAAATCTTTTGCTTAACACTAATGATGTTGCATCTCTATTCCCAGACAACATATTGTTTTTTCATGATTGAACACCTTTCAGCAATCATCCAATCATCCATTCCTCCAATACACCTTTACCAGGCACCTGATAGGATCAATGCTACTCTAGTGGGTCCCTATCCCTCAATGCTGAACTACTACTGGCAGACTCTGTGCGAAGGGAAGCCATTGTTTTCAGGAAGATACCCACTGGTGAGCCCAGCAGATTCCAAACCATAGTTCCAGATCCATGTAGAAGGCTCTGATTAAACTCAGAGGGAGTCACACACCAAACAAAAAGGTACAGTTGTGAGAAATAGATTATTAGGGAAGGTGTTAGGCAAACTGAACAGTATGAATGATTATAGAGGAAAGGGGTGTGAGATCAATGCAGTACATGTGTGAAGTTGTCAAAGAACACATGTGTCCAATAAAACATGCTACTGTTCATTAGAGACCTCAGAGTGAAGAGGGCGTGGATTTGAAGAAAGAAATGCCTACAACTGTTATGAGTGGCAAGAGACTAGATCCAGGATGAGAAGATATGCCAAGTGATGGCAAAAACGCTAGAAAGTAGGATCAGGTCTTTCTGGAACTGAGGCCAGCAGGTGTCCTGTAGCTACTCTTGGCCGTGAGTTCTAATTTCTGAGACACTTTGTTCTTATGAGGGTGAGTGTTGAAGAAGGTTATTTAGGTACCTTCTTTATGCCAGGTTAGTTTTCAAATCTAAGGTGGTACATGATTCACCACTCTTTTCTGGGTGGTGCACAGAGCATCTAATTACATTTACTGTGGAAAAAGGGAGAGATAGGGATGCTCTGTCAATTGGGAACAGCAGGCTTCTGAGAGGTTAATTACTGCCAATCCGCCTTTTATTTGTTTGTTTGTTGGATAGGCTAATCCTCATGATTGTCCTTTTGGGTGCTTCCTGTGGTGTTTCTTCATTAAACTCTGACAAGATGAGTGACTGGGGTTCCTCTAATGAATCATTTCAAAACCAGTGAAATCAACACACATTGATTTGGTGTTTATTATTGGCATAGCTCTTTGTTGGACCACAAGGAGCAAAGAAACAAAGGTACTTTCAATGCACATTCACTCAACTGGTGATCTAGTTGATGTACAACTAATGAAATTAATCAGAAGCTTTAGAGCCCACAGTCTAAGGGTGGCATGCCTTTTAGGAGGATGGAGAAGTTCTCCGTTGTAAAGAGCTAAGGAGGTGGAGTCTGACCTAAGTCTTCTTGAATGGGAATAAAGGATAACCTACAGGGAGCCATTCACACCAAACATAAGGCCTGGACACAGGTATGGCCAAAGACTTACTGACTATCTCCTGCCACAGACATGTTTGCTAATGCAGCTGTCCACTTAGGATGTTTTAAGTGAATTATCCTTATTTGTCTCCTGGAGCTGTCCGTGGATTGCTGTTGTTGGCTGGTTCTTCTCACCTGTAGAAGCAGCTATAGACAGGTTTTCTTCCCTTGACCTAGATAGTCAATAATTTGATCTTTACTGATGGAGGACCCATTTATCACAGTAGCCATCCTTTCACTCTACGTATCGACCATTCCTTATCAATAGCATAGTCCATTTGTAGCTCATCACTAAAGTTCTTGGGTGCTTTCAGTAGTTTTTGAAGGTGCTTTTCAGAGAGGGGCATCTTGACGTCGATACAATGCAAATGGTAGAGCTGGCTCCATCTTCAGCTTAGCATCAGCTGGGGTGGATTGTGAAGCTGTCTACATCTGGAGGGTTGGGGGTCCCTAAGACACACTCCTCTCCACACATCTCCACTAAAGCAAGGAAGTACATTCTGTTCACTGACAGAGGGAGGGCTATTCCATTTACTCATCATATGCTTTCAAATATCGACAACCAAAAGCTGATGCTCACAATATCTTTCCAATATCTCCAGTCAGTAGATTGAGGAGTCTGTATGCTCTATATGAACGTGTGGAAGTATGGTATCTCTACTCAGTTTATTTCTAGGTTCGAGGGAATGAAAGGTTCAGGCAAAGATGATAGAAAGTCAGTGTCTGTCTGTCTCTCTCTGGTGTAAAGGTTCATATCCACATACATGCACACACATATGGAAATGGGAGGTTGATGTTATGTGTCTTCCTCAACTGTTCTTCTCCTTTTGAGTCACACCAGCTTTATGTAGGTGCTGCTGATTGAACTTGGGTCCTAATCTTTACAAAGCAAGCACTTTGTATACTAAGCCATCTCTCCAGCCCCCAAACCAGTAGTTTAAAACTACATCCCAAATATTTTAGGAGGAAGACTCTATGGGAGAATTTATTGTATACATTATGTGGAGACATAGCCACACAATTCCAAGTGGCATCCTCCACACACCCCTGGTCTCTATTCTGGCTTCTGTTACCTCCTAGAAACCTCCTTCCTTCTCCTTTTTGCCAATTGTAGAACTATGACATTTACTGCCAAAGGCAGCTAGGCCTAGGGTATTAGTTGCATTTTTCATCACTGTGACCAAATGTGGAAACGCTTAAAAGAAGAGACTTTTATCTTAGCTCATGATCTCAGGGTGTTTAAGTCCTGAGCATGGTGAAGCAGAGGAATGCAAGGGAGGCCAGAATAAGTGGCTGGTGTTTTTCACATCATGGTGGCACACAGGAAGCCAAAAAAAAGCTAGAGCAAAACTGGAGGTAGGAACAGCCTGCAAAGGCCCGTCTCCAGGGACTCGCCTTTGATAGATTGGTGCCTTCTGGCAAGCTGGGGACCAAGGGTTCAAACACAGGATCCAGGGGATAGAACACCTCACACCCTATTAACAGTTCCAGGAGGTACATGCCCATCCTGGATGAGAGCCTATACGCCACCCATAAAAACCTCCATTCACTCCACAAACAGTGCATGATCTCCCCAGCGCATGATCACTGACCAAGCACACTGCTTGCTGACCATCCCTAACATTCTGCCATTGGTGAGAACCATGATAAAGGATGGTTTTAGAAGAGACACATGCCCAATGGGGCAACCACAGACTGTTCATAATGTCTCCCAAGAGAACGATTGTACCCAACACCCCTCATGTTGATCCTCTTCAGCTTGGGTCTGTGAATAAAGTCTGCACCTTCTTCTCACTTGCAAATAAGTGGTTCTAAGAATATCACATCTAAAATATTTCCATATTCTAAAATCCTCCGAAGTATCTAACTTTAAATTTAATACTGTAGCATTTCTAATGTAACTGCACCTATTTCGAACTGCATTTTCTTATTATGTGCTTCATTTTAAAAAGATCCATGTTCTTTATGGTGCATGTACACTACCTAATGTAGGTGCCCTCAGAGGCCAGAGAGGACATCAGGTCTCCTGATCTGGAGTTACAGGTAACTGTAAGATGACTGTCATGGGCTAGGAACCAATGGTGGTACTCTGCAAGAGCAGCAGATGCTCCTAACCAATGCATGGAAATGTATTTGACATCAGAAGGAAGCAAAACACACAAGGAAAATCTCACGGCTGCCAGTATCTCTGTAAGCACAGAAAGTATCATCTGGACAGACTCTAAATTCAGTTCACAAAGTGGCTTGTCTCTGGACAAATGTTGTGTCATGACAGCGTTATCTACTTAAGGAGCTATGTAACTATTCCCCATACCTTAAAGAGTGTCTAGTGAGATAACCAAGTGGTAGTGTTTCTTGAGTATGCATCCTATGTTAGACTCTGGGCTTACTTTGCTTTCTGTGGAAAACAAAATCTTGCAGTGACATCAAAAATTAAATTAAGCACTTGATGCTTCATCACCACTAAGTGATGTTCAGTAAGAGCACCGTCAGACTTCTGTGACCCTCTGCTCCCTGAGCTTGCTGCTTGAGATGCACTGTCATGTGGTCATAATTTTTCTTGTGTGAATTTCTTCAAGACTGATATAGTTTTTAACTGATATTTTCAAAATGCCATGACTCGTGACTGTTATGTCAGTATCCATACCCAGGTTCATATAATTTTTATTGCCTTACATATATATGTATATATATATATATATACACACATAATTTTATACATATATAATATAATTTTATTGCTTTACACATATATGTACATATGTATATAGATAGATAATATAACTATATTTTTATTGCAATAAAAATTATAGTATATATAATATATGTGTAAAGCAATAAAATTATTATACATATATAATTATGTATATTTATACAGAGAGAGAGAGACTCAAATTGTTGACTAATTAGGCTGAGGGAGTATTCTTCCTATAGCTAACATCGATGGCTTAGACATTTTGCTAGATCATTCAGGGGACTGGAGGGCAGGCTAGTGTCAAGAAAGAGATATCAATTATTTACTAAATTTCTTTAAACATGATTTAATTCCTCACAGAAACACAAGTTCCTCTGTTGCCCAGAATTTCTGAGCAGTGAGCTACTTTGATTAGAGTGGCAATTAGCAAATACTATATTTGTGACCTACCACAAGGCACAAGCTGTTTATTGATGCTGATCTCGGGGCCTAGACAGATGGCCTCATGGTTAAGAGTACACGCTGCTCTTCTAGAGGACCAAAGTTCAGTTCTCAGCACCCACATTTCCGGGGTGGCTCATAGGTACCTGTAACTCCAACTTCTGGGGCATCTGGCACCCTCTTCTGTCCTCTGTAGGCTCTTGCATACACGTGACATAAACTTACACATGCATAGAAAACAAATAAATTACACAGGTAATATAACCTAGGTAAAATACTAATAATATTTACTAAGGCTGGAAAAATTACCAAACTTAATTGTAGCTTAAGGGGAAAAAAAATCTCAAGGCTCTATTTAGTGGTACAGCTCAAATTTGCCCAAACACCTCCAATAATTTATTATTAACAACAGTAGCAGTTTGCATTTAAATGCCTTTTTTGCATATTTTAAAAAAGAAAACAATAGCCAGTCATCACTATCTAGGGTCCAAATTATATGTACTCATTGCAAGATAAAAGAATATAAAGAATTTCACTGTTGGAAAGAATTCGTGACTCTCAAGGATGCAGTGTGTAGGTAGCAACAGGGCTGAGGGATATGCCTCTCCTAAGTCTGCAGTCTAGTGTCCAATGTCACCCTTCCTCTTTAGCTTGACCTTGGGCATGGGGGTTTATTTTCCTGATCCAAGTTCTTCTCTGTATAGAATGAGGGAGTTGGGCCAGGAAGCCCCACTGCTATACCACAACTCTGAAGCCCAAGAATTGTCACAGTTGGAACCACTCACTCAGAGTGTCACTGAACAGGATGCTCAGGAAGCAAGTGGCCAAGAGACTTGAAACTCTTCAAGGCCTCTAAGGGTTTTCTAACATAAGCAAGCAGCGTGGGTCCTCTGTGGCCTCCATCCTCCATGCATGGAGGGAGCAAGATATACTCTGGGACTGGGAGCTACTCAGTCAGTAAACAGCTTGTCTTGTGAGTATGAGAACCCAAGTTTGATTCTAGATCACATAAAAGAATAAGTGTCATGGTGCTTGTAATCCAGGTACGGGGGAAGCGGAGATGGATGATACCCTTGGGGACCACTGGCCAACAGCCCCTTTTAATTCCAGGCAATGACAGATTGTATCTCAATGTGGGAGGAAGGTGTCAAAGAGAGTAATCAGGGCTCCTGAGGATGATACCAAAGGTTGTCCTGTAGAGTTCGCATGCACATGTATGGCATATGCATGTATAGCACACACACACACACACACACACACACACACACACACACACACATGCTTTGACCCAAACATACACATGTATGCACATTCATAAAAAATAATCTGGACAAATTATCTGTCTTGATCTCAGCTTCCTACACAATTAAAACAACAACTTAAGGGGAAAAATAACCCCAGGGCATCTCATCTTAGAAGACCTCTTCAGACTAAGGAGGTGCATGGATGATGGGCAGCTTTCAAGATCATACGGAGATTAGCTTTTGTACTCTTTATGTAATTTAAGTTTGTTAAAAGTCATTTTTTTTCTCATTAGGGCAAAATCCTCTGGTAAATACAGAAATGCATTACCTTTACTTACTGTTAAAACCATAAGAAAATATGAATTGGGAAGCAAGAATAGAATCTAAAGAAGAAAACAAATAGGTCTTCATATACTGGAAACTTGAAGAAAGAGAGACGCTGAGAAAAACTTACAGGAATCTTTACAGTTTGTTTTTGAACATTGAGAAGAAGGTCAGAAAAACAAAGCAGACCTTTCAATAAAATAAATATCAAGCTAGCATTTGAGACCAGAGATAAACGTGATTTATATATGAACTTGGTCAGGACTACAGAGGACAATTTAAACTATAACAAAACCTGCAGGTCCCCATAAGAGAAAACAACAGAAAGAGCTCCCTCTTGATCACTGGGAGAAGAGACAGCTATAGAATCACAGGACTCTCAAATTCACAAGACCTACAAACATTCCCTAGGCTAAGCCAGGCCCATCAGTGGGAGGAGAATGGCCACAGAGCAGTCAACCATCAGCTTATATTGTCCGTATCTCCGGAGACATATGTCCCAGATGGTTAGTCATAGTAGATGGTACTGCCTCTAGATAGGAAATGGAAACAAGGAAATTATGTAGCTTAACTGATACCTTGTTTTCCTTTGTCAACAGAAGGAAGGAAGGAAGGAAGGAAGGAAGGAAGGAAGGAAGGAAGGAAGGAAGGAAGGAAAGGTCTAAGTTGGGACATTTGGAATAATTAGTCTTAATTGCTCCAAAAGTGGTAGTTTTGCCTGATATCAAAGTGGGAAGTCCTACTAAAATGGAATGGGAGACATGATTGGAAACTAATAACCTATTTTGAAACCACATTATGATCCAGTCTGGAATGAGGATTGTCCTTCCATGCCCTGCATCCCACACATGCAGTCACACTAAATGTGAGAGGTATAGGCGGTGACTGGCATGCAATTTTATGGTTATACATCTGAAATATAGCCATGCACTTTTAAATGTTCAAGTATTTATTGAAATATAAATAATAGAGAGATGGCTTCTCATACCCTAAAACAGTCAGTACATCACATCCAGGATATTTCAATGATGCTCTCAAGATCTGGTTATCCCCAAAACAGAGAAATGACCTATAAGTGACAGAGAGTGCCCTTTAAGTATGTAATGGGCACTTTTTGTTTGTTTGTATTTTGAGTCATGGTTTCTCTGTGTAATCTTGGCTGTCCTGGAACTCACTCTGTAGACCAGGCTGGCCTCCAACTTAGACATCCACCTGCCTCTGCCTCCTGAGCGCTGGGATTAAAGGCGTGTGCCACCACCTCCCAGCCCTTATCATTACTTTTACAATAAAATCTCTCTATGTAGCACACACTGGCCTTGAGAGCATGATTCTCCTGCTTTGTCATCTCAAATGTTAGGCATATAGATGTGTACCGTCGTACATGTCTGAGAGTCTCTATTTGATACTAGATAATATATAATAAGAAAGATAAACATAATCCAAAGAAAAGAATTTAAGATCAAACATGTACATGGACAAAGAAAAACTGCCCCCTATAATCTAGGAATATGTATAAAGAGTCAGGGTCAACACAAAAGAGATGCTATCATAGTATGAGAACAAAGAAATAGTAGGCAAATGGCAAGGGCTGTATGGATGCTTCTCGATAAAACAACTCCCTAGCTTATGGTAAAATACCCCTTGCTATGGTTTAAAACCTTGTTTGGAAGAATGCATGGGCATAAAGGGTTCCCGAATCGTAAAATGTTAGACTGAATCAATGAAAGGAGACAGAATCTGTGAGAAGACATGCTGCACACACATTTTGACAGAGTTATCTTGTGGAAAGCATTTATGGGAAACACAATCTTAAGTACTTGTAAAAGAAACAGAACACTGAGGTACATTTGGTAAGACTTTGAGACATTGTTTCATAGGGAGAAAGACCCAGGCAAATGGCTGACGTCAGGTTGGGGTCCTGGGGAAAGGATGAGCAACTCAGTAAGCCCAGCACCACAGAAGCAAGAGAGAAGAGCCAAGTGAGCCCAAGAGGAGGCCTCTGCTCTCGTGGCACTGCGTGGATCATTGTTGTCTATTAGGATGGAAAGGAATGCCAGAGCACAAGGTATACTCCGGAAAGAACAAAGGAGAAGAACCCATCACTGTGAGAATATCTAAAGCGATCAAGAGTAAAGCCTGGGAGCAAATCTGAGGAATGAGAAGAAACGTATTTATAACGTTCTAAAATCATTTTCTTGTCTCCAGTTTCTCCTCCTCCCATGATCATACTTGCCTTCTGAATTCTCTTCTGTGGTAGCTATTGTGACCAACCAAATGGCTATCTCTCTTCCGTCATTCTTTGAACTGAGGAACACTGCAGCTCAAAAAAAGGTCTGATCTTACAGCTACCAGGTAAAACATGATCCATAAAGTTTATGACCAATCCTAGTGCAGGCTCCAGTGATATTGTCTGGCTTCTGAAGGGATCCAATCCTACTTTCCAACAGTTCCTTCCAGGCTGTCATACTATACACTTCAACGCCATGACATCACTCATCGTCCCTCGGATATGGCATCCATTTTCTGCACCACTGCCTTTGTGCAGATCCTTAGGGGCAGATGTCACTCCAGTTCTGTTTACTAAAATATGTCTCCACTGAAGATTTACCTCAAATTCTACCTTTTTACGGAATCTTCATTAACCCACCAATGAATACACCTCTCCCCTCCCCTGTCTTTGTTAGCACTTTGTCTGACTTAAATTATTTGTCTATGACCATTCTTTATCCAGACTTGGGCACACTAACAGG
>OU015755.1:44703856-44716356 GCA_907169655.1 Acomys percivali
AAAAAAAGTTCTCCCATAACCTTCAAAGGATGAAAATAAGAGCTATTGGTGTGGAACATTGTTCCCTAAGTATGCCAGCCACTAACATCTTCATCAGAACAGCTGTGACTGGTGCAAGGGACCCTTAAGGTCAGGTCTCTTAACATTCCTTCAAGGAAGAAGGTGGGGCCAGTCACCTGAGATGTCAACCACTCCCTTGTATAGCTCTCTCCTAGCTGGATGTAATGCTGCCCCTGATGCACATGTTGTGGCAGGTGCCAAAGTATCTAGAACACGGAACGTTAAGTGAGGCAGTCACTCTGTTCCTGTGGCAATGAAGAATACCCATGTGCTCTGTGAGTCCTATGCTCATTGATCTGTTGATTTGGACTTTGGTGGAATCACCACTTTGATCTGCACCCTGTCTGGGATGAGGGCATGTTTATTCATGCCTCTCAAGAAAAAGTTGACAGTATCATTGCAAAAAATTATACCTACCTTACCTACCTCCTACAATCCAAGGGAACATTCATAGATAGCCATTCTCTTTCCTGATCCTCATAAATCGTCAAGCTAAACAGACCCTTGGGACTTCACTCCTCTGAACATAATGTACAGTCATAAAACAAATTTTGGTCCCACAGGACATCCAACTTTTGTTTCATTATTTCAAGGAAAGGGTCACTCGAACCTTAAAGTGTTTAGTTTGATATTTGCTGTGCTTCATGCTGACTACCACCCATAGCTGCATTCTAAGCACTGAATGCATCATATATGTGGGTGTGTATATATACATATATACATATATATGTATATTGTTTATACACACATACAGATACATATATACTTATATATATATTCCAGAAGACCCCATAGTGGTAGTACCTAAATGTAATACTTTTCCAAAGCAACATAGGTATAAAAAAGTCTAAACAAGGTAACTAGAGATAGAAAGTAAAGGTACTTAATATGTAAGCAATTATTAGAGTTCCTGTTTCAAGACAGATTTATTTTTCTTTCTTCAAAAATACAACTTTCCCCACAACTCAGACACACTCTTAGGCATTTCCTACAAACATAAGGCCTAAGTTTCTGCTCATCCCCTTTTAACATTTTTATGTTAGGTTCAATCATCTCACTGATATTTCATTTTACAGAAGTAAGATGATAAAAATTTTATTAATGCAATAAAAGCAAAAATGAACGAAGATAGTTTGGCATAATTTAACAAGATAAAACGAATCCTTGTGATACAAGAGCAGGCTACAATCTTGAAAGGAATATGCAAATGTGAAAACATGGGTTTTGTATAAAAGTCCCATTGATACTCACTCCTTAGCTGTATCAAACAGTAATTAGAATGTCTCTAGGGAATTGAATGGGGATTGGCCTCTAAATTCTTTTTTGGAGGACACTTATTTTTAAGATGTATCTTATGTATATGTGATTTAGTCTGCACGTATGTATGGGAATCGTGTGCCTGAAGTTTTCCTCAGGGGCAAGAAGGGAGCATCAGGTCTTCAGGAATTGGTTTTACAGGTGGCTGTGAGTCACCACATGTTCCTGGGAATGGAACCCAGGACCTCTGTGCAAGCTCTTAACCACTGTACCATCTTTCCAGCTACAGTTAAGTTACTTTAAAATGCATCCTCACTCAACTGTTATTTGGGTTTGGGGTAGGGGTTTTTCTAATCTCTAATAAAAAACATTTGGTTTCCTCTTCTGGGTATCTGCAAGGGACCGTGGTAATGGGCCTCTGAGTAGAGTCTCTTATTCTTCATGAATTAAAGATCACCCATTTAAATTAATTTATTTTGGCCAAACTATGCGTGCTGTTGCTGCTGCTGTTTGGTTTTATTAGCGCCCTGAAGATCCCAGCTGGGAAGCCCCGCCCAAGGCCAGCATGGTAAAGACCTGAAGAGTGGTGGCTCTCTGGAAGGAGGCAGCTGTTCCGGGCACCCCTGCCACTTACCACAGTAAAGAAGTTGCCTAACTTGGAGTCACACGGTCCAGGTAGATGAGGGATAAAACAAAAATGCCATAGAAGTCGATTTCGTTGACCAATCTAAAGCACAGATCAAATTGGCTTTCTCCCCAGACTAAACACCCCCTCCCAAATCCCCTTATCCTGTGAAACCATATCTAAGATTCTGACCCACATGTGGCACCAGACCCTGGCCTCCACTCGGCCAGGCAGTTATCCATGGAAGTGGCTCACGGCTGACACACAGATTGACTGGTTCACACTAATTTACTTCACAGAGATTCCATTTATCTTTTAGAAGATCCCCTGGCAGCAGCTTATAATGGCATATCCTAGGATGCCTGCCTGTGTGTGTTTTTAAAGTGGCAGTCCTTGATGAACCTGGGCCAGAAGACAGTTCAGAGACAGAAGAGCAGGCGCCTTCAGAACACATCCCGAGGCACAGAAGGGACCAGAAAGCTTGTTTGACTGGAAAGAACAGCTGAGTATCAGCTGTGTCTTCTTCCTGACTGGAACATTTCCGGAACACATATCCACTTGGACAGGGAACAGAGATGGGGAGCAGAGGACGGACTGTAATTTGGCCATTAAGCTTTACTCACTCTGGGTATGTGTGTGTGTGAACGTGTGTGTGAAGGCATACATACATGAATATGGATGTCAGAGGTTGACACCTCAGCTAGGCTGGCTGTGAGTTAAAGGGACCCTCTTGTCTCTACTTCCCCAGTGCTAGGATTCCAAGCACAGGCCAGGACATCTGGCTTTTACATGCTGGATACTAGAGAGCTAACTCAGGTCTTCATGTTTCCATGGCGAGCACTTTGTGATGGGGCCACCTGAGCAGGCGCACTTTTGCTCTTTTAAATAGTATGACATTGTTGATTTTAGTAAGTTTTCAATGGAGTGCTCTCTAAATATTCTGGAAGGTAGAGAGAAGTCATGCAGAATGCTAAGTCCTAGATACAACATGCCCACTGCAATCATGAACTCACTGCAGTGGAGGTTGTCTGTGCTGGGAATGCATACGACTGGTCCTGTTATCTGTCAATCGTGAGCTGGGAAAGAACTCAAAAAGGCTCACCCTTCCCTGCTGAGCTACTAGTTGTTTCTGAGGAAGGGTCAGCCACCACCTTCAGCTGACTGAGCCCACCAGGTTCCACGGGCTGGTTCTAAACCCATGGCCACACAAATGGCCCATGTCATAAAAAGTGGGGGTGGGGGGTGGGCATGAATGTGGGAAAGTCTGGGGAATAACGTTAACATGATGATAAAGAGAGAGACAGGAAGGGGCTGGGGTGAGAGTAACCAGAATGTCCTACATGCATGGATGAAATCACCAAAGAAAAACATTCAACAAAAGTTGAGATCCATAACAACAACAACAAAAAAGCAAAGGAAAACACCAACTAATTTCATTTGCTATTGGTAGTGAGATCCAAAGAGCCAGCTGAAAGGCCACATTAGGGTTGGCCAGCTGGTTAGTTACACCTGAAGAAAGGAAGCCCTTACGTTTGCCCTCCCATACCTACCATAGAACTTGGGGAGAGACAAAATGGCTCTGTGCTTATCAAAAGAACAACCAGACGGAAGAGAACCTGGTAAGATAAGTCATATTATTTATATATTTGAGAAGTGTAGTGAAGTAGTAGCCAGTCACATAGCTAGTGTTCAAAGACAGAGGGAACTGAAATATTTTGGTTCATAATTATATAATTATTTATTATCTGAAGGTGTGTGTGTGTGTGTGTGTGTGTGTGTGTGTGTGTGTGTATGAGCGCACATGTGTGTGTGTTTGCACACACCACAGCGCGCGCGCGCGCGCGCACACACACACACACACACACACACACACACACACACACTCCTGATATGGAAGCTCTAAGAGAGCATCAAGTATCTTTCTCTATCCCTCTACATATTCCTTTGAGACAGGGTCTCTCTCTGAG
The DNA here is from genome assembly GCA_907169655.1 of Acomys percivali. Classification (NCBI taxonomy): domain Eukaryota; kingdom Metazoa; phylum Chordata; class Mammalia; order Rodentia; family Muridae; genus Acomys; species Acomys percivali. The sequence goes on from OU015755.1 coordinate 44,707,766, forward strand.
TCTAAGGCTCATGTTTATCTATGTTAAGCTAGAAGCTAACAAGCCCCAATGAGCCTACTGCCTCCATGCCCAGGCATTAATAGGGTACCAAGTTTGTTGCCTGGGTTCTAGGATCTGAACTCTGGTCCTCATGGTTGCACAGCAAGGCCACTTAACCACTGAGCTATCCCTCCAGCCACTGAATTTAGATCATTTAAGGACATTGAAGCTAACAACATTAAATACTAATCTTAAACAACAGCAAATCTGCAGAAGCAGTGGCTGAGTGTGTTTAATGCTTACAAGGTTAAATGCTAGGCAGCAGTGGCTGAGCCCCGTCAAAAGGGAGGATTAAAGTTCGGCTTGTGTTTTGTGGTGACTGCTGCTGGCCTGAAGCTTTGAGGAACAGATTATCATCGAAGGCAACGCTCAAAGTTAATGATGTTCAAGCCATCCCCAACCCAATTAAACAGATGCAAACAAAAGGTAGACGCTCCCTGAGAACCACCACTGTACCGGTCCTTAATGAAAAGTGGCATAATTGCATGCTACACAGCTCCTTCACCTCACACTAAACCTAATAGATCTCTGACTTACACTGAGCATGCCAGCCCTGGAGTTCTGGGTTGCTGTGCTTAATTTTAGCTCATTATCCTTTATCATGCGACTTGTAATCCTTAAAGCCCTTGATTGTGTCTGGCTGTTCAGTGAGGATTGCACTTGGTAATGCAGGGATTCAACTTCTAAGAGTGATGGTTTAATTGAACGATACCGTGTGATTCGGCGATTAAAGAGTTACGTAGACATAGACTGCTTTCCTTTTTGGATGGCCTAGTTTGAGTAAGTATGTTTTCTGCAGCAAGCGTCAAGGTAATTACTTAGTTTTCAGCTGCTAAAAAGAACAGCTTTCTCCAGTGAGGAAAGAATAGTACGTAATTGCCATGGATGTTGGCCATTATGTTTTTAAGGCACCCAAACTGAGCAGCATCCTAGCTTATATACATAAACTTATGACCTTGAGAAGTCAGCTAGCCCTTCTAAGTTTGCTCCTTTACAACACAACAGTGAGGATAGTGTTCATCAGAGGAGAACTGTGCTTCGTGACTAAGACGGAGAAAGTAAGAAAAGTGCTTAAAATAGTGGCTGGAATGTGAAAGGCCCGAGTCAGCCAAGTGTTATTACAGTTTTATATCTGTGTTTGTCTAGAAACATGTGCTATTACCAGTGTGATGTCCAGCATTCATATCAAGGCATTTCACCTCGTTTTGCTTTCACTACAGTGATACATAAGATATATAACAGCGAGACAAAGCATTGTAAGTGGTTCTATTATCTGCATCTTCATTTAAGACTTCAGAGCTCTAGGAGATACTTAGGGGCCCCTCTCACTTTAACAGCGTGCACAGGCATGTGGTGACCAAATGAAACCCTGCCTGAAGCCACCTGCAATTTCTCTTTCTCTGATAAATCGTGCCAGGTATGACAGGAAGGAGAGGCAGTTTTCTGACAGTGTTGGCCAGATAACATGGAGTCTCATTGGAAATTTGCTCGTGACAGATTTGTTTTTAGCTAATAAATTAAAAGTAAAGTAAATTAAATAGAAATGGTGACATACTGATGTCCATTAAGAAATACAATGACCCTCATAAAAACTTGACTTAGCCTTGGAAATTTAAATTACCGCATATGCGCAACAGTTCCAGATTATAGATGTTTTCATCATGCCCTCTTAAATGGGCAGCTATATCTTTTATATTGAAGCTGAGAACAAATACTGTGCTATTATTTATGTATGGGCCCTTGACCCCCCAATTCTTTTAAAATGATTAATTTCATTTTGTTTTACGGGTATGGGTCTATCTGTCTGCATATGTACCACATGCATTCAGTGCTCATGGAGGTTAGAAAAGGTTGTTGACACTTTTGAACTGAAGTTACAGATATTTGTGAGTTGTCATGGAGATGCTGGGAATCAAACCCAGGTCCTCTGCAAGAGCAGCCAATGCGGTTAACCACCAACTCATCTTTCCTGGCCTGGTCCCTGGTTTTCTGAGTTGTTCCTCTACTTACTTTAAGTTAGATAAGTGCTAACTCGGGAAGTGAAAGTTTACCCAGCTGGGCTCCATCAGCTGCAAATCCAATATAGGAGGGTGATTCCCTGATGGTGGGCACAGCTGGAGGCCAGAGCCATTGCTGCCTTGCTGCTGACACTCCCCTCCTTCCTAGTTGCTAGGTAAGAAAGCACCAGAAGGCAGCCAGCCAAATCACAACCATGAAGGCAATCTCTTCCTTAAACTGCAGGTCAGATCTTGGAAGCAGGACATGTTAGTATCCATCTTAATGAATAATATATTCATGTTAATATTTCAACTAATCTTAGCTGAAAAGAAACAGGTAAAGCGGAGACTCCTGGGAATTGGCAAGGTCCTTGCAGCTGTGTTCACATATTGGAAAGTGAGTGCCATGCTATTGGCCATACATAACACATCACCAAAGGCTACTACAGAAAGGTGTCATCATCAGGAGAGAAAATAAAGTCCTCTAAGCAGAGAGAGAAACAAGCAAACAAAACATGAGAGAGAGAGAGAGAGAGAGAGAGAGAGAGAGAGAGAGAGAGAGAGAGAGAAAGAGATTTTGAGGAAGGTAAATCAAATCAACCAGAGTTTAAATAAGTAATTAGATAGAAAAACAACTAAATAACAATAAACAATCTTCACATATTAGCATATATTCAAACTGAGCAATATTATTAGTAAATGCCAAAGAGCTTAATTCATCTATGGAAAGAGAAAATGCAAAGATCAGCTGACAAATACTATCTAACACTGTATTGGATAAAAGAGAATCACCAACCACAAAGAATTAAGGAAGATTAAACATAAAAGGATAGGCAGGTTTTAAATAAATGAAAAGAAAGCAGCTGTTACTCCGATACTGCACAGGGTGGAACACAAGCCAAAGAGTATCAAATAAAGACACAGGGAAGAATGTTTTCTCACACTAAGGGTACTATGTACATTGAAGACATAATTTTACTATCTGTGTGCATATAAATTTATCATCATTTTAATAAAGCTGAGACCCTTCCATCCCCACCCAGGAAAGCAAAGATAGCAAATATCAGTAAGATATAGCATTATCATCTCTCAATATAGGACAGAAATGGAGACAAAATGTTGACAGATGTATAGAAAAATCTACAAATGAATATAAGTCTGGTGCTTTGAATAGTAATAATAGTTAGCACAGGTTGCTTTCACAGAAACACAAAACATTCACATTTTTATTACAAAGAAAACCTCCACAAATATCCTAAGGAATAGAACCAGCATAAACAACAGCCTCAAAGTCACAGTGCGATAAAACTCAAATCTAGCAAGACTTCTTGTGAGCAGCCACTTTGAGTCTTGGCCTTCTGTGCTGTGTGAGGCATACTAAACAGGAAGCCACCTCCTCTAGTGAGAAATAAGAAGAGTAAAGCAGGTGGCAGGGTGCTCCTCACCTGGTCATTCCTCACCATCTCTTAGAGCTATGTTCAGGTGATCACAGAGTACCTTTTCTTTGCTTTTAGTACAATAGACTATGGTAGCACTAACAACATTCCCATGATGTTCCAAAATATACCGGTGCTAAGACACACTTCAGAGGGCTGTCTTCTAAAATTAGAGAAAGCACCAGCGCTGCTTTCTTCCCAGAGACTAACTGGTGAGGGCTGCACTGCTTTCTTCCCAGAGACTAGCTAAGTGGTAGTAGGTGGGGGGAAGCAGTGCAGCAAATGTCTCCAGCACACAGTGGATGGAATTCCCCCCACTGGCACCTCTAGACCATGCATGGGATTCCGGCCCGGTATCGGTCATTTGGAAAGAAGAAAGTGAGTCACCAAAGAGGGAAGGTGATGAGGTCATCTCTGCTGAGCTCCGTTTAATGATTCATACAGGCAATGGAAATTGGGGTGAGCTAGAAAGCAAGGACTGAGGGTGCTCTCTGGAGCAGGCAGCAAGGACTTTCTCACAGAACAACGCGATGGTGATGTTTGGGGCGGAGCAGCTATTTGAAGATAAGGCAGTATATACTGTTGACTATTTTAAACTGGATCGCAATCTTTTTTAAAAAAATTTTTGTTCTGATCTCTGAAAAACATTGGAAGAGCCATTGTTTAGAACATGTTATAAATCGACCAGCTACAAGAGAAGACAACTTCCAAACCCAGAGTCAAGAGAGAAAGCACTCGCAAAGTTTGCTTCATCTTAATACCAACCCAGAATGGTGGAGGATGACAGGCAAAAAGCTTTAGAAATAATTTGGGGGGAGGGGAGAAACAGAGGAGAAAGAGAAAGCAGCTCTGTCCTCATTATAAAAAAAAAAAAAACCACAAACACGTAAGCAGGTACCATTAGAAGCACATTCATATGGACGATGCGCCTTTACTCCTTAGAGTTGATTCTTTTGACGTGCATTCGTGTGCGTGCACACCCTTGAACTCTCAAACGTTAGATACCATTCAAGGTGCCACTGAGAAGAAGCAATGTTGAAAGGTTACGTGGCTGCTGTCCTCACAGATATGACAGTCTAACGCACAAGCCACCTTGACTGAGCCATCGCCATGAGGGAGGGATGTTAAGGTGAGTGAATACCAGATGCACTTGAGAGCTATGATGTGGGAGGTAGATGGGAGACATGAGGCTACTTAGTTTCTAGGGAGGACTGCAGAGTGTACAACACGGTTGAAAACCTGCAGGCCAGTTCTCAGTTCTGTGCCTTTTATCCTTAAGGTGATCTTGACAAATAGGCACTTGTTTTCCTTTTACTAATTAAGAAAAATCCAAACTCAAGATAGTTAGAGCATCATGGCTTGTTCATATACATAAATCCACAGACTGCCTGACAGGGGTCAACCTAACAAAAACAAGTAGATTTGAATTTTTTCAAAGGCAATAGAGGTCAATTTTAGAAGCATATTAATGTTTAATTAAACCAATATGAAGTTGCAGCTCACACTAGGCTGTCATTTATAATGCAGCAGGGGTGATTCCTTACTTAAACTTTTGCCTTATTCTTGAATTGTGCCAAATTCTATAACACGTGCGCAAATTAAAGTACCTAAGTCCCAAGCCCAGTGTTCGGAGAGATAATTTGCCCACTCTGGCTTACGTACTCTCCTTTTCAACCACTCACCGATGGCATCCTCCCTGGTAGTAGAAGTGGCACAGATCAGAAGTTCAACTGGCCCAAATAAGACAAGACTAGATCCAGCCATTGTTCTTTGCACAGGGCTTCAGGGCAAGCCACAGTGACAAGTATAGAAGAAACAGATTTGATGGGACATAATCTGGGCCCTACAATTGCTTTTCTGTCTCATGGGTCTTGACCAGGGCTGGGAAACCATATCTTAAAGGTCAAGATGGCCAATATTTCAGACAATGGAGCAGATCCTAACTATTTAGCACTGCAGTGAGGACACAGAAGCCATAGCATGCAACACAAGGAGGAAAGTGTAATTGTGTGTCAACAAAACTTTATTTACCAAACAGGCTACATCCTGGATCCAGCCCACAGGCCCACAGTCTTGACTATTTTGGGCTGGTATACCAACTATGAGCTGAGCTGGAGTCTACCATGATCCTGAAAGCTTATCGTTCCAAAATAGTTATAAATGGGTCACAGCCAACATTTAACTCTTACAAAAACCACTATGAGAGTCTTTGCAATATTTTAAATCAACTGTGTAGTTCCCAAGTGTGAACTTTGGAAACGACAGTGTCAGGTTGGATACACCTGTAGGCTTATAACAGAAGACTCTATCCTTTCTGATGATGAGGCACTAACTGCAAAATAGACATGAGCTTCCTCTTCTGAACCCTTTCAACTACCACCCTGGTCCAGGCTTTGTGTCCTTCCCTGGGGAGATGTATGTGGCCTTTATATATGCACATTATCTTCTTGAAAACACATGGGACTCCACTATAGAAGGTGCTATGGATAAAGGAGAGAAGATAGTGAGAGCAGAACCATTAATTCAAGGAGCATTTGTTAAGTGCTGACTGTGTGAAATAATACAGAGTCTTGCAGTAGAAAATCACACACATGACCTCTGTAATTACAAAGCTTAGTTTCTGAGCAGGAAGCATGCAGTAAGTGCATAATTATAAACTTAATAATTGTGCACCGAAATAAGCAATCAGACAGTCAGGCCAGTACATTATGAGCATGTACTCGCTCACAAAGCTTGGAACTCAAGGAAGGAACATTGAGAGTGAGAACTGTGCAGACAGAACCCTGGTGAAAGCATTTGTGACAGGAGAGACAGAAGGCTGTGTGACAGCCAGCTGTCTAAGCAGATGTTGGGTCCAGAGCTTAGTGAGACCTGAGGACAAGAAGGCGGCCAGCATCACTTCAGGGAGGAAAATGGGGAGGTGACTGAGAAACTTGAATCTGGAGAGTCTGAGGGATGAACCCACAGCCCATAACAGAGCTTGATGGGGACACTGTGTCTTCGACTTCATGAGAAGACACGAGAGTATTTCGTGCGGGGCACCATAGGCTTCAGCTTACCTGCCTGAAAGCTCTTTATGATTGTGTGAGCAGTGGTTTAGAGCAGTGGCTCTCAACCCTCCTAATGCTGCAACCTTTTGATGTAGTTCCTCATGTTGTGACCACACCCCCAACCATTAAATTATTTTGTTGCTGTTCCATAACTGTAACTTTACTACTGTTATGAGTTGTAAATATTGGTGGTTTCTGACGGTCTCAGGTGATGCCTATACAAGGGTTGTCCAATCCCCAAATGGATCATGACTCATAGGTTGGGGACCTCTGGCTTAGAGGGAAGTTTCTATCAAACCCTTTCTCCTTTCTCCTGCCTTGCCTCAACACTTCCATTAACCACTGTCTACATTCTCCCATCACTTCCCACACAACCTTGAGGTTTCTGGATTTTTGTAGTTGTTTCTTTCATCATTAAGTAACAACTGTATATTGAAAATAAAGGTAGATAGAGAAAGCCCTGTATACCCCTTTCTCTGGTTTATTTTATGCCCATAAGTCACGTGGAGATGCATATTTACATGAATTTATGTCATTATAAAAGCTACGTTCTAATGCTCTGTAAAAATCATTACCATTCAGAAATCAGAATCATTGAACAAAACAATAGAATTCAAGTGAAAGGTACTTCAAACAGCTGTAACAAGGGACCAGGGTGCCAGAGGCAAACCTTCCTTTAAGGAGGTTCCTCTGAGCCAATAACAGGCATCAGTGGAGGAGGTGGTAACAATAAGGCATGGAATGCAACTAAGAACACACACATCTGTGTATGTGCATGTGTGCATGTGTATGTACACACACACAAAGACAAACAAACTGCACGGCCAACAGCCTCTCCTCCTGTCTGAACAGCTGGCTTCCACTGATAGCAACTGTCCCGCCAGATCAGAGTGGGGACAGGAGGAAGCAAAGTGACCATTTGCCCATCTGCTGCCGAGCATCCTCAGAGAAAGGACAGAAGCGTGGCTGTTCAGAACTGTCCGGAGTCACCTGACATTTTTAGACTACCTTCAAACAAACCGTTTCGCATCTTTTTCTGTGTGTGCACTCCCTGCGTAGAAACAGTCAAGAGATGCAGACTGAATCTCCTTGGTGACAGAGCTAAAGTCCAGCTGTGTAGCATGTTGACACCTCCTGGGCTCATGGCATGTATCCCCTGCTTGTTTACCGGCTTGTCAGAGTTATTTCATTGTAGGCATTGTCACAAAGCACATGGCCACATCTCATGTGTCCGATTCCAGGGTGGAACCCATGTGACCTTTGACTTCATGTTTCACAAAGGCTAAAATCACCCGTTAGGTTGATATCATCTATTTTCACAGTGACCCGATACACTGTGGTGTAGCCTAGATTTTTCAATATTGCCTGTTAAACGGTAATACCTAGTTTTGTAATAGAATGCTAGGTGCTTGGATATTTTCAAAGACTCTGTTAGTGTGTTTTAACAGCTGCTATGCTCTCAGGCTCTGAGATGACATCTAGACAATCTCTAAGTGCTTAGAAAATCTTTTTGTTCTCGGTGATGACAAAAATCTGTGTTGTCAAAGAATTGAAGGTTTCTCCCAAAGGTTGAGTTGGTGGACATGTACATGTTTGTCTGTCTAGTGTTTATATTCGTGAAGAAAATATTAACCACTGAAAGTCCAACCCCATGTGATATCTCTCCCTTTTGTTTTGGGTCGGATGCTTCCCCACCACACTGGGTAGTCCTTCTGAAAAGAAATAGGCTTGGTGTGCTATGGAAATGCCACAGAAATCTGTCCCAAAGGGCAGTAGAAATGTTTGAATCATAGCTGCAAACATTATATCCATGATTATTGTGAATCACTATCATTTAAAACTCTAGGAATCATGTGGAAAACAATAACAAGGAAAAGGATTTAAATAGGTGGCTTTCTTTATATGTCTTTCCTCAGCCACTGATTCCAAGCGTCACATTTCTAACCACAGACGCAAAATATCATGGTAACCAAAAGAAGAGAAGTCATTTTTTTTTAATCTGGAAAGATAGTGGCTTCATCATTAAACAAAAGAAATCCAACCAACCAGAATACAAAGCCCTTTGACCT